>NC_051165.1:128467315-129067315 GCF_013339725.1 Rhipicephalus microplus
GCTGACCACATATCCAGGTAAAGGCCGCATCAGTCTCATTTGGCACACTGTACCTAAGAAAGGGTCGCTTGTGTAGCGAAAAAAAAAAAGAACCCATTTACGACTTGGCGTATGAAAAGATGTGTTAAACCAAGCCCTCCGTGTTTCACTTTTCGAAACAGATTAGTTCGACTGCATCTCTCCCAGTTCTAAGCCCACACGAACACTGCGAAGATGCGATGTAACGTCTGTATCTTTGCCCTTCAACAATGCAATACTTGCATCACATACCAAAGTTTTGAGGCAAAGAAAAGATTACAGACAGTCGCCCCAGCAAACACTGACAGATGATTACCGTTGCATCTATTAGCTTTCGTCCGGTTTTCTTTCGCTTGTTCTTGCCAGTAGTTCTCATTATCTCTATAAAATTCCAGTCATCGCCGGTAAAAAAACCCAGGAACTTTCATACAGCTCTAATAATGGACAGCTATGTCCATCTAGTGGAAGACAAATCATGCCTTTCCAGAGGCGTAGAGGGGGCGTTGCGTCGATTAAGCAAACGGCAAACGCTAAATAATGTGCTGGCATCTGTGAGGCATTGTGATACTATGGCAGAGGGAAGTGGCCACACTGCACAGTCACTGCGTTACTATAGATACGTCGTGCATGTGGGCGCGTTTGTGTGTGTGTGTGTGTGTGTGTGTGTGTGTGTGTGTGTGTGTATGTGTGTGTGTAACAAAATAGATTAATAAGTATGCACTTAGCAGTTGAAGGGCGCACTAGCGGCCGGATTTCGCTATCACGTTCAATCTTAAAGGTCTCCCAATTGTTTTTTCTGGTTTCTTGCGATGTGGTTACGGACACCGGCGGTGCCGGCGGCGGCGGACAACTGGGTCACACGCAGTTGTGATCTCAAAACAGCTTTCCCTGTGAAAATTCCAGTATTCGCACACCCCAACAATAGATATTACCTTCCTTCCCGAAGTATACGGTGAGTTTCCAACAAACCTAAACTGCGGAGATGCACGTCATAGTGGTGAAGTGGTTACAGTGCTTCACTGAAAGTCTGAAAGTCGCGGGTTCGATCACTATGACAGCGCTCGCATTTCTATGAAGGCGATATGATAGGTCAGTTCATGGTGCGATGTTAAAAACACGTTAAAGAGCATCTGTTGATCTAAATTTTTGAACACCTGTGCTTAGTTGTGCCTCATGACGATATCGTGGTTTGCGTACAGAGTCATCTAACTGTAATTATTTGAAATAGTAGGGCCTTCTGCTAGATTACCTGCTTAATTACCACCTCGTTGGTTAAACTGGTTATGGCAACTCAAATTTCCAAGGCAAAACGCCGGTTAGTACAAATCATAAATAGCACCGCGGTAGTTCAAAACAAAGTTATGCTACAAACTTGTGTCAATCATTACATGACGTACCCGCATTGTCAGCATGATAAAGGTTTTTTACACAAGGAGCCTGCATTAATTATGAATATATCAATCATGTCTCACTTGGCCGAAACGGGTATCTATGAACTTTTATTTATGCTGATCAAATTATATAGAGTGAGTTCCCAACGCTTTTCTCTTCAGGGCTCTTGGAAAATAAACCTCAACGTTCTCGACACAAAAACACTTATATCCTAATTTAAATAGCTTAAGCTTGATCGAAACCGCAAAATGGTAGCCTACACTGGAAAAATAAGTAAGACGAGATTTTCAGCTCAAAGTAGGAACAGTACTCCCGTGTTCTGTGTCCGTGAGTATTGTGAGTTCTTTGTCAGCCCAGTGCAAAGCCTGTGTTGTTCCTCGCAACTCTTTTTTCAATTATAGCTCAACGGCATCTTGTTTTAGTCGATTGAGTGAACGAATAATATAGAGAACGCAGATACTGTGCAAGAATTTTATTATTCTATTAAAATTCGTACACTTCAGTGGAGTCTTCAAGGCTGGCTCACCATCATTCTGTACAACGGCTTCTGCGGAAAGGCTTAGAAGAGCGCCATTTCTGTAAAAAGAAAGATAATGGTATATGATTGTGAGAACTTCAGAAATCGAGGTCGTGTACAACACCTTTGAGAGAAGTAAGGAACTTACACTTCTTCTTGCGCAGAAGGGTGGCGTAGTTCAGGGGAGAGCCAAGGCCATAGCCGTAGTTCAGACCATAACCAAGCAGACCATGGCCATAACCGTAGTGACCACCACCATATCCGAGGGAGCCAACACCATAGCCGTAGTAGAGTGGGGCGGAGTGGGCGACACCATAGGTAGCGATGGCTGGGGCAGCGTGGGCAACACTGTAGGTAGCGACAGCTGGAGCAGCGTGGACGGCAGCGACAGCTGGGGTGGCATGGACGGCTGCGACAGCTGGAGCAGCGTGGACAGCAGTCACAGCTGGGGCAGCGGCGTAGGTGGCGACAGCTGGAGCAGCAGCAACAACCTGAGCGGCCTGCTGGACAACCTTGGTTACAGCTGGGGCGGCTGCGTAGGTGACAGCTGGTGCCGCGGCATAAGTGGCGATAGTTGGGGTAGCGTGGACAGCAGTCACGGCTGGAGCAGCTTGCACAGCAGCCACGGCTGGGGCAGCGTGCACAGCGGTCACAGCTGGAGTGGCGTGGTAGGCGGAGACAGTGCGGGTGACGGCTGGGGCAGCGACCGCATAGCTGGCGGCTGGCGCATAACCGTATCCGTAGCCGGCATAAGTGGTGGTAGTTGGGGCAGCGTGGACAGCAGTCACGGCTGGAGCAGCTTGCACAGCAGTCACGGTTGGAGCAGCTTGCACAGCAGCCACGGCTGGAGCAGCATGCACAGCAGCTACAGCTGGTGCGGCGTGAACAGCGGTCACAGCTGGGGCGGCGTGAGCGGTGGTCACAGCTGGGGCGGCATGGTAGGAGGAGACGGTTTGGGCGACGGCTGGGGCAGCAACAGCATAGCTGGCGGCTGGCACGTAACCATATCCGTAACCGACGCCGTAGCCGGTGAGGCCGGAGTATCCAACGCCATGGGCAAGGCCGTAGTTGGAGAGACCAAGACCACCATAACCAAGACCGGCGTAACCGAGGTTATTGGCTAGAGTGTAGCCTCCGGCAAGGTGGCCAACGTGACCAGCAAGGGCACTTGTGGCCAGGGCGAGGATAATGCAAGAGCGTAGCTAAAAAGAAAAAAAACAGTTCTGTATTTTAAAAAGTCACTTATAGAATGCTTGGATAGCTGTGCGTGTGCGTGGATATTTATTATTAGTCCTGAGTTATGACAGTTGCGCGATATTCTCGTTTTTTTGGATTTCAAGGATGCTTTGATGGACGTTGCCAAAAGATAAAAAACAAGGGAGACGCTATTCGTGGGTGAGCACTTTGTAGCGGCCTGCGACATGTTCGCGAATGGAAGAAGTGGCCCCCGCATGGTCTTTCTATTCCAATGAGCTCTTTTATATGCAACCAAAAAACCCTCGAGACACCAACGTAAATCTCAACATTCGATACAAAAATGATCCCTTTCAAAGCACGAATATTTTATCTCCGTGTATTTTTGACGGTGCCATTCTAATTGTTCAAAGATGCACAAACTGGCCCAAGCAAAGGCAATCTTAACTTCAGTTACTTTAAGTCTTGCATATTGTGGCTACGCTAACTACGTGGGAATTTTCATGTTTTGTTTAGTTTTTCCTAAACGTGAATAGGTGTACATCCTAATAATTCTTGTTGGCTAAGAGCACTTATCAACGGTTATGAAGCGAACCAAGTTTTACCTCAGGAAGGCCGGATTTTTTGTAGGCACTTGCGGATATTAATTCGCGAGGAATCAATTGGAGGTTTGCAAGAGCAAAGAGAAATAATTCATTGACTTACCATGGTGGTGGGCCTGGTCTGTTAGAGGAGCAGAAGCTTGGATCTGGGTTCATGGCGAATCGTCTTATATACCTGGTGCTTGGCTTTAAAATTTCGCAAAATAGTATTAACGCCAGTCGAGAAGAATGTCAAGGTTAGCATTATTTTTTCGTTAACCTCTCCCAAGCGTACATTAGCTGCATTGGTAAGATTCACTTACGTTATTTTCTTGCTTTCCAATGCGGAAAATGATCCAGTGCTTGCTCTCGCTTATAAGAAGTGATGAACGCAATGTCAGTGATGAAATTGGGTAAAATTGAGTGTTCAGCTGTGACTACTACAGCGAATGCCATGATGAGAAGGGAAAGAAATACGTGACGGCTCGTTCACAAGGTCTGAAAAACCACATACTTGTGTAAACTGATGTAGAACAGACACGTTCCTCCGTGATATTTTTTTTGTTTCACGTACTTGGAGAAGACCGGCCGCGGAGAAACGTGTAATCCAACCGGTATTTTGACATGTTAAGAAACTATGGGCGAGAAGGACGATAGGGTGAAGAAAAATAACTTAGTTACTTTTTGTACGTAAAAAAACCGACCGGCCTTTTGGAATACTTAAGTCACTCGCTTATGAACGTTAACAAAACTGTAGTTTTAAGAAGATAAATTTAGGTGGACAAACACAGCACCTAATAAGAATTTTTTTCAACGGCATTGTAGAGGGAAGAGAAATCTTTAGACATAACGAAACGCCAGTCAGAAGATAGGCGTGCGCACAGACAAAAAAAAAAAAACAAACGAGAGGGGGGCTGTCCTTTTCCTCTCTATAGATCTAAGAGGGGCAGAGCTGGAAATATTCCCCACACAGTAACTTAGTAGGCGGGGGTTGCGCTGAGACGATGCTTTGCCCTGCCTGATGGAGAATACTGCGCATGCCTATGAATCAAATTGGAGGTTTACAGTTCAAGCCGGCTACACGACACTGACAATCATTTTCGTTAACTTAATTCAGAGGTCGCTGTTGCATTATTTTCACATAGGTTTCAAATTTCGACGCTTTGAGAGTAAATGTAGGCAAACTGACACAGAAGCGCAGTGTTGTCTCTGTAGAAAAGGTTATTTCACATGAATAGCAGTGTATTGTGCACCTGACCGAATGGTTTTCAAATTGCAAACTGTCAGAGAGCACTGTTAGATTTTCGCTGTGTAAGACGAAGTGGACTGATGCCCATTTTTAAGGAAGACTTCGAAGGACTGGCTGCAGAGTATCGTAAGCTTGTGTTACTCTTTGAGCTGGTTGAGATGTCATTCAGTCTTGGAGAGTGCGCATGTGCTGCCTAATGAACGCAAACACCATCATCAATTTTGGTCTGTGTTGCCGTGTTGCCAGCAGATTCAGCACCTGTTCTCTTTGAGTGCGCAATGGCGGCTTTTATCGGCGACTGATGCATGCGGCATCCGTCACCACTTTTAAGGTGCCCGCGTTCTTTAAGCGTTTAAGAACCGAAATTGTCTGAACTACAGGGACACTGTATGAGTATAGGCGGCACACCTCAAGATCATGATAACAACGCTGTGATCCATAGTTTGCACTAGCAGGCAAAGAGTTTTTTTCATAAACTGCACTTCTTCATTGAACAATACGCTTGGCGTATTTTTTTTTTACACAGGCTCTTTTTATAAGGCGTCTTCTGAACGGCACAACATAGAGCAGAGAAGGTGGCGCAGTCACACACCGAAAAACTTGAGCCGTGTTTCTTCCAGCAACCATAGGCTGTGAAACTCCTGATCAGATAGGTGAATATAGCTTGGGTTTAATACGGCCCGTTTGATTGCGTATATATATGTCTTTATGACCCCCTTCATGTTACTTCGAGGACCACTGCAAGAAATAAAACCAGGGCTTTGGAGCTTACATGCTGAAGCCCGTGCCGTCGATTGGTTGATTAATAATCTAATTTAAAGGTGTGGTCAAAGCGTCTCGCCTTTTCTAGCTCAATGAACGACAGTTTACCACCTCTTTTGTAAGACAGTGTTTGCGGTGCTATTGTGTGAAAATTACTTGATGCCGTTCACTGCGCGTTATATTTTAGTTGCATCCACGGCGTACCTGCTCGTGTTGTGTTACACTCAGGCTGGGATTCAAACCAGGCGTTATAAAAATGTCAAGCAGTTTCAAACAGGATGAGGCAGGGCGCACAGCAAGGAGCGCATACAAGCCAGAGATTTACGTCCGAAAGTGGTATAGTATATAGTCATCATCAGTGCTAAGTGGAAAGACAGTAACGAAAAAAAAAATGATTGCTTTTCCTCGAGGTAAACGATGATGACTGAGTAAATATCGCCCTCCACTCGCACACATAAATGAGGGAAAATGTGACTGTGTACAGTACATGAAATGTTTTATTCGTTGTAACTCCTATGTTGTGTTGAGTTTTGCATTCCGTGTTGCCTTTATTATTATTGCTATGTGGCCCGTGAAAGACAGAGGCAATTATTCTTCGGTGGAATCTATCCTGAAGTCGGCGGAGACGAGGTCTATGCGAGTTTTTCGTATATTCAGGTCTTTGTAGGGGGTGAATCTTCCAGGTACATAAACCACGCGTGAAATTTGCGTTTCTTGACTGGGCTGGACGTATACGATAGCCTGCTTATCAGTTTTTGCTTTGTGTGCTCATCAATGGCTGCGTCGTCGAGTATGTTTTTAAGAAAGCATCACACCGTTTTTTAGCGTCAGTTGGGGTGTTGACCACTTGACCTTTCGAATCTGCACTGCCCTTGCCATGCTTTTAACGCCTGATGCTCAAGAACGGGAGCCGCGGAGCACTTATTCGCTGCTTCCCGAGCTCTCGTATCTTCAGCGGCCTGCTGTCTGCGTAGACGCTGAGCCGCAGCGTGCCACGTACGCTCTCGAGTTCGATGTTGCAGCTTGTCGGCGTTACTGCTCTGCCGCTGCATCCCGAACTCTCGCCTCTGGGCGAGCTTGTTTTCTGCGCCATCATTGATTTTCATGGGCGAGATCATGTCACGTTCATTTTAGTGGCAGAAAAAGGATGTGTGGTCTGGAACGTGCTTACCAATCATCGTCATGAGCCGCTACAGAAATGCACATATAGCGGAATAGTGTAAAGTCATTGTGAGTGCTAAGTGCAAGAATAGTAAGGAAAGAAAAAGGATCGCTAAGTAATGATTTAAAATTTGTAGCGGATACCTCGCTTAGCAGGAGAATGACGGATGGCATAGGGGCGTATACTGGGTGGTTCCCGTGCACTTTCTTTTTGAAATAAATGAATGATTACCCTCGCAAACTTCACTAGTCTCGTTTTTTAGGTTTGTACAGGTGGTTCACTTGTAGGCACTGCATTTTTGTGAGGCATGTTATCTACGGGTGGTAACAGTAAGTCCATACATAGAACATCGTACCTAATTGAATTCAGTTATCAAACTCCTCTTTTTTTCAAACTTCCTTTGTATGGTTTATGCCCATAAGAAATGTCAGCAATACTTGACGCAGATCGAGCCTGACACTCAGTGTTTGGGAAGCTTCGCGATTGTTGTATAAAGTTTTGTTAAGATTGTGTTAAGATCCCGAAACCTGGAAAACCGCTGAGCATCGATAACTTAAGGCCCATATTACTCACATCTTGTGTTGGAAAAGCAGCTGAGCATGCAATACTCAACCGTATCATGGGCCACAATGAGAGCAATGGGCTCTTTCGACACAACTATATTGGCTTCCCCAGGGCACTGTCCACACAGGACGCCATGTTGATGTTAAGAGAACACATATGTTTACGGGCTCCTCCACACGCCCGAAGCCATATTAGCCGTGGACCTGGCCAAGGTCGTTGACGCTGCAAAACATGAACACATATTGGGCGAAATATCCCACATGAACTAAGGCAAAAAATTCTACAACTACATAAAGCCTTTCTGGCAAACAGAACTGCCACCATACACTTAGGAGAGCTCTGCGGAGAACCCGAACGACTCAGAAATATCGGCACCTCACAAGGGTCAGTGCTCTCGCCATCGATCTTTAGTGGCGATGCACAGGTTGTCGGAGAAGTGCGCTCAAATCCCATCCGTTCACCATGCCATATACGTGGATGACATTACCGTATGGGTCCCATGCGACCACTCATATGGTGCCTTGGAAAGAATCTTTCAACAAGCACTGACTAGAACGGAAGAATTTCTTAAGCCAACACACTCTCCCCCATCAACTCTACTCTAACGCTCTTTCACCCTCGACAAAATTCGGACAAAGAAAAGCAGCCAGTATTGCTCAAAGCTGAGAACAACCAAACGATACCGAAAGTATATACGGTTAAGGTACTAGGGCTAATGTTAAGTGCCAAGGAGGGCCACAACAAGGAAGCACTCAAGCGCCTTGAAAAAAGCACGAACAATTTCGCAAGAGGCATTGCTAGAATTGCCAACAAGCGAGCAGGACTCCTAGAAGACAACATCATGAAGGCGTATCACGCCTTTTTCGTAAGCCACGTTTAGAATAAGCTTTCCCGTTACTGAAACTTACGAAGGCTCAAATAAAAAAAGGTCGACTCAATGCTCTGCAAGGGAGTGAAACGGGCACTCGGCTTGCTCAATAGCACGAGCAACGAGAAACTCGAGCAACTCGGTCTGCAGAACTCGGCCGAAGAAATTTTTAGGCTCAGACAGTAGCACTGATTACACGCCTGTCCGTTGACGGAGGCAGGACATCTTTTCCCACGAGACGCGGCCGTTTGCCCAATTTTTCAACCAGAGAAAAGAACCAAAACTAGCTATGACGTGAGGAAACACATTAGGGTTGAGCCAATCCCCCGCAACGTTCACCCAACGTTTCAACAAAGGCCGAAGGAAGGAGAGAGCGAGGGGCGCTCATAAACAAGGCAAAAAAAAATTGGCCCGAATCTACAAGTTACACTCTAAATGTCGTCGATAGACGATATTTTGCGTCTAGAGAGAGCGAACAAAACGTTTATTTGATGCTCTGCGCAAGAAAATCGGTGAATGGTATTCTGAAGGCGCTGCGTTAGAATGTCTCGAGCGTGTAACGGAGGTAACAAGCGCATCTATGCACGTCAGACACGAGCGCCATCTGGCAGTTATCTTTCAAAACGAAGGCGTGCGTGACCGCGGAGAAAGATGCGCGCCAGTCTGGGAGGTGATAACGTGTAGAATTCAAAGTGACGGGCAGGTGCCACCACCGTGCCGTCGTAACAAAGCGTTGGAAACACCTTCTTGAGCATCGCGTTGCACTGTCAGCAAAGCGCGTTAAACGCTACAGTCCCTAGAGTTACTTCTGTGTGCCTCTTCTACTATACATATTGGCAGACATGCCAAACATAGACGTGTTGTTATGGCGCCTCAGATATGCGGAATATTTGCGTTTTTAATTGACAATCGCACAACTATGAACGCTAAACCTTGAGCAATATTGGTGGGCGCTACGGATGGGGTTGGCCATTTGGTGCCGTTTGAGGTATCGTTAAAGCGGACAAACAGATACATGTACAGACAGACAGACAGACAGACAAACAGACAGACAGACAGACAGACAGACCGAAATTACTCCGTCGAAGGTCCCCAAAAAAGGCTATCGTCTTTAAAAAACAAAACACGCACGTGCTAATCGTGGATGCCGCCCGCTACTACGGCAGGCAGGCGGTTACGAAAGCGGTCGTTGATATGGATAGAAACCTCATAAACGCGCCAACCGTCCAAACAAGCCATTTCCACCTAGCAGAGGAAATCGCGATCGTACTAAGCTTCCAGATCTGCCAAGCCCATTTCACAATATACACAGACTCCAAGACGGCGTCACGAACGTTCGCGGCTGGCCTAGTAGCTAGAAGCACTGGCAAACTCACCGTGAACGCAATAAGAGAGTACGAGAGCAAAGAAACCTTTATTGAAGAAGAGAAAGCTCAAATCTGCGTATCCTGGTTCCCAGCCCACATAGGACTGTTACCGAGACTCGAAAACTGCAATCCCAAGGAAGAGGTCAACCGCCTGGCGGTTGAGCTCACACGTCGTGCCGCGGACAACGACCCCTTGAGGAGTGGGCGGTACGAGAATATCTGCAGCCAGGACAAAGCCCTAACGTACCACGAGATCACTTCATATTACCGGGACAAAGACATGTCTTCCCAGCACCGCATCCAAAACTTAACAAAGCACAAGCTCTAACTCTAAGAAGATTGCAAACACTTACGTACATAACACCATCCACCTTACACAGCGTCGCCCCCGACACACCACTCACATGCTTTCTTTGGAACCATACCTATTGCAATTTCGAACACGTGCTTTGGCTGTGCCCTACCCACAGCGCAGAGCAAATAAATACCCAAGAGGCTTGGCAGGAAGCCCTTAAGAGCAACGAATACAAGCAGCAACTACAGGCGGTCCAGAGGGCCCGGGACTACGCTACAAGCTTTTGTTATGGGTCGGAAGGAGGAAGTTGCTGATGGCATCCAACCGCTGCCACCAGTTGTTAAGGTTGAAGGAGGAAGTAGCTGATAATGGCATCCAACCGCTGCCATCAGTTGTTGCGAATGGGGGTCTACCCGGTCTTTTGTGGTAGCGTGGTGTAACCGGGTCGAGGAAATGAACGCTGACAAGAAGAGGATACGAAAACAAACAGGTTTATGGCACTATTTACACATATTTACAGCAAAGAAATGTCAGGGGTTTCACAAACCACGAGCGCGGTGGGTGAACCGTTACATGGTTCAGAGCGACGTCCAGCACTCGGCGGCGTCGTTTTAAGCCCTGTCGGGCTCCTCCTCTCTGAGTGGAACACCAATCACACACACACAACAGGTGAGGGGGACGAGCATGCACGGCCCACGTGCACGCATAATATTGAGCCGTTGATAGATATTGATATGTGGGGTTTGACGTCCCAAAACCACCATTTGATTATGAGAAACGCCGTAGTGGAGGGCTCCGGAAATTTCGACCACCTAGAGTTCTTTAACGTGCACCCAAATCTGAGCACGCGGGCCTAGTTGTGTCGTGATCACTGCACTACAAGGTGGCGCCAGCAGGGCTCTTCCTCGTCGTATGTGTGCCGCTAGTCGAAAGGTCCCAAGATCATGACAGCATACATCAAAGGGTCCACTGATCGGTTCGCTCAATTAGCGGGGTGATTTGCGGCGGCCGCCACGGTCTCTTCCAAGGAAGATGCTGTCTTTGTTGTCCTCTCTCGAACGGTTAACGGCGTCGTGGTGACACGACGTCTCACCCTCGGGTTAGCAGGGCCAATGCCTGGCGGGCATAGGCAGCCCGCCGGTCGGCTACGTCATTGAGGATTAAAAGAGTGCTGCTCTCCTGTCAGCTCTGGCGCTGGTCACAACAGCTTCCCCATCGCCAGACGAGTCGCCGAGGCTATCAGTCACCGCTGCTGCTCGAAGGTATGACGAACGGGTCCGTAGCTGAAAGTCAGGAACTCGCCTTTGCTTGCCACATGGTCTGGGTAATTGCCGAAATCTTCGACAGCGTCTGGCAGACTGGGCGCCGAAGGGATTGAGAGGCTCGCCAGTAAACCGGCTTACGCACAATGGCGTGTGCCCAGACGAATCGCCGGGCCAAACGTAACACCTTCGGCTGCCAGCGCCATCCTTGGCGGAGCCTCCAGGCTGAACTAAGGGTCGGAATGGCCCCTTCTCAGCCTCCTAATGATATGCTTAATAAAGTCAATCTTACTCACTCACTCAACAAACACGGCCACCAGGGATAATGCATGAATATTGCATGCCACTTGTATAAATGTCGTTGCGCGTTACCTCGGATAAGAATATCGATAACCGACACTCTAATTGCCTATGTCAGTGCACAGCGTGCATTGCTTACTGTATTTTGGGTTTTCTTACCGCACAATGTCAGCCAAATAAGGAGTTTCGTCCTGAACATGTCGACTTTTGCCTTCATCAACGTCACAAACCGCGGAAATGTCCAAATTATTGTTTGTGAATATGAGTTTACTTCAGTTATTCTTAGTGAGTGCTTGTTTTATTTGTTATTTTATTTGTGTGAGACTTATTGAAGCAAATATTATTCCTTCCACTCCGCCTTTTTTTTTGGTGAACCATGCATCTCCCGTATCACAAAACAATATTTGAACTGTAAATAGCACTGTTATTTGCGTAAAAAAATAAGTAGGCATATATTTCTCCCGTATTCTCAGTCATAAGTTGGTATATTTTTGTATCCCTTTTTCTGATTAAGGCTGAGTCGGAAGTAAGCCGTTATACAATCATTATTTTCTGTGTGCTTTGCCTTGGTTCCTCCATTGCTTATTGTGATAAAGTCTGTACATTAGCTATAGACTAGCCTACAGAAACACTCTCTACTCTAAAGAAGAAAAAGCTGAGATGGGAGTTATTCCAGCATATGACCCCCAAAACTCCGCTGTCCCAATTTTTTACTCCCTAGTACGGAGTGCATTCGGCACATCTCGTGGTAAAACACCCCCTGATTAATGACAGAGTTTATGAACGACATTATCTTGTTAAACTCTCCAAGAAGTTTCAGGTCACGTGGATACAAATTCCCTATGGGAGTTTTAAAAGCTCTATTTGGTCGTATGTGTGTGTGTGTGTGTGTGTGTGTGTGTGTGTGTGTGCGTGCGTGCGTGTGTGTGCGTGTGCGTGTGCGTGTGCGTGCGTGCGTGTGTGTGTGTGTGTGTGTGTGTGTGTGTGTGTGTGTGTGTGTGTGTGTGTGTGTGTGTGTGTGTACGGGCATCTGTTTGCTCGTCGGTGTGAAACACCAGTACTTCTTGTGGCTAATTGTGTGAGGATCTGTCGACAGGCAACGAAATTATTTTATTAGTGCAGCGAAGATTTTCAACAACCGAGTAATGATCAGGAAGAAAGTTTCAAAACATTTCACACCGTAGAATCCCGCTCGACATCAGTCCGATTCCTCAACAAAACGCCGCGAATGCCGCGCTTTAAGGGGCCGAGTCACAAAACATTTCGAGGAATAATTTAATGGTAACCAAAGTGCGCTCTTACGATATTCAGGGATTACTTCTGGAGCGTCTAAAACTTCGAAGTGGTCTGAAGTAGGCTTCGCTCAAACACAGCAGGCTGGCCGGCAACCGGTGTGAGAATCATCGCTGGCGACGCGCTCACCCCATCTCCGCCTATGGTGGCTTCTCGGAGTGTCACCGGTATTTCGCCTGCTGCAACATCTAAGCCGTAAGAAGACCTCACTATGCTGTCGGTATCAACGTTACTAGAATAAACTCAGTTTGAAAGGTTCTCCGGAGATACAGTGTACTAGAAGGGGGCAGTGGAGTGAATGAGGCGGCCACGCCCTACCTCGGCCGATTCTCCGGCGGGTAACAGTAGTGGCGGCGCTAGAGTCGCATGGTACTGAAAGACTCAGAAGCGTCTGCATTGGGAGCGTGCACGAGTAGCCCGCGAAAGCGTGTGTTTGCTTGTTTTTAGCGCGTTTAATGCGTTTCAGAGCCTTTATCAGTGTATACACACCTGCTAAGCGCAATAGCGCATGAGTAAATATGCAGACACGCATAAATTGCGCCGCGACATTCACTGCTTCAAGAGCCTGGTGACAAAAAAAAAAGAAAACATGTAGTAAAATCTGAATTTGCACGGATCCGCCTAGCTTTTCAGCCAAGCAGCGCTTTGAGCAGCGCTACATCATAAGTGGCCGCTGGCGAGCTACAAAAGGGAAGTATCAAAACCGCGAAATAATCATACGTTCAATTTGTTGGCAGTTTCTATATCCAGAACACTCTTCCTCATAAAAGTCCACATGACCTCGATTGTTTCATGAGAAACCTTAATATAAGTAATGTTGTCACCACGTTTATATCGGTGACGACTGAGTTTTATCATCCCAGTTTGGCGGAAGATAATAATTAGTGCTTTCTGAAAGGCTTTGCTGTTTTAACCGTGTGCTTTCGCACTCACTTGCTTCTTTTATGCAAGCTCCAGGAGGCCGAGCCAGGGAGCCCAGCTGTAAGAACACCTGTACCTTCTAGCCAAGAACTCTATGCGTAAGGGGTTATCCTAAACATATTAAAGAGTGCCAGTTGTATAATATACATAGCCCATCTGTTACTCTGTTTAACTTCACTGTAACCATGCAGTTCTCATTTTGTATAGACAGCTTAAATTGTACTGCTTTCCTAATATTATATTGACGTAACGCCGTTGCAAGCTAGAAAATTTATGACAATGTTTAGGATTATAGATGTAGTTCTTTAATTAAGTGTCAAAAGTGTAGGCAGGCGTTGGCGCATTTTGTTTTGAGAAATATAACTTGTATATGTACACAGTAAACACACACGCATATATATATATATATATATATATATATATATATATATATATATATATATATATATATATATATATATATATATATATATATATATATATATATATATATATATATATACATCGATCAGTACACGCATCTAAGTCACACGTCACCGGCCTAACAATATCTATACGAAGCCCCTTAGAACAGTCGCTATTTTTACGCCATGCATTTTTGTCCAACTACGTTAGCCTTGAAGTAGTTTTAAGACCTTATACTGTTTAAAAGGTGAAATTTACAGTGCGCATTAGTACAGAGGCAGGTTGTATTCACCTTCACTATTTGTAAAAATTCGGCGCAGGGCTAGCCAGAATTATTTTTTTTGAGGGTGCAGCAGAACGACCAACTTTGGCAATTGGTGGTTACTGTGAATACGGATAAATATTTTTGTATTCCCGTGAAAAGTTAGATTACGAAAAAAGTTTGTGGTGTAGGGTATTCAGATTTTCTTCCTCGCCCCTCTACTTACGGCCTCCTGGTTCTGTGTATGTTTTGGTTCGTATCCCGGCTGCGGCGGCTGCATTTCCGATGGAGGCGGAAATGTTGTAGGCCTGTGTGCTTAGATTTGGGCGCACGTTAAAGAACCCCAGGTGGTCGAAATTTCCGGAGCCCTCTACTACGGCGTGTCTCATAATCATATGGTGGTTTTATGATGTTAAACCCCACATGTCAATCTGCGTAGGTCTGACACCGTAATTTTTTATTTTTTATCTCACAGCTTTCTGAACGCAGCTAACTTCCAATAAATCGACTCAGTAATTCTTAATATTGTAGACGCCTGTTCAACGAAGAAAGAGTTGAGACAAAAAATCAGAATAAGACGCACCCTTTTTAAATAATTTTCGTTCGCTCACAAGGACTCTTATGGAGCTCAAATTCAGTAGCTTGGCGTGTCATACTTCGGGGTTTAGGACATATTGTGCTAGACATGAATGGTAGGCAGGTAAGAAGAAATCTGCATCGAAAATTGACCACAGTTTCCCGACTGGGACCACTGGTTAGCATGCGTAGCATATATGTTGAACTGCGATAAATGTGGTTTGCAATTTGCGACATGCGTGTGTGTTATGAGTGACACGAGTGAACACGCACGCACGTATACGGCGAAAGACGATGTTTATTGATGAGACGCTTTGGGTATTTTGAGCAAGATTGCTTTATGGTCCGTAAAGTGAAGGGTGAGTGGGTCTGGTTGCAGCGGTCGAAGGTCGACATTTGCAAAGACGTGGTCGATGGACGTCCCGCGAATCATGGTCGGATAATGTTTGCCCTCATGCGTTGCTCGTTTCAGCGAGTGCCGCGACTCCATGTAGTCGACCACTCAATTATCCTTGATGACGTCGACATTGAAGTCGCCAACTATCACGAAAGCTCGTCGTTGCGGTCGTTGTTTTAGGTATTCTTCCACGGCTTCGTCGACGTACATCTCCACGGCGGCACGCGATAGGTTGGGCGCGAGGTACATCGTCATGACGTCGACTCCGCAGATGCTAGCGACGCAGTGCTCGCTGTTAGCGCGTTGTTGAGCGCCGGCCGCAGCTCTTACCAGCACAGTCTTGTTGACGGACGAGGTGTCTTAAGAATTGCTTGCAGTTCCGCCAACACATTGGCTGACGCTATTGGAAGGGACGTCGGTAAGTGTGTTTGCGGATTCGTTAGCATACATTTTCACCAGCGACATCGGACGTGGAGAGACCACACAAACCAACCGACGAAGGGCGGCGCGCCAAGACACTCGCTTATTTATAGCGAGATACATATGTACACAATTTCCACATACAAGGTCAGTTCACACTGAAACAGATAGGAACGCATAAACACACTATATAAATATTAAATGCTTCCTTTTGCGCGGAGACGACCGCAAATATGGTCAATATTCCCATAAAACATTCGATTGCTCAAAGAGCGTCTTGAAGGCAAAAAGTGCTCTTTTCTGAAGCCCTGCAGTTGTCCATTGACCTAGTATTTTCGTCACTGTGAAGGACCTCCTATCTGAAAGTTGCAAACTTCCTCGTAATAGTTGTCTTTCGGTTTCATATTTCGGACACTCCATAAGCAGGTGAAGTACATCTTCGTCAAGGCGGCCGCATGAGCACTCTGTGCTAGGCGTACGCTTTATCCTGTGTAAGAAGTATCGCGTAAATGCTGTAACAAGCCGTAGGGGGTAGACCAATGTTTCAAATCTTCTAATTTCTCTTAACTCTGATGAAGTGCTTTGTTTCATGCAAGGGTCTATTAAATATAATTCTTAACTTTTATATTTTTCAACGAACCATTTTCTTTGGTGATGCTACAGGTTAGCTGTCTGAGAATTAAACGCATCCCAGTGTGTGTATTTGGCAGAACATATCTCCCTTCGTTATTGTAGACCCTATTGGCCGCGGCATCCACTGCAATGTTTCGTGGAATACTGCAGTGACCTGTAATTCATTGAAAAGTGATCATGTGGTTCATTTCTCTTGCTTTTGCGTGTTCTTTTAAGGTTTCATATAGCAGGGAAACGTTCTGAAAGAGGTTTTGATCACTTTGCATCGACGCTAGAGCGACCTTCGAATCTTTAAAAATGACCCATTTTTGTGGCTCTTTTTTTGGATGTCATCACGTCTCATTTGGCCGAAACGTCTATAAATTTTTAGGCTGAATGAGTTAACGTAGTATGATTTCCCACTTCATTTATCTTTAGCGTATTGGGAAAATAAACCGCAATGTTTTCGACACATGAAATATATCCTAATTTAAATCGCTTAAGCCTAATTAAAACCGCTAAATGGCAGCCTAACCTGGTAAAATATCTTAAAAAAACACGTCGAGAATTTCAACTAAAAGTATGACCTCTACTACACTAAGTGTTTTGTGCTCATGAATATTGCGAGTTCTTTTTCAGCCCAGTGAAATGTCAGTGTTGTTTCCTCGCAACTCTCTTTGCAATTCTTTAGTTCAATGGAATTTTGTTTCTGTCGGTTGACTGAAAGACTAATACAGAGAAATAAGATACTGCGCAAAACTTTTATTATACCATAGAGTTCCGCATACTTCAGTGGAGTCTTCATGTCTCGTTCACAATTGATGGGTTCTGCGGAAAGGCTAAGAAGGCCGCCATTTCTGAGAAAAGAAAAAAAATAACGGTGCATGTTTGTGAGAACTTCTGAAATCAAAGGCACGTACTCAAATTTCGGTAGAACTATAAGGAACTTACACTTCTTCTTGCGCAGAAGGGTGGCGTAACTCAGAGGAGAGCCAAGACCATAGCCGTAGTTCAGGCCGTAGCCGAGCAGGCCATGGCCATAACCGTAGTGACCAGCACCATAGCCGAGAGAGCCAACACCATAGCCATAGTAGAGTGGGGCAGCGTGGGCCACACCGTAGGTAGCGACGGCTGGGGCAGCGTGGGCAACACTGTAGGTAGCGATAGCTGGAGCAGCGTGGATGGCAGCGACAGCTGGAGCAGCGTGGACGGCAGCGACAGAGGGACCAGCGTGAACGGCAGCGACAGCGGGGGCAGCGTGGACGGCAGCGACGGCTGGCGCAGCGTGAACTGTAGTGACCGCAGGAGCAGCGTGGACAGCAGTCACAGCTGGGGAAGCGGCGTAGGTAGCGACAGCTGGGGCAGCAGCAACAACCGGAGCGGACTGCTGAACAACCCTGGTTACAGCTGGGGCGGCAGAGTAGGTTACAGATGGGGCAGCGGCATAAGTGGCGACACTTGGGGCAGCGTGGACAGTAGTGACGGCTGGAGCAGCTTGCACAGCAGTGACGGCTGGCGAAGCGTGCACAGTGGTCACAGCTGGGGCGGCGTTGTAGGTGGAGATGGCACGGGTGACGGCTGGGGCAGCGACAGCATAGCTGGCAGCAGGTGCGTAACCGTATCCGTAGCCGGCATAAGTGGCGGCAGTTGGGGCAGCATGGACAGCAGTCACGGTTGGAGCAGCTTGCACAGCAGCTACGGCTGGGGCAGCGTGCACAGTGGTGACAGCTGGAGCAGCTTGGTAGGTGGATACGGTACGGGTGACGGCTGGGGCAGCGACAGCATAGCTTGCGGCTGGTGCGTAACCGTATCCGTAGCCGGCACCATAGCCGGTGAGGCCGGAGTATCCAACGCCGTGGGAAAGCCCGTAGTGCGACAGACCAAGACCACCGTAACCAAGACCGGCGTAACCAAGGCTACCGTAGCCAAGGCCATAACCAAGGTTATTGGCGAGGTTGTAGCCTCCAGCAAGGTGGCCAACGTGACCAGCAAGGGCGCTGGTGGCCATGGCGAGGATGATGCAGGCGCGGAGCTAAAGAAGTAAAATAAAGCGGTTTTGGATTTCAAAAAAATCACCTATATAACGTCTGCATAGCGGTGCATCTTCATGAATTTTTATTATTAAAGCATGAATATTCCCGTTGTGCAATATGCTCAGGTTTTAGATTTCAACGATAACTTGAAGAGTGACGTCAAACGTCAAGAATAACGAAGACGGTGTTTTAGTCTGTGCATTTTGTAGCTGCCTGTTACGTGTTCTGGAATGGAAAAAGTGGCCCCAGCACCGTCTTTTTAGTCCACTACGTTTTTTCATGGGGAATCAACGAACAACCGAAACCAAGTTCTCCTGGGTAAATCTTGATTCGACAGAAAAATGCTCTTGTTTTATGCACCAAACTTCTCTGTCCATGTATTTTAACCATGAATTCCCTGCTAATTGTTTAAAGATGCACTAACTGGCCTAAACAAAGGTAATCTTCGCTTTGTTTCTCTGAAGTCTGGCATATTTTGGCAACAGTAATGAATTGGACTTCTCATTTTTTGTGCTCTTGTGTCAAACCTGCAAAAGTTTACTATGAATCTAATATTCCATGTTCGTTAAAGGCACTTCTCTTCGGTTATGAAGCGAACCAAAGTTTACATACGCAGGCAGGATTTTTTAAGGTACTAGCGGATATTCATTCGCGAGGAAAAAATTGGCGGTTTGCAAGCGCAAAGAGCATATAATCCTTTACTTACCATGGTGGTAGTCCTAGTCTGTTGCAGGAGCAGAAGCTTCGGATCTGGGTTCGTGATGAATGGCCTTATATACCCGGCGTTTGGCGTTACATTTTCTCAAAACAGCCGTAACACTAGGGGAGGAGAATGTCAAGGTTAGTTTTATTTCTTCATTAACCTCAGAAGCGTACATTAACTGCATTGGTCGGATTCACAAACGTTATTTTCTCGCTTTCCTATGTAGAGAAATTATTATTCGTTTTTTTCTATATCTAGTGCTTGCTGTCACCTATAAGACGAGATGAATGCAAGGACTGTGATGAAATTTGCAAGATTGAGTATTCACCTGAGACTGCTACAGTGAATACCATCATGAGAAGTGAAAGCGATGCGTAGTGACTCGTGCACAAGCTCTGGAAAACCAGGTACTTGTGTAAACGGCAGCAAAACGAACACGTTCCACATTGATATTTTTTTTTGTTTCACGTGCTTAAGAGAAGGGCGTGGAGAAACTTGTAATTCGAAGGGTATTTCAACATGTTAACAGATTATTGCGAAAAGGACGATTGGGTGAGGCAAAGAAAATTAGCTTAGTTACTTTTTGTACGTAAATAACTATCGGGCCATTTGGAATGATTAGGTCCCTTGCTTTTGAATGGGAACGAAACAGTAGTTTAAAAAGATAAATTCACAAGGACAAACACGGTGCCTAATTACAATGCTTTTTCAACAGCAATGTATAGGAAAGAGGAATCTCCAAGCATAACAAAACATCTTTCAGAAAATAGGCGTGCGCAAAGAAAAAAACTGACAGGAGGGCTTTTCTCTTCACTCTAAATATCTAAGAGAGGGAGAGCTCGACATGTGCACCATACTGTGACATCGTAGGAGAGGGGGGGGTGATGAGTTGAGGCTTTTGACATGCCTGATTGGAAACACGTCGCATGCCTATGAATCCGAATGAGGGTGTACAGATCAAGCCAGCTATACGACACTGAAAATTATATTGTTATCTTCGGAGGTAGCTGTTGCAATGTTTTCAAACAAGCTTCAAAATACGCGGCTGTGAGATAAAATGTAAGGCAAGCTGACTCAATAAACGCCGTGTTGTCGCCATGCAAAGCTTCTTTTGCCTCCTGGGCGTGCATCTCATTAAAGCATTGTTCGTCCAAGCACATCTGTAAACCAGCGGATAGCTGCAACTGTTTACAACAGCCAGCTATATGAACAAGGTAGAGAGGCGCTGATTGACTGAGTGTTCTTCCCCGGCAGGCCATTGGCCGGCATTATCAGGGTAACAGCGCACAACATAAGAAATGTTTGTTGTAAGTAATGACAGGTCCTCATTCAGCAACACGACCCTCTGTGTTGTTAGACTTGCTTTTATGACGTTCACTGTCGGCCTCCAGTTTTCCCTCAGTTCACTGTCGGCCTCCATTTTTTCACCTTACCGCTCTTCGAGTTCGCCCTAGGCACTACCCACTCTTTGTGTCACACAACTTGACCCTCCATGCAATCACGACCGCACTATAGTTAACTCGATAAGGGTTGTGGGACGAGCGAAAGCAAGTAGCGGCGGCGAGGCGAAAAGCGTGGAAATCATCGGCCGCGCCCCTTTCGCGCCGTTGCGCCTTTATCCAGAAGCCTCAACACAGCAACTTGCGTTCTGACAGCAGGTACTGATGATTGTAGTCGCTTGTGCGTGGTATTCTTGGTATTTGTATCGCAGTAGCTAAATACTTTTTCTATGAATCGAAGTATCGGCATACTGGTAAGACACAGTTATCTCGCCACTTTTTTGTCGATGTGTATCGAATAGCGAAGGAAAAGCATGTATGCGCTTAGCTTCAAAAAAGTGTCCCGCCAGTCGGCGACACATGTAAATAAGCGAAGAATCACCCACACGCACAGAATGCTTCATGTGGTTAAGTGTGTGTCGCGACTGACAGATGAATCAAGGAGGCAGTGCCGACGATCTTACATCTTTTTGAAGGCTGTTGAAGCACTGCCAGATTTTGGGGGAACAATTTCGGTACTTAGCAGTTATAACAGGAAGTCATGTTCAGCTACAATAATAAACATGCCTCTTTATATCGCCAGTCCTCAATTCAAACTGAACCAGCGCTGTCTATTGCCAGCCTATTTTAGAAGTTGCTGTTACTTTGGTGTAATTAGTGTAAACCTTCTAAGCACAACGAATTGCTCATGGGTGTGAAATAAGAGCATACTGCACCTATATCAGTGCTGTTTTTTAGTCAGTGAAGCGATAATAATCAGGCTGACTTGCATTTTAATTATCTGTAGCATTATGGACGATGTAAGTGTACACCTAAAGGCCAACTCTAGCGATTTCTGCACCATGTTTTTTATGTCTCTTAGACACTCTCCTCACGCGCCTGATAACTCAAATGCTCAAAGAGGTCAAAACTAAATTTTAATTACCGAAAAACTACAGTACCGAATTCGAAACGCAACCGAGTGCGCTTGTACGTCCGACATAAAGATTTGCCGGACGCTGCCGGAACCTGCCTGGTTGCACATAATGCCCGCTAGAGGCCACTACCTGTCCGCATCGTCCACGATGATCTGTTAAAACGCTTACGCTGTTATGGTGAACAAAAAGCAAATTGTGTGTGGCGCACGATGCAACATCAATTCAATTGGCACCTAGCACATGCCCACCAACATGGAAAAGAAAATCGCACTCTCAACCAAGGAAGCGCCGGCCGAACCCACACAATCCATAGAATACAAGCAGATGCTGCAGTGGCACATCAGTTCGTCACTTCCGCCAAGCAAAACTCAACGTCACACGCACGATGTTGCCATTTATTCTGGCAAGTGAGGTGAGCGTTTCAAGGCGAGCTTTAAAATTCATTAAAAAACCCGCGAAAATCTCAAGCCTGCAATTTGGAATGAAAGACGCCAACGTGCAGATGAACGTGCACAGTGAATTTCATTGATATCCACTGACCTCGAAAATCACGGGAGTTGGCCTTTAAAGGGGTGCTAAAACACCTTTTTGAGTAACAAGAGAAGTAATTCACTGGAGAAGCGTATTAGCTCAAAAACTCAACGCCGCCAAAATTTTTAGAATCCGTCCAGCACGAGCAGAGTTACAAAGACTTGTCCCACGCTGCAATTGCATTCTCTCTTCTCTCGTCCCGACGAAAGCGGTCGAAGCTAAGCAGGGAGAAATTGGAGGGGCAAACAAAAAACATCACTCATGCCTCGTGAGCTCAAGCACTTTTTCTTTTCTTTTTTTTTAATACAAGGCTTTCTCAGTGCGATCGCGCGTGCGCGTGTGCACAAGTGACGGCCTATCGCGGCGACCTCTGCAACAACAGAGTGCGCCATGTTCACATCAGCCAATTGCTGATGTATGGGTTTACTACGAGTGATTTTTGGGCTTATTCCGTAATTTGTGAAGTGAAAAGAAAGATATATTTAGCTGATTTGTTAATTTTTTGAGAATTCCAAGCCACGTGCTGCTCTATAATATTTGGCTCACGTGTTGTAGGGAGCCTATACTACCGATCGGCAGCGTTTTCTGACCATGTTCAAGAAGTGTTGCCGGGCCCCTTTAAGCAATGTAAATGCGACACATCAACACCCATGGAACTTAAAAAAAATTTTGTGCCTGTATTCCTGCATATATGTGGGATACTGTAATTGTATTTCGGAATACTTTTTTCTCTTTTTGCAAAGTTGTCTTCGTAATGTCCAGTTAAGTGTTTTATAGCTGTTTCTCAGTACCTGTACTTTTTGGCTTTAAGCACGTGTGTTTCTATATTTGTATTTTCAGAACATTTGTATGAGTATCTTCACCAAAACGTGATTTGTGCGCATTCATAGACGCTCTTCAGAATATATTGCCACGGGCGTTCCTTATTTCCACTTTTGTATGTTTCAGTTTTCGCACACGAAGCGTTTCAGCAATGCTCAGCGCAAACTGCGTCTTATTGTTCGAAATAGTGCACGGTCATCGTAGATCGTTCAGTTAGGTTTGTGCGCAAGACAGGGACACTCGAGATTATTGCGGAGCTTGCTAGACGACCAGTGATAAAGCTGGAATATTCCAGGCTGAGACCAGGACTCTTCCCAAAGGCAGGGCCTCCAAGGTAGCGAAGTTCTTCGTCATGAACATTGCCCGGCATGACAGAGCTCTAGAGACTCTAGGGGTCTTCATTACTGACAGAGGTGCGGTATTTATGACGGACCTAATTCAGGCGATCCTGAGGTACAGCCAGACAAGTCACCGCTGATATACCGCCTACCATCCACAAACCAATAGCCTGAACGAGCGTCTTAGGACAATCACAGATATGCTGGCTATGTATGTCGATGTCGAACGCAAGACGGGGCATGCAATTTTTGTGTACGTGACGTTCGCTCACAACACTGCCGTGCAAGAGACGACGCAAACGACGCCGTACAAGTTGGTGCATGGAAGGACCTCGGCGACGATGCCCGACGCCATGTTACTCAACGTCAGCGACGAAGAAAACATTGACGGGAGTGTACCTCCTGCGCACCGATGAAGCTGGACAACTCGCCCACCACCGCATCAAAAGCCAGAAGACAAATGACAGCCTCTGTTCCAATCTTCGACGAAGTTCCTTGAAATACAAGTGTGGTGACCCTTTTTGAGTGCGAACGCCGATAAGCCGCCGTGGACTCAGTAAAAAACTTCTTCGACGGTACTTCAAACCGTACAGGGCAGTCAAACTGCAAGAGGCAGTTTGACCTCTCGGTGCACTCGACTACGAGGTTGTCAACGACAGCATCACAGACTCTCAAATACACCAACGTGCGCGATCTTATGTCACTCATGTCGTGCTATTGAAGCCGTTTCATGCGAGTGAAGGAAACTAAGAACTGTATTTTTTGTGGTTGATTCTCAATTATTGTGCTTTGTTTTTACTGTACTTTCCTGCTTTCGGCCTGCATTTTTTTTTAGGCTTTGGGATGATACTTTTGAAAACGGGGGCAATGCCACTCGCGTTCCTCCTTTTCACGCATGTATTATTCTGTTTTCGCCTACAATACCTGTTGTGAATGCTCAGCGCGAACTTCACCTCCTTGTTCGAGAAGGTTCACGATTATTGTAGATGGTTCTGCATAGACGGCGCGAAATGCACAAACACGCGATAATTATTCTACAGCTTGTGATGACCAGTGAAAAGGCTAGATTATTCGACAGCACATATATAAATGCCCACGCTTTTCTCCGCTTCTCAGTTGAGCAGCCCAAATAAACGGTTTCGTCTTCGACCTGCAGTCTCTGCCTTCGTGGACATCATGACTCAGCGACAATATGCCGAATGCTTCGTTGTCTCGGAGCTACACATCAACAGCATTTGTAACACTGTGGCTCATGTGAAGAACAAGTTTCTCTGCATTATTGGCATTCTATTCGACACTCACAAGAAAAAAAAACATCCACGAGAATTATTTCGTTCATGTCTTCACTTACCTGCGCTGGATGGAGAGCAAATCATATTAATAGGTTCAGCTGAACGACCTAGAAGCTTGTGTTTGTGTTGCCACACATACTGTATGACGGGTGGCTTTTTGTTAATTAAGATGTTTTGATCCATTCTTTCTGTTGCTTATTTGTCACTTTCTAGCTTTTTTTCTCGCGTTCATGGCACATCGGAGGAGCAATATCGCACTCTTACTGTCTGAGTAATCACATGCCATTCGTTCCAAAAACTTTGTTTCTGACAGGCTTGTTCCGAAACTTTCACGTCTTGCAGCTTTCAAGACAAAATATTTATTCCTCTTTTGTTGATGTTGTGTACTATACTAAACATCAGGAGTGAAGCATAAATTTTAAAGCATATCGCCCTCGTCATACGAAAGTTAGGCAAACAAGCGCCCACAGCGGCGCGCTTCAGGATGGATGGATGGACTGATATGGCTGTACCCTTGAGGTCGGGCGGCTTTCTCCTTAAGATCAGCGTGAATGGATGGATGAATATTGCTGAACCCTTTAGATCGGGCGGTGGCTAGCGCCAAATGCCGTAATACCTAATGAACTAAAAACTAGGTTTGTTATATTTTTCTTTAAATAGTGAGGTTGAGGATTTGTACTTTCCCGTGAAGGGTTGAATTTCCACTCGTACCTTGACTTTAGCCACCAATCAGATAACATCCTTCTAGTTAATTCTACCCGCTTAAAGTCTATTTTGCCCTCCCAGTCCCTCAACCCCAGTGCTTTGAAAAACCTGCGCCATCATCCTGAACTATAGGGTCAAGCCCTTTACAGAACATTATCAAGTGTTCGGAAGTTTCTTCTTCCTCTCCACACGCACTGCATACCGTGTCTACCCCTTCGTATTTGGCTCCATATGTCTTCGTTCACAATACTCCCATCCTGGCCTCAAACAGTAGGGAACTACCCCGAATATTATCATAGATCCTTTCCTTGGCAATTTCCTGCTTAAAAGTTCGATAGATCTCTAGTGCGGACTTCTTGATCATGCCAATTCTCCACATATCTGTCTCAGCTTCCTTCACCTTCTTTTTAACCAATTCTTATTTTTGGTTTGGCCTACTGCTGTTTTCTAAGTATTTACCAGTCAATTTTTCTGGTTCGCTTCATCCATTTTGTATCGACATTCTTCATGTACAATTAGCTGAATACCTTCCTAGCCCAACGCTCCTCCCCCAGTTCTCTCAATTGCTTCTCAAATTTTATTTTGCTGCTAGCTTCCGTGCCCTCAATTGATGTCCATCCCGAATCACCTTGTACTCCCGGATTTGGTGTATTCCCCTGAGCTCCTAAGGCAAGCCTACCTATTCCACGCTGCTTAATTTCTAATCTTGCTTGAACTTCTGATCTCATGCAAAAGACCGCATTGCCGAACGTCAGACCAGGAACCATGACCCGTTTTTATATTCCTGTCACAGCATCATACCTATTGTAATTCCACAGTGCCCTGTTTTTCATTACCGCTGCATTCCTGTTACCTTTAGTCGACACGTATATTTCGTGTTCCCTTAGGTACTCGGCCCCATTGCTTATCCATACGCCGAGATATTTGTATTTATCTGTAATCTCTAGCGTGACCTCCTGTATTCCAAGCTCACTACCTTTATTGTCATTAAAACTCACGACTGCTGATTTTTCTCTACTGAATCTGTGTTCCTTTCCTGCTATTTCGATGAACTGCGTCAGTGAGAACAGATTGTCTTCCAACCTCCTGTGTTTTCGAAACGCATTCTGCAGTTCCCCCAGCACCCCCTCATCCTCGATCCATGCCTGCAGTCTTACCTTTAAAATCTGCATCGCCAGCCTGTTGACCACTGATGTCACTCTTATAGGACGGTAGTTGTTTATGTCAGCGTTGTCCCTCTTTCCTTTATAGATTATGCTCATCCTGCTAAGTTTCCATTCATAGGAAACTTCACCATGATTATTATTTTGCTCACTGCCTCTCGCAAAGCCTGCTTAGACTTCGGACCTAATGTCTTTATCAGCATAATTGTAATGCCATCAGGGCCTGTTGATGTACTACTAGGAACCCTTTTCTCAGCCCTTTCCCACTATCGTGTTGAAAATGGAGCCATTGTCCCACTTGATTCATCCTCGTCTATTGTGGTGCATAAAGGACTTCTTTCTTGACATTTTTCTGTCATCGTTGTTCTTATATATTCAATAGCTTCGTCCCCTTCTAGCCTAGCACCTTGAGCTGTAGTTATAAACCTCTGCTCTAGGCTCGTCTTCTTTCTTAGGGACTTTAGATGGTTCCAAAATTTCGCAGCTGCCTTTATATCTTTTTTATTTACTTCTCCCAGCCACTGAGCTACCTTTCTTCTAATCTTTTCATTGATCAGAAAGTATACATTCCTTCTACAGCTTAGAAAGATTTCCCATTTTCTTTCAAAATCATCTGTCGGTTCACCCCGCTGCTTAGCATGTCTGTGTTTTCTAGAGGCTACCTGACGTTTTGCTATGGCTCTCTTAACTTCCTCATCGCACCAACTCTTGGGTTTGTGTCTTCTTTTCTGGGGTGACTTGTCACGTGCCTTAGCAAGCTCTAGCTCAAACAGTCTAATTAGATTCGTGTATGTTCACACTGTTTTGTTTTCTTCATTGATTAGTTTCTCAATTTCTTTAGTGGCTATTTCAATTTGCCTTTCTGAATAAAAATTTTACTGTAGTTGCTCAGCTTGTCTCCTTCCCACTTTCACTGCTTTTCGAAAACTTAGCTTGATACGTTTGTGATCACTACCCCGACTTCTGGAGCCACCTTCATCTATGTGCAATCCCATGAGCTTATCATACATCCTTTGTGACATCAGTGCGTAATCTATCGTCGACTTCAGCCTCCCTACCTCCCATGTTATTTGCCCTTCACACTTCTCGGTACTGTAGCAAATGATAAAATCAAGCCTTTCACACATATCCATGATCATTTTGCCTGTCGGGTCGGTATACCCATCTATATATTCTATGTGCGCATTCATATCTCCTAGTATAATTATCTCGCGCTCTCCTACTAACTCCTGAATGTCATTTGATATACACTCTACCATTGCCTGGTTTTCCTCTCTGGCCTTTGCTTCCATTCACAAGTACACGAAACCAAGAAGTGTCATTTGGCTTGCCACTTTCCCTTTTAGCCACAAATGTTCCTTGCACTCCTGCTTGACCCTTTGCCAGTCTGTACTTTTATGAATGAATGCCCCAATACCACCCCTTTTTCTGCTGCCTTCAATTATATTACAATATTCCCACGCGTAGTCCGGATTGTTAGGAGGTTGTTCCATGTCCCTGAGATGTGTTTCAACAAAACCCTACACCATCGGCCTCTCCTCTCTTAGCTGCTCTTTTATCTCTTCCCACTTCAGCCTGTTCCTACCACCCTGCATGTTAATATACCCTATGTCTGATTTGGCTCGGCGCTCGTGCCTACATCTATTTCTGCCCCGGACTCTACCTCGATACTGTTGCCACTTTCGAATCGTATCTGCCCATAACACTTGTCGAAGAGTCTCCCTGGTTGTTTTCCTCGTTACTAGCTATCCTGCACTCCGAAGGGCCCGCTTGACCCCCCCCCCCCCCCAAAAAAAAGCTACTGCGCGTCGTGCAAGTCGCCAACCCACCTCATGACCTAGCCGCCCATCGAAGTAAATTCTATCTCGTTGAAAACCACTCAACCTATGCACCTCTCCGTTTATTTTCACCACCTCAATGCCTTTCTCTCGATTCATCCGCCATATCTCTTGGTTTGCGTTGACAACCGCTCTTTGCAGGTTGGTATCACGCACCGGTACCTCTGGTATCGTGCATATCAGTACCTGTACCTGAGAAGTGGCGCGCGTGTCATCGATGCCTTTCGCCAGTGTGGTTGCTAGTCCTGCTGCATCTTCACTTAAGACATCGTTTAAACTGCCTGAAATTATCACGAAGTTTCGTCTATCAGCTGTAATTTTGAGTTTTGCTCTCGCTTGCCTCATGACTGCTTCCAGCTTGCGTCCTGGGAACGCCCCTACTGCGACCCTCTTATCACTTTTTACCCTCTTTTTGATGGCTTCTGTGCATCGATTAATATTCGAGTCCCCGGCGATTATCACATGCTGTGACTTTTCAGCTGGAGCGTCCTGCATCTGGGGGTTACTTGCACCTGTGACGCCGGCTGTTTTGTCCCCTCCAAACCCCACAACTACTTCGCTGAAGCTGGGCCTTGCGATAAGTGAACCGGCTAAACCTGTTTTTTCCAAACTTGCTTGCTCATTGTTCTCCGCCGTTCTGGTTGCCGGTTCCCTACTGTTCTCTCCATAGGCCGCTCCTCTGTTCACCTTGGCTAGTGCTTCCTCGGCGGACTTCGGCCTTTCTCCCATTGCCCTCGTTTTCTCTTGCTCTGTCATTAACGCAGTCTCGAGCTTGGTGATTCTCATCAGCAGGTCACTCTGGGCAACCATCATTTTCTCCATTTTTTCCTCGACCTTACATTGCCTACACTTCGCGTCAGCCTCTTCTCCATCTGCTTCTACACTTGGGTCCACTTTCAAACCCACCCCACTTCCTGAACACTTTACAGTTTTTTAACCATGTATTTCAGACACCAATTGTCCCTATGACTTGTCTCACTCGATAATTACAAACCTCGAGCCCTGCCCTAAAAAAAAGAGAATGTGTAAGCTCTACTACAAAAATTTGCGTGTTCAATGTACGTCCACCTCCCACACGTGGTGGCAATAAAAACAACAAAAAAAACAAAAAAAATCAAACACACACACACACGTGCAAACTAATAAATACCTGGTGACTGACCCCCAAAAAGCCGTACAATAAAGTAAGTGCTACAGTAATTTTAACTGCTGCCTTTTAACTATAAAGACAAGCTCAAAACATTCAAAACCACTTATTTGCGCAGTCCATCGGTAAGCGCTCAAAAAACACGCCATTCCACCATGACAGTCTGAACCGGTAGACCTGGAGAAAGTCCTGGAGAAAGGCGCCGCAGCGCCCCCTCGTGGTTTTCGGAGAAGCGCCTCGGCGGGAAGAGCGCGCTCGTTCCGTTACCCCTATCTTGTTCATTATAACCGCACCGTGCAGAGCAGCGAAGTCGAGCATCTCATGATTATCATGTTTGCACCAATCACATACCTTCGTCAAGCCTTCACGTCCCGTATTACGAAGTTTCGTATATGTGAACCTAGCCAAACGATCGCGAGCGCGTCATAAGCGTGGCGTGTAGTCATAACTCATTACTTACATGAAATGCATGTCGTGATTTCATCGTTAGGTTCTGTCACTTTTCTTCTCCATGCAGTGATAACATACGTTACCAGTTTTGCAACATGTCATGTGAATGAAACCACAGTGAAAGCAGCAAGTTCATAAATAATAATCATGACATTCGTGACAGTCATATCATGATAGTCGTGTTATGACTGGCCTGTTATGCTCGTCATTCAGTGATGGTATTCCTTACCAAATTTTGTATCGATACGATAGACGAAACGGCCAGTAGAGCTAAATGTCATTGGTGGCTAGATAGATAGATAGATAGATAGATAGATAGATAGATAGATAGATAGATAGATAGATAGATAGATAGATAGATAGATAGATAGATAGATAGATAGATATACGCTCAATGTCACCGAAATCCACCAAGAAATGCTTCACATTTAAAAGGCCCTTACAGGCCAGTCTTTCAGTTTTCGCTGTGACTGTGCTGCGCGTTTCTTGCGTTGAGTTATATATAGCGTTTAAAGTTCGGCGGACAATCAGCGATGATTCACGACAGCGACAGTCAATGCGGGTACCGACTTTCTGGATGAGCTGCTCTTCTTCTTATGAAAAGGGCGACCCACTAGAAGGCGCTGGAGAGGACGACCCACTGTTCAAAGGCTTTACCACAACTACCCCGGGTACGAAAAGGGAGACGCCTGGCGACCTAACAGCTGGTTACAATGAGCAGGTCAAGGTAGTCCTTGAGGCGCTCCACGTTAACAATGTCGCGTCTTCGACGGCGCATGTCCGAAGATTGTTCAATGGGTTGAATCATGTAGTTGACTGGGGAAGTGCATTTGACGACACGGTAGAAGCCTTCGTATTTGGGCAATAGTTATGAAGACAGGCCAGTTGCAGTGGTAGGAATCGAGAGCCAGACAAACGGTCCAGGGAGGAACGTGGGCACAGTAGTGCTGGCCTCAGCGCGAATGCTTTTTTGCCGCTCTTGATCATGCGCAGTAAAGGTCTTTGCAAGCTTTCGACACTCTTCTGCAAGCTTTGCTGTAGCAGAAATAGGTGCACACTCAGACGGATCTGGCCTGTACGGAAGTATCGTGTCGAAGGTGTGTGACGAGTGCCTTCCATATAATAAAAAGAAATGTGAAAAGCCAGTAGTGCTCTGAGGGGCGGTATTGTGTGCGTAGGGGTCGAAGGGTAGAATGGAATCCCAATTTGTGTGATCGGCGGCGACGTACTTGGAGAGCATGTCGCCGAGCGTACGGTTGAAACGTTCGGTGAGGCCATTCGACTGCGGGTGGTAAGCAGCAGTTTTATGGTGAACAACGTTGCAGTCTTTGAGAATGGCTTCAACGACTTCAGACAGGAAGACACGGCCTCGGTCACTGAGCAGTTCCTGGGGTGGACCGTGTCGCAGAATGAATCGTTGGAGCAAAAGGATCGCCACATCGCTCGCTGTAGCCGCGGGAAGAGCGGCCGTTTCGGCGTATCGCGTGAGATGGTCCACAGCGACAATGGCCCAGCGGTTACCAGCCGACGTTAGTGGACGTGGCCCATACAAATCAATGCCAACACGCCCAAAGGGCCTGGCAGGGCAAGGTAGAGGTTGCAGACCTACCGGCGACAGGTGCGTTGAAGCTCTGCGGCGCTGACAATCTAAGCAAGAGCGAACGGATTTCTGCACGTAGCGGTACATGCCGCGCGAAAAGTACCGTTGGCAAATGCGGTGGTAAGTCTTCGATACCCCGGAGTGCGCACATTGCGGATCAGAATGAAATAATTCGCATATTTCAGAGCGCAGACTGCGAGGTATGACTAGTAGCCTCTGGCGGCCGTCACCGTTGTAATTGCGCCTGTGTAGGAGGTCGTCGCGAAGGGCGAAATGGTGGGCTTGACGACGAGACGCGCGAGTAGATGGAGTGAATGGATCAGTCAGCAAGTCTATCAGTGAGGCAATCCATTGATCTTTGCGCTCATCAGTAGCAATGGTATGAATGCTAATCGAAGAAATGGCAAGGTGAGACGCTGAGTTTGGCATTGTCGTCAGGCAAGGGAGAGCGAGACAGGGCATCAGCGTCAGCATGTTGCCTTTCATTGCGGTACAGCACGCGGATGTCATAGTCTTGCAGGCGAAGTGCCCACCGGGCGAGACAGCCTGAGGGATCTTTCAATGACGACAACCAGCATAGTGCGTGATGGTCGGTGACGACATCAAATGGGCGACCATACAAATAAGGACGGAACTTTGCAAGGGCCCAGACAATTGTCAAACATTCTTTCTCGGTGACTGTGTAATTAGTCTCGGCTTTAGTAAGCGTACGGCTTGCAGACGCCACGACATATTCCGGGAACCCTGGTTTGCGCTGCGCAAGGACAGCGCCGAGGCCGACACCACTGGCATCCGTGTGTACCCCTGTAAGGGCCGTAGGGTCGTAGTGGCAAAGTATAAGAGGCGACGTCAACAAACGACAAAGTGTTGTGAAAGCGTCGTCACACTGTGATGACCACGAATGTGGAGGCCCGTTACTTCCGAGGAGCTTCGTGAGCGGCGATATCATAGTCGCAAAGTTTCGAATGAAGCGCCGAAAGTAGGAACACAGTCCTACGAAACTGTTCAGTTCCTTGACGGAAGTCGGCTTGGGGAACTCAGTCACGGCCCGAAGCTTGGCTGCATCAGGGAGAATTCCGTCCTTGGACACGACGTAGCCGAGTAGTGTCAGCTGCCGAGCTGCAAATTGGAACTTCTTTAGGTTCAGTTGCAGACTGGCGTCACTCAGACGCGTCAAAAAATGCCGAAGGCCTTGAAGATGCGTCGAGAAGTCCGGAGCAAAAACGATGACGTCATCGAGGTAGCACAGGCACGTGTGCTATTTCAGGTCACGCAGAACAGTATCCGTCATGTGCTCAAAGGTGGCAGGCGCATTGCACAGCCCAAACGGCATGACGTTGAATTCCTACAAGCCGTCGGGGGTGACAAAAGCGGTCTTCGGTCGAGCGTCCTCAGCCATAGGTACTTGCCAGTACCCTGAGCGCAAATCGAGGGATGAAAAGAATTCTGCTCCTCTCAGGCTGTCAATCGCGTCATCTACCCGCAGTAGTGGGTACACGTCCTTACGAGTGATCTTGTTGAGGCGTTGCTAGTCCACACAGAACCACACAGAACCGTCCTTCTTCGTGACGAGAACGCCAGGAGATGCCCAGAGGCTGCTAGAGGGGCGAATAACATCGCGGCAAGGCATGTCGTCGACTTGCTCGTTGATTACACGGCGTTCTGTGGGAGATACCCGATATGGACTTTGCCGCAGCGGTGGCTGTGCGCCTGTGTTGATGCGATGCGTAACGGTGGATGTGCGGCCGAGAGAAGGTTGAGCGACATCGAAAGAAAAGCGGAATTCTTTCAACAGGCCCAAAATCTGCGAACGCGGGCCCGGCGTAAGATTGTCGGTATGGAGGTACCGAATACATCATCGGATGATGAAGCAAATGTCGAAACAGCAATTAGCGTACAGGAACTTGAGCAGTGCATGTCATCGGGTTGATCCATAACTTGCGCGTCTTCGATGGGTTCCACGCTGCCTAGACATTCCCCTCGCACCAACGTAACTCTGTACGGAGATGAGTTCACAACAAAAATAGTGGTGCTGCCGTGAGTGAGTTGCACGGTCGCGAAAGGAACTAGCAAGTTTTTTCTTATGAAAACACGATGAGATGGCGAGAGCAGTGCAGCGGTGTCAGAAAGGCTTGCGCAGTAGAGCGACACCGCCGCGGACGAGTTTGCAGGCACTTGAGTGTCGTCTCTGACGAGTAACTTGCTTGCAGCAGATGGACTGTCGGCCGGCGTCAAAGAAGAGAATTGAGTGAGTTCTATTTCTGCTGGTGCGCAATGAATGACGGCTTCGTGGCGGGAGAGAAAATCCCATCCTAGGATGACGTCGTGAGAGCATGAAGAAATTATGATGAATTCGACCGCATACATCACGTCCTGAATCATAAGGCGGGCTGTGCACATCGCTGTAGGGTGAATGCTTTGGGTGCTGGCTGTACGGAGGGAGAGCCCGCAAAGCGGCGTGGTAACTTTGCGCAGAAATCGGCTAAGTTTTGTGTCCATCACGGATACGGCGGCTCCAGTATCTAATCACGGATACGGCGGCTCCAGTATCTACAAGGGCAGATGCACGAACGCCATCCACAAGCACGTCTATCACGTTCGACGGACTTTTCTGAGGGCTTTCGCAGTTCGACAGCGTCGCAGCTCTTGCCTCGTAGACTGTGACGACTAGTTTTCCTGGTCGCCCTCGAGTGGACGTGGCCGCATCGGCGACAGTGAGCGACGTCGTGAAGATGGTGAACGGCGGGTAGACGGAATGGGGCGGGACGACGGTGATATATGCGGTGGTTGGTCATAAGAGCGGTTTTGGTGTAATTTAGGGGAACAGCGACAGAAGTCGTTGGGGGCGGCTTGGCGACAACTTGGGCGTAGCTGAGTGGCGCAGATACAGGAGGCGGCTGGTGGTATTCAGGAGCGACCTCCGCGATTTCCTGCTGAATGGCTCGGTAGAGCGGAGGTGGAAGTGTACTAATGGCTGTTGAGCATGTTGTGGGGAAGCAAAAGCCAGTAAAGAGACCTGGTGGGCAACTTCCTCACGCCCGAACGACTTGATTTCGGCGAGCAAGGTTGCGTGGTCAGAAACTGCTGACAAGGCCGAGAGATCAGCATCACGTGGTGTGGTCGGCGGTTCATCAAGCGCTGCCGCCGCAGCTCGTCGTAACTTTGGCATAACGTAATGACTTCTGCCACAGTGCAGGGTTTCTTTGCCAGGAGCATGGTGAAGGCATCGTCGGCGATGCCTTTTAGAACATGCGTGATTTTGTCATCCTCTGACATGTTCAGGTCGACTTTCTTGCGCAAGTCAAGGATGCCCTCGATATAACTTGTGAAGGACTCGCCGGTCTGCTGGGCTCGTTCACGTAAACGCTGTTCAGCTTGCAGCTTACGAACGGCCGGACGGCCGAACACGTCAAAGACAGCGGTTTTAAAAGCGGACCAAGTCAGGAAATCAGATGCGTGGTTGTTGTACCACATGCCGGCCAAACCCGCGAGGTAGAAAAACAGGTTGCCGAGTTTACCTGCCTCGTCCCAATGGTTGGGGACGCTCACGCGTTCGTACATGGCCAGCCAGTCCTCGACGCCGGTGCCATCCGCGCCGCTGAAGACAGGAGGGTCGCGGATGCGGGGGACACCGGAACATGGCGTTGGCGCAGGAGGAAGCGTTTGCTGGGCGGCGTCTTGGTGCATGGTTGAAGGCATGGTACGGGATCGAAGCTCAAAGGGCATCGAATGCGAACCAAAGGTGTTTGAAGAGCACAGCACTCTCCACCAAATTGTTAAGGTTTATTGGCGGACACTCCTTGATGATTCAAGAAAGCGACAGTCAATGCGGAGACCGACTCTCTGCACGAGCTGCTGTTCTTCTTATGAAAAGGGCGACCCACTAGAAGGCGCTGAAGAGGACGACCCACTGTTCAAAGGCTTTACCACAATATATATATTCTCTCACGGAATGCTTGTGCCCGTGTCTCAGTATTTTCAATTTTTTTTCCTGAAAATCGTGGGAGCTGCCGCTCCCTCCATTGCGGTGATGCTTCAGGACACACCTGAGAATGTTCCAGGCGTGCAACCGTCGCGCCGGGCTTCGTCGTCCAGGAAGCATAGCAACGCGTCGAGTGACACGGACAGCGAGGCAACCGATTTGTACTAGGACGGCTTTGAGTCATCGGATGATAACTTCATGGTCGTCATGAATCGAACTACAAAACGAAGACTGCTGCGGACGGCATCGTCGGCCAGTGTTTACACCATTAAGACTGCACCACAGCGGTGGCGGTGTTTATGCCCGAAGACACTGCATCTAACTTGCGACTCTTCAACAGGCAAGTTCTTTCTGTGCTTCTCGAGGAAACCGTGCCGAACGAGATCAAAGACGCGAGGATCCATGCACGGAAGAATGTTCTTGCTGTAGACGTTATGCACCGTAGCACACTGCAAAGGCTTTGGCACATAACAGAAATCGGCAACGTGAAATTTCGGTCAATGGTCGCTTCAGGTTGTAATCGCACTGTAGGCGTCATTTATGATGTGGATCTTCCATCCCAGATATGACCTGCCAATTTCATTTCATTTCATTTTTATTTCCTTAAAGACCCCCAAGAGGGTATTACATAAGAGTGGCTAACATGCAATCGATAATTTTGTCGCAATGACAAATGTGAAGTTACATTTGAAATATTATGCATGAAGCTTGATAGAGAGGTGATTGTGGTTGTATCGTGTGAAAGGCCATTCTAGTCTTTTGCTGCTCTGGGAAAAAAAGAAGCAGAAAATGTTTTAGTATGGGCACCCACGCAAAATCTTGAAGCGCATGGCCCGTGCGACGAGATATGTGAGCTGCAGGGAGAATGTAAGGAGGGCGGTTAAGTGGAGAGAGAAAAAAAATGTGAAATAATGACAGGGGTTGCTATGCGTCGGCGACATGATAAAGGGGATAAGTTACACGCGGCTTTGAGGGATGAAACACTGAAATACTAATAAAGCAAGTGACAGAAGGCACCCGAATCACGCACATTACCAGACTTGGCAACTCACGCTGCTTGAGGCTTGTGTTTGAGGGAGACAGCCTTCCCTTGTATGTCAAAATTCGCCATGTTCGGCACTCGGTGCGTTCATACACACCGAAGCCACTGCAATGCTACAAGTGCTTCAAGATGGGACACGTAAAAGATGTCTGTGAGAACAAAGTTGTGTGTCCGCGGAGCGCTGAATCTCACTCAAAACACGCCTGCGGTGCCACCATGTTACGATGTCCAAACTGCCGCGGCACTCATGAGGTCTCATCCAAAGATTGCCAGCGCGTGCGAAACGAGCACGCGGTACTCAGGCGTATGGTGCGGGACGATTCAACACAAAAGGAAGCTGTCGCTACATTACGCCGACGACGGCGTCGTGGGCGAAGACCATCCCGGAAAAACTGCTCTACTGATAGAGAAATGTCATCCTCTATCAAAGAGGCTGACCCTCAAACACCGAGCTCACTGAAGACGGATACTGCCAAACAGAAGAAAGGGACAGCAGTCGCACATTCCGAACAGTGGCCCTCACTTCTACGAAGCCAATCTACTTCGGAGCTGCATCAAAACCTGCCGCCCTCGACGACTCCTCAAACCAGTGATGCGATGAATGAAGATCAAGTGATAAGCTTGCTGCAATTGCTGATGAGTATCACGCGTGTCCTACTGAGTAATATGAAGAATTCGGCTGCGCAGACCGCACTGCATGTGGTGGACACCCTGAGTCCGTTGCTTGCAGCTCTAAGGTAAAACCATGGCCAGCGAGGCACCGTCGCTTAGAGCGGAAGTCAAGAATGCATCTGTCTTCCAGTGGAACGCCAGAGGACTGAAGTCACGCATGTCTGACTTTAGACAGCTTGTATTTGTGAACCGCTTCCCCATTATCGTGATTTGTGAACCCAACCTGTCTGCTTCAATCAAGCTGTCAGAATATGAGTGCTTTATGTCCCCCACTCACAGAGAGTGCAGCAAAGTTATTGTATTCATGCGCCATGACCTCACTTACGTTAACCAAAGAGTCTCGCCTGATGAAGGGAATCAGTATGTGTGCCTTACTGTGAAGAAGGATAAGGTTGCTTTCACTATTATCGGAGCTTACTTATCTCCATCAAGCCGCCTTGACTGCGAGCGCTTACGCGTTATTCTGACATCGACTCCAAGGCCATAGGTGATCACTGGCGATTTTAATGCCCACCATTTCCTATGGGAAGCTCCAGGGTCACACTAGAGGAAGAAAATTGGTGTACTTAGCCTCGGAGTAACGATGGAAGCCCTACATATTTACGCGGATCAGGCTATAGTAGGTGCCTGGACCTTACATTGGTTTCTCGCTCACTTACCAGGAAAGTACACTGGTTTTCGGATCTGGAAACGCGGGGCAGCGGCCATATACCAACTTACCTGTGTATAGAAGGTTTCACCAGCTCCAAGTCCTCAAGAGGGCTCAAATACACCAATTGGCCGAAATTCAAAATGTTAATGGAAGACTGCAGTACCAACGGCTCATCATATAACCTATAAGACTCGATAAAGGATGTCCTGCAGAATACCACGCATTCACTGTTGACTAGTCACAAGCGCACCGATTTCGACATTGAGCTTGAGAAACTTCGCGCAATACGCCGTCGTGCAGAACGAAGGTACCGACGGACAAAGTGCATGGATGATTTCAGGCTAGCTAGACGCATTCAAAAGAAAATGCAGCGGCACATGGATAAACTAGCTAGGCGACTTTTGACATCCTTTTGCGAGTCGTTGGTTCCATGAAAGCCCCTATCACTGATATGGCGAACTGCCGAGCGTCTTAGCATAACCTTGGTTCAGCGACACCCGTTTACAACTCTGGCAATTCACCTTCAATGCAGAGAGATTGACGTCGCAGAATTTTTCTGTAGAAGAATTGACGGTGATTCTAATTTCACAGTATCAAGAATGGGAACATTTGACAACACACCGTCCTCACATGATCTCCGTATGGAATGTCAGTTTTCTATGGATGGGTGAGAGGCAGCACTGGCTCTGTGCTGACGTTCTTCAGCACCCGGACCTGACGGCATTACCTATCGTGCCCTTTGTAATCTTGGAGACGAAGCTCGGAAGGCACTATTACGCCTATACAACGACTCCTGGCAGACTGGTACGGTTCCCCAGGCATGGAAGTCAAGTCGCCTCATTCCACTTCTAAAGGCTGGTAAATCTCCTTTGGATATTGCCTCATACCGTCCTATCGCACTTGCCAGTTGTGTGGGAAAAACGATGAAACAAATAATTCTAACTCGAATGAAATGGTATTTAGAGCACTACGATATCTATCCAGTATCCATGACCGGATTCAGGTGCGGCCATTCGTCAATCGACAACGTTGTTGATCTGGTGACATATGCTCAACACCGGAAAGCCTGTAAGAGACTGTGCGCCGCCCTGTTTCTAGATGATAAGGGGGCTTACGACAATGTCACCCATGAAGCCATCCTTAGTGCTTTGGAAACAGTAGGTGTTGGTGGCAAGATATATATGTGGGTGTACAGCTACTTACAGCTGAGATCATTTTACGTGATGACAGCGAATGGCCCAACACCTCATTATTACAGCAGACAAGGAGTTCCTCAGGGAGGAGTGCTAAGCCCTACACTTTTCAACCTAACTCTCATTGGTCTAGTCGAGCAGATACCTAGCACTGTAGAACTTTCTGTCTACGCTGATGACATCTGCATTTCGACATCATGTGTGACAAGGCCTCAGCTTCGCGCCCGCCTTCAGAAGGCTGCTACAACGACGTCATGCTACCTTCGTAAACAAGGCCTCGAAGTGTCGTGCGGAAAATGTGCAGTGGTAGCATTCTCGCGGAAACCAATGTCTGCTTACAGCATATCGATTAATGAAGAATACATATAGTTCAGCAGAAGCCACAGGTTCTTGGGAGTCATAATAGACAGAAACCTGTGGTGGACTCCACATGTGAACTATGTGAAGAAGCGGCTGATCGCAACATGGCACATGTTCAAATTCCTTGCAGGAAAGAAGTGGAGAGTGCCCATACCATCCATGCTACAACAGTACAGAGTGCTGTTTATCGGAGTCTTACGGTACAGCTTACCTGCAATATCTAACACCGGCAAGACCAACCTGCGCACAATTCAGAGCGTTCAAGCCCAAGCACTTAAGATATGCCTTGGATTACCCAGCAGTGCTTCAACAGCTGAAACCATTGCCATCGCTCAAGATCACTCGATAAAGACGCATATTATTACCGAGACAATGCGCATGCCCCTCAGGCATTATGCCAGGACCCCTTCTCACCACCTGGCGAGCCTAGCTGCTGAAAGGCCCCGCACGACATATGGCACTACTATCTACAAGCATCGTTCATCGTTTACTGAGACGTACGGACCTGCATCAAAGCCACTGCTTCCTCGTTTGAGCTTGAGCCGGCTGCGAGTTCACTTAATGATTCCAGGAATGAGGAGAAAATCGTACGTACTGACACATGCCGTGAAACAACTGAGTCTATTCTTACTGGAAAAAAAACTACAGTAACTACGTGCACATTTACACGGATGGCTCTACTACGCCGTCTAGTACAGGTGGAGCAGTGGTTATACCATCACAAGGGGTAACTCGGTGTTTTAAGACTTCACATGTGACAACGTCAAGGACGGCAGAACTCGAGGCTCTGGGCAATGCACTGGAACTCATCAATTCAGAAGAAATACCAGGTAAATGGGCTGTGTTTTCTGACTCAAAACCAGCGTTACAGTGCCTGATATCAGTTCTCCGACGCGGATGCCATGACCAGTTGACCTACCAAACCATGAGACTTCACCACCTTTCAATACAAAAAGGCCACGACATCGTCTTTCAGTGGTTACCTGGGAATTGTGATGTAGGCGGCAATAATTCTGCAAATCATGCTGCTCGCACGTCACATAAAGAAGCGAACAGCGTTCCGATTCCGCTTTCAAGAGCGGATGTGGCGAGGCAGCTTCGTCAACTGGCCCGCAGTCTCGCACTGACTGAGTGGAACACACCAAGCAACGACGTACAAGACTGCACGAGCTCGACCCTTCACTACAACATCGGCCTCCACCCGGCCTACATCGACGTGCAGCTTCGCTTCTCTATCGCCTTTGGCTGGGAGTTGCTTTCACGAATGCTTATACCACGTTAATCGGAATTACTGACAGTGCGGCGTGCATGTTTGCGGCACCGACGAAAATATCGAACACCTCCTGTGCCGTTGTCCTCGATTTGCCTCAGATAGACAAGTACTTGCCAACGCAATGCGGTGACTGGATGATTGGCCTCTTTCTGTGCAGGTACTATTATAGCAACGTCCACGTGCCTCGACAGCCCACAAGGCAGTGAAAGCCCTGCTGTGTTTCCTGAGAAAGAGAGGCTTGTGTGAACGCCTCTGACATGCGGTAGAGTTCTACACGCTGCAGTGGAATTACTGTCAGTCTCTCCTCCACCTTTTTTTCTTTTCCCTCTCTTCCCTTTTTCTCGTCTTTCTTGTCCCCTTCCCTAATCCCCAAGTGTAGGGTAGCCAACCGGATGTCTTTCTTGTTAACCTCCCTGCCTTCTCCCTTTTGTTGCTTCGTCCTCCTATATATATATATATATATATATATATATATATATATATGTATATATATATATATATATATATATATATATATATATATTTATATATCCTGTTCACGGCTGGTTATTTCTTCATCCACTTTTCTTTCTTCTTATTTACATTCAATTGGTTTTTATAACTTCCCCTGTACATTCCTTGGCATTACTGTCTGTTAGATCTCATTAATATTGTGTTAAAACACGGAAAAACGAGCCCTAAGGTATACACTTCTTTCCCTTATATATATATATATATATATATATATATATATATGTACACACACGCAAGGAAGAGTTCAACGCCCATGTTGGGGACCATGTTGTCGGTGGTCGCTCGTATCGGCGCAATTGCAAAGTACCCTTGCAGCACGACGAAGCTCGCGGCCTCGACAAGGACAAGTTTTTCGAGAGCCTGTTTTAGTCGGTAGTCGCCTTGCCCCAGCGTGTGTCACTTTTGTACAGCCGGTTGAATTCCCCGACACCCCTGTTGGTGGGGCCCCTCGGGTTGTTTACGCTGGCGCATTTTTCGAAAAAAAAAATCGTTTGGAAAGGTGAAAACCATTTATTTTCAATGATTTTTACGCATAACTTGACTTCGGTGTGAAAACTCATCGCCAGTAAATTATCAAAATGCAACAAATCTTCAAGGTGGTGATTCGTCAAAATGACGCACGCCGACATGGTTTACCGGCCACTCTGGTGGTTTATTTGTTGCTTCGCTTTTCATGTGTGAATGCACCACAAGCACGACATACAGTGCAGGAGAATTCAGAAGTCATTTTATTGAGAAGAAAACTGGATCACTTCAAGGAGAAAGAGGGAGCAGAATAAAACTTTCTTTCCTTGGGTTCACGTTGTGCTTCACTTTTTTTTTTCTTAGATGATCACCAACGAGGGCGAAAGCTATATTTAAATTTATCATTTGGAAGCTCTGTGATTTGATGTTTAGTGAACGAAAGTACTTGTATTGTTTTGTCAAATCTGGAATACCTGAAATACTAAAATCGAGGAGCGAATTATACAGAGAAGAAAACATTTTTTGAAGATTACTTCAACGTTTGAGCATTCCTAACTATATCTGGTGTTCAACGTCCCAAAACCAAGATACGAATGTGAGATGCCGTAGTGGCGGGCCCATGTCTTCTTCAATGTGCACTCACTTCGCACAGTACACGGGCCTCTACCACCTCGCCTACATCGAAATGCGACCGCCATGACAAGAATCGAACCCGCGACCTTCGGGTCAGCAGTCGAGAACCCTGACCGCTACAACAATGCGATCCAAAAAGTTTCAGTATTCACACACCGTAACAAAGGACACTACCTTTCGACCCAAATTATAAAGTAAAAGTTTCCAACAAACTTAAAGTGGCGAGATGTGCGCCATAGCAGTATAGTGGTAAAAGTGCTAGACTGCAAGTCCGAAAGTCGCGCGTTCGATCTCTATGGCAGCAGTCGCTATTTATGAGGGCGACATGATACAGGTTTGTGCAAGGTGCGATGTCAGAGAACAATAAAGAACATCCGTTGGTCAAAAGTAACAAAATTTTTGCTATTAGTCGTTCCTTATAATAATATTGTTACTATCGTACGTAATAAGTATGCTATTATTCTTTTAAGTGGAAGTGCGGTGTTAATGATTAGCTGCTCAATTACCAACCTGTCGGTTAAACTACTGATGACTGCTCAAATAGCCAAGGCAAATCGTCGGGGAGTGCAACTGAAAGGCTGATTTGTTGGCGCAACATGCGCAATCATGTTCACAATCATGTTCACAACCAAACCATGTATCATTGTTTGCCAAAAAATAATGTTTAAGCTTACTAACCTAACTGGTACTCCATACGTAAAATATACTGATAAATAGCACCTTTGGTTGTGTAAACCAAGCAAATAAAGTCATTCTACAAACTTGCGTCAATCGTCAAATGACGTGCCTGATATTCACAGCGATGAAGGCTATCTACACAAGAAGCGTACATTAATCACCATTATATCAATCACGTCTCATTTGGTGGAAAGATGTATCTATGAATTTTTAGGCTGAATAAATTAACGCAGTATGACTTCCCACCGCATTTCTCTTTACTGTAATAGGAAAATAAACCGCAACGTTTACGACACGACGAGAAATATATCTGAATATGAATCGCTGAAGCCTGAACAAAACCACTAAAATGGGAGGCTAACCTGGTAAAATGTCTAAGACAACACGATGAGAATTCCAACTAAATGTAGGACCTGTACTAACCAAAGTGTTCTATACTCCTGAATATTGCGAGTTCTTCGTCAGCCCAGTGCAATGTCAGTGTTGTTGCCTCGCCACTCTCTTTTTAATTCTTTATTTCAATGACATTTTGTTTCTGTCAGTTGAGTGAAGGACTAATATAGAGAAACCAGATACTGTGCAAAAATTTTATTATACCATAAAGTTCTGTATGCTTCAGTGGGGTCTTCAAGTCTCGTTCACCATTGATGGGTTCTGCGGAAGGGTTAAGACGAGGACCATTTCTGTGAAAAGAAAAAATAATGGTGCATGTTTGTGAGAACTTCTGAAATCGAAGGCACGTACTCAAAGTTGGATAGAATTAGGGGGAACTTACACTTCTTCTTGCGCAGAAGGGTGGCGTAACTCAGAGGAGAACCAAGACCATAGCCGTAGTTCAGGCCGTAGCCGAGCAGACCATGACCATATCCGTAGTGACCGGCACCATAGCCCAGAGAACCGACTCCATAACCATAGTAGAGTGGGGCAGAATGGGCCACACCATAGGTAGCGACGGCTGGGGCAGCGTGGGCAACACTGTAGGTAGCTACAGCTGGGGCAGCATGGACGGCAGCGACGGCTGGCGCAGCGTGAACTGTAGTGACAGCAGGAGCAGCATGGACAGCAGTCACAGATGGGGCAGCGGCGTAGGTAGCGACAGCTGGGGCAGCAGCAACAATCTGAGCGGACTGCTGGACAACCCTGGTTACAGCCGGGGCGGCAGCGTAGCTGACAGATGGGGCAGTGGCATAAGTGGCGACAGTTGGGGCAGCGTGGACAGTAGTGACGGCTGGAGCAGCTTGCACAGCAGCCACGGCTGGGGCAGCGTGCACAGTGGTCACAGCTGGAGCGGCGTTGTAGGTGGAGACGGTACGGGTGACGGCTGGGGCAGCGACAGCATAGCTGGCTGCTGGCGCGTAACCATATCCATAGCCGGCATAAGTGGCGGCAGTTGGGGCAGCGTGGACAGCAGTCACGGTTGGAGCAGCTTGCACAGCAGCCACGGCTGGGGCAGCGTGCACAGCAGTCACAGCTGGGGCAGCGTGGTAGGAGGAGACGGTACGGGTGACGGCTGGGGCAGCGACAGCATAGCTGGCAGCTGGCGCGTAACCGTATCCGTAGCCGGCACCGTAGCCGGTGAGGCCAGAGTATCCAACGCCATGGGAAAGCCCGTAGTGGGATAGACCAAGACCACCGTAACCAAGACCGGCGTAACCGAGGCTACCGTAGCCAAGGCCATAACCGAGGTTATTTGCGAGGGTGTAGCCTCCAGCAAGGTGGCCAACGTGACCAGCAAGGGCGCTGGTAGCTATGGCGAGGATGATGCAGGCGCGCAGCTAAAGAAGAAAAATGAAGGGGTTTCGGATTTCAAATAAAATTCACCTATATAACATACGAATCGCGGTGCATCTTCATGAATTTTTATGGTTAGTGGCAGAATATTCCCGTTGTGCATAATGCTCAGGTTTTTGATTTCAACGAAAACTTGAAGGGTGACGTAAAACGTCAAGGATAACGAAGACGGTGTTTTAGTCAGTGCATTTTGTAGCTGTTACGTGTTCTGGAATGGAAGAAGTGGTCCAGTATCGTCTTTTTAGTCCACTGTGCTTTTTTATGGGGAACCAAAGAACAACCGAAACCAAGTTCTCCTGCGTAAATCTTGATTTGATAGAAAAAATGCCCTTTGTTTAATCCACCATTCTTCTCTGTCCATGTATTTTAACCATGACCTGCTAATTGCTTAAAGATACCTAGCTGGCCTACATAAAGGTAATCTTCGCCTCGTTTATTTGAAGTTTAAAATATTTTGGCAACGATAATCATTTGGACTTCTCATTTTTTTGCCCTTGTGTCAAACCTGCATAGATGTTTTATGAACCTAATATTATTTGTTGATTAAGAGCCCTTCTTTACGGTTACAAAGTGAACCAAAGTTTTCATGTGGGGGCAGGATTTTTCGAAGGTACTGGCAGATATTCATTTCCAAGAAAAAAATTAGAGGTTTGCAAGCCGAAAGAACAGATATTCATTTACTTACCATGGTGGTAGTCCTAGTCTGTTACAGGAGCAGAAGCTTCGGATCTGGGTCTGTGGTGAGTGGTCTTATATACCTGACGTTTAGCTTCACGTTTTCGCAAAACAGCCTTAACACCAGGGGAGAAGAATGTCAAGGTAATTTTTATTTCCTCTTTCCCCTCACAAGCGTGCATTACCTGCATTAGTACGATTCACAAACGCTATTTTCGTGCTTTCCAATGTAGGTAAATTTTTATTCGTTTATTTTGTATACAGTGCTTGCCGTCGCTTATAAGACGTGATCAACGCAAGTACTATGATGAAATTGTGCAAGATTGAGTATTCACCTGAGAGTGCTACAGTGAATACCATCATGAGAAGAGAAAGCGATGCGTAGCGACTCGTGCACAACCTCTGGAAAACCAGATACCTCTGTAAACCGCGGTAAGGCGAACACGTTCCACGTTGATTTTTGTTTTGTTTCACGTGCTTAAGAGAAGGGCGTGGAGAAACTTGTAATCCGACCGGTATTTTGACATGTTAACAGATTCTTGCGAGAAGGACGATTGGGTGAGGCAAACAAAAAGAGCTGAGTTACTTTCTGTACGTAAAAAACTAGCCGGCCTTTTCGAATAGTTAGGTCTTTTGCTTTTGAACGGTAACTAAACAATACTTTAAAGAGAATAAATTTAGGAGGACAAACACGGTGCCTAATAAAAACGCTTTTACAATGGCAATTCATAGGCAAGAGGAATCTCGAGACATAACAAAACACCTGTCAGAAAATCAACATCATCATCATCATCATCATCATCGTCATCACCATCAGCCTAACTACGTCCATTGCAGGACAAAGGCCTCTCCCGTGTTTCGCTAGTTAACCCGGTCCTGGGCTTGCTGCTGCCAATTTATACCCGCAAACTTCTTATTCTCATCTGCCCAACTAACATTTTTCTCCCCCTAACTCGCTTGCCTTCTCTGGGAATCCAGTGAGTCACCTTTAATGACCAGCGGTTATCCTGTCTACGCGCTGCACGTCCGGCCCATGTCCATTTTTTCTACTTGATTCAACTATGATATCCTTAACCCCCGTTTGTTCCCTTACCCACGCTGCTCTCTTCTTGTCTCTTAAGGTTACACCTACCAATTTTCTTTCCATTGCTCGCTGCGTCGTCCTCAATTTAAGCTGAACCCTCTTTGTAAGTCTCCAGGTTTCTGCTCCGTAGCTAAAAACCGGCAAGATACAGCTGTTGTATACCCTCCTCTTGAGCGATAGTGGCAATCTACCTGTCATAATTTGAGAGTGCTTGCCAAGTGTGCTCCACACCGTTCTTATTCTTCTAGTTACTTCAATCTGGTGGTTCGGCTCCGCGGTTATTACCTGTCCTAAGTAGACATAGTGTTTTACAAATTGAAGTGCACTATTACATATCTCGAAGTGCTGCTCTCTTCAGAGGTTGTTGTACATTACTTTCGTTTTCTGCAGGTTAATTATAAGACCCACCTTTCTGCTCTCCTTGTCTAACTCCGTAATCATGAGTTGCAATTCGTCCCCTGAGTTACTCCGCAATGCAATGTCATCGGCGAAGCGCAGGTTACTATGGTACTCTCCATTAACTCTTATCCCTTACTGTTCCCATTCCAGGCTTCTGAAAACCTCCTGTAAGCACGCGGTAAATAGCATTGGGGAGATTGTGTCCCCCTGCCTTTTCCTCTCCCTTTCCTCTCCACTCAATATATTTAGGAGAGGGAGAGCTCCAAATGTGCACCATACAGTGACTTAGTGAGAGGGCGGGGGGGGGGGGGGGGCGAATAGATGAAGCTTCGCCATGCCTGATGGGAAACACGTCGCATGCCTATGAATCCAAATGTGGGTGTACAGATCAAGCCAGCTATACGTCACTGAAAATTATTTTATTATCCTCGGAGGTAGCTGTTGCAATATTTTTACACAAGCTTTGAAATACGCGGCTGTGAGATAAAATGTAAGGCAAGCTGACTAAAGAAACGCAGTATTGTCGCTGTGGAAAGCTTTGCTTGCTTCCCTGGCTCGTTTCTCAGTAAAGCATTGTACAGCCAAGCACATCTGTAAAACCAGCTGAAAGCCGCAATTATTTACAATAGCCAGCTATATGACCAGGGTATAGAGGCTCCGATTGACTGAGTGTCCTTTCTCAGCAAGCCATTGGCCGGCAATATAAGTGTCGCAGCGCGCAACATAAGAAATGCTTATTGTAAGTAATGGCAGGTCCTCCTTCAGCAACACGGCTCTCTGTGTTGTTAGACTTGCTTTTATGACGTTCAATCTCAGTTCCCCAGTCGGTCGTAACAAATTTTCCAGCTACCATAGGTTGCGCAACACGTCACGTACGCAGGTGGCTATTCTAAAGCTTTATTAGGGCTTGTTTGGCTGAGTTTAAATTTGTCTCTCATTGCTCCCTTCATGATAAAAAGAGACGCAGTGAATGAAATAGAAGCACTGCCTTCGAAGCCTGCCTAAAAAAAGTCGGCGAATTTTGTTTATTGAGGAAAGTACAGTTTTTTTTTTTGGCACAACTAGAAGTTTCAGTATCTTTTGGCGTTCATTAGCTATTTTTTGCGTGAGTATCTTTGTGAAAAGAATTTCTTACCTATATTTCATTTTGTAACGTTTGACGGTATGAAAATTACTTGATGTTGTCGTCATTAGGTCGTTATTTGTTTATATGCGCTGCACGCGTGGTTGTGGTTGCTCTACACCCAGGCTAGACATGAAGTCAGGCTTGATGAAAATATTCAAACGTGTGACACAGGAAGTTACGCTAACAAACGAAAGCGTGTTGTTCCCAAGCGGCGTTGTATAACGCTATAATTCACACTGTGTGCATGGATATTGAATGACGGAGAAAAATTGATGCGCCTTAGCGTGACCAAGAGTGCACCTTTTCTTTTTTGCTCAATGAAGTATAGAGATCGAGAACTGACGCATGAGTCCGCGCTTGTCACTAGGCGAAGGATTTTGTATATCTCCCACCGATGATGCTCTCGATACCTTTTCATCATGTTACGCTAAGCAAAGATCGATTTTCAAGCACTTATAGTGCTTGAAAATCGAGTGGGGGTTAGCGTCCGTAGAGTGGGGTTTAACGTCCGAATACTACGATATGATTGTGAGAGATGCAGTGTGGAGTGCTCCGGATATTGGGAGCACCTGGGGTTCTTTGAAGCGCGCCTAAATTTAAGTACGCGTACTTAACACAATTAAGCTCTCATTGAGAATGCAAGCGCCGAAGCCGGTATTTGATCCCGTCACCTTGTCGTCTGCAGTCTATAGCAAAAATACCACTAGACCACCGTGGCGGGTGGTTCATAACAACAGGAGTTATTTCGTTTCGCCAGGTGACTTTATCCAGCGCATTTGGTAATTTCTTTTCAATGATAAAACACATGAGACGATTGCGTGGGTTGCATTGATTAGAGTCATGCGTGGCCTTTGGGAGAATTAGGCGATTTGTTCACGTTACCGCTCTTCGCGTCCCACCCAGGCGCTACTCACTCTGCGTGTCACACAACTTAACTCTCCATGCCATCATGACCGCAATATAGTGAAGTCGATAAGGATTGTGGGGCGAGCAAAAGGAAGTAGCAGCGGCGAGGCGAAAAGCATGGAAATCATCGGCCACGCCCTTTTGGCGCCATTGCGCCTTTATCCTGAAGCCTCAGCACAGCAACTTGCATTCTGACAGCAGGAACTGATGATTGTAACCACTTGTGCGTGGTATTTTTGGTGGTGTGATTAAAGTAACGCTCGGCAAAACAATTATTCTTTTGCGCCAGGTTGTGAAACTGGGTATAGCAGAGTGAAAGTGCTGCCGCCCTATGACTACACTGAATGAATGGGATAGTCTTTTGTATCATTCACAAGAGCTTTAGCGCAGAGGTGGGCCGTATCGCGATGCAGTAGTATCTCAGAGATGCTTTTGAGTTCCTGTATTGAGATACATTTGAAAAAGGTATTCGTATCGCAGTAGCTAAATACTTTTTCTATGTATTGAATGTATTGAAATACTGCAAAGACACAATTACCTCGCCGCTCTTTTGTCGATGTGTATCGAATAGCGAAGGAAAAGCTTGTATGCGCTTAGCGTCAAAAAAGCGCCCCGCCAGTCGGCGACACATGTAGATGAGGGAAGAATCTCTCACACGCACAAAATGCTTCATGAGGGTAGGTGTATGACGCGACTGACGGCAGAATCGAGGAGGCAGTGCTGACGATCTTGCATTTTTTTAAAAGCCGTTGAAGTACTGCCAGATATTGGGGTAACAATTTCGGTGCTTAGTAGTTATAACAGGAAGTTGTGTTCGGCTACAATAATAAACAGGCTTCTTTATATCACCAGCCTTCAATTCAAACTAAACCAGTGCTCTCTATTGCCAGCCTATTTAAAATATTGCTGTTACTTAATTGCAATTAGCGTAAACCTTCTAAGCACAACGGATTGATCATGGGTGTAAAAAAAGAGCATACTGCACCTTACATAATTGCTGTTTTTTAGTCAGTGAAGCGATAATAATCAGGCTGACTTGCATTTTACTTATCTGCAGGATTATGAACGATGTAAGTGTACACTCAAAGGCCAACTCTGGCGATTTTTTCACAATGTTATTGTGTCTTTTGGACACTCTTCTGACGCGTCCGATACCTGAAATGCTAAAAAAATTTAAAAAGAATTTTTAATTACCGAAACAGAATACAGAAAGAGAAACCTAACCAAGTGTGCTTTTACGTCTGACGTAAAGATTTGCCGGACGCTGCCGGAACCAGCCTGGTTGCACATAATGCCCGCTAGAGGGCACTACCTGTCCACACCGTCCGCGGCAATCTGTTAAAACGCTTACGCTGTTATGGTGAACAAAAGGCGAATTGTGTGTGCCACACAACACAACACCAATAGGCCCCTAGCACATGGCCACCAACACGGAAAAGAAAATCGCACTTTCAACCAAGGAAGCGTCGGGCAAACCCACACAATTCATAGCAGACAAGCAGATGCTGCAGTGGCACATCAGTTCGTCACTTCCGCCCGGCAAAACTCAACGTCACACAAACGATATTTCCATTTAATCTGGCAAGCGAGGTGAGCATTTCAAGACGAGCTATAAAATTCATTTGAAAAAAAAAACCTGCTAAAATCTCAAGCCTCCAATTTGGAATGAATGACGCCGGCGTCATTCATTCTAATTCGCAGGCTTGAAATTTCAACTGCACGTTTTGCAAAACCTGCAGATGACCGTGCACAGTGAACTTCGTTGACATCGACTGATCTCGAAAATCACGGGAGTTGGCCTTTAAATGGGAGCTGAAACACCTTTTTAAGTAACCATAGAATTAATTCACCGGAAAAGCGTATTACCTCACAAATTCAACGCCACCAGAATTTTAAGAATCCGTCCAGCACGAGCAGAGTTACAGAGACTTGTCCAACGCTGCAATTGCATTCTCTCTTCCCTCGTCCCGACGAAAGCGCTCGAAGCTAAGCAGGGAGGAATTGGAGGGGCAAACAAAAAGCATCACTCGCGCCTCGTGGCCTTAATGCCTTTTCCTTTTTTTTTTTCGAATACACGGCTTTTTCAGTGCGATGGCTCGTGCACGTGTGGACAAGTGACGGCCTCTCCATGCGACCTCTGTAACAACGGAGCGTGCCATGTTCAAATCAGCCGATTGCTAATAGATGGGCTTACTACGAGTAATTTTTGGGCTTATTCCGTGATTCGTGGAGTTAAAAGAAAGCTATCTTTAGCTGATTTGTTAATTTATTGTGAATTCCAAGTCGCGTGCTGCGCTATAATATTTGGTTCGTGTTCTCGGGAGCCTATACTGGCGATCGGCAGCGTTTTATGACCATGCTCAAGAAGTGTTGCTTGGCCCCTTTAAGCAATGTAAATGCGGAACATCAACACCCATGGAACTTAAAAAAAATTTATTGTCTGTATTCCTGCATATATGTGTGGTACTGTAATTGTATTTCGGAAAACTTTTTTCTTTTTCTGCTAAATTATCTTTGTAATATATAGTTAAGTGTGACAACACGTTCGACTAGTCATATCTTTCGATTGGTTAACCAAGCTTCGACTACGAGGATAAACAAACATACTCACATTTATCAGCTTTCGTTTGCATAGCCCGGCGTAGCTGAACGAAGCCTGATTCATTTTTCGCTGTGCAAGTTGTCGTGTTTACTTTGCTCAAACTACATTTCATCACATGAAATGTCAATTTTTTTCACGAAATATGCAGCGGTATACTCAATCCACTCGCAATACAATGGGTACTCACCTCAAAAACACGGGGAGAAGTCGTCGGCTCCAAGCAATCTCGTTTCACTTGTGTTATCCAGCGTTTCCATCACCTAGAGCGAGTCGGGAGGTGCGACTGTCTCCAGTTGGCTTTGCATTGCGGCACGCAGTACCCTGGAATTTACACTTCAAAGTTATTGTAAATGCGCTCAGCGCGAGAATGGTATTGTCGCGGAAGCTACGTCTACGGTGTAGTCAAACGCAGCTCATACTGCAACTTGCACACCCGCACCAACATTCAGCTGGTGCAGTGCGGCGAAGCAGGAACGCCTGGCCTTAAGAACCAACATGGCACTTGTTGCCATGGAAAATGGGGCTGGCTACATTGTGTTTTAACGGGCGGCGGCAAATAGTGGGTGAAAGGCTGACACCACCCTAAAACACGGAGACGCTCGCACATGAAGGCTCCCTAGTGCTGAAGACGGAAACGTACACCATCGCTGAACGTCGCCATGAACTCGTTTTCGTTGGTAAACAGCCCCTGAGGGATACTGGTGTCGTGACTATACCGTCACGGAGACAGAACGGGGCGTTTGACAGCTCTGTTTATGACGGCTGTGTGAACCTACCATCAGGTGGTGACCTTACCCCAAGCGTCGCCGTCGTTCATAGCATTCATGCATATCAAAAATAACTTTGCGACTGCCGCCGGCTTTGACTAGCTTTACCCTAACCTTCCTCCCTTGCGCTCGCCAAGCGAATCATCGCGGCCATTGAAAGGAAAGCCGCGACACGTATTGCGTTTCCCACTGGTCAAGCATGGGTATTCAAAACTCGAACATGTCGCGAATAGTCGACCATAGCAAATTTCGGAGTCCAGTCAGTCACGCTCTTTGCCTGTCACATCGCTTTCTTTGATTGCGCTCTCATATATTATTTCAGCTACTACAACCATCATGACCCGAAGAGTTTGTTTAATCAACAGTGATGGGTGTTAGTTGTCGGGATTGAGATGTATGACTAAGTTCCAACGTGGTGCATCCACGTTAAGCGGTGGTATGGCCGTCAAACACCAATAGGGATTGTGCAAGCTCACCTATATCAATAGACAGTAAACATTACACTACTTCTGCAAAGACACATCTTACTTTTGTGATTCACCGATTTCTATGACCGAGATATCAACCACGTTTTTCAGGTTGAATTATAAGGCCTACTACAGAGGAACGATACAAAGGTAAATATATTGCCACGTTCCATTTCCCAAGTTTTTGTTATCGTCCCAAAACACCACACCATTCTCAGCGCGAACCGCGCCTGCAGGTTTCGAGAAGGTTCCGGACTGTGGTAGATCATTTCAATAAGATCACGCCCACTGTGCGAACGGTACAGATTGTTCTGGAACCTACGCTGCCGCCAGCGATAACGCTAGAACATTCGACGGCAAGAGTATAAATGCCGACGCGCTTCGCCGCTTGTCAGTAGTTGATCGAAGGCCGACGCTCCGTTCGCCGCTATCAGCCCGAGACTGCTATCTGTGCGAGACTGCTGCTGTAATTGGACTTTACGTTTACCGGGCACAGGTTCGCCCAAATAAACAGTTAAATTTCAACACGAAGTCTCCTGTCTTCGGCCACGTCACGACCCCGTGACATCTGGTGGAGGTGCTGCTTCGTTCATGTACTGAACGCCCCCGTCAAGCCGTGAACCCAGCCCCCATCGTGGAGAAGACACCGACGCCAACCAAGAGCAGCGAACGAGCCGCCGACAGCAAGGGCTACCACCGGAGTACGGGATTCTAGAAGACAAGGCGCGGAAGACCAAGGCCATGACCGCGACTGCAGCGACAATGACAACCGCCGCATCCCAGCCCACGATGGTCATGCATCAACCCAGGGAACCACCAATTTTCCATGGGTCATCGTTCGAAGACACGGAGTCCTGGCTAGAAACATACGACCGTGTGGCCGCCCTCAACCACTGGGACAACGAAGAAAAGCTCCGTCGTGTGTATTTCTACCTGGAAGACACCGCAAGGACCTGGCTAGAGAATCGTGAATCCACGCTGCGAACGTGGGATGTCTTCTGCGGCGCATTTCTGCAAACGTTCGCGAGCGTCGCTCGCAAAGAAAGGGCCGCTGCTCAACTAGAGACCCGGGTTCAGCTACCAAATGAAAAGGTTGGAATTTTCACAGAGGAGATGATCCGCCTATTTCGTCACGCTGACCCAGACATGCCTGAGGAGAAGAAAGTTCGTTTCCTCATGCGAGGGGTCAAACAGGAGCTCTTCGCGGGACTAATGAGGAATCCACCGAACACCGTCCAAGAATTTGTATCCGAGGCGACCACCATCGAAAAAACCCTTGACATGCGCATCAGACAGTATAATGGTCGCCTGACTCCAGAATGCGCTGCTGCTCAAACCAGTGACTCTGAAAACCTGCGTGAAACGATCCGAGTGATCGTGCGGGAAGAGCTGCGCAAACTGTTGCCTTCGGCGCACCCTCAAGTGGATTCGATCGCCGACATTGTGCGAGAAGAAGTTCGGCAATCACTTCGAATTCCCCAAACACCACTGCCCGAGCCAGAAACTATGAGCTACGCCGCTGCAGTGCGCCACAATGCTCCTCCCCGTCCACGCCAAAACGCCGCCCTGTCGCACTTCCGTCGCCGGACACCACCGCCACCACCACCCCCACCGACGACCTACCGTTCACCAGCGGGCCAGCGCAGTGCGCCGAGGAAAACCGACGTTTGGCGCACCCCTGACCACCGCCCACTGTGCTACCACTGCGGCGAGGCCGGCACACTTACCGCCGTTGCCAGTACCGACAGATGGGACTGCGTGGCTTCGCCGTCGATGCACCACGTCCGCAGCCAGGGGAACGGCCACGTGACATCGCCAACTACCTGACAGGAACTCAATGGACACCCCGAAGTCCTTCCCGTTCGCCGTCGCCCAGCCGCCGCATGTCACCGCACCCCCGGCAATACTCCGGCCCAACGCGGGGCCGGTCTCCTAGCCCGTATCCGGGAAACTAAGGGCAGCAACCGGTGGAGGTGCGGTTGCTGTGCGACGAACTACCGAAGATCCTCCGACGACGACGACGCCGCGACGGAGCTTTCCGAACACAATGCGAACCAAGCAAAGCCCTGACGGCGAAAGCTCACTTACCGGAAATGGCCTGACGACGCAACATGGAAGCAGCGGATCAAGCCGACGCAGCCGTGACCCGACGCCACGCCCTAACTGTAATGCGAGACGGCGAACTAGCGACATCGACGTTCTTATTGACGGCCACAGTGTGACCGCTCTCGTCGATACTGGAGCCGACTATTCTGTCATCAGTGGGTCGTTCGCCGCGAAGTTAAAGAACGTTAGGACAGCTTAGAAAGGCCCTGAAATCCGCACAGCCGTAGGTCATCTTGTAACGCCTGCTGGAATCTGCACAGCGAGAGTCACCATTAACGGCCGTATTTATCCTACAGACTTCGTAGTCCTACAGCGTTGCTCGAGAGATGTCATCCTTGGCATGGACTTCTTATGCCTCCATGGTGCTGTCATCAACCTAAAAACAAAGTCGATAACGTTATCCACAGAAGAAGCACTACCACCGCGCACGCCGTCAGGACAGCATGCCTTGAATGTACTGGAAGAACAAGTCACCATTCCGCCTCGCTCAAGCGTCATTATTTCAGTCGGCGCTCCTAAATCACCTGACTTGGAAAGCGTCGTTGAAGGCAGTCAGCATCTGTTGGTCACCCGAAATATTTGCGTCGCAAGAGGAATAGCAGAGCTGCGGGGAGGCAAAGCAACGGTTATGCTCACGAATTTCAGCAATGAGTACAAACATGTGAACAAAGGAACAACGGTCGCATACATCGAAGAAATTGTCGAAGCCACCAGTGCTTTCGCCCTCGCCGATTTTGCGGAACCTGCTCAGAGGAACCAAGCCCCTCCCATAGCTTTCGACGTCAATCCCAGACTACCGAACGATAAGCAAGAACAGCTCAAGGCCCTGCTCCTGCAATACGAAGATTGCTTTTCATCGTCATCGAAAATTCGGCAGACCCCAATCACGAAACATCGCATCATAACCGAAGAAAATGCCAGACCACTACGTCAGAGTCCGTACAGGGTTTCGACGCGAGAACGTGAGGCCATGAAGAGACAAGTTGATGAAATGCTGCGGGATGACATTATCCAGCCGTCCAAGAGTCCATGGGCATCCCCCATGGTGTTAGTGAAAAAAAGGATGGGACCCTACGTTTCTGCGTCGATTATCGCCGCCTGAACAAAATCACAAGGACGTGTATCCTCTCCCACGAATAGACGACGCCCTTGATCGGCTCCATAACGCCAGGTACTTTTCGTCAATGGACCTCAAGACTGGCTATTGGCAAATCGAAGTCGACGAAAGAGACCGAGAGAAAACGGCGTTTATAACACCGGACGGCCTCTTCGAGTTTAAGGTGATGCCCTTCGGCCTTTGCCCAGCGCCTGCAACTTTTCAACGCGTTATGGATACAGTACTGGCAGGATTGAAGTGGCAAACTTGCCTTGTGTACTTGGACGACGTCGTCGTGTTTTCTTCGAATTTCGACGAGCATCTTCGGCGCCTTGAAGCTGTACTTCAAGCCATCAAGACGTCTGGACTCACACTGAAGCCAGAAAAGTGCAGATTCGCGTATGAGGAGCTCTTGTTTCTGGGACACGTTATCAGCAAGTCTGGAGTTCGTCCCGATCCACGGAAAACAGCCGCCATCGCCGACTTCCCGCCGCCCACTGACAAGAAGGCAGTGCGCCGATTTCTGGGCCTGTGCGCCTATTATAGGCGGTTCGTGAAAAACTTCGCCCGCATCGCCGATCCTCTCACTAACCTTACCAAGGCCGACATGGAGTTCAAGTGGGAAACGCCGCAGGAACACGCTTTCCAGGAGCTTAAACATCGCCTCCGTTACTTGCCCATTTCGACGAATTCGCCGAGACGGAAATACATACTGACGCAAGCAGCGTAGGTCTTGGCGCCGTTCTTGTGCAGAGGGCTGATGGACTTGAAAGGGTTATTAGTTACGCCAGCCGATCGCTATCCAAAGCAGAAGCAAATTATTCCACAACAGAAAAGGAGTGCCTCGCCATCATTTGGGCTACGTCGAAATTTCGCCCCTACCTCTACGGCAGGCCCTTCAAAGTTGTGAGCGACCACCACGCCTTGTGTTGGCTAGCCACCTTGAAGGACCCTTCAGGTCGCCTCGCACGATGGAGCCTGAGACTTCAAGAGTATGACATTACTGTCATTTGCAAGTCCGGCAAAAAACACTCTGACGCCGACTGTCTCTCTCGTGCGCCTGTCGACTAACCGCTACCCGACGACCCGGATGACGAGTATTTCTTGGGAACGATAACTACCGACGACTACGCTGAACGACAGCGGGCCGACCCGGAACTTAAGGCCCTAATAAAATACCTCGAAGGCAGGACCGCCGAAGTCCCGAAGGTATTCAAGCGCGCACTTGCGTCGTTCTTTCTACGAAACGGTCTTCTACAAAAGAAAAACTTTTCACCGCTTCGAGCTAAGTACCTCCTTGTGGTGCCTTCAGCTCTGCGACCAGAACTCCTGCAAGCCCTGCACGACGATCCGACGGCAGGGCACCTCGGTGTTTCTCGCACGCTCGCGAGGATACAAGAAAGGTACTACTGGTCACGTCTTACCACCGACGTCACTCGTTATGTGAGGACATGCCGGGACTGTCAGCGACGCAAGACACCGCCGACAAGGCCAGCGGGACTTCTGCAGCCAATTGATCCACCTTGCCGACCTTTCCAGCAGATTGATATGGACCTACTGGGGCCGTTTCCGACGTCGACTTTCGGAAACAAGTGGATCGTTGTAGCTACCGACTACCTCACCCGCTACGCCGAGACAAAAGCCCTGCCAAAAGGCAGTGCATCCGAGGTAGTTAAGTTCTTCGTCGAAAATATCGTCCTACGTCACGGCGCCCCGGAGGTCCTTATCACCGACAGAGGAACGGCATTCACTGCCGACTTAACTCAAGCGATCTTGGCATACAGCCAAACAAACCACCGCAGGACGACAGCGTACCACCCACAGACCAACGGCCTCACCGAGCGACTTAACAAGACGATCGCCGACGTGCTGTCAATGTACGTCGATGTCGAACACAAGACGTGGGACGCCATTCTTCCGTATGTGACCTTCGCATACAACACAGCGGTGCAGGAGACGACGCAGATATCTCCATACAAATTGGTCTACGGAAGGAGCCCGGCAACGACGCTCGATGCCATGTTACCTAACGTCAACGACAAAGAAAACCTCGATGTGAGCGAGTACCTTCAACGCACCGAAGAAGCCCGACAACTTGCGCGTCTCCGTATCAAGAATCAACAGACGACCGACAGCCACCGTTACAACCTTCGACGACGCTTTGTGGAATACCAGCCCGGTGAACGTGTTTGGGTGTGGACGCCGATACGCCGACGTGGACTAAGTGAAAAGCTTCTGCGACGGTAATTCGGACTGTACAGGGTGGTTCGACGTCTCGGCAAACTTGATTACGAGGTTGTCCCCGACGGCATCACGAACTCTCAACGACGCCGATCGCGACCTGAAGTCGTACATGTCGCGCGCCTCAAGCCGTTTCATGCGCGTTAACAAACTGAAACAGTGTTTTTTTTGTATTATAGTTGTATTGTAATTTATTCAATGTACTTTCTAGCATTATTATTGTACCCTCATCTTTAGTTAAAGCATCGGGACGACGCCTTTTTTTCAGAGGGGAGCAATGCCACGTTCCATTTCCCAAGTTTTTGTTATCGTCCCAAAACACCACACCATTCTCAGCGTGAACCGCGCCTGCAGTTTTCGAGAAGGTTCCGGACTGTAGTAGATCATTTCAATAAGATCACGCCCACTGTGCGAACGGTACAGATTGTTCTGGAACCTACGCCGCCGCCAGCGATAACGCTAGAACATTCGACGGCAAGAGTATAAATGCCGACGCGCTTCGCCGCTTGTCAGTAGTTGATCGAAGGCCGACGCTCCGTTCGCCGCTATCAGCCCGAGATTGCTATCTGTGCGAGACTGCTGCTGTAATTGGACTTTACATTTACCGGGCACAGGCTCGCCCAAATAAACAGTTAAATTTCAACAAGAAGTCTCCTGTCTTCGGCCACGTCACGACCCCGTGACAATATAAGCCCCGCGAGCTGCCTAGAGTTGGTACTAATATGGTGGCTCATCTTGGCTACTCTGCATGGTGCGGTTATAATGAACTAGGTAGGGGTAATAGAACGAGCGTGCTCTTCCCGGCGAGGCCGTTCTCCGAAAACTACTAGGGGGCACTGTGGCGCCTTTCTCCTAATCTAAAGGAGAAAGCCGCCCGATCTGAAGGGTACAGCCATTTAAATCCATCCATCCATACATCCTGAAGCAAGCCGCTATGGGCGCTTGTTTGCCTAACTTTTATATGACGAGAACGATATGCTTCAAAGTTGATGCTTCACTCCTGATGTTTAGAGTAGTACACTGTATCAACAAAAGAGGAATAAATAGTTTGGTCTTGAAAGCTGCAAGACATGATGATTTAGGAACAGGCCTGTCAGGAACAAAATTTTCGGAACGAACGTCACGTGGTTATTGAGACAGAAAGAATGCGATCTTGCTTCATCGATGTTTCATGCACGCGAGAAAAAAACTAGAAAGGGACAAATAAGCAACTGAAAGAATGGACCAAAACATTTTAATTAACACAAAGCCACCCGTCAAACAGCACGTGTGGCAACACAAACCCAGGCTTTTAGGTCGTTCAGCTGAACCTATTAATATGATTTGCTCTCCGTCCAGTGCAGGTAAGTGAAGACATGAACGAAGTAGTTCTCATCCATGTTTTTTTTTCTTGTGAGTATCGCATACAATGCCATTGTTGCAAAGGACGTTGTTCTTCACAAGAGCCACAATGTTACAAATGCTGTTCATGTGTGGCTCCGAGACAACGAAGCATTCAGCATATTGTCGTGGGGTCATGACGTCCACGAATGCAGAGACTGTAGATCGAAGACGAAACTGTTTATTTGGGCCGCTCAACTGACAAGCGGCGAAACGCGTCGGCATTTATACATGTGCTGTCGAATGATCCAGCCTTTTCACTGGTCATTGCACAAGCTCTAGAATAATCTCGTGCGTTTGTGCATTTCGCGCCGTCTTAGCAGAACGATCTACAATAATCGTGAACCTTCTCGAACAATGACGCGAAGTTCGCGCTGAGCATTCAGCATTTATGCCCGGTATTAGAGGCGAAAACAGAATTATCCATGCGTGAAAAGGAGGAAAGCGAGTGGCATTGCCCCAGTTTTAAAAAGTATCATCCCAATCCGTAAAACAAAAATTGAAGAAAAATTGAGGCAAAAAGTAGGAAAGTACAATAAAAACAAAGAACAATAGTTGAGAATCAACCACAAACAATACAGTTCTTAGTTTTCTTCACGCGCATGAGACGCTTCAAGAGCACGACATGAGTGACTTAAGATCGCACACGTTGGTGTTTTTGAGAGTTCGTGATGCTGTCGGGGACAATTTCGTAGTCAAGTGCACCGAGAGGTCAAACTGCCCTGAGCGGTTAGAAGTACTGTGACAGAAGTTTTTTTTTTTACTTAGTCCACGGCGGCTTATCGGCGTTCACACTCCAAAAGGGTCACCAGACTTGTATTTCACGAAACTTCATCGAAGATTGTAACGGTGGCTGTCATTCGTTTGTTGGTTTTGGTGCGGTGGTGGGCGAGTTGTCGAGCTTCTTCGGCAAGCAGGAGGTACACTCACGTCAATGTTTTCTTCGTCGCTGATGTTGAGTAACATGGCGTTGGGCCTCGTCGCCGAGGTCCTTCCATGCACCAACATTTACGGTGTCATTTGGATCGTCTCTTGCACGGCGTTGTGCACGAACGTCACGTACAGATGAAGTGCATCCCCCGTCTTGCGTTCACCATCGACATACATAGCCAGCATATCTGTGATTTTCCAATGACGCTCGTTGAGGCTATTGGTTAGTGGATGGTAGGTGGTAATTCAGCGGCGACTTGTCTGGCTGTACCTCAGGATCGCTTGTGTTAGGCCTGTAATAAAGGCCGCACCTGTGTCAGTAATGAAGACCTCTGGAGTCTCTGGAGCTCCGTGGTGCCGGAGAATGTTCTGGACGAAGAAATTCGCTACCTCGGAGGCACTGACTTTGGGCAGGGTCCTGGACTCAGCCTCGAATATTCCAGCTTTATCACTGGTCGTCGAGCAAGCTCCGGAATAATCTCGAGTGTTCGTGTCTTGCGCGCAAACCTAACTGAACGATCTACAACGACCGTGTACTATTTCGAACAATAAGACGCAGTTTGCGCTGAGCATTGCTGAAACGCTTCGTGTACGAAAGCAGAAACATACAAAAGAGGAAATAAGGAACGCCTGTGGCAATATGTATTCTGAAGAGTATCTATGAATGCGCACAAATCAGATTTCGGTGGAGATACTCATACAAGTATTCTGAAAATACAAATATCGAAACACACGTGCTTGAAGCCTAAAAATTGAGGCACTGAAAAACACCTATAAAACACTTAACTAGATATTACGAAGATAATTTAGCAAAAATAGAAAAAAGTATTCCGAAATAGAATTACAGTACCACACATATATGCAGGAATACAGACACTAAATTTTTTTAAGTTCCATGAGTGTTGATGTTCCGCATTTACATTGCTTAAAGGGGCCCAGCAACACTTCTTGAGCATGGTCAGAAAACGCCGCCGATTGATAGTATAGGCTCACGAGAACACGAGGGCCAAACATTATAGCGCAGCACACGACTTAGAATTCACAATAAATTAACAAATCAGCTAAAGATAGCTTTCTTTTCACTCCACAAATCACGGAATAAGCCCAAAAATTACTCGTAGTAAACCCATACATCAGCAATTGACTGATTTGAACAAGGCACGCTCCGTTGTTACAGAGGTTGCAGCGAGAGGCTGTCACTTGTCCACACGTGCCCGCGCCATTACACTGAAAAAGCCGTGTATTCAAAAAAAAAAAAGGCAAAGGCCTTAAAATAAAGAGGCGCGAGTGATGCTTTTTGTTTGCCCCTCCAATTCCTCCCTGCTTAGCTTCGAGCGCTTTCGTCGGGACGAGGGAAGAGAGAATGCAATTGCAGCGTGGGACAAGTCTCTGTAACTCTGCTCGTGCTGGGCGGATTCTTCTGGTGGCGTTGAATTTGTGAGGTAATACGCTTTTCCAGTGAATTAATTCTATGGTTACTTAAAAAGGTGTTTCAGCTCCCATTTAAGGCCAACTCCCGTGATTTTCGAGATCAGTGGATGTCAATGAAGTTCACTGTGCACGTTCATCTGCAGGTTTTGCAAAACGTGCAGTTGAAATTTCAAGCCTGCGAATTAGGATGAATGACGCCGATGTCATTCATTCCAAATTGGAGGCTTGAGATTTTAGCAGGTTTTTTTTTTCAAATCAATTTTATAGCTCGCCTTGAAATGCTCACCTCACTTGCCAGAATAAATGGAAATATCGTTTGTGTGACGTTGAGTTTTGCCGGGCGGATGTGACGAACTGATTTGCCACTGCAGCATCTGCTTGTCTGCTATGGATTGTGTGGGTTTGGGCGACGCTTCCTTGGTTGAAAGTGCGATTTTCTTTTCCGTGTTGGTGGGCATGTGCTAGGGGACTATTGGTGTTGTGTTGTGTGCCACACACGATTCGCCTTTTATTCACCATAATAGCGAAGCATTTTAACAGATTGCCGCGGACGATGTGGACAGGTAGTGCCCTCTAGCGGGCATTATGTGCAACCAGGCAGGTTCCGGCAGCGTCCAGCAAATCTTTACGTCAGACGTAGAAGCGCACTTGGTTAAGTTTCTGTTTATGTATTGTGTTTCGGTAATTAAAAATTCTTTTCAAATTTTTTGAGCATTTCAAGTATCGGACGCGTGAGAAGAGTGTCCAAAAGACATGATAACATGGTGAAAAAATCGCCAGAGTTGGCCTTTAAGTGTACACCTACATAGTTCATAATGCTGCAGATAAGTAAAATGCAAGTCAGCCTGATTATTATCGCTTCACTGACTAAAGAACAGGACTGATGTAAGGTGCAGTATGCTCTTATTTTACACCCATGATGAATCCGTTGTGCTTAGAAGGTTTACGCTAATTGCACTAAAGTAACAGCAACATCTTAAATAGGCTGGCAATAGACAGCACTGGTTTAGTTTGAATTGAAGACTGGCGATATAAAGAAGCCTGTTTATTATTGTAGCCGAACACAACTTCCTGTTATAACTACTAAGCACCGAAATTGTTACCCCAATATCTGGCAGTGCTTCAACGGCTTTTAAAAAAATGCAAGATCGTCAGCACTGCCTCCTCGATTCTGCCGTCAGTCGCGTCATACACCTACCCTCATGAAGCATTTTGTGCGTGTGAGAGATTCTTCCCTCATCTACATGTGTCGCCGACTGGCGGGGCGCTTTTTTGACGCCAAGAGCATACAAGCTTTTCCTTCGCCATTCGATACACATCGACAAAAGAGCGGCGAGATAACTGTGTCTTTGCAGTATTCCAATACATTCAATACATAGCAAAAGTATTTAGCTACTGCGATGCAGATACCTTTGTCAAATGTATCTCAATACAGGAACTCAAAAGCATCTCTGAGATACTACTGCATCGCGATACGGCCCACCTCTGCGCTAAAGCTCTTGTGAATGATACAAATGACTATCCCAGTCATTCAGTGTAGTCATAGGGCGGCAGCACTTTCACTCTGCTATACCCAGTTTCACAACCTGGCGCAAAATAATAATTGTTTAGCCGAGCGTTACTTTAATCACACCACCAAAAATACCACGCACAAGTGATTATAATCATCAGTTGCTGCTGTCAGAATGCAAGTTGCTGTGCTGACGCTTCAGGATAAAGGCGCAATGGTGCCAAAAGGGCACGGCTGATGATTTCCATGCTTTTTGCCTCGCCGCCGCTACTTCCTTTCGCTCATCCCACAACCTATATCGACTTCACAATAGTGCGGTCATGATGGCATGGAGAGTTAAGTTGTGTGACACCATGAGTGAGTAGCGCCTGGGTGGGACGCGAAGAGCGGTAAGGTGAACAAATCGCCTAATTCTCCCAAAGGCCACGCATGACTCTAATCAATGTAACCCACGCAATCGTCTCATGTGTTTGATCATTAAAAAGAAATTACCAAATGCGCTGGATAAAGCCACCTGGTGAAACGAAATAACTCCTGTTGTTGTGAACCACCCGCCACGGTGGTCTAGTGGTATTTTTTGCTATAGACTGCAGACGACAAGGTGACGGGATCAAATCCCGGCTTGGGCGCTTGCATTCTCAATGAGAGCTTAATTGTGTTAAGTCCGCGTACTTAAATTTAGGCGCTCTTTAAAGAACCCCAGGTGCTCCCAATATCCGGAGCACTCCACACCGCATCTCTCACAATCACATCGTGGTATTCGGACGTTAAACCCCACTCAATACTATAAGTGCTTGAAAATCAATCTTTGCTTAGCGTAACATGATGAAAAGGTATCGAGAGCATCATCTGTGGGAGATATACAAAATCCTTCGCCTACTGACAAGCGCGGACTCATGCGTCCGTTGTTGATCTCTATACTTGATTGAGCAAAAAAGAAAAGGTGCTCTCTTTGTCGCGCTAAGGCGCATCAATTTTTCTCCTTCATTCAATATCCATGCACATAGTGTTAAATATTGCGTTATACAATGCCGCTTGGGAACAACACGCTTTCGTTTGTTAGCGTAACTTCCTGTGTCACACGTTTGAATATTTTCATCAAGCCTGACTTCATGTCTAGCCTGGGTGTAAAGCAACCACAACCACACGTGCAGCGCATATAAACAAATAATGACATAATGACGACAACATCAAGTAATTTTCTTACCGTCAAACGTTACAAATCAAACTATAGGTAAGAAATTCTTTTCACAAAGATACTCACGCAAAAAATAGCTAATGAATGCCAAAAGAGACTGAAACGTCTAGTTGTGCCACAAAAAAAAAACTGTACTTTCCTCAATAAACAAAATTCACCGAATTTAGGGTAGGCTTTGAAGGCAGTGTCAGTTGAGTGAAGGACTAATATTGAGAAACCAGATACTGTGAAAAAATTTTATTATACCATAAAGTTCTATATACTTCAGTGGGGTCTTCAAGTCTCGTTCACCATTGATGGGTTCTGCGGAAGGGTTAAGAAGAGGGCCATTTCTGTGAAAAGAAAAAATAATGGTGCATGTTTGTGAGAACTTCTGAAATCGAAGGCACGTACTCAAAGTTGGATAGAATTAGGGGGAACTTACACTTCTTCTTGCGCAGAAGGGTGGCGTAACTCAGAGGAGAACCAAGACCATAGCCGTAGTTCAGGCCGTAGCCGAGCAGACCATGACCATAACCGTAGTGACCGGCCCCGTAGCCCAGAGAACCGACTCCATAACCATAGTAGAGTGGGGCAGAATGGGTCACACCATAGGTAGCGATGGCTGGGGCAGCGTGGGCAACACTGTAGGTAGCGACAGCTGGGGCAGCGTGGATGGAAGCGACAGCTGGAGCAGCGTGGACGGCAGCGACAGCTGGGGCAGCATGGACGGCAGCGACGGCTGGCGCTGCGTGAACTGTAGTGACAGCCGGAGCAGCATGGACAGCAGTCACAGATGGGGCAGCGGCGTAGGTAGCGACAGCTGGGGCAGCAGCAACAACCTGAGCGGACTGCTGGACAACCCTGGTTACAGCCGGGGCGGCAGCGTAGCTGACAGATGGGGCAGTGGCATAAGTGGCGACAGTTGGGGCAGCGTGGACAGTAGTCACGGCTGGAGCAGCTTGCACAGCAGCCATGGCTGGGGCAGCGTGCACAGTGGTCACAGCTGGAGCGGCGTTGTAGGTGGAGACGGTACGGGTGACGGCTGGGGCAGCGACAGCATAGCTGGCTGCTGGCGCGTAACCATATCCGTAGCCGGCATAAGTGGCGGCAGTAGGGGCAGCGTGGACAGTAGTCACGGCTGGAGCAGCTTGCACAGCAGCCACGGCTGGGGCAGCGTGCACAGCAGTCACAGCTGGGGCAGCGTGGTAGGAGGAGACGGTACGGGTGACGGCTGGGGCCGCGACAGCATAGCTGGCAGCTGGCGCGTAACCGTATCCGTAGCCGGCACCGTAGCCAGTGAGGCCGGAGTATCCAACGCCATGGGAAAGCCCGTAGTGGGATAGACCAAGACCACCGTAACCAAGACCGGCGTAACCGAGGCTACCGTAGCCAAGGCCATAACCGAGGTTATTGGCGAGGGTGTAGCCTCCAGCAAGGTGGCCAACGTGACCAGCGAGGGCGCTGGTGGCTATGGCGAGGATGATGCAGGCGCGCAGCTAAAGAAGAAAAATAAAGTGGTTTCGGATTTCAAATAAAATTCACCAACATAACATACGAATCGCGGTGCATATTCATGAATTTTTATGGTTAGTGGCGGAATATTCCCGTTGTGCATAATGCTCAGGTTTTCGATTTCAACGAAAACTTGAAGGGCGACGTAAAACGTCAAGAATAACGAAGATGGTGTTTTAGTCAGTGCATTTTGTAGCTGTTACGTGTTCTGGAATAGAAGAAGTGGCCCAGTATCGTCTTTTTAGTTCACTGTGCTTTTTTATAGGGAACCAAAGAACAACCGAAACCAAGTTCTCTTGCATAAATCTTGATTTGACGGAAAAATGCCCCTTGTTTTATGCACCATTCTTCTCTGTCCGTGTATTTTAACCATGACCTGCTAATATTTTAAAGATATCTAGGTGGCCTACATAAAGGTAATCTTCGCCTCGTTTATTTGAAGTTTGGAATATTTTGGCAACAATAATCATTTGAACTTCTCATCTTTTGTGCCCTTGTGTCAAACCTGCATAGGTGTACTATGTACCTAATATTACTTGTTGATTAAGAGCCCTTCTTTACGGTTACAAAGTGAACCAAAGTTTTCATAAGGGGGCAGGATTTTTCGAAGGTACTGGCGGATATTCATTCGTAAGGAAAGAATTAGAGGTTTGCAAGCCGAAAGAACAGATATTCATTTACTTACCATGGTGGTAGCCTTAGTCTGTTACAGGAGCAGAAGCTTCGGATCTGGGTCTGTGGCGAGCGGTCTTATATACCTGACGTTTAGCTTTACGTTTTCGCAAAACAGCCTTAACACCAGGGGAGGAGAACGTCAAGGTAATTTTTATTTCCTCATTAACCTCACAAGCGTGCATTAACTGCATTGGTACGACTCACAAACGCTATTTTCTTGCTTTCCAATGTAGATAAATTTTTATTCGTTTATTTTGTACACAGTGCTTGCCGTCGCTTATAAGACGTGATGAACGCTAGTACTATGATGAAATTGTGCAAGATTGAGTATTCACCTGAGACTGCTGCTACAGTGAATACCATCATGAGAAGAGAAAGCGATGCATAGCGACTCGTGCACAAGCTCTGCAAAACCAGATACCTGTGTAAACCGCGGTAAGACGAACACGTTCCACGTTGATTTTTGTTTTGTTTCACGTGCTTAACAGAAGGTCGTGGAGAAACTTGTTCTCCGACCGGTATTTTGACATGTTAACAGATTCTTGCGAGAAGGACGATTGGGTGAGGCAAACAAAAAGAGCTGAGTTACTTTCTGTACGTAAAAAACTAGCTGCCCTTTTCGAATAATTAGGTCTTTTGCTTTTGAACGGTAACTGAATAATACTTTAAAGAGAATAAATTTAGGAGGACAAACACGCTGCCTAAGAAAAACGCTTTTACAATGGCAATTCATAGGCAAGAGGAATCTCGAGACATAACAAAACACCTGTAAGAAAATCAACATCATCATCATCATCATCCTCACCATCAGCCTAACTACGTCCACCGCAGGACAAAGCCCTCTCCCATGTTTCGCCAGTTAACCCGGTCCTGGGCTTGCTGCTGCCAATTTATACCCGCAAACTTCTTATTCTCATCTGCCCACCTAACATTTGTCTCCCCCTAACTCGCTTGCCTTCTCTGGGAATCCAGTGAGTCACCTTTAATGACCAGCGGTCATCCTGTCTACGCGCTACACGTCCGGCCTTGTCCATTTTTCTACTTGATTTCAACTATGATATCCTTAACCCCCGTTTGCTCCCTTACCCACGCTGCTCTATTCTTGTCTCTTAAGGTTACACCTACAAATTTTCTTTCCATTGCTCGCTGCGTCGTCCTCAATTTAAGCTCAACCCTCTTTGTAAGTCTCCAGGTTTCTGCTCCGTAGCTAAAAACCGGCAAGATACAGCTGTTATATACCTTCCTCTTGAGCGATAGTGGCAATCTACCTGTCATAATTTGAGAGTGGTTGCCAAATGTGCTCCACCCCGTTCTTATTCTTCTAGTTACTTCAATCTCGTGGTTCGGCTCCGCGGTTATTACCTGTCCTAAGTAGACATAGTCTTTTACAAATTGAAGTGCACTATTACATATCTCGAAGTGCTGCTCTCTTCTGAGGTTGTTGTACATTACTTTCGTTTTCTGCGGGTTAATTATAAGACCCACCTTTCTGCTCTCCTTGTCTAACTCCGTAATCATGAGTTGCAATTCGTCCCCTGAGTTACTCAGCAATGCAATGTCATCGGCGAAGCGCAGGTTCTCAAGGTACTCTTCATTAACTCTTATCCCTTACTGTTGCCATTCCAGGCTTCTGAAAACCTCCTGTAAGCACGCGGTAAATAGCATTGGGGAGATTGTGTCCCCCTGCCTTACAGCCTTCTTGATTGGTATTCTGTTGCTTTCCTTATGAAGCACTTAGGTAGCAGTTGATCCCTTGTAGATTTCTTCCAGGATGTTTATATATACTTCATCGACGCCCTGATTCCGCACATGCATAGGTCAAATAACTCATGGTCAGAAAATAGGCGTGCGCAAAGAAAATTGTTGACAGGAGGGCTTTTCCTCTCCACTCAATATATTTAGGAGAGGGAGAGCTCAAAATGTGCACCATACAGTGACTTAGTAAGAGGGCGGGGGGGGGCGAATAGATGAAGCTTCGCCATGCCTGATGGGAAACACGTCGCATGCCTATGAATTCAAATGTGGGTGTACAGATCAAGCCAGCTATACGTCACTGAAAATTATTTTGTTATCGTCGGAGTTAGCTGTTGCAATATTTTTACACAAGCTTTGAAATACGCTGCTGTGAGATAAAATGTAAGGCAAGCTGACTAAAGAAACGCAGTGTTGTCACTGTGGAAAGCTTTGCTTGCCTCCCTGGCTCGTTTCTAATTAAAGCATTGTACAGCCAAGCACATTTGTAAAACCAGCTGATAGCCGCAATTATTTACAATAGCCAGCTATATGACCAGGGTATAGAGGCTCCGATTGACTGAGTGTCCTTCCTCAGCAAGCCAATGGCCGGCAATATAAGTGTCGCAGCGCGCAACATAAGAAATATTTATTGTAATTAATGGCAGGTCCTCCTTCAGCAACACGGCTCTCTGTGTTGTTAGACTTGCTTTGATGACGTTCAGTCTCAGTTCCCCAGCCGGTCGTAACAAATTTTCCAGCTGCGATAGGTTGCACAACACGTCACGTACGCAGGTGGCTATTCTAGAGCTTTATTAGGGCTTGTTTGGCTGAGTTTAAATTTGTCTTTCATTGCTCCCTTCATGAACAAAAAAGACGCAGTGAATGAAATAGAAGCACTGCCTTCGAAGCCTGCCTAAAAAAGTCGGTGAATTTTGTTTATTGAGGAAAGTACAGTTTTTTTTGGCACAACTAGAAGTTTCAGTCTCTTTTGGCGTTCATTAACTATTTTTTGCGTGAGTATCTTTGTGAAAAGAATTTCTTACCTATATTTCATTTTGTAACGTTTGACGGTTTGAAAATTACTTGATGTGGTCGTCATTATGCCGTTATTTGTTTATATGCGCTGCACGTGTGGTTGTGGTTGCTTTACACCCAGGCTAGACATGAAGTCAGACTTGATGAAAATATTCAAACGTGTGACACAGGAAGCTACGCTTATAAACGAAAGCGTGTTGTTCCCAAGCGGCATTGTATAACGCTGTATTTAACACTATGTGCATGGATATTGAATGAAGGAGAAAAATTGATGCGCCTTAGCGTGACAAAGAGTGCACCTTTTCTTTTTTGCTCAATCAAGTATAGAGATCGACAACTGACGCATGAGTCCGCGCTTGTCGGCGAAGGATTTTGTATATCTCCCACCGATGATGCTCTCGATACCTTTTCATTGTGTTACGCTAAGCAATGATCGATTTTCAAGCATTTATAGTATTTATTGGGGTTTAACCTCCGAATACCACGATATGATTGTGAGAGATGCGGTGTGGAGTGCTCCGGATATTGGGAGCACCTGGGGTTCTTTAAAGCGCGCCTAAATTTAAGTACGCGGACTTAACACAATTAAGCTCTCATTGAGAATGCAAGCGCCGAAGCCGGGATTTGATCCCGTCACCTTGTCGTCTGCAGTCTATAGCAAAAATACCACTACACCACCGTGGCGGGTGGTTCACAACAACAGGAGTTATTTCGTTTCGCCAGGTGACTTTATCCAGCGCATTTGATAATTTCTTTTCAATGATCAAACACATGAGACGATTGCGTGGGTTGCATTGATTAGAGTCATGCGTGGCCTTTGGGAGAATTAGGTGATTTGTTCACCTTACCGCTCTTCGCGTCCCACCCAGGCGCTACTCACTCTTGGTGTCACACAACTTAACTCTCCATGCCATCATGACCGCACTATTGTGAAGTCGATAAGGGTTGTGGGACGAGCGAAAGGAAGTAGCGCGACGAGCAGAAGTATTGCTCGTCACGCTACTTCGAAGGGACGAGCGAAAGTATTGCGCCTTTATCCTGAAGCCTCAGCACTGCAACTTGCATTCTGACAGCAGGAACTGATGATTGTAATCCCTTGTGCGTGGTATTTTTGGTGGTGTGATTAAAGTAACGCTTGGCAAAACAATTATTCTTTTGCGCCAGGTTGTGAAAGTGGGTATACCAGAGTGAAAGTGCTGCCACCCTATGACTACACTGAATGACTGGGATAGTCATTTGTATCATCCACAAGAGTTTTAGTGCAGAGGTGGGCCGTATCGCGTTGCAGTAGTATCTCAGAGATGCTTTTGAGCTCCTGATTTGAGATACATTTGAAAAAGGTATTTGTATCGCAGTAGCTCAATACTTTTAGATGCGGAAGCATCTTATACTCGCGCCTTGTAGTGCGCCGTCCGCGCCGTCCGCACCGCTTCTCGAACATTCGACAGCTGACGCGCGCGCATGCGCCGTCGCGCCGTCGCCCACTCTTCCACCATCTGTGCATCCCTTCCTCCTCTACACACCGCGCGCGCTTCACTCCTCCACCATCTGTGCACCCTTCCTCCTCTACACATCGCGTTCGACATCTACAATTCTCCTGATTCTCCAGTGGACGCGCATGTGGCGTCGCGCTTCGAGAGCATTCAACAGCTGACAGTGCATGCGCCGTCGCGCTGTATATATACTCAAGGTCGGCGCTCGCTCGCTCAGTTGCCGCTCGTCGGTTGGTTTGTACGGCGCGTCGACGTCCAAGGTCGCGGTGAAATGAATTCCAACGAATCCACAAACACAATGATCGACGTCCCTTCGACCAGCGCTGCCCTTTCGCATACGTGTGTACGTGTTCACTCATTTAACACCCCCTCCTACAACCACGTTAACCAATTTAGCCATCGACCCAAGTAAGTCGCAATTTAACACCCCATTTCACAACCACGTTAACCAATTTAGCCATCGACCCAAGTAAGTCGCACTTTAACACCCCGTTAACCAATTATATGCTCCGCATCCTCCTCAGTGTTCCCCCGAAGGAAGCTGCGGGCAATTTTTTTCTATGTATTGAATGTATTGGAATACTGCAAAGACACAGTTATCTCGCCCCTCTTTTGTCAATGTGTATCGAATAGCGAAGGAAAAGCTAGTGTGCGCTTAGCGTCAAAAAAGCGCCCCGCCAGTCGGCGACACAAGTAGATGAGCGAAGAATCTCCCACACGCACAAAACGCTTCATGAGGTTAAGTATATGACGCGACTAACGGCAGAATCGAGGAGGCAGTGCTGACGATATTGCAGTTTTTTAAAGGCCGTTGAAGCACTGCCAGATATTGGCGTAACAATTTCGGTACTTAGTAGTTATAACAGGAAGTTGTGTTCGGCTACAATAATAAACAGGCTTCCTTATATCGCCAGTCTTCAATTCAAACTAAACCAGTGCTGTCTATTGCCAGCCTATTTAGGATGTTGGTGTTACTTTAGTGCAATTAGCGTAAAGCTTCTAAGCACAACGGATTGATGATGGGTGTAAAATAAGAGCATACTGCACCTTACATAATTGCTGTTTTTTAGTCAGTGAAGCGATAATAATCAGGCTGACTTGCATTTTACTTATCTGCAGGATTATGAACGATGTAAGTGTACACTTAAAGGCCAACTCTGGCGATTTTTTCACCATGTTATCTTGTCTTTTGGACACTCTTCTCACGCGTCCGATACCTGAAATGCTAAAAAAATTGAAAAGAATTTTTAATTACCGAAACACAACACAAAAAGAGAAACCTAACCAAGTGCGCCTTTACGTCTGACGTAAAGATTTGCCGGACGCTGACGGAACCTGCCTGGTTGCACATAATGCCCGCTAGAGGGCACTACCTGTCCGCACTGTCCGCGGCAATCTGTTAAAACGCTTACGCTGTTATGGTGAACAAAAGGCGAATTATGTGTGGCACACAACACAACACCAATAGGCCCCTAGCACATGCCCACCAACACGGAAAAGAAAATCGCACTTTCAACCAAGGAAGCGTCGGCAGAACCCACACAATTCATAGCAGTCAAGCAGACGCTGCAGTCGCAAATCAGTTCGTCACTTCCGCCCGGCAAAACTCAACGTCACACAAACAATGTTTCCATTTATTCTGGCAAGTGAGGTGAGCATTTCAAGGCGAGCTATAAAATTGATTTGAAAAAAAAAACCTGCTAAAATCTCAAGCCTCCAATTTGAAATGAATGACATCGGCGTCATTCATCCTAATTCGCAGGCTTGAAATTTCAACTGCACGTTTTGCAAAACCTGCAGATGAACGTGCACAGTGAACTTCATTGACATCCACTGATCTCGAAAATCACGGGAGTTGGCCTTTAAATGGGAGCTGAAACACCTTTTTAAGTAACCATAGAATTAATTCACTGGAAAAGCGTATTACCTCACGAATTCAACGCCACTAGGAATTTTAAGAATCCGTCCAGCACGGGCAGAGTTACAGAGACTTGTCCCACGCTGCAATTGCATTCTCTCTTCCCTCGTCCCGACGAAAGCGCTCGAAGCTAAGCAGGGAGGAATTGGAGGGGCAAACAAAAAGCATCACTCGCGCCTCGTGGCCTTTAGGCCTTTTCCTTTTTTTCTCGAATACACGGCTTTTTCAGTGCGATGGCTCGTGCACGTGTGGACAGGTGACGGCCTCTCCATGCGACCTCTGTAACAACGGAGCGTGCCATGTTCAAATCAGCCGATTGCTAATAGATGGGCTTACTACGAGTAATTTTTGGGCTTATTCCGTGATTCGTGGAGTTAAAAGAAAGCTATCTTTAGCTGATTTTAGCTGATTTGTTAATTTATTGTGAATTCCAAGTCGCGTGCTGCGCTATAATATTTGGCTCTCGTGTTCTCGGGAGTCTATACTATCGATCGGCAGCGTTTTCTGACCATGCTCAAGAAGTGTTGCTGGGCCCCTTTAAGCAATGTAAATGCGGAACATCAACACCCATGGAACTTAAAAAAATTTAGTGTCTGTATTCCTGCATATATGTGTGGTACTGTAATTGTATTTCGGAATATATTTTTTCTCTTTTTGCTAAATTATCTTCGTAATATCTAGTTAAGTGTTTTATAGGTGTTTTTCATTACCTCTATTTTTAGGCTTCAAGCACGTGGGTTTCGATATTTGTATTTTCAGAATACCTGTATGAGTATCTCCACCAAAACCTGATTTGTGCGCATTCATAGACGCTCTTCAGAATACATATTGCCACAGGCGTTCCTTATTTCCACTTTTGTATGTTTCTGTTTTCGTACACGAAGCGTTTCAGCAATGCTCAGCGCAAACTGCGTCTTATTGTTCGAAATAGCACGCGGTCATTGTAGATCGTTCAGTTAGGTTTGCGCGCAAGACACGAATACTCGAGATTATTCCGGAGCTTGCTCGACGACCAGTGATAAAGCTGGAATATTCGAGGCTGAGACCAGGACCCTGCCCAAAGGCATTGCCTCCGAGGTATTGAATTTCTTTGTCCAGGACATTGTCCGGCAGCACGGAGCTCCAGAGACTCCAGAGGTCTTCATTACTGACACAGGTGCGGCCTTTATGACAGGCCTAACTCAAGCGATCCTGAGGTACAGCCAGACAAGTCACCGCTGAATTACCGCCTACCATCCACTAACCAATAGCCTCAACGAGAGTCTTCGGACAATCACAGATATGCTGGCTATGTATGTCGATGGTGAACGCAAGATGGGGAATGCACTTCATCTGTACGTGACGTTCGTGCTCAACGCCGTGCAAGAGACGATTCAAATGACGCCGTAAATGTTGGTGCATGGAAGGACCTCGGCGACGAGGCCCAACGCCATGTTACTCAACGTCAGCGACGAAGAAAACATTGACGTGATTGTACCTCCTGCTTGCCGAAGAAGCTCGACAACTCGCCCACCACCGCACCAAAACTAACAGACGAATGACAGCCACCATTACAGTCTTCGATGAAGTTTCGTGAAATACAAGTCTGGTGACCCTTTTTGAGTGTGAACGCCGATAAGCCGCCGTGGACTAAGTAAAAAAAAAAACTTCTGTCACCGTACTTCTAACCACACAGGACAGTTTGACCTCTCGGTGCACTTGACTACGAGAGTGTCCCCGACAGCATCACGAACTCTCAAAAACACCAACGTGTGCGATCATAAGTCACTCATGTCGTGTTCCTGAAGCGTCTCATGCGCGTGAAGAAAACTAAGAACTGTGTTGTTTGTGGTTGATCTCAACTATTGTGCTTTGTTTTTACTGTACTTTCCTACTTTCTGCCTGAAATTTTTGTCAATTTTTGTTTTAGGGATTGGAATGATACTTTTTAAAACGGGGGCAATGCCACTCGCTTTCCTCCTTTTCACGCATGGATAATACTGCTTTCGCCTCTAATACCTGGTATAAATGCTGAATGCTCAGCGCGAACTTCGCCTCATTGTTCGAGAAGGTTCACGATTATTGTAGATCGTTCTACTAAGATGGCGCGAAATGCACAAACGCACGAGATTATTCCAGAGCTTGTGCAATGACCAGTGAAAAGGCTGGATCATTCGACAGCACATGTATAAATGCCGACGCGTTCCGCCGCTTGTCAGTTGAGCGGCCCAAATAAACAGTTTCGTCTTCGATCTACAGTCTCTGCATTCGTGGACGTCATGACCCCACGACAATATGCTGAATGCTTCGTTGTCTCGGAGCCACACATGAACAGCATTTGTAACATTGTGGCTCTTGTGAAGAACAACGTCCTCTCCGACAATGGCATTATATGCGACACTCAGAAGAAAAAAAAACATGCACGAGAACTTTTTCGTTCATGTCTTCACTTACCTGCGCTGGGCGGAGAGCAATCATATAATAGGTTCAGCTGAACGACCTAGAAGCTTGGGTTTGTGTTCCCACACGTGCTGTTTGACGGGTGGCTTTGTGTTAATCAAAATGTTTTGATCAATTCTTTCAGTTGCTTGTTTGTCCCTTTCTAGTTTTATTCTCACGTGCATGGGACATCGGTGAAGCAAGATCGCATTCTTTCTGTCTCAGTAACGACGTGCCGTTCGTTCCAAAAACTTTGTCGCTGATAGGCCTGTTCCTAAACCTTCACGTCTTGCAACTTTCAAGACCAAACTATTTATTTCTCTTTTGTTGATACAGTGTACTACTCTAAACATCAGGAATAAAGCATCAACTTTGAAGCATATCGCTCTCGTCATATAAAAGCTAGGCAAACAAGCGCCTATAGCGGCTCGCTTCAGGATGTATGGATGGATGGATTTATATTGCTGTACCCTTCAGATCGGGCGGCTTTCTCCTTTAGAGTAGGAGATAGGCGCCGCAGTGCCCCCTAGTGGTTTTCGGAGAACGGCCTCGCCGGGAAGAGCACGCTCGTTCTATTACCCCTATCTAGTTCATTACAACCGCACTATGCAGAGCAGCCAAGATGAGCTACCATATTAGTACCACCTCTAGGCAGCTCGCGGGGCTTATATATTTACCTTTGTATCGTTCCTCTGAAGTAGGCCTTATAAGTCAACGTGAAAAACGTGGTTGATATCTCGGTCATAGAAATTGGTGAATCACAAAAGTAAGATGTGTCCTTCCTTGCAGAAGTAGTGTAATGTTTACTGTTATTGATATAGGCGAGCTTGCGCAGTCCCTATTGGTGTTTGACGGCCATATCACCGCTTAACGTGGATGCACCATGTTGGAACTTATTCATACATCTCAATCCCGACAACTAACACCCATCACTGTTGCTTAAACATACTCTTCGGTTCATGATGCTTGTAGTAGCTGAAATAATAAATGAGAGCGCAATCAAAGAAAGCGATGTGACAGGCAGAGGGCTTGACTGACTGGACTCCGAAATTCGCTATGGTCGACTATTCGCGACATGTTCGAGTTTTGAATACCAATGCTTGACCAGAGGAAAACGCAATACGTGTCGTGGCTTTCCTTTCAATGGGCGCGATGATTCGCTTGGCGAGCGCGAGGGAGGAAGGTTAGGGTAAAGCTAGTCAAAGCCGGCGGCAGTCGCAGAGTTATTTTTGATATGCATGAATGCTATGAACGACGGCGACGCTTGAGGTAAGGTCACAACCTGAAGGTATGTTCACACAGCCGTCATACACAGAGCTGTCAAACGCCCCGTTCTGTCACCGCGACGGTATAGTCTCGACACCAGTATCCCTCAGGGGCTGTTTATCAACAAAACGAGTTTATGACGACGTTCAGCGATGGTGTACGTTTCCGTCTTCAGCACTAGGGAGCCTTCATGTGCAAACGTCTCCGTGTTTTAGGCTTGTGTCAGCCAATGACCCACTATTTGCCGCCGCCCGTTAAAACACAATGTTGCCAGCCCCGTTTTCCATGGCACCAAGTGCCATGTTGGTTCTTGCAGCCAGGCGTTCCTGCTCCGCCGCACTGCACCAGCTGAATGTTGGTGCGGGCTGTGCAAGATGCAGTATGAGCTGCGTTTGACTACACCGTACGACGTAGCTTCCGCGACAATACCATCCTCGCACTAAGTGCATTCACAATAACTTTGAAGTGTAAATGCCAGGGTACTGCGTGCCGCAATGCAAAGCCAACGGGAGACTGTCGCACCTCCCGACTTCCTCTAGGGGACGGAAACGCTGGATAACACAAGTGAAACGAAATTGCTTGGAGCCGACTACTTCTCCCCGTGTTTTTGAGGTGAGTACCCATTGTATTGCGAGTGGCTTGAGTATACCACTGCATATTTCGTGAAAACATTGACTTTTTCATGTGATGAAAGGTAGTTTGAGCAAAGTAAACACGACAACTTGCACAGCGAAAAATGAATCACGCTTCGTTCAGCTACGCCGGGTTATGCAAACGAAAGCTGATAAATGTGAGTATGTTTGTTTATCCTCGTAGTCGAAGCCTGGTTCACCAATCGAAAGATGACTAGTCGAACGTGTTGTCATGCATGTATTTGCTATCAGCGTTTCATCGGTTTCCGAAGCCGTCACCGCATTCGTCGCGGGAAACGCCGTGCCCGTAAAGCACCAACAGACACTTGCGTTCGTATTTTCCTCTGCTGGCAGATTTTCGCGTTCCTGCACTTTCACTCTGGTCGCTGAAGAAGGGCATTCGGAGAGGTAGACAGACGAGCCGGCAAACACGATTCCTGTAGACTCTTGTAGTCTTGCACAGTTGCAACAGAACTAAATGTTGTTCGACTCGGCATGGGGTATTCGTTCTTCCCTTCAATGACAAGCGGAATCACACCAAAAATCGCTCAACAATAGCAAAAAGGATTTTGCTTTAATAATACAGATTGCTACAGATTTACTGTTCATGTCAGTCCGCCCTTCTGTTTGTCTGCCAGTCCTGAACGGTGGAGTATATGTGCAGTAAGAAAGTCGGCTGTTAGCCGATAACTCAAATTTTTGTATGGGAGATTGGTGCTGAATCGTTATTTTTGTCGTCCTTTTTGTTTCATAACCAGCCACAAAGATGATTTGATATCGTGAACTCGGTTTTTATTTAGTGCTTGTAGAAAAAATGTGTGTGGACTCGGTATATGATCGGCGCAGTGTATTTTCGTGAAACGCTTATAGCTTGTAAGCTTTTAAGCAGTCCATTGTACAGATTCGTTTGCAGGAACTGGACTTGCTGTAGGAAATTATATTACGGACAAAAGCAATATTTCGGGCATGAGAAACAGGCTAGCGGAGTTATGCGATTTACAGAAAACATCGCAAGCTACCCAGTTGTTATGGGTACCATCATATAAACATCATGGTTTCGAGCCTTGCACTAGAAGGCCTTTCAGGTGTCTGCAGTGCTAAGGTGAATTTGCTCCAGTAATTCCGCGTGGACATTGATGTCCGTTCACAGTGATATCGAGGTTCTCGCCCACGCAAATATAGGCTCCCTAAATATCCTCACTCCGCCAATGCGGTAGGTCTACCAGGTGGGAGAAACGAACTGTTTTAACAGTATTTTATACAAACTCGAGTCACGAACGTGTCTTTCCTCTTTTACGAAACCGTCGCTAACTGCAGAATACATACCTTCAGCCTTCAGAACTCGCTATATATAAACTACCCACTTCTTGTTGAAGCCCACTGCTGCCTTCAATGTTAATGAGCGACCGCTCAGAACCAACATGGCGGCCTCCCAATTATGGCGGCCGTTTTAGCCAGTTGTAAGCAACCATGATCGAAGTTGTCACCACCCTAAAACACGGAGACGCGCGCACATGAAGGCTCCCTATTCAGCACGGGGATCGAGCGCCGCCCTTAATAATATCAGTGTTGGTTCCCCCTCGCTGCACGTGGCGAACAGAAGAAAGCGGGGAAAGCACGAAGAACGCGGGGATAGAACTACCGGGTCATTGAAAAATGACGGCAGTGTAGCCAGCTATGGTTATCAATACTGTTCTGTTTGTTGATTTACAATAACACTCATATTGCGTTCATGATGTTCTAGTAACCGTTTATTCTTGTTTACTTTAACATTGCACCAAAAAGAGCTTAATTAGGTTATTTATTAAAAGTATTGATTTCATTTCTCCATGTTCAAATGCACATAACAGTTGCTCAACACTGTACTAAAGTATCCTTCTGTTGACGTTCCAACGAGTCACCACGACCATCGTCTGTTCGTACGCAGCTTCGTCGCGTCTGCTCTGGCTTGTTTGGATGTGACGGCGACGCGAATGGTCGTTTGACGGAAGTGTGAATGAGCACTCAGGGCATTGACAAATTAGCATTTTTATAGCAAACGAACGGAATAGGAAGGACGGTCAGAAACGACTTGTTCAAGAAACTAATCTGGACGCCACGGTCATGATACATTACTGCACTTAACCAAGAACGCGGTGAGAGAATTGGGGTAGTGATGAATAAGGCATAACCTTCTTAGCATTCAAAAGATGTGACTGTGGCGCAGTGGATAGAGTGTCTGGAATCCGCTGTCCCTAACCCACAGTCATGTACCCGATATTCGTTCTCTTTGTCTTCTGATCGGGCGTATTTGTCGACGTCATTTCCGGGACAGAAATACGTCACTGAAATCATAGTGGACCTCTGCATAGGATCAACGTCATGGTAAAAAGCATTGAAAATTCGTGTGCACATGCAATGTGTGTGCTTATGCGTGCACGAGTATGTGCGTGTATGCGTCTGCATGTGCACGCATATGTGCACACGACCCCCCCCCCTGCAAACACGTAGGCGCAAGCGCTCAAACACATTGCACGCACACACAAGGGCATACATATGATCACCTTCTCAATTGCTAGCTTGCTTTTGTTTCTCGATAGACACCGACACTGGGTTGCAAAGAAGAACCAAGTGCAATCAATTCCCTTCGTGTTCCTATTTTACAGCGAGAGCTGTTATGATATCACAATGGTGGCGTGCGCCGTAGTTTTCTGCCGCCATCGCTGCCACTGCGGGTGTCTGTAAACACTATCGTGCAAACTGAGAAAAAAATAAAGTAAATGAAATACAGGACACCTTTGTATTAAGCCCACAATCCAATGCGTGGCCTGCCCAGTATTCTACCACTGATCTATGCCACTGCTTGGATCTCCGTTGCTAACTGACCATAGGTAGGCTTCCCCAAGTGGGAAAAATAATGTGTAATAAAGTGCTTTAGAACAGCAAAGGAACAACCAGGAGTCACACAATGCTAATTGCGTGTCGAGTAGGTTGGTAAATAGTACAACGGAATGCTACAATATCGCTAGGAATGATTCTTCATCGTCATCAGCTAAAGCATCAAAAATGTCTAAAAAATCTTGCTAGTCTATTGCGGGTAACATAGTGTCGAAGGACTGGCATAGCAAATGCCTGCCTCCCTTTGACTTAGAAATTATGATGATATAGGACGTGGTTGGTATTCTGTAAGTTAGCGTCTACCAGTACCGAAAAGGCTATTAAAAGCTGCTCTTCCGACTTTCGCTTCTTCTGTGCGGGGCGCAGGTCTGGGGGTTTTAGCACGAAAGCGTTAAAGAGTTCGTTTCGTAGAAATTCCGGAATCGGCGTTGGCGTCAAGAAGCTTGGAGAAGAGTGCACACTGGACCAGGGTTGTTGGGGTACGAGTGGGCACAGAACCCGGGTCATTTGCGCGGCAAGTGCGTGTTCTACCACACGGCCATGCCTCTGTTTGTGATTAAGGTTTCAGGAGCGTAGAGGGGAGCCATCAGTTATTTTATCCGACTCCCAGGAAGCCTGCCGGCTCTTTTTAAGGGGCCGCCTTCCAGCAATGGGGCTGAGGCTGCTAGGATCCAAACTCACTCACCACCATCGCTTGATCTGGTGCCCGGGACACGCAGGTCTCGAAGGCAATGAAAGGGCGGACGCTCTAGCTCGTGCGTTTTGTAACCGAGCGGAGAATCCATCTCTTTCATTGACCATGCCAATTTTACCTAGGGAGATTCTAGCTCACCAGCGCTTCACGCGTCAAAAATGTGGAACACCTCACAGATCCCTTAATGGGGAAGAGGCCACTGACCTTAGAAAAATTCAAACGGATGTATTTCCGCACCTACTGAAGTTACACGCGATACATCCAACTCTTTACCCGGCTGTATGTCCGTGGTGCGGCGGAAGACCGACTCTCTACCACATATCGTGGGGGTGCGATCGTAAACCAAGCGACATAACCAATTTTCTCGGCGAACCTTTAACACCTAGTATGGAGCAGTGGGAGGCACACCTCGCTAGCTCGGACCCAGGAGTGCAGCTCGCACTACTGGATCAAGTCCGGCGGGCGGCTAAGGCCAGTGGAGCCCTGGACGTAGGGCCCCAACCATAAAGGCTCTAAAACGCCCCTCTCCCTTTCCCCTTCAATAAAGTTTTACTCTCTCTCTCTGTTTGTGAAAACAGTGAATTTCCTCTGCTTGAAAATGCAGGGAAAGTAGCTTTCATGCTTCACAGACACACGCGTCCTGTATTTATGTTTCACAATGCAGCATTAAATATTGCAGTAATAATGTGTGGTCAATCGTTCATTGCCAACGGGCGTCATAATATGTGATTTTATTAATGGCTCTTAGTTCAAAGCCTGTACACCTCTACAAAAAGCACAAACGCCATCGCGCCGGTTCCCTTAAAGGGTCACTTGAGTGAAATAACCATTTACGTCAGAGTGAAAGCTCAATGTATGTGAACATCTAAAATGACAATATTATCAACAACAGTGCCCTACTTAGCGAGAACTTAAGGTAAATGTACAAGAACACAAGAGCCGCAGTAAGGCATCTTCAAAATTATCCCGATGACATCAGACGGATCACCTACAATCAATCACTAGTAATGGATCTAACTTCCCTAAATAAAGAACCTTCATTGCATTAAGAGGGGCAATAAAATGCTGCTTCTTCGTTTCTAATTAATTTATGGAAATAAAAACCGCCGGACGTTACTCTGGGGAATGGCGCGAGTGGTTCAAAAATTCAATTTTCCCGTGGTTACACCGGGACAGGTGGGCCATCTACCGGGACGCAGTTGAAACAAAAGCGTCTGTAATCTCGAAGGCAATGGCAGAAATTGTTCAATGGCCGATTGTTGCTGCTGTTGCTCCTGCTGATTTCGGTACTCCTGCTAATAGCGCAGTAAAGCCGGGCAACCGTTGTGCATGGCAACAATGACAAGAGACGGTCCGGTCGGGCGGGTAGTTTGAAGTGCGCTAACCCTATGCGGAGCACTAAAACGTGATTTCATTCGAAATAGGCCCTTCCTTGGACAGAGTAAGTAACACTTCGCGGTTCCAGTACCGCCATTTCAACAATCAACGTCGACTTAATTGTTGACTTTAGTGTCCCTTTAAGGCCACGCAGCAGGGTGCATAGCAAATTCGAAAACGTTTCATGTACCAAATGTTTGAATTACGCAGCGCGAACAGGGTGTCACGGTCGCGTTCACCTAAAGGCGAAGATTTAGGGTCCCTTAATTTTTAAGGTACATAACAGCTGTACCTTGCGGTACTTAGCTATGGAGCAGAAATAATGGAGCCTAACGAAAAGGGTTCAGCTTAAATTGAGAACGACGCAGCGAAGCGACGGAAAGGAAAATAATAGGCGTAACCTTAAAAGACTAGAAGAGAGCAAAGTGGATCAGGGAACAATCCGGCTTTAAAGCTATCATAGTTGAAATCAAGAAGAGGAATAGGACATGGGCTGGGAACGTAGCGCGTAGGTAGCATAACCGCAGGTCATTAAGGGTAACTCAGTGGATTCCAGAGAAGGCAAGTGGGTTAGGGAGAGACAGAAAGTTAGGTGGGGAAAGTTAGAGTGGCGGAAGCAAGCAGAAGACTAAGTTGACTGGTGGAACATGGGAGAGGCCTTTGTCCTGCTGCACGTAGTCAGGACTGATCATGATGATGATCACGATGATGATGAGTTTTTTCAGCTGCATCAAGCTGAAATTTTTGCTCACTGCAAAAGCTCTTTAATCGCTCGCAACCAACGATGCCGACACCGCCAGCGATATCGAAATTTCGGAAACGAGCTTTTAGCGCTATCGCTGTGAAAATGTCGCACGTTTCAGTTCAAACGTAGTCAGCCTCGAGTGCACGTATGTAGCTCTAGAAACCAGTAATTGTGTGATTTGAGTATGATCAATATATGAGCTAGCACTGAAGGGAAAGTACAAGAATTCAGAGTCTCGCTTCAGAACAGGTACTCGGCTCTTAGCGAGGAAACCAACCTTAGCGTAGATACAATGAATATAATCTGACGAGAATCATCACGGAGGGTGCAGTTGAAGTTGGAGGCTGGGTAGTTAGACAGGACACTGGCAAGCTTTGCCAGGAAACAAAGAATCTCATTAGGAAGCGTCAAATATTGAAAGTCTCAAGTACAGCCGACAAAATGGAATGGGCAGAGCTTTCAAAGTTGATTAATAGGCGTAAGGTATGCTATGTAAGCAGGTATAACATGGAGAGAATTAAACACGCTCTGAAAAACGGAGGAAGCGTCAAAGCAGTGAAGAGGAAACTTGGAATAGACAAAAATTGAATGTATACACTAAGGGACAATGAAGTCAAAATAACTGCCATTATTAACAGGATAGTTAAAATAGCGGAGGAGTTTTACAGAAATTTGTACAGTAGCCGGGACAACCACGACCTTAATACTATAAGAACTAGCAGTAACCCAGATGACACCTCACCAGTAATGATAGAAGAAGTCAGAAAAGCTTTGGAGAGCATGCAAAGAGGCAAAGCTGCTGGTGAGGATCAGGTAACATCAGATCTGCTGAAAGATGGAGGACAGATTGTGTTAGAAAAACTAGCCACCCTGTTTACGAGGTGACTCCTGACGGAAAGAGTACCAGAGTCTTGAAAAAACGCTAACATAATCTTAATACATAATAAAGGAGATGACAAGAATTTGAAGAATTACAGGCCGATCAGCTTTCTCTCTGTAGTGCACAAGCTATTTGCAAAGGTAATTGCTAACACAGTAAAGAAAAAATTAGAACTCAATCAACCAAAGGTACAAGCAGGATTTCGAAGAGGCTACTCAACAATCGACCACAGTCATACTATCAATCAGGTAATAAAGAAATGCTCAGAATATAACCAACCACTATACATAGCCTTCATAGATTACGAGAAGGCGTTTGATTCAGTAGAAATATCGGCCATCCATGCAGACACTGCGGAATCAGGGTGTTGATGAAGTATATATAAACATGCTGGAAGAAATCTACAGGGGATCAACTGCTACCATAGTGCTTCATAAGGAAAGCAACAGAATACCAATCAAGAAGAGTGTAAGGCAGGGGGACACAATCTCCTCAATGCTTTTTACCGCGTGCTTACAAGAGGTTTTCAGAAGACTAGAATGGGAATAGTTAGGGATAAGAGTTAATGAAAAGTACTTTAGTAACCTGTGCTTCGCCGATGACATTGCATTGCTGAGTAACTCAAGGGACGAACTTGCAACTCATCATTTCGGAGTTAGACAAGGAGAGCAGAAAGGTGGGTCTTAAGATTAATCTGCAGAAAACGAAAGTAATGTACAACAACCTCGGAAAAGAGCAGCGCTTCGAGATAGGTAATAGTGCATTTCAAGTTGTAAAAGATTGATTGATTGATTGATTGATAAGTGGGGTTTAACGTCCTAAAACCGCAATATAATTATGAGAGAAGCCGTAGTGGATGGCTCCGGAAATTTCGACCACCTCGGGTTTTTTAACGTGCACGCAAATCTGAGCACACAGGCCTACAACATTTCCGCCTCCACCGGAAATGCAGCCGCCGCATCCGGGAAGTTGTAAAAGACTGTCTACTTAGGGCAGGTAATAACCGCGGAGCCGAAGCACGAGATTGAAGTAACTAGAAGAATAAGACTGGGGTGGAGCACATTTGGCAAGCACTCTCAAATTATGGCATGTAGATTACCACTATCCCTCAAAAGGAAGGTATATAACAGCTGTATCTTGCCGGTACTTAGCTACAGAGCAGAAACATTGGAAACTTACAAAAAGGGTTTCGCTTAAATCTAGGACGACGCAGCTAGCAATAAAAAGAAAAATGGTAGGTGTAACCTTAAGAGACAAGAAGAGAGCAGAGTAGATTAGGGAACAAACGGGGGTTAAGGATATCACAGCTGAAATTAAGAAGAAGAAATGGACATGGGCCGGGCATGTAGCGCATTGACAGGATAACCGCTGATCATTAGGGGAACTAACTGGAATTACCAGAGAAGGCAAGCGGTTAGGGGGAGACTGTCACACACAGGTCCCGTTAATTAGGGAGGCGATCGCCGGGCCAATTCCAAGGGCCGAAGTATCGGCCCCCCGAACCGCACCACTAAAGCGTGGACAATTTAGAAGTGGTCCTTTTCGGCGCGCCAGCGGACGCCGGCTGTGGCCCAAAGAACAAGTCAGAGCCGAGAGTTGATAAACAAACAAAACTATATTCTCAATAATGGAAAATCAAAAACAATACACAAGAATGCACACTCCACAATAGTTGCATACAATAGGTCACCAAACAAACGACGTACTACACAGTACAATCAGCCACACTCGAAACAACGGACACAGACAACAATACGCACTACAATGCAGTCAGCATGCATTGAACAACCAAGACACTTAAAGACTAAAGAGATAGAAAAGCTATTCAGTCCAAAGTTTTCGGAACGAAAGTCTGAATGATACTCTTCCGAGAATCACTCACTCAAAGTCCAGCGTTGTTGCCGTTCCGCTGCCCCTCGAAGTTTCTCTTCCAGGGAACCTCGCCGAAGTTTCTCTTCCAGGAAACCTCGCGTCTTCGATTGGCCACTCTCCAAGCTTCAAACTTCTTCGCCGGAAACACGTCGGCTTCACACACGCAGCCGTTGCCACGCGTCTTCGCTCGATAGCGGTAAACACACACTCTTGCCCGTAGCTCGAGTCGTCACCCCTCAGGTGGAAATGATCTTCTTCTCCTGCTTTGTCTCCACGGACAAAACCTTCGCCGACTACACGGCGGAATCTCTACGCGCTCTTGCGCTAACTTCCGTCTTCTCCTCGTCTTTCGTCTCGGCTGCTCGATTAAATACCTTCCGCGCGAGATTCCAGAAGGCTCTCGTCATTTCGTCGGCGCGATACGCAGCGAAGGCTGGGGGGAAGGCGCGAGACTCTACGAGGGCCGTCCCTGACAGATGACTCAACCCGGCATAACACGCCCCTTTCCATCTAGAAATTTCCAGTGCTTGCTCGGGCCGCCGTTGTGGGGTGAGGAGGTTTGTCGGCGAAGCCACGCTTCCGAGAGGAGAGGCTCGCGCGCCCGGGAAGCCTTTAGATGTTTGTTTTCTTTTTCTTTCTTTTTCGTTGACCTCGCGGCGTCACTCCGGCGGTTCGTCGCGAGAATTTGAAGGCGCGCCCCTTTTGAGCGCTCGTTCTGTGACAGAGACAGAAGTTTAGGTGGGCAGAGGATATTAAGATGTTTGCGGGTATAAATTGGCAGCAGCAAGCACAAGACCGGGTTAACTGGCGGAACATGGGAGAGGCCTTTCTCCTGCAGTGGACGTAGTCAGGCTGATGATGATGATGATGATGATGATGATGATTATGATGAGTATGATCATGCGCCTAATCGTGTTCATTGTGTTCATTTAAGTTGAATTACAGTATTATTGCGCTATTTCGGTTTCACCATCTGCTTGGTTAGTGGGGCTGCGGTTCACGCAATAGCGCGTAAGCCAGTTATATTATAACCTGGACTTTTTCGCCCCTTCTGGTTGCGCCCGTGATGGGGACAAAGGGGCCAGTGTTGGCTCGTATTGGCCCAATGGCAAACTATCCTTGCAGCACGGAGAAGCTCGTTCCTCGACAACTTCATTGAGCGCCTGTCTTGGTCCGCGTGCCGCAACGTGTCTGATTTTCGCACAGCCGGATGAATTTACTGCTATCGCATCTCCCCCCCCCCCCCAAAAAAAAAGTTCGGAAAAATGAGAAGTAGTATTTTTAGTATTGTTATTTTTTGGGCGTGTTGGTAAATGGAACTTGACGACTATTGAGCGCTAAGAGACAGGGACATAATCGAGAGGACAACTCAATGCACTAACTTCAACAATTATTTATTTCCAGGAAACGCTAACGTATATGTCCCTGCACAGTGGCGCCACCAGTCTATTCAATAGCTGAGCAGAAAAGGCCTTTCCCGATCTAAAAGGTCAACTGGCGGTGCACTTACATAAGTGTCACCGTTGCGAGTTTGGTCATTTGGCCTCAGGCCTTGTGTCAGTACTTTGCATGGAATGCGATTGCATACCCATGTACGAACATTGTAGTGTACAGGCGAGGGATAAAGATAAAGACGTTCGAGACATAATTGAAGCCGAGGCTGTTTTTCGCAAAACGAACACATGTGTAAGTGCACCGTCAGTTGACCTTTTTGATCGGGAAAGGGCTTGTCTGCTTGGCTAGAGGATAGACTGGTTGTGCACACTGTGTACGGATACATACGTTGGCGTTTACTGAAAATAAAGAATTGTTGAAGTTAGCGCCTTGTGTTGTCCTCTCTCTGGTGTCACTGTCTTTTATAGTTACATATGTCCTCAAGTACCTATTTTCAGTTTTTTGTACACATATCTTGAATCCAGTATAAAAGTTTTCCCCCAAGGAATAGGCGAAATACGACAAATTCTCAAAGTGCCAAATCGCCAAATTGACGCGGCAGAATGCATGGTTTTACGACCGCTCTGGCTGTTTAGCTGTTCCTTCGTTTTTCTTGAGTTAAGGCACTATGAGCTTGACGTGCAGCGAAGGAGTATTCAGAAGTCACTTTACTAAGAAGAAAACAGGATCACTTCAAAATAAAACAGCGAGCGTAATAAATTTTTGTTTCCTTAAGGTCACATTGTGCTTGCCTTTTTTTGTGAGATGATCGCCAAAGTGGAAGCAAGCTATATTATACACATCAATTAGAAGCTCTGCGATTTGCATTTTTAGTGAACTAAGCTATTATAATTGATTCCTGAAAGCCGAATACGTGAAATAGTAAAATTGAAGTGGTAATTGTACAGATTAGCAAACATTATTCTGAAAATACGCCAACGTTTGAATATTACTATACAATATTTGAGGTTTAACGTCCTGAAATCAAGATATTATAATGAAATACTCCGCAGCGGCGGGCTTCTGAACATTTGGCCATCTGGTGTTCTTCAACTTGTACTGACATCACAAAGTACATGAAGTGTACCTCCTTGCCCCCATTCAAACGAGACCACCGTGGCTGGAATCGAACCCGCGACCTTCGATTGAGCAGCCGGGCACCCTAACTGCTACCTTCCGTCCCGAAGTACAAGGTAGAAGTTTCCAACAAACCTAAATTGCAGAGATGTGTGCCGTAACAGTGCAGCGGCTACAGTGCTCGACAGCAAGTCCGAAAGTCGCGGGCTTCGATCACTGCAACTGCGGTCACAATTATATGATGGCGACCGGCTTGAGGTCTGTGCTTGGTGCGATGTCAGAACACGTTAAAGAACATCCATTGGTCGAACTTTTTGGAGGCCTGCGCTTAGTTGTGCCTCGTAAAGATATCGCGGGTTTCGTACGTAAACACCCAGCCATTAATATTTATTGAAAGTATAAGGGTGATGTGCATGATTAGCTGCTCAATTACCACCTCCTTGGTTAAAGTCGTGCTGGACTAAATTAGCCATGGACAAATCGTCGGTGAGTATAACTGGCTAATTCGTTATGTCAAAATGCAAACTTTTTCAATCACGTCCACAACGAGCAATCACGTATCAGTGTTCGCCAAAAAAAGAAAAAGTGGTAATATGTTTAGTTTTACTGACCAAACTGATACTCCTGATGACGTAATCTGTACTTGTAAACAGCACCACGGGTGTGGCAAACAAACAAACTTGTGTGAATCATTACTTGACATGCCACATTGCCACAGTGATGAAGGTTATCTACACAAGGAGCCTGTATTATTCACAAATATATCATTAACGTGTCACTGGGCCGAAACGGCTATCCATGAATTTTTATAGTAAATAAATGCGTAGTGTTAAACCCAACCGCCTTTCACTTTAGGGCCACAGAAAAATAAACCTGACGTTCTCGACACCAGAAAAACTATAGCTTTATTTGAATCACATATGCCTGATCAAAACTACTGCAAAAATGGCTGCCTAACCTGATAAAATCTATTATACAACATGAAGAGATTTTCAACTAAAAGTATCACCAGTACTAACGTAAGGGTTTTGTGTTCGTGAATATTGCGAGTTCATCGTCAGCACGGTGCAATGTCAGTGTTGTTGCCTCGCGACTCCTTTCTCAATTCTATAGTTCAACGGCATCATTTTTTCTGTCGATTGAGTGAAGGAATATTATAGAGAAAGCAGGTACTGTGCAAGACTTTTATTATCCCATATTCAACATACTTCAGTGCAGGCTTCAAGTCTGGTTCACTATCGAGGAGTTCTGCGGAAGGGCTCAGAAGAGCGCCATTTCTGTAAAAAGAAAACATAATGGTGCATGTTTGTGAAAACTTCAGAAATCAAAGTCACCTACTAAATCTTTCATAGAAGTAAGGGGAACTTACACTTCTTTTTGCGCAGAAGGGTGGCGTAACTCAGAGGAGAGCCAAGACCATAGCCGTAGTTCAGGCCGTAGCCGAGGAGACCGTGGCCATAACCATAGTGACCGGCACCATAGCCCAGAGAACCGACTCCGTAACCATAGTAGAGTGGGACAGAGTGGGCCACATCGTAGGTAGCGACGGCTGGAACAGAGTGGGCCACACCGTAGGTAGCGACAGCGGGAGCAGCGTGGACAGCAGCCACAGCTGGGGCCGCATGGACGGCAGCAAGAGCTGGCGCAGCGTGAACGGTAGTTACAGCAGGAGCAGCGTGGACAGTGGTCACAGCTGGGGTAGCAGCATAGGTGGCGACAGCTGGGGCAGCAGCAACAACCTGAGCGGACTGCTGGACAACCCTGGTTACAGCTGGGGCGGCAGCGTAGTTGACAGCTGGTGCCGAGGCATAAGTGGCTACAGTTGGGGCAGCGTGGACAGCAGTCACGGCTGGAGCAGCTTGCACAGCAGCTACGGCTGGTGCGGCGTGCACAGCGGTCACAGCTGGGGCGGCATGGTAGGTGGAGACAGTGCGGGTGACGGCTGGGGCAGCGACAGCATAGCTTGCGGCTGGCGCATAACTGTATCCGTAGCCGGCATAAGTGGTGGCAGTTGGGGCAGCGTGGACAGCGGTCACGGCTGGAGCGGCTTGCACAGCAGCAACGGCTGGAGCAGCTTGCACAGCAGCAACGGCTGGAGCAGCGTGCACAGCAGCAACAGCTGGGGCAGCGTGCACAGCGGTCACAGCGGGAGTGGCGTGGTAGGTGGAGACGGTACGGGTGACGGCTGGGGCAGCGACAGCATAGCTGGCGGCTGGCGTGTAGCCGTATCCGTAGCCGGCACCGTAGCCAGTAAGACCGGAATATCCAACGCCATGGGAAAGCCCGTAGTGTGAGAGACCAAGACCACCGTATCCAAGACCGGCATAACCAAGGCTACCATAGCCAAGGCCATAACCGAGGTTATTGGGGAGGGTGTAGCCTCCAGCAAGGTGGCCAACGTGACCAGCAAGAGCGCTGGTGGTCATGGCGAGGATGATGCAGGCGTGCAGCTGAAAGGAAAAGTAAATTTGTTTCTGATTTTAAAAAAATATCATCTATGTTACGCCTTAAAAGTGTTCACTCTTTCGTGGATTTTTAATAACGGTGCCGAAATATTTCAGTTGTGTAATGTGCTCATCTTTTTGATTTCAAAGACTATGTAAAGGGCGACACCAAATGACAAGAACAATGAAGACGCTGTTCATAGTCTGTGCCTATTGTCGTTGCCTTCTAGGTGTTCTGGTAAGAGAGAAGTGGCCCCAGCATCGTCGTTTTAGTTTACCGAGCTTTCTTATGTGTAACAAAAGAACACTCGCAACCAAATTCTCCTGCATAATTCTTGATTCGACAAAAAACGTTTTGTTCCATGCACTAACCTTTTCTGACCCTGTACTTTGACGGTACCCTTGCCACTTGTTCAAGGATACACTAACTGGCTCACGCAAAGGCAATCTTGGCTTCATCTATTTGGAGTCTCAGCATATTGTGGCTACGCTAATAGATGGGACCTCCCTTTTCTATGTTTTTATGAAGCCTACATAGATTTACTATGAACCTAATTTTCCTTGGTGGTGAAGAGTACGTCCACGGTTATGAAGTGAACCAATTTTTACATCAGACAGGCAGTTGTTTTATGATACTAGCGGATATTTATTCTCGCGGAATCAAATAGAGGTTTTCAAATGCATAGAGCAGTTATTCATTGACTTACCATGGTGGTGGTTCTGGTCTCTTAGAGGAGCAGAGGCTTCGGGTCTAGGGTCCGTGATGAATGGTCTTATATACCTGGTGTTTGGTCTTACGATTTCGCAAAACAGCCATAACACCAGGCGAGGAGAATGTCAAGAATATTTTTATTTCTTCGGTAACTTACTCTTACACAGCTAATGTACAAGCATGCATTAGCTGCATTGGTAATATTCAGAACATTATTTCCTTGCTCTATACTGTAGAGAAATTTTTATTTGTTTGATTCTGTATCCAGTGCTTGCTCTCGCTTGCAAGACGTGAGCAAGGCAAGGACAGCGATGAAATTGTGTAAGATTGAATATACAGCTGGGACTGCTACAGCAAATACCATGATGAGAAGTGAAAGCGCTACGTGGCGATTCGTTTTCAAGCTCTGAAAAACCACATACTTGAGTAAACCAATTTAGTAGAACAAACACGTTCCACGTTATATTTTTTGTTTCACGTGCTTGGACAAGGCCACCCAGAAACTGGTATTGCGACCGATATTTCGACACGTCAACATATTTTTGCGAGAAGGATGATTGAGTGGAGGAAAGTTAGGTTAGTTTCTTTTCGTGCATTGAAAACCGGGCGGCCTTTTGGAATCCTTGAGTAACTTGCTTATCAATGGTAAGCAGACAGTATTTTAAAGAGAATATATTGAAGAGAACAAACATGGTGCCTAAAAAATGTTTTTTCAACGGCAATGTATAGCAAAGATCAACCTTGAGACATAACAAAACACTCGTCAAAAAATAGGCGTGTGCAAAGAAAAAAATTGAAAGGGGGCTGTCGCTCCTTTTTATATATCGAAGAGGGGGATAGCTCAAAATGTGTCCCATACAGTGGCTTAGTAGGAGGGGGAGGCGCTGAGCTGAGGCTTCGCCCTACTTATGGGTAATCCTGCGCATGACTATGAATCCAAATGTGGGTATACAGTTCCAGCCACGGCTCTACAATACTGTAAATTATCTTCCTTATCTTCAGATGTACCTCTTGGAATATTTTCACATAAGCATCGAATTGCGTGAATTGGAAAGGAGAGCAAATGTAAGGCAAGCTTACACAAGAAACGCAGTGTTGTCCTGTGGAAACCTTCTCTTGCCTCCTGGGCGCTCTTCTGATTAAATCATTGTATGACCAAGCACATCTGTAAAACTATCTGACAGCTGAATATATTTACAATGGTCAGCTAAATGACCAGGGTATGGAGGCGCGAACTGACAAATTGTTCTCTTTCAACAAGCCATTGGCTGGCAAGTTCATTGTAACAGCATGCAACTTATGCAATGTTTGTTGTAAGTAAAGGCAAGTCCTCATTGAGCAATACGGCTCTTCGTGTTGTTAGACTTGCTTTTCGCACGTTCACTGTCGGCCTCCCAGCAAAGATCGGATAAGTTGCCGAAGTCACTGTTCGTAACAATTTTTCCAGTTACTGTAGTCTGCGGAACACGTCCCGCAAGCAGGTGGCTGTTGTAGAGCTTTAATAAGGCTTGTTTGGCTGGGTATACTTTGGTCTTCCATTGCTCGCTTCGTGAAAGAAATAAATGCTGTGCATAAGGTGAAGAAGTGCCTTCGAAGCTTCTTGCTGAAGTTGATATTGCATTTTCTTGCTTAGTTAAAATGCATCTTTTTGTGGCGCGACCATAACGTCTAGTTTGTTTTGGCCCAAATTTGCTATTTTTCTTGTAATTTGACTTGTGAAGAAATGTTCATTACCTGTATATTATTTTCAGTGTTTTACGGCATGAAAATTACTTGGTGCTGTCGTTATTATGTCATATTTTTTCATATACATTGCATATGCGATTGTGGTTGCGTTAAACCCAGGCTAGGCATGAAGTCAGGATGGATGAATATATTCAACAGTGCGACACAGCAAGAGGCACATAGCACAAGACGTAAAGTTAACAATCAAAAGCATGTTGTCAAGAAGTGGCATTGGATAACGATACCATGAATGCTATATGCATGAATAGAAAGAGAACGAAAAAATGAATGCGTCCTAGCATGACAAAGAGCGCACAACTTATTTATGATTAATGAAGTATAGTGATCAACAATGGACGCATGAGTACACGCTTGCCATTATACTGAGCATTTCGGATTTGTACCGCTTAAGATGCTCTTGATACATTTTCGCCACGTTACGCTGCAAATATATTTGCAAGCAATAATAGTAACTGGGGTTTAACGTCCCACAACTATGATATTATTCTGAGCGATATGGTAGTGGAGGGCTCCGGAAGCTTAGACCACCTGGGGCTCTTCAAAGCGTGCCTAGGTTTAGGTACACGTGCCTCACACATTTTCAATTTTATCGAAAATGCAGCCTCTGCGGCCGGGATTCGATACCGTGACCTTCTGATCAGCAGTCGACCACCAAAACCACCAGACGACCGTGGCGGGGTGGCTCACAACAGGAGTTAGTTTGTGTTCCCTAGGTGACTTTATCCAGTGCCGTTGCCAGTTTACTTTCAATGATCAAACTCATGAGGCGATTGCGTGGGTCACTGTGACTGGAGTCAGGTGTGCCCTTTGGGAAAGTTTGGCGATTCTTTCATCTTGCCGCTCTTAGCGCTCCGCCCAGCGCTTTCCGCTCTTCGTGTCATACTGCAACTTTACATGCCGTCATGACCGCACCGTGCTGAGTTGCGCAGACGAGGCGTCATATTTACACCATCTCTGAGCAGTTCGCAGGGCTTGTATATTCATTCTTTTACGCATGCGTGAACTGGTTGCCCGAAATGGTTGTCATTGTGTGCTTGTTTGCTGAAATCGTACCTCTAAAGCAGTCCAATAATTTAACTAAGAGGAACTTGCTTGTTCCCTTATTCATAGGTATCGGTGAAATATGAAAGTAAAACGTGTCCTAACGTAAGTGACTAAATGTTTACTTTTATTGATAATAGAGAGCTTGCGCAATGTCTATTGGTGTTTGACGGCCATACCACAGTTTAACTTGGAGGTACGGTGTTGACACTTATGGTGAATTACACTGGTAGATCCGGAGCAGCCACCGAAATCTTGGAGCGAGCACTCGGATTGAGCCAAGCCAGATCTGCGAATGGAACAGGTGAAATTCCCGCCTGAGGTCACGCCGGAAAATGTTTTCACATACGTCATTGAACCAGTACCAGAAGCTGTCTTGACATAGCCGATTAGCTTCAGCTATAATGCCGAGACTTTAGCTGCGCACACGGCGGGAAAGCACGGACGGCTCGTAGTCCTCGCTGCTGCTACTGCTCGCAGAAGTAGCGCAGTCACTCAAAGTGAGAAGTAAATTAGCAACAGCACGTCCACAAGCATCAAACAATGCCGTTTTAGTAATGTAAACAAGTGCGCAGGGCACCAATAAAAAAATTGGCAGCATATCCGCGAAGTGAATGATGGAGAGTGGGGCGAAGCATTTGTCCGTCCATTTGTTGTTGCTTCCGTCCATCCATGCGTGCGTCTGTGTGACCGTCCATGCGTCCATCCGCCCATCCATGCATGCGTCTGTTCGTGCGTCCGTCCCTGCGTTCGTGTATGCATCCGCCCCTGCGTCCGTTCATGCGTCCATCCATGCATCTGTCTGTGTGTCCGTTCGTCCATCTATTCAACACTGCAAGTACCACCATCTCGCATCTTTTCATGATATATTCCCCATATTGAAGCACTGCCATCCAGCGGACATTCCAACGACTAAACGAGAGATGGCACACGCATACTTTCTTACGGCTTGCGCTTCGGGTCTAGTTCCCACCTTTAAACACCTCGAGTTCATGGTATATACTAGTTCATTGTATTCACGGCACTGCGGCTCAACGCTCGCTAAACCTTTCTAAAACTAAGGAGGTTACGCCCAGCGAGTATAACGTAGCTACCCTTTCTTGTCAGATAGTGCTCAATGTATATGCCAATGGCTGCTAATGGGGATTGCAGCGTCCACGTTAACGAAAAGCCGAATGCTCCTGTCTCTCAATCCATAGTAGCAGCCATTGGCACGTACATTGAGCTCTAGTTTTTATTGTTCAGCAACGCACAAAAGAAATCTCTCACCGGCACCACCTTGGAGGTCAAAATGTGATATTTGTTACATACTACAACGCTACGAGGGACGAATGGGGGTCGTTATAAGAAGCTTCGCCCCTAAAAAAGAACGCTCAAGCGAGCTGAAGCCAACATCGCTGCCCGGCTGTACCCAAAATGACGGCAACGCATTCTCGAAGTTCCGCAGACATCCGTCTCTGCAAGGCGGAACATGCGGAACGCTTCGTCCCGGAGTGGGTTGTTCCGCATCTGCCAGTGAAACACGTGAACTTGCTCCTCACCACCAGCGGAATGCGGATTTTCGGCAGTGGAGAAAGAAAACTTGCTCCCACTGCACGAGTGAAATTCGTCATTAGCCATGCACCTCCATCCCGCAACTAACATTCGTCATAAATAAATTAAACAAACCCCTGGGGGTTCCGATACTTGTTGTAGTTGTAGAAATCGGTGACAGTACAACCAGAGAAAGCAATGTGACAGCCACGCAACATGACTGACTGGACGGCGACTTTGGGCTAAGTTTGACTATTCTCGACATCTTCGAGTTTTGAAGCCCACTGCGTGACCAGAGGGAAATGTAATACGCGGCACGTCTTTCTTTTGGCCGGTCACGATCGTTCGCTGGGTGAGCGCAAGTGCATAATGCAAAAGCCAGGCAAAGCAGCCGGGAGTTACAAAGCTAATTTTGGTGTTAATGAATTATATAAACGATGGCGACACTTGGGGTAAGGTCACCACCATGAATGTATGTTAATCCTCATTCACACAGCTGTCAAACGCCATATCTCGTCACCATCACAGCACCGGTTTTCGTTAGCTGCCATTTCTCTTCGAAAACGTAATGATTTTGACGTTCAGGGATGCTGTACGTTTCTGTTGCCGGTACGGAGATGGAACCTCGCCCTTCATTATATTAGAGCTGGTTTTCCTTCGCAGCACCTGCAAAACAGAGGAAAGCGGTGATAAACAGACCGAGTCACTGACACACGACGGCAGTGTCGCCTGTTCTGGTGATCAATACCGTTCCATTTCTTGACATACAATAACACTTATACTGCTGTAATAACACACTGTTATTCCTTTATCATTGTTTACAATAACATTGCACTTACAACAGCTGATTTATCCTATTTACTGAAAATGATTGATTTCATTTCTTTACGTTCTAGCGACCAAGAAAACGGCTGGCTAACACTCTACAAGAACATCCTGCTGTCGACGTTGCAACGAGTCGCAACCGCCACCTTCTGTTCGTGCGCAGCTATGTCGCGTCTCCTCATTGGTACGCACGCTTTGAAACGACGTGTTCAAGGAACTAATCATGGATGCCACGTTGATGTTGCATTACTGCGCTTTACCAAGAATGCTCTAAAAGAACGGGGGTAGCCATAAAATGTATATTTTTAGCATTCAAATGTGTGACTCTGGCGCAGTGGATAGCCTTCCCGGCATCTGTTCTCGCGGACCCAAAGGTCATGGGTTGGACTTGCATTTTATTTGTCTTCTGATTGTGCGTATTTTTCGACGCCATTTCCGTGACGGAAATACGTCACTGAAGCCTTAATGAACCCCGGCATAACAACCTGTCATCTTTAAAAAAATTTGAAAATTCGTTTGCGCGCGTTTGTGTTCCAGCGAGTGTGCGTGCGTGCATGTGTCTTCACGCGTTCACGTGTGCACATGCCCCCATTCAAACTCGTTCGCGTGAGCACACGAACACACATGTATTGACAAACACACGCCCACATTATTATTTTCCGAATTGCGAGGTTGCCTTTGCCTCTGGGTGAAGACCGACACTTGTTCGCAAGGATGGCTCAAGTGCAACACTCTCGCGTTCTTAGTTCACAGCGAAAGCTGTTATGATATCACATGAGTCGCGTGGCTCGGTGTCCGTAACCCATATCGCGCTAAATGAAATGAAAAAAGTAAATAAGAACACTGATGACACAATTGTATTTGAACCTGCGTCTTCTGCGTGACAGCCTATGAGAGCAAATGAGAAAGCTCGCACGATAGCCTTTAGAAAACTGTGTGTAATCGTTTCATATTATGTTTAAGCGCAACATAATCTCTTTTACCGATGTCTCTGCGAGAATTAGGAATTGATTGGACATGAGCGGCAGCGAAATGTCTTTTAATAAGAATCCCAAAAACCAGCCCATGAATTAAGTCGTTGAACATGTGAGGAATCTTTTGAATAATGTAAATCGAGGGAGGTACAATATAATACAATACATGGCACGACATCTTTTGTCGAATAAAACGTGAAATGAAAACAAATGCCGAAACATCGATCTTTTCGCCAGAACTTTGGCATGTGGTTTGATTGCATCTGTTGAGATGTAATATGTATTGATGCTCTAAACTATACACATATATGACGGGTGTAACATTCAAGGAAACAGCCTTCGGTGTAGTTTGCGAATATACACCTCTAGTACACCTAAAATACAAATGGGTGTGCAAAAGGTGCAAGTACATCAATTACACCCATTGTGATAAATTTGACCGAAATGATAGGTTTAGGATGGGTGATTTATTGAAAAATGCAACCTTAAAGGTGTGAATTGGTTTGCAGTGCTTCGACCTCTGAGCTACAATGGTGCTTGAAGCTCCGTTGCAAATTTTATGTCCAGAAAAAAAATGTAAGGTGCTTAATAAAGCGCTTTAGAACAGGTAAAATAAGTAGGCGTCACATAATGCTAAATGAGTAATGAGTTGGTCGTCGAATAATACAATAGCGCTGGCATAATTCTTCATCGTCATTAGCTACAGCAAAAAGGAAACGTACAAAAATCTTTGCTAGCGTGTAGCGAGTTTGCGTAATAATTGATTTTGTAGCGACAATGTTCAGAAGGAAAAACGCAGCCACCAGATCAAGATGGCTGGGTGTAGCAAAAGTACCTGGACATTGGCTTTGTGGCTGAGTCGTTTCGCATGACAGACAGGCAGACAGGCAGACTTAAATTTCTGCATTGAAGTATCCCAAGAAACACTATCGTTTATAGAGAAGTCATCACAGCGTTAAGCCTGTATTCGGCGAAAGCGTTTGTGAGTGACATAACTTGCAACTTTTGAATATTCTAGGAACATTCCGGGAGCTATTTTTGTAGCTGAGAATTTTTGGTAGCTCAACCTCATGCCGAAGACGCCTGTTGGGCGACTACTCTGAAGTGCGCCAACTGCAGCGGTCCTCACGCTGACTCATCAAAAAACTGTCCTCGAATTCGAACGGAGCGCGCGGTTCTCAGACAAATGGCCCGAGAGAACTCGACTCACAGGGAGGCAGCCGAAGTTGGCCGGCGTCGTCGTCTACGTCGGCATCATCGAAAGTCTTCAAAGAAGGCACGCCGCTCCTGAAATCCTAGTTCCCACTCTTTAGCAGTTCCACCCAGTGGCGCCGTGAAAGAACCCACCACTTCTACGAAAGGAGCGGAGAAGCCTCCTTTTCCGGAAGAATGACCCACGCTCCCGACCCCCTCTTCTGCCAAGGAACCTCAGCAGGTTGCGGCCACACCAGAGCTGTCTCCAGCCATGGAAATTTACCTAAAAGAGATCGTCAAGTGATTTCGCGGCTGCGTTCTCTCATGGAAGCCATCCGAGCCATATTTGTCGACATGAAGATAGCACCTGCTCGAAGAGCACTTGTAGTATTGAACGCCCTAAGCCCAGTGCATGAATCTCTCAACTAGGAAGATGGCTACTCACTCCTCATCATTTCGTAAAGATGTCAAGGCTGCATCGGTCATCCAAAGGAGCGCCAAGGGACTAAAATCACGCTTTTCAGATTTCGTCAGTTTGTGTTTATTAACGTGTTTCCACTCATCGTCATTTGTGAACCCAATTTGTCGAAACCAATAAGTCTTTTGGGATACGAAGCTGTCATGTCTTCAACAAATGGTTCGTGCAGCGAAATCTTCGTCTTTGTTCGTCGTGAACTGACGTAGGTTGTGCAACCAATTGTACCTAACGATGACAATCAGTATGTCTCCATCACTGTGAAAAATAACAAACTCATGTTTACTCTCATAGGCGTTTATATATCGCCGTCGAATAATCTCGATTCCAGGTGATTAGCGAATATTTGGAGAGCGTGTCCTGCACCATGTGTCATCATAGGGGATTTCAATGTGCACCATTACGCATGGGGAAGTACGCAGATAAACGCAAGAGGACACAGGTTAGCAAACATCGCCTACAACTATGGCCTTACGCTCCTTAACGACGGTAGCCCCACTTTTCTTCGAGGGGTGACATACGGCAGCTGTCTCGACCTTGCTTTTGTCTCCAACTCCCTCGCGAGATACGTCAAGCAGTTTCCAGATGTTGAGACACGACGAAGTGATCACATTGCAATCTACCTTAACAACAAAGACTTGTCTGGTTGTGGTCCACGGATGACCATTCAAGCAATACAATGGACCAAGTTCAAATGTGACATGGAAGAAGCTTGCATCAATGGCCTAAGATCTGGGTTAAAGGAAACAATTAGGAGCCCAATGCAAAACGCCACTCGCACGGTGACGATATCTTCCACACGAAACGACTTTACCATAGAGTTGGAGCGACTCCGAGCACTTTGACGCCGGGCGGAGCATCGGTATCAGCGTAAAAAATCAATTCACGATCTTAGCGCAGCCAGGAGGATGCAAAAGAAGATTCGGCGTCGCATGGATAGATTAGCGTCGGAACGATGGACAACGATTTTCTAGTCACTAGACCCTCGCATGTCACTCTCACACATTTGGAAAACGGTGCAAGGTCTGCGTCACCCTACGGAACAGCGTTCTCCATTCAAAGCGCTCACGCAATTTCAAGGGAGGCAAGACATCAATGTCGCAGAAGATTCCTGTGCGCAGATCGCCAACCAAGCCACTCGCCCAGAATCTCCAGTGAGAGGTGACGTCCCCCGTTCTCGTGACTACCACATGGAACTCCCTTTTACAATGGAGGAGCTCGAGGTGGCACTAGCTCTCTGCAGGCGTTCAACTTTTCCAGGCCCAAATGGTATTCCGTACCGAGCCTTGTGCCACCTTGGGGAAGGTGCAAGGAGAGAACTGTTGAGCATTCACAACATCTCGTGGCAAGATGGCAATGTTCCTGACGACTGAAAAGTAAGCCGCTTATTACCCATCTTGAATCAGGGCGAATCCCCACTCGAACTCGCCTCATACCGCCCAATAGCACTGGCCAGCTTCGTTAAGAACATAATGAAACGATTGATACTAGGCTGCCTGGAGTGATATCTTGAACACTACAAGATTTATCCAAATTCAATCGATGGTTTCCGACGCGACCGCTCTTCCATTGACAATGCCGTTGATCTAGTTTCGTACGTTCAGCACGAAAGATCCGGTAAGCGACTATCTACAGTTTTGTTTCTAAATGGGAAAGGCGCGTATGGCAATGTACTACTTGAAGCCATTTTGGGTTGCCTTGCGGTGGTTGGCCTTGGTGGTCGAGCCGTTCGGTGGATTTTGCGTTACCTGGCTGCAAGATCATTTTTTGTGTTAACAGAAGATGGCCCAACTACGCGACGCTATAATTCCAGGGGTGTTCCTCAAGGTGGAGATCTTAGCCCCACGCTATTCAATCTAGCACTAATTGGCCTTGCTGAATACTTGCCCAGTAACATTAAGATCTCAATATACGCAGACAACATTTGTGTCTGGACTTCGGCAGTCGCACGTCTCATGATACGTTCCCGGCTACAAAGAGCAGCAACTATGGTTCCCAACTACTTGTTAAAACAAGGTCTCAGCATGTAACCAGAAAAATGTGCTCTGGTGGCCTTTACTCGCAAAGCAATGACCCCTTAGGTCATCTCAATCTGCGGGCGACCCATATCTTGCGCCAGATCTCACCGGTTTCTGGGCATCATTACTGATAGGAGCCTCTGTTGGAGTCCAAATGTGGCCTATATGCAGAAGAGCCTGACCACTACTTCCCAATTTTCAAGTTTCTGGCAGGAAAGACGTGGGGGCTGTCAGGAGACGCATTGATGGAACACTAAAGAGCCCTGTTTCTTGGTTTTCTGAGGTATAGCTTGCCCGTGCTTAGCAATACCTGCAAGACCAATGTTCATGTTCTACAGGCAGTACAAGCCCAAGCACTGAGAGTGTGCCTTGGTCCGCCCAGAATTATGTCAACAGAGGCAACAATTGCAATATCTGGTGACTATCTGATACAAACTCACATTGTTGTAGAAGTCCTCAGAATGCACATCAAACACTTCGCACATGCTCCCTGTCATCACCTTGCACTGTTGCCTTCAGAGGGGCGCCAACCATCGTTCGCTAAAACGATTTTGAAGTACAACAACATACTTCTCTCGGGCTTCACTCCATCTAAACCATCGATACCCTCTTGGTGTTTTATTCGACCCACAGTGCATCTTAGTGTACCTGGGACGCGGAGGTAATCTTGGCTTTCATCACCCGTGCTGAAACAACTCTCTCGTCTTCTTTTGCACGAGAAATATTCAGACAGGGTACATATATATACCGATCCCTCCGTGAACCGCCAGTGTTATTCAGGCAGTAGTTATCCCAGCAAGAGGTGTTACCATCAGCTTTAAGACTGACGACTCCACGGCATCTACAGCAGCGGAACTAGCTGCTTTGCGCGCTGCACTTTGTGTGGTCGATCGGGAACCACCGCCACAATGGTCAATTTTCAGCGACTCAAGGGCTGCCATACAATTTGTGCTCTCAGCGCGGCGTCGCACGCCGTACGAACAGCTTGTTTTTGAAATTTGATGCCTTCTCCGCGCTTCACACGAGAAAGGGCATCATGTGACGTTTCAGTGGCTGCCAAGTCACTGCGGCGTCATAGCAAACTAACATGCCGATACTGTCACGTGGGCAGCTCTTAATGGAAACACGAGAAGAAGCAATACCACTTTCTCAGACCGATGCAGCCAGTAATCTTCGACGATTGCGCATGAAGTCACGCTTTCACTATGGTGCCCACCAAGCAACGAGACAAATCGTCAACACCACCTGTCCTCTTTGATGGCTCTCCGCATGCCTACTGGGCTTGACTGAAGAGAAGCTACCCTTCTTCATCGCTTTTGGCTAGGAGTGGCATTTACAAAACTTTATTCCTGTGTCATAGGAAGGGCCGACAACTCTCTCTGCGATGCCTGTCGTTGCGAAGATACGCTACACCACATCCTGTGCGACTGTCCATTGTATGACATCCAGAGACAGTCACTGGCGTCTGTTCTTGCACGCATCGACAACAGCCAAATGTCTGTGGACACTATTCTGTCAAGTGCCCGAGAGAAGACTATGCAACAGAAAGCGACAAAAGCTCTGTTGAAATTCTCATGCGACACGGACTTGAACAAGCGGCTGTAACAGCAACGTCGGACACCGCGAAAGAGAAGACTGGACTATGACTGATTGTGTGCGCGTGTGCTGCCGATTGTGCTGTGGTTATCTCTCTTCTCTCTCTGCTGTCTATCTTTCAAGACACCATCCCGCTCCCACGCGCAGGGTAGCAAACCGGCTGCCTAAAGCGGGTTAATCTTCCTGCTGTTTTTTCCCTCATATTTGCCTTCTTTCCTTGAAGCTAGCGAAACGACCACAAGCGCACTATCAGTGGGGCATCTAGTCGTTTTGTTTCATGAAACCCATGTCGTGATTATCATGTTTGGGTGTGTAATTTACCTATGTCGTGAGTTCGCGTCGCGTAATATCAAATTTGGTATATGTAAATGGTATAAGTATAAACGGCCGCCAGCGAATCATGAGCGTAGTATGTATTTGTGTTGTTACGTGACACTAATTTCATGATTATCACGTTTGCACCAATATCAAACCTTCGTCATCCATTCACGTACTATAATACTAAATGTAGTACATGTGACGCTAGCGAAACGGCGGCGAGCGCATCATGAGAATGGCATGTAGTCATGTTGTTATATGACACGCATCTCAACATTATCATGTTTGCACCAGTCACATACTTTCATCGTCCATTCACGTACTGTAATACCAAATGTAGTATATGTGATGCTAGCAAAACGGCAGCGAGCGCATCATGAGCGTGGCATGTAGTCATGTTGTTACTTAACACGCGTGTCATGATTTTCATGTTAGGGTCTGTCGCTTGTGTTCACCATGCAATCATGGCATACCATACTAGTTTTGCATTATGCCTTGTGAACAAAACCACCGCAAGATCTGCAGGACCATGAATTGTAAATCATGACATTCATGATATACGTGTTCTGATTTTCATGTTCTGACATGTCATATGTGTTCTTCATACAGTAATGTTATGTCATACCAACTTTGGTATCGATACCATTAACGAAACGGCCAGGAGATCTAAAAGTCGTAGGCGGATAGATAGATAGATAAATAGATAGATGGATAGATAGAGGGATAAAAAGATAGATAAATAGATAGATAGATAGATAGATAGATAGATAGATAGATAGATAGATAGATAGATAGATAGATAGATACGCTCAAAGACGTTTAAGTTTGCTAAGAAATGCTTCACATTCAATAAAAGTGCATGCAGCCGGGAAGAGATTTGGGAGTTTGCTTTTTCTGTTATTGACTTGTCCTATGTCAGCGCTGTGTGCAGCAGTGTTGCCCATACATTTCCGCGGTCACGCTCAAGGTCACTTCTCGGGTGATTACAAAAATGCTTACTAGATGGCGTGCCACCCTCAAGGCGTCGTACAGACTGGCAAAGGGTCAAGCAGGAGTGCAAGGAACATTTATGGCTAAAAGGAAAAGTGGCAGGGCAAACGACACTCCTTGGTTTCGTGTACTTGTGGACGGGAGCAAAGGCCAGAGAGGAAAACCAGGCAATGGTGGAGTGTATATCAAAAGACATTGAGGAGTTAGGAGGAGAGTGCGAGATAAATATACTAGAAGATATGAATGCGCACATAGAAGATATAGATGGGTATACCGACCCGACAGGCAAAATGATCACGGATATGTGTGAAAGGCTTGATTTGATCATTTGCAACAGTACCAAGAAGTGTGAAGGGTAAATAACATGGGAGGTAGGAAGGCTGCAGTCGACGATAGATTACGCATTGATGTCACATAGGATGTTGGACATTGAGGAGTAAGGAGTAGAGTGCGAGATAATTTACTAGGAGATATGAATGCGCACATAGAAGATATAGATAGGTATACCGACAGGACAGGCAAAATGATCATGAATATGTGTCAAAGGCTTGATTTGATCATTGGCAACAGTACCAAGACGTTTGAAGGGCAACAGTACCAAGAAGTTTGAAGGCTGTAGGCGACAATAGATTATGCATTTGATGTCACATGGGATATAAGTTCAGGCGAATGGACATCGATGAAGGTGGGTCCAGAAGTCTGGGTAGTGATCACAAACGTATCAAGCTAAGTTTTGGAAGAGCAGTGAAAGTGGGAAGGACATAAGATGAGCAACTACAGGAAAATTTTTATTCAGAAAAGCAAACTGAAATAGCCACTAAACAAATTGAGAAAGTAATCACTGAGGATAATAAAACAGTGTGGACATACACGAATCTAATTAGAGTGTTTGAGCTAGAGCTTCTTAAGGCACGTGAAAAGTCACCCCGTAAAAGAAGACACCAACCCAAAAGTTGGTGGGATGAGGAAGTTAAGAGAGTCATAGCAAAACGTCAGGAAGATTCTAGGGAACACAGACATGCTAAGCAGCGGGGTGAACTGACAGATGATGTTGAAAGAAATTGGGAAATCTTTCTAAGCTGTAGAAGAGAGGCATCCTGTCTGATCAATGAAAAGCCTAAAATAAATGAGCTCAGTGGCTGGCAGAAGTACATAAATGAGATAAAAAGGCAGCTGCGAAATTTTGGAACCATCTAAACTCCCTAAGAAATGAGACGAGCCTAGAGAAGAGGTTTATAACTACAGCTCAAGTTGCTAGACTAGAAGGGACGAAGCTATTGAATATATAAAAGAACAAGGGTGACAGAAAAATTTCAACAAAAAAGTGCTTTATGCACCATAATGGACAAGGATGAATCAAGTGGCGCAATGGCTATATTTTTTATAACAAGAGTGGGAAAGGGCTGAGAAAAGGGTTTTTATTAGTACATCAACAGGCCCTGATGGCATTCCGATTATGCTTATAAATACATTAGGTCTGAAGTCTAAGTAGGCTTTCAGAGATTCAGTGAGCAAAATAATAATCGATGGAGAAGTTCCCGATGAATGGAAACTTAGCAGGGTGAGCATCGTCTATAAAGGAAAGGGGGACAAAGCTGACATAAACAACTACCGTCCTATAACAGTGACATCAGTGGTCTACAGGCTGGCGATGCAGATTATAAAGGAAAGACTGCAGGCATGAATAGAGGATGAGGGGGTGCTGGGGGAACTGCAGAATGGGTTTCGGAAACACAGGAGGTTGGAAGACAATCTGTTCTCACTGACGCAGTGCAATGAAATAGCAGAAAAGGAACACAAGCCCCTGTGGCTAGCATTTTTGGATATCAAGGGAGCGTACGATAGCGTGGTTAAAGAGGAATTGTGGGGAATACTTGATGCACTAGGCATGGAGGATGTAGTCTTTAATCTTTTAAAGGATATATATGTGACTTATGAAGGTAGCGATGGTTTGTAGAAGTAGAGAAGGAAGAAGTGAGAACAGAATAAACATGGGGTATGAGCCAGGCCACGTCACCCATTCAGCATAGCGTCATACGAGTCGGCGGGAGGAAGACCTCGCAACCACTTCATCGCCTGGCCATCATCATCGAAGACCTCAATGAGATGCAGTGACCGAACGCGGACCACCAAGACCACCAAGCATCATGACAGCAGCATCAGACGACCTTGACATCCCTAAGTACACCGGATCAGCGGACGACGGACCCGTACAGGACTGGTTCAACCTGTTCGAGCTCCACGCCGCCGCTGCATCCTGGTCGGAACGGGAGATGATCATAAACTTCACTGACTACATCTCAGGTGAGGCATTCAAGTTTTACCTCACCCACATCTTCGAGAACGATGAGTCTGGCAAAAGATAAAAGAAGAAATGATCATCTGGTTTCAAGACTATAATCAAGATTCGGTTACAACCAGCCATATCGATGCATTTAAATTCAGTCATCACATTCATACGCAGCCTTCACGCATTCGAGCACAGAGCAGAAGTTTACAATTCCCGTCAGGCGAAGTCAGTCATCTGCTCATAGAAAGACATCCAAGCCGTTTTTCTGCGAGGCCCAACCTTCCACCTGGTTTCGCATCTGCACAAATATTGCCAACGCTAACCTCTTCCCTGCAAAACACAAATCAAGACAATATTCAAGCACCCAATGTACTTGACTCTTCATCTTGCTTACGTAAGCCATCATTTGGTTCTGTGCCAAGTAGCTCATCTGGTGCTCGTCACTCTCATCGCACCGCTCAAGATATCGTCACATACGCAACAGACCACCTGAAATATCGGCCAAAACACTTTTCAAGCCACTGCCATTTCGAAAGCGGTTGTACTTCAGGAACGCTTGGCTCAATTTTTCCGCAAAGAAACAAACATATGGAATCGGAACCACGTCAAGCCATGTTTACGGTGATGTCATCCTCAGGAACCGGAACAACCGAAAGTCGAAGCAGTACGGAGTCACTATTGTATGCAAGTCTCGCCGATAAAAACGAAAATGTATCTACTGCTTTCCTTGACACAAATCACGCTTGCATCCCACTCGTAAATAATGCTGGTACTACCGACAGCGTCTCCTTATTCGACGACGATGACCAACCGCAATTTTCTCAACACCATCACCAAATCAAGAAAAGACGACGACGAATGAAAACTTCAACGGAAGCACACTCCCAACTTGAACGACTTAAATAATTAAGAACTTTGATCCAAGGGCCATTTCAAGAAAAAAGACGTTTCCGGATGAAGGAACATCGTCACAGACGCTCTCTGCGCCAGCGGTTACACAGACGACAACACCACGGAAAACGCCCATTAATACGCGGAGCAACTTCTTGCACGCCGCCAGCACACACGCATTTAGCCGTCACCATCTCTCAAAAAGCACGCATACTAGATACAATGCATCTGTCGCAGCCACGACTCAGAATCCGACGCATTAGACATCCAACCTTCCAACGCTACAAGGACTCCCAACCTTGTTCGTTTTTCGCTACTATCCAGGCTGTGTCATCATCATTTTCCCCGTCGAATGCATAGTTATGCTCTCCAGAACGCAACAGCCAACCTCGCCCACCTGAGGTCTCCTAGATCTCACTGGACTGCCTTCCCTGTGAATGTTTTTGTGCAAGTGCATGAAACTGCCGTATTACATGGAACTACTCTATTTTGTGATATTTGTTCCTATTATGAGACACCACTTGTTCATGCTTCATAGTTTGTAGCTTGCGCATTCTTTCGGGGAGAAGGGGAATCATGTGACGTATGAAAGTAGCGATGGTTTGTAGAAGTAGAGAAGGAAGAAGTGAGAACAGAATAAACAGGGGGTATGAGCCAGGCCACGTCACCCATTCAGCATAGCGTCACATATATATAAGGGTAACAAGGTAATTATAAAGTGGGAAAAACAGGTATCGAAGCCTGAAGATGTAAAACGGAGGCTTAGGCAGGGGTGTCTCCTGACACCTTTATTATTCATCATGTACCTACAAGGATTTGAGGCTAAATTAGAGGGAATTGGACTGGGCTTCAACCTGTCTTTCGCCAAACAAGGAAAACTAATTGAACAGGCGCTACCAGCATTGATGTACGCAAATGATATAGTGCTAATGGCTGACAACAAGAAAGATTTGCAGGTATTTATGGACATCTGCGGTAATGAGAGAGATAGGTTAGATTTGAGATTCAGTAGAGAAAAATCAGCAGTTGTGAGTTTTAATGACAATGAAGGTAGTGAGCTTAGAATACAGGAGGTCACACTAGAGATTACAGATAAATACAAATACCTGGGCGTATGGATAAGCAATGGGGCCGAGTACCTAAGGGAACACGAAATATACGTGTCAACTAAAGGTAACAGGAATGCAGCGGTAATGAAAAACGGTGCACTGGTGAATTACAATAGGTATGATGTTGTGAAAGGAATATGGAAAGGGGTCATGGTTCCTGGTCTGACGTTCGGCGATGCAGTCTTGTGCATGAGCTGAGAAGTTGAAGCAAGATTAGAAATTAAGCAACGTGGAATAGGTAGGCTTGCCTTAGGAGCTCACGGGAATACACCGAATCAGGGAGTACAAGGTGATATGGGATGGACATTATTTGGGGGCAGGGAAGCTAGCAGCAAGATAAAATTTGAGAAGCAATTGAGAGAACTGGGGGAGGAGCGTTGGGCTAGGAAGGTATTCAGCTACTTGTACTTGAAGAATGTCGATGCAAAATGGCGGAAGCGAAGTAGAAAATTGACGGGTAAATACTTGGAAAACAGCAGGGGGCCCGACCAAAAAGAATTATCGGTTAAGAAGAAGGTGAAGGAAGCTGAGACCGATATGGGGAGAATTGGCACGATTAAGAAGTCCGCACTTGAGATCTATTGAACTTTTAAGCAGGAAATTGCCAAGGAAAAGAGCTATGATATAACTCGGGGTAGTTTTCTACTGTTTGAGGCCAGGACGGGAGTATTGCGAACCAATACATATCGTGCCAAATACGAAGGGGTAGACACGGTATGGAGTGCGTGTGGAGAGGAAGAAGGAAGTGCCGAACACTTGATAATGTTCTGTAAAGGGCTTCACCCTATAGTTCAGGATGATGGCGCAGAGTTTTTCAAAACACTACGGTTTAGAGATAGTCAGGGCAAAATAGACTTTAAGCAGGTAGAATCAACTAGAAGGAGGTTGTCTGATTGGTGGCTAAAGTCAAGGCACGAGTGAAAATTAAACCCTTCACTGCAGAGTACGAATCCTCAACCTCACTGTTTAAGGAAAAAAAGTAAATCTAGTTTTTGGTTTATTGAGTATTACGGCTTGGTGACGCTAGCCGCCATCCGACCTAAAGGGTACAGACATATCCATCCATCCATCCATCCATCCATCCATCCATCCATCCATCCATCCATCCATCCATCCATCCATCCATCCATCCATCCATCCATCCATCCATCCATCCATCCATCCATCCGTCCATCCATCCATCCATCCATCCATCCATCCATCCATCCATCCATCCATCCATTCATCCATCAAGCCATCCATCCATTCATCCATCCATCCATCCATCCATCCATCCATCCATCCATCATCCATCCATCCATCCATCCATCCATCCATCCATCATTCATCCATCCATCCATCCATCCATCCATCCATCCATCCATCCATCCATCCATCCATCCATCCATCCATCCATCCATCCATCCATCCATCCAGCCATCTTCGGGTTTCGATGACCCGCGCGCTCACCTCCTCGAAGGGGATTTGCGTGAAAGGGATGTGAAAAGAACAGTGTTTCGTGGTAACCGTCTCTCTCTGGAGGTCAGCTCAACGCCACACAGATGATGGGTAGCGGGTTCACGCCGGGGTGGTCTATTGAGTAAGGTACTCGGCTGCTGACCCGCAGTTCGTGGGATGAAATACCGGCTGCGGCGGCTGCATTTCCGATTAGGGCTGAAATGCTGTAGGCCCTTGTGCTCAGATTTGGGTGCTCGTTAAAGAACCCCCAGGTGGTCAAAATTTCCAGAGCCCTCCACAACGGCGTCTCTCATAAACATATACACTCTAAAAAAAGAGCGAGTAAAAGGGTGTCATTTTTTCCCACAACGATAATCGTCATCTATATTGCGTTCCATCCTTGCGCTATCGCCCCGCGCCCGGTACATTCCGGTCACGATCGACATGGCCATTATCACGGTTACATTGCATTCTCGGAAGGAAAGTGGCCAGCTCTGAGTTTTCAAGAAAGGAAGCACACGCAAGCCTGATGACGATTATTGTTGTGGGACAAAAAGATACCTTTTGCTCGATATTTTTTTAGACTGTAGCGGTTTTGGGACGTTAAACCTAACATATCAATCAATATGAGGGGTAGTGGGGGAGAGAAAAGAATGTGAAAGAGACAAAAACAGGAAGGTGTCAGTGGTATTTGGGCTGGTCGTGCTAGATAGATAGATAGATAGATAGATAGATAGATAGATAGATAGATAGATAGATAGATAGATAGATAGATAGATAGATGGATAGATAGATAGATAGATGCGCTCAAAGTCACTGAAGGTCGCTAAGAAATGCTACGCATTTATTAGCAGATGTAAGCGAAGAATTCGCAGATTACCCGTTCATACCTGAGCAAGTTCCTCTAAGATCACTCAGCTTGTGGATATGGGAGGGGTTTTTTTTTACTCCCTTAATTATCGCGGTTTGCTTGCATTAAATTTGACCAATATTTTATATTTTAGCACGCCAAGTCTTACAATCTGACAGCGTGACTCGCACCATTAGTGAGTGCCCCGATGTTCTTACATCGCATAAATTATTCGCTGCCTTCGAAATGTACGCTTGCCAAGTGCTCTGGGTTTAAAATTTTCGCATATGCAATGAATGAGTTTCAGAATGAAATTTACTTTCTTATGACATGGTGGCTTGCGCTTCATTGTGCAGCACGGGGGAAATGAATATTTGTTAAAACAAGATCTGGGTGACGACGCGCTTAGCAGTGTTTACTTTTTCCCGTTCCTAATTCGTGAAATGTGTGCAAAAAGAGGCCTTTCGTGTAGCGATGTCCTGTCTCATAAATGAGGGAAGTGGCATTTAGGACCTGGAATCTGCGTTTCTTGAATACGCCTCCACAATTACTAGTATTACAAACGCAACAGAACTCATTTCGTATTGAATGCATCGGAGTGCGTAAAAGCAACGCACACCTAACTGCGAAGTGATGAGTAAAGAATGCGACCAATAAAGAAAGAGCATTGTATAGTTAAGCAGTTTTCTAGTGTTTCAGTGTATTGTAAGAGTGTCAAATTATTATTAAAATATTCGTAGTTACAAAAATAGGCTCACACTGATTATCGTCAAATGACGAAAAACCATCGGGATAATCCAGATGTCTTGTGGTTGTGACGTCAATGAAGGCAGCAGGCAGCGTGCCCGAATGAAAACTATTTATTTGGCCTAATTTCAAGCCATACATATTTTCTGACTGAAAGTTTTACTGCAGCAAAATACAGTGTATGTGCACTAATATCAGCGAAAAGAGCGTCAGCAATCAAAAAAAAAACTTACAAGCGGGGACATTCGTCGGCATTAAACCATGTTCCATCGTATATAATTGCGTTATTCTACGAGACCATATAGGTTCCAGAAAAAGCTGTAATGTTCCCATTGTGTGCGTATTCGTATCGGAATATTGTAAGATTATCTCGATGGTACTTATTAAGTCAGCGCGGTTAGCGTAAGACATTATTTATACGTGTAATGGGCCAATAACGGAACTTAACAAAATGTGGCAATATTAACTATACACACATCTCGATATTGCCACTGTTTTTGAAAGTTTGGAAGAAGTGATTATTGTGAATTTATTAAATAATCACCACATATGCTTTAGCCAAAGATAACCAGCTTGGTTTTCACCAAGGAGAGTCAAGTAAAATGGTGCTAATACCTACAAAAATCACTTAGAATTTCGAAGAAAACTTGTACACCGTTTATAGACTTGAATGAGGCGTTTTACTATATTACGCATTACGTTTAACTAAAAAAAAGTTGACTAAATGTGTTATTACGCAATTTGCTCCTGACCCATACGTATACTTGAAAAACTGCGGCCAGTACAAGGACACACATTGCCCCGCCACGGTGGTCTAGTGGCTAAGGTACTCGGCTGCTGACCCGCAGGTCGCGGGATCAAATTTCGGCTGTGGCGGCTGCATTTCCGATGGAGGCGGAAATGTTGTAGGCCCGTGTACCCAGATTTGGGTGCACGTTTAAAAACCCCAGGTGGTCAAAATTTCCGGAGCCCTCCACTACGGCGTCTCTCATAATCATATGGTGGTTTTGGGACGTTAAATCCCACAAATCAATCAAATCAACAAGGACGCGCATTAATTAAAATCAGTTTCGGGAGAAAATAAATGTGGTAGTCCACACGGTTTCATGAATTGACCACTTTTTCTTGTTGTACAGAAATGATGTAAAATTCGGCAGATACCATGTACTTGGGATTCAATTTATTGCGAAGCACGCGGAGGGAAGGTGACAGGTTTGCATTTTATTTTTGAGCGACACGTCAAAAAATGATACTAAATATATGTGCAAATGTTGCACGCAGAAATATATAATGAAGAGTTGCAGATATTTATATTATAAAAGAGATTTATTAAGCAGAAAGGTTGATGCTTGGAAGGCTTGGAAGGCGATGCACCAGCCGCAATTTCCGAGCTCGAGCCACTGCTGCACACTCGATGCTGCTGCCTCTGCGCCGGAGTACTTCCTCTTCTTTACAATGACCCCACGGAGAAAAAAAGGAGCCATCCTGGCGACTTAGTCCTGGGCAGGCGGCGTTGAACCGTGGTATTGCTTGAGCCTCTGGACGTGTACAACCTCGCGGTGGCGACGTCGCAAGTCTGATGGTGGCGTAAGAGGCTCAATGAGGTAGTTTACTGGCGAAGTTTGTTTGACAATACGATATGGCCCATCGTACTTTGGCAGAAGTTTGGAAGAGAGCCCAGGTGTGCGATGCGGCACTGACAGCCATACAAGAGAACCCGGAAGAAAAACGGAAGTTGAGGTCTGGGCATCATGAATTGCTTTTTGCCTGTTTTGGTCATCGCAGGTAAAGCGACGAGCTAACTGGCGGCATTCTTCTGCGTGTCTGGCGGCGTCCAAGATCGGTAGGCACTCGGACGCGTCTGGTCGATAGGGCAAAATGGTGTCAATGGTGTGGGAGGGGTGACGGCCGTAGAGGAGGTAAAAAGGGGAGAAGCCTGTTGTCGCTTGCGTTGCCGTATTATAGTCGTATGTAATGAATGGGAGAACTAAGTCCCAGTTAGAGTGGTCAGGCGTCACATACATAGATAGCATGTCACCGAGAGTACGATTAAAGCGCTCGGTAGCCCCATTGGTTTGTGGGTGGTAATCGGTACATGTGCGATGTACAATAGCACACTCAGCGAGCAATTTTTCAATGACCTCGGACAAGAAGGCGCGGCCGCGGTCACTGAGGAGTTCTTGAGGGCCTCCATGACGCAACACAAAATGACGCAGTAGGAAAGTGGCAACCTCCTGTGCTGTAGCCGTTTTAAGAGCAGCGGTCTCAGCATAGCGCGTTAGGTGATCGATAGCAACTATTATCCACCTGTTGCCAGTCAGAGTCAATGGAAGTGGCCCATAAATATCTATTCCAACCCATTCGAAGGGCCGGGAAGGGCATGGTAAAGGCTGCAGTTCACCGGCGGAGGCGTGTGGTGGAGATTTTCGGCGCTGACATTCGGCACAAGAGCGGACGAAGTTGCGGACGAAGGTATACATGCCACGCCAGTAGTAGCGATGTCGAAGCCTTTCGTAGGTCTTGAAGACTCCTGCGTGGCCACATTGTGGGTCAGCGTGAAAAGAGGAACAAATCTGCAACCTCAGGGTTCGTGGAACGACGAGCAGCCACTTGCGCCCCTCTGGTGCGTAGTTACGTCGATAGAGAAGCGTGTCACGTATCGAGAAGTGTGGAACTTGGCACCGAAGCGTTCGCGTCTTTGGGAGTTCAGAAGTGTCGGAGAGATGATTGAGGAGAGACGCAGTCCACGGGTCATTGCGTTGTTCGATAGCAATGGTGTCAAAGTCAAGCGATGACAATGTGGAATCTCATGTGGAGTCAGCTGTGGCATTCTGGGACAGGGGGGAACGGGAAAGGGCGTCGGCGTCAGCATGCTTCCGTCCTGACCGATAAACCACGCGTATGTCGTAATCTTGAATTTTCAACGCCCAGCGAGCGAGGCGGCCAGATGGGTCTTTCAACGTCGAAAGCCAGCACAGCGCGTGGTGGTCGGTCACGACGTCGAAAGAACGACCATATAGATATGGGCGAAACTTTCCAAGGGCCCACACAATGGCCAAGCACTCCTTTTCTGTGACGCTGTAGTTGCTTTCAGCCTTGGTAAGTGTGCGACTAGCGTATGCCACGACGTATTCCTGATGTTCCGGTTTACGCTGTGCGAGCACAGCACCCAGGCCTACACCACTGGCGTCGGTGTGGATTTCAGTTGGAGCTTCAGGATCGAAATGGCGTAGAATAGGTGGCGTCGTAAGAAGCCGTCGCAGGGTGGTGAAAGCCTCGTCGCAGGCAGGGGACCACGATAAGAGGTCTTTACAGCCGCTGAGAAGTTGCGTGAGAGGTGATATAATAGACGCGAAGTTTCGGACGAATCGCCGGAAATACGAACACAAGCCAATGAAACTTCGAAGTTCTTTGATGGTGGCAGGTTTAGGAAACGCCGTAACAGCTCGCAATTTCTCGGGATCCGGGAGGATGCCTTCCTTGGAAACAACGTGGCCCAAAATGTTCAGTTGACGCATGGCAAATCGACATTTTTTGAGGTTTAATTGCAAACCGGCGTTAGTTAAGCAAGTAAGGACGTGCTGAAGGCGACGTAAGTGTGTGTCAAAGTTAGGGGCGAAGACCACGATATCATCGAGGTAACACAAGCATATCTTCCATTTTAGTCCACGCAGGATGTTGTCCATCATTCGTTCGAACGTTGCAGGTGCATTGCGAAGTCCGAAGGGCATGACGGTGAATTCATATAAGCCGTCTGGCGTGACAAAAGCGGTTTTGGGGCGATCGGCCTCCGCCATAGGCACCTGCCAGTAGCCTGACCGCAAGTCTTACGGGGAAAAGAACTCGGAACCCCGAAAACTGTCCAAAGCATCGTCAATGCGCGGTAGTGGATAGACATCCTTCAGCGTGATCTTGTTCAATCGCCGGAAATCAACACAGAAACGAATAGAACCGTCTTTCTTTTTGACGAGAACCACCGGAGACGCCCATGGGCTCTGTGAAGGTCGAATGACGCCTCTGCGAAGCATGTCGTCTACTTGGTCAGCAATGACGCGGCGTTCTGTAGCGGACACGCGATATGGTCGTTGTCGCAGCGGTGAGTGGGACCCAGTGGCGATGTGGTGTTCTACTGCTAAGGCACGGCCGAGAGATGTTTGTTCAACGTCGAAAAAGTGGCGGTAGCTCTCAAGAATGGTGAGGAGTTGTGAACGCTGCGAAGATGTCAAATCTGCAGCGATGAATGGTTGAAATATGTTTGCCGACGTTGAGTCAGGCGCTGAGACGACAGCCAGTTCACAGACGGAGGTAGAAGGCACCTCATCGGGGACGGATATAATTCTAGAAGAACTGATTGTCTCGACGTGGCCGAGGCACTCGTGACAAAGTAGGGATAAAGACGACGACTCATGATTATAAATTGGCATTGTGGTTGACCCTTCTACAAGATCGAGAGCAGCAAAAGGCAGGGAGAGGGCTCTTCGGGCGACGAATATTGGAGATGGTGTGAAGAAGACCGTGCCGTCGGATATGGCGCTGCATGAAACTGGCACGAACGCAAAAGAGCATGGAGGGATGTAGGTGTCATCGCTAACGACAAGTTTAGCGGCAAACTGGGTGTCGACGGACGCTTGGTCATCCAGTGACCAAAATTCGACCTTAGCCCTAGCACAGTCGATTACGGCGTTATGACGCGACAAAAAGTCCCATCCCAAAATAATATTATGGGAGCATGATGAAAGAACCACGAACTCTATCGTATACAGAACGTCCTGAATTGTCACGCGGGCTGTACATACTGCGGTTGGTTGAACAGGTTGAGCACTGGCTGTGCGAAGCGACAATCCGGAGAAAGGCGTCGTAACCTTACGAATTCAGCGACAAAATCGAGCATCTATAACCGAAACAGCTGCACCGGTATCTACAAGAGCGACAGTAGAGATATTTTCGACGAACACATCAATAACATTGGTAGGTGACAAATGAGGACTTGGGCAAACCGAAACTTGCGCAGTTCTTGCCTCAGGAACTGCGTCGTCTAGTTTTCCTCCTCGTTAGGTGCGGGCCGTCGACGCATAGGGGAAGGCGAGCGGCGGCGTGGAGAGGGCGAGCGAAGACGTCCCGGCCGAGGGCGGTGGTCGTCCTGGTAGCGGGCTGGCATTGGAGTGGAGGAACCGTATCGCGCGTTGGAGTCAAGCAGGAAGAAAGGCTCACGGCGGTTTTCATTGGTGATATGCGTCCGGTGGCGGCAATACCTTGCGAAGTGTCCGTGGTATCGACAAGTGTAACATATCGGGCGATTATCGAGGGTGCGCCACGGGTTGACGGTGTTAGTGCTGGTCCAGTGAACTGGAGCTGGGGGATAGCTCGCGCGAGACTGGAACGGAGGAGCAGGTGCCTTGCGAGTTGGCATGGCTGCAGCCGCGGCGTAGGTGAGAGGAGCAGCCACAAGATTAGGCTCGTGAGCAGCTGGTAAGGCCTCGGTGACCTCTCCTTGAATGACGTCACGTAGAGACGATGGTAAAGTTGTGGTAGCTTCTGGTGTGAAAGGCACCAAGGAAAGCTGTCGTGCAACTTCTTCGCGGACAAATGCTTTTATTTCGGCCATTAGTGACGCGTGGTCATGACCACTAATCACACTAGACAGCGATGCCAAATCGTGCGCTGGAGGACGTCTTGTCAGAGCTCGCTGCTTCCGCAATTCATCGTAGCTTTGGCAGAGGCTAATTACGTTGTTAACAGTGGTCGGGCTTTTCGCCAAGAGCATTTGAAAAGCGTCGCCGTCAATCCCTTTGAGGATGTGCTTACATTTTTCAGCTTCCGTCATTTCGGCGCTCACGCGTCTGCACAAATCGACGACGTCCTCTTTGTAACTTGTGAAGGTTTCACCCGTTTCTTGTGCGCGTATGCGTAAACGTTGCTCGGCACGAAGTTTTCGGACGGCAGGTCAATCGAAGACTGCTACAATCGACGTTTTAAATTGCGGCCACGTTCGGACGTCTGCCTGGTGGTTTCTAAGCCAAAGGCTGGCTACACCCGCGAGATAGAACGAAACGCGTGTCAACTTGTCCGCGTCCGTCCATCTGTTTAAAGCACTCACCCGTTCGAAAGTCGAGAGCCACTCTTCAACATCGTTGTCATCTGTTCCACTGAAGATTGGAGGCTCCCGCTGAGGAACACTGCCTGGACAGGTGGCCGGAAGAGATGGAAGCGTCTGCTGATCGGCGTCCGGCATAGCAGAAGGTAGCCGTCGAGAACGGAGTTCCAGGATGGTAGCGGGAAGGTGTAAGGGACGGTACCCGGCACGGCTCCACCAATTATAAAGGAGATTTATTAAGCAGAAAGGTTGATGCTTGGAAGGCTTGGAAGGCGATGCACCAGCCGCAATTTCCGAGCTCGAGCCGCTGCTGCACACTCGATGCTGCTGCCTCTGCGCCGGAGTACTTCCTCTTCTTTACAATATAACCAGTTTTTCACTTGCACAACGATGTCAGCTAGAAATGTGTTTTAGCAACACCAGAAGCTTATATGAAGCGCTGATGCTTGCGAAGATGCTGACCCTTCACACTGTTACCTAAATCGAATTCAGCTCATCGCACTTCACTGCAATTGGCGTTAACCCGACATGACGGATGTATGAAAGAAGTACGTATGTAATGTTTATAACATTGGGCAGGCAGCACAGAAACCCTTATTGACATTTGACAAAAATTAGCGTCTATTTGAAAAGCAGTTCCGAGACCTGGCGTAGCTCTGTGGTAGAATGCTTGACTGCCACGCAGAATGCTTGGGTTCGATTCCTGCTGGGACCTTGACATTTATTGTATGCCCTCCTTGGGTCGATGCTACCGATGTCAGGTATTGCTTAACGCTCACGCGTTAAAATCGCCCATGTGTGCTCTCGTCGTTCCGGGGTAGATACCCAGTGTCAATCACCTGTGGCACATACCCGCTTACCAGTGGCACATACCCGCTCGTGAGTATCTGCCAATGTCTGACGGGAAGTGTTTGACGACGTACTCGACGGGATTGTGACTTTATTCATGTCTTGACCAGTGAGTCATATTCGTCAAATCATCTTACCCTCCCATGCTAATTTAGGTTCACGCCAAGATAAGGGTGTGATGAGTTTTTGTAACGATGATTTTCTTGTGTTCACTACGTCCTCAGAATTTACGCGAGATGATGTGAATACTTTCATGGTTTTTAAAGAAACAGGCAAAAAACTAAACTTATCTTTTGAACAGCCGCGTCTAAAGCAACTGCAATTTATAGATCTTAACTTAATTTTAGAACCCCAGCTTTGCTGGCATTATTCTCTTAGATCCGTAAAGCCTATACTCAAATACAGGTCGAGCCACTCTACGCTAGTGAAGAGAAGTATCGTTACTACGGGTTTGGGTTTTGCTCTGAAAAAGTTTGCCAACACAGAATGAAAGTAAGCTTTGATAGTCAAGTAAAGAAACTAGTACAGTCAGGGTATCATAATGATGTCATCATGTCCGTGTGTAACAACATGATTAAGAAACTTAAATTTGAAGGGAACCACTCGGGGCGTCGTGATAAGAGTAGAAAAGGTAAGAGGATAGCAGTGATTCCTTACCATCATAAGACATCGTATGAACTTAAGCAACTTGCTAATAGATATGAAGTCGATGTGCTTTTCTCAGCCAAAAGCAAACTGCAGTCTATTTGTTCGCGCATGCGCAGAGAGTTTCCGCAATGTCGCATAGAACACAGCAAAAAGTTCGTGGACTGCACAATGGGCGTTGTTTGCATGACTCCTTTTAGCTGTGGTAAAGTGTAAACAGGTCAGTCAGGAAGGTACGTCAATGTTCGTCTTAGAGAGCACGATTCTTCTTTGAAATCCTTGGGTGCATCGCATCTCGAAGCTCTTTGCAGAGAGTGTGGTTGTCATCCTCTTTTTCAGGATACTGAAGTGGTTTTTCGATCTATCAATCAATTAACTCGTAAGTTGACAGAAGCTTTTCACATAAGAAAAAGAGGAGAACAATGCGTCTGCCAGCCTTCGGTTTTGCTGCACGATAAAGAGTTTGCTTTTTTAGATTATGTTTCAAGATAATCTTTCTTTTTTTACCCTGTGTTCTCGAGGTGCCACGGGTGTACTTTTTTGCCTGCACACGCATGCGTTGTTTTTTGATTGCCTGTTTATATATTGTTTCCTTTCTAGTAGACTGTTTGGTTACGAGAAAGCGCTTGTCCTCTCTTCCTTTCTGTTTATTTGTGCGCTTGAACTGACAGTTATACAAAGGGGATGACCACGAGAGCACCCAAACGTAAGCGGCTAGATAGATAGATAGATACGCCTACAGTAGCCGAAGTTCGCTAAGAAATGCTTCGCATTTAATATGCTTTGCATATATGCTTCGCATACATCTAGGCCATATATAATTCATTACACCGATGACATGAATGTGTTTCAGGAAAGAAATTAAGTATTCTACAGTTCAATCTCTCAATATTTTGTCTAAATGGCATTTTGTAAATGATGTGGTACAAAATACCAAAAAGTTAAACATCTCAATTCTTGCTCCCTAAATAAGTCTATCAGGAATGACAGACATTTGAAATTTTATCTTGATATTTTCGAGTATGTAAGACTGCGTGAATTTTTCGGTGTTCTTTTCTAACAAAATCTCACATGGTCACCTCTTATTAATAGTCTTACAAGACACAGACCATGTTCAATAGGCAGCATAAGTAGAATAAAACAACTATTGCCGTGGTGGTGAACTACGCACTAATTCGTTCGCAATTATAGTACTGTCTCTTTGTATAGAGAACAAGAACAATAACAGCTAATAAATATAACCTGTGTATCCTACAAACACATATTTTGAGAGTTACGGTAACCAATCTAAAACCAACACCATTCTAGTTTTACCAGCTGCGTTTACATTCCACACATAAGCTATTATTCTGGAATTATCTTTCAGTAAATGAAGGGCGCAGTGTAGGTAGACGTGGACTCCGCCTCCCTTAATAGGCTATTGTTTTGAAATGAACCACGTTCCTCCACAAACTTACCTAGGCTAGCATCGCTGTCTGGGCTGCGCATTTTCTGTTGCTTAGACAGGCGAGTAAAAATTATGAGTCGGTTTTTTACATCACTGAAGCGCGAGACACCCAAAAATGGCACTGGAGTTTTAGACATTCTGTGTGCTTCTCTTACTTTTCTCCTTTGGGAAATAAAGCCAGGGTATGCTAGCGCGCCTTTTATAATGAATATTACTTGCTTACTTCACTTTTTTTTCATTGTAGCTAACACAAACCATAAGAAGTATTCTCACTGCCTTGTTGACTGACATTACAGTGAGGACATTAACAGTAGAAGAGCCATGCTGCCACAACAAATCGGCACTTCCTCTAAACCCAACAAGGCGGAAATGGTCGAATCGTAAAATACAACAAGGGCAATAAGAATACCACAAGTTTAGAGGTGGCCCAAAAGACGAAGACGAAGTGTTGCTGTAGCTGAGTGTTGGCCGTTCATGTTATGACTTTTCACTTATTTTCGCAGTTATACGGGGACATAGTTCCCTTTTCGGCGGCGATGGAAGTGGACTCATCTGCACGCCCACCCGAGTTGCCGGCGACAGCGCCAGCAGCTTCAAGGAAGCCAAACTGCCTTTCCAGTGACAGCGAGGCTACCCTCATTAACACTGCCGAGAGCGTCGACAGCTCCGACGACGAATACGAGACCGTCATGAGCCAGAAAGCAAAGAGGAGGATGCTCAGGGCATCCATGGACGCATCTGCTGGGAGGGCCCCGCAAATCCCGCCGAGGTACACCGTCCTATTCTTTCCTACGCAACCATCCATCAACATGAGACTACTGAACAGGCAAGCTGTATCTTCAGAGCTCGAGGCACTGGTGCCGAACAGTATTAAGGATATCTGAGTGAATCCCCGGGAAAATGTTGTAGAAGTGGACGTCGCTCAAGCGTCAGCGTTAGATTCACTGAGCAAAGTTACCGTCCTTGGCGGCATGAATGTTCACACTATCATTCCGCTAGGAAATCAGGCAACTACAGGCGTCATATATGACATCGATGTGACCATCTCGAACGAAGATTTGCCGATTCTTATTAAGCCTGCTAATGATGGGCCCCAAATGCTACAGGTGTGCCGTCTAAGAAAGTCGAGATGTGTGAAGATGGACTTAAGAGTGATTGCCTGCCGACACATGTTAAGGTGGGTCATTTCCGATATGCTGTGCGGTAATTTGTCCCTAAGCTGCTTCACTGCCGAAATTGTCAGAAATTTGGTCATGTGAGTGCCGTCTGTGGAAATCCTACAGCGCGTTCTCGTTGTGGTGCACCACACTCTGCCGACAACTGTAAGGCTAATTCCTATAATTGCCCGAATTGCCAAGGGCCCCAAAACGCCACACCAAAAGAGTGTCCGAAAATAAGGCGGGAGATTTCGGTTCTGACGAAAATGGTGAGGGACCGTTCGACTCACCGAAAAGCGGTTGTTGTCGTCAGGCGACATCGTTCTCGTCGCAGACGCTCATCTAGAAAGCCTGCCCACAGTATCAAGTCTTCTGTACAGCCTCTTTTTCGTTGAGTCGGCTTCACCACCGCCGCCGGACAGAAGGAACACGTGCACTGAGAATGCTGCCCCTGAAAAGGAGGCTCTGGTAGATGCATGGCCATCACTTCCAAGGATAACCCCTGCAGAAAAGGTGGAACGTGCACCGGTAGCACCACTTTCTGCGTCTCGCCAAGATGAGGTGACAGAGCGTGACCGAGAAATTTTGACAATGATCATGTCTCTCATCAATGCCATTCGCACGCTTACAGGCAACACGAGCGCTACAGCACAATGCGCAGTGCAAGAATTGGATGCCCTGAGTCCAGTGCTTGCCAACCTCGCATAAACAAAATGGCTCCTTCACTGCCTTCATTCCGAGACGAAGTACGTAGTGCGACAGTTTTACAGTGGAATGTAATGCCAGAGGACTTAAATCACGGATCTCATGTTTTCGACATTAAGTTTTCCGCAAAAGATTTCCTATATTGGTAATATGTGAACCTAATATGTCAAAATCGATAAAGCTTTCTGGCTACGAAGCCTTCACTTCATCGACTTGTGGTGAGCCCAGCAAAGTAATTATATATATCCACACAGATTTAACCTACATTCCACATTTGGTGCAACCCCATAACGGAAATGAATACGTATGCCTCCGCGTTGCAAAGAAGAAGGTAGCCTTCACGCTTATCAGCGCATACATCTCACCATCTGGTCAGTTCGATGGTGAAAGAATACATGACATCTTGACCGCTACACTTGGACCTTGGATTGTGATTGGTGATTTAAATGCTCATCACTTGCTTTGGGGAAGCACAAAGATTGATTCCAGAGGCCGGAAACTTGCTGAATTTGCCTCAAGACACGAACTTACCGTTATGAATGATGGTAGTCCAACGTATTTGCGCGGTTCGAGATATAGTAGTTGCCTGGATTTTGCATTGGTGTCACGGCAATTCACCCAACAAGTGCGATGGTTCACTGATATTGAGACTCAAGGCAGTGATCATATTCCAACGTATCTGAAGGTCACAGGTTTTGCAACTTCCTCCTCATCAACTAACAGAAGAGTTAATTAGACAATGTACAAGGCAAAGGTGGAAGAGGCATGTGATGATATTGCGTGTGGCCTCGAAGAGGTAATGAAAAATGCGATGGAACAGGTTACGTGCGCCTCTAAATACACATCAAAGCGTACAGAATTTGATATAGAACTTGAACGACTACGAACGATTCGTAGGCGGGCGGAGGGGAGCTACAGGCGCACTAATTCGATTCATGACCTCAGAGACGCTCGACGTCTACAAAAGAAAATCCAACGTCGATTGGACAAGCTGGAGGACCAACGGTGGAAGAAATTTTGTGAATCACTCGATCCTCGCAAGTCTATGTTCCATATATGGAGGACGGTGCGTGTACCTTGGCTCGACTCCACAACAACGTCCATTCAGCACATTGGCTCTCCATCAAGGCCGCCTGCAGGTTGACGTTGCTGAAGATTTCTGCGGGAGGATTGCGGGCAATGTGGTTACCATGAGTGACGAAGTTCTCGGGGATGTTCCTGTAGCACAAGTTTCTGAACTGAATATGCTTTTCTCACTCGAGGAACTGGATGCAGCTCTAGTCACCTGCAGACGTTCATCGTCACGTGGGCCAGACGGTATTACATACGCTGCTTTATGCCATCTTGGAAGACGCGGCCGAGACCAGCTACTAAAATGCTACAACCAGTCATGGAACGATGGCGTCGTTCCAGAAAGATGGAAATCCAGCCGCTTGGTACCAATCCTCAAACCAGGAAAGTCGCCGCTTGATCTGGCATCATATCGACCCATTGCGCTATCTAGTTGTGTGGGAAAATCATAGGAAAGAATGGTTCTGACACGCCTCGAGTGGTACCTTGAACGTTATAATATATACCCAGAGGCCATGGCTGGTTTTCGAAGAGGCCGCTCTTCTATTGATAATGTCATTCACCTCGTAACCTCTGTGCAACAACATAAATACCTCAAGCGCATGTCGGTTGCAATGTTCCTCGATGTGAAAGGTGCATACGACATCGTAATCCACGATGCCATCCTAGATGCCTTGGCGAACATTGGAATCGGTGGAGAAATGTTTCGATGGATTCGGAGCTACCTACATATGAGATCCTTCTTCGCGCTCACTGTGGAAGGCCGCACCAATGATTATTACATCGCTCGTGGCGTTCCACAAGGCGGGGTTCTCAGCCCTACGCTGTTTAACCTCACGATCATTGGCCTTGTACAAAGTCTACCTCGATCAGTCAATACCTCTACATACGCTGGTGATATATGTATCTGGGCTTCAGCAGTCACACGACTCCAGGTACGCGCACAGCCCCAAAAAGCAGCGTGAATAACGTCGACGTACCTCCATGCTCCAGGCCTCACAATTTCCACCGAGAAGTGCGCCTTAGTCCCTTTTACCCGCAGGCCCATGATCTGTTATCCTGTTTCTAACGAAAACGTGAAGCTTTCGTATACCAGACGTCACCGATTCCTGGGCATCATTATCGACAAAGATCCCTCGTGGAGTGCTCACATCTCGAACTTGAAGAAGAGGCTCAGCTCTATCACACACGTGATGAGATTTCTCGCTGGTAAAACGTGGGGCACATCAGTGTCATCTATGCTTCAGCTGTACAGAGCGCTCTTCTTGGGATATTTGTGGTATAGCACGCCCGTGCTTTCTAACGCCGGAAAAACTGACATCCGGGTCCTGCAAAACATTCAAGGCCAAGTCCTCCGCACATGCTTGGGGCTACCTCGGTGCGCTAATACGTTAGCAACAATTGGTATTGCTAAAGACCATCCGATCATGACAAATATAACTGTCGACACACTCCGGACACATATCCGTCACATATCCAGAGTGTTAACCACCACCTTGCTAGCTTGCCACTAGAAAGACCAAAGGCAGCGTTTTCCAAAGTTGTTGCGGCTAACCAGAATTTCATCTCGTGGAGATTCTCTTCGCAACCATACCATTATCTCCAGAGTGGTGCATGAAAAGACTTCCTGTGCACCTTGAAGTGCCGGGGATATCTAAAAAGGCAAGCCTGTCATCTGCAGCCCTCAAGCAGATCTCACTGGACCTATTGCATTTGTCGTATGCTAACCGAATTCGTGTCTACACGGACGGTTCGGTCTCGGAAAGTTCGACAGGTGCCTTTGTCATACCATCTCGATCAATCACCAGTCAAATTCAAGACATCACACGTCACTACATCTACGTGATCTGAGCTTGCCGCTCTTCGAGCCGCTGTGGAGTTTGTTACGCAAGAATCCCCTAGTAGATGGGCCATTTTCTGCGACTCCAAGGCAGCCCTTCAATGCGTGCGAAGTCTACGACGTGGAAACTACCACCAGATGGTGTATCGTACTAATGAAATTTGTCATCGCGCTGCTGATCAAGGACACGACATTGTTTTACAATAGTTGCTGGGCCACTGTGGCATCAGTGGTAACTACCTCGCTGACGACGCTGCCCGATGTGCCCACGACGGAGCGCCACACTGTAATTACGCTTGTCAAGAGTAGACGCAGCTAGAGAACTTCATCACATCGCGCAAATGCCATGCTTGCGCACAGGAATTTTCCACCTAACTCCAATCATCGCCCTGAGAATCTTGAGTCATTACTTCAGAAACAAACGCCATCCAAGATTTCTCGACGTGACACTACAATGCTGTGCCGGCTGACTGGGGTAGCGTTTACTAAGTCATTAAGCCATCGCATTGGCATGGCGGATTCATCCATGTGTGAAAGCTGCAACTGTATAGAGACTATTGAACATCTTTTGTGCCACTGTGCCAAATTGGATGAAGATCGCCGGACTCTCCAGTGTGCCTTGAATGGACTCGATGACCGGCCATTTAATGAAGCAAAGATCTTAGGAGCTTGGTCGCGCAGCACATCAGCACAGAAAGCCACACGAGCCCTCCTGAGATACTTGACAGCAACTTCATTGAGGGACCGCCTGTGAAACTCGGCATTGTGTGTGTGACGTGACATGTGTCTATTCTTCTCTCTCTCTTTTACTCCCCCCTCCCTCTCCCCATGTGTAGGGTAGCAAACTGAACGCATAGTCTAGTAACCTCCCTACCTTTCCTACATTCTTCTCTCTCTCTCTCCAGAGGTGGCCCGACAAAAAATTCGAAATAATAAAAAAACGGCGGTTCTAGTTTTCTCTTTTCATGCGAAGCATGCTAAGTAAAGTGACTGTGGCATACTTTTTGTTAAAGGGGCCCAGAAAAACTTTTTCAAGTAACCAAGGAATGAATTCACTGGAAGAGCATATTGCCTCAATAATTCAAAGCCGCAAATATTTAAGAATCTGTCCAGTGCGAGTGGAGTTACAAAGGTTTGTCGCATGCTGCAATTGTATTCTCTTTTCTCTCGTCCCGACAAAAGCACTGTAGGCTAAACAGGGAGGGATAGCAGGGCCACAGAAAAGCATCACGTGCGCTTTGCGAACTTAAGCACTTTTTTTTGTCGAATGCGCGGCTTTTTCAGTGTGATCGCGCGCGCACGCGTTGGCAACTAGCGGCCTCCCACGTTGATCTCTGTAACGAGCATGTGCACCATTTCAAATCGGCCAATGGCCGTTAGTAGGGTCGTTGAGGTGTGATTTTTGGGCATATAACGTTAGTTGTCGGGAGAAGGGAAAGCATTATTAGGGGCGAAGCTCCTTATGGCGTGGGTCTGTTGCTCCTCCTCCTCCTGCTCTGTATGTATGTATGTATGTATGTATGTATGTATGTATGTATGTATGTATGTATGTATGTATGTATGTATGTATGTATGTATGTATGTATGTATGTATGTATGTATGTATGTATGTATGTATGTATGTATGTAGCCACCGGTGGCACATACCCGTTCTAGAGCAGGTATGTGCCACAGTGGTTGCGAGATGGAAGATGGCTTTACTTGGAGTGTTCACTAGATAGACGCACGGGCAGGTGCACGGACGGATGGTCAGACATACTAGCAGACGGACGGATGGACGTGCGGACGTAGGAACGCATGGACGCACGAACAGATGAACGGAAGCACGGACTGGCTGAAAAATGCTTCGCCCCACTCATCATCATTCACTCTGTGGATATGCTGTGATTTTTTTTTTTTTGCTGACCGATAAGTTATTGTGAATTCCAGGGCACGTGCTGTGCTTAATAGTTTGGCACGCGCGTTGTCGGGAACCTCTACTACCGATCGGCAGCGTTTTCTGACCATGCTCAAAACAGTTTTGCAGGGACCCTTTAAGCGAAACTGTTACAAAAGTGAGCACAATATTCACTGCGTTTGTCCGATCGAGCTAGTTTTATGAGTGGTAGTCAGAGCCGAGGAGTGACCTGCCGTAGAGGCGATGTTGTGCGTTAGGGAGAGTGAGGAGAGCGTGGGCTTCCTGGACGGAAAGTCAGGATGCCTCAGTGGTAACGATGCCGACATTCGGAATTGAGCGCAAAGAATAATTAACACAAACAATTTCTATTGTTCTCTATATTCCTAGTTGTCTTTCTTTCAGTACTCGGTCCCTAACCCCATAAAGTTAATGCGTTTTTCAGAGTTGAAATCTGTGCATGCATTCTGAGAGGATCGGTTGGTAAACTCACTCATGAGTAGACTCACTCCCACTCACGTCAATCCATGAGTGTAAGTCTGAGTGACTCCGGGTGGGTAACATTTTGGTGAGTTTGTATCCGAGAGAGTCCGACTGAGAAAACGTCAGTGAGTGTGACTTCGAAAAAGTCCGCCTGAGGAAAACTTTAATGACTTTGCGTCCAAGTGAGCGCTAAAAACGTAGATATTTAAGAAGTGATGCTGTCAAGCTCCATAATGGTTTCTCGACCACTTATCTTCTCTACTAAACTTCAATATTTCTATCAGCCGTACACGAGCTTTCTTTGATAACAATTACTTCTGGTGCATCACTGCTGTAGCATTAATGTGCCAGCTCACATTATAAGTCAAGAGATGCGTTAGTTACGGGGGGGCTTGATAATTTAAACCTTCCTGATTTTCCTTTACGCAAATGCCTTGTTAAAAAATTTCCTACGATTCAACACTTTCTATTATGATATCCCTAGTCCGCTGCATCCAAATAAAACAGAAAAATTAAGATACGGAATAAAAAGTTGGATACAAAATAATTAAGATACAAAATATAAGTAATTAGAATACTAAACAAAAACTCCAAGTAGGGCATCAATCATGTAAAATATAAGTGTTAAAAAGCATTCACAGCTTGGACGAACCAGGTGTATGCTCAAAGACTCATGCGCTGACTCACTAAGGCTCAGATTAAGATAGAGCTGTGGGCCTGACTGAGTTCAAGTAAGCAATATCTTGGTGAGTTGGAGACCAAGTGCATTTGATTCAGAAAAATTGTAGTGAATCTTTTTCCGAGCGAGTCTTGTTGAGGAAAACATTGGAGAGTATGAGCCCTAAGAAAAGAGAAAGGTATTGTTGAGGAAGTCTGAGTGAGCTCTAAACTTCTTGCAGACGTATGTGGAGAACGTAGAACCCTGAGGAGGAAAAAAGTGGTGAAGAAGAGGAATACCTGAAGACGTGCCGATTTATGATGAAGATAATTGTCACTTTTTGACAGATGGCCAACTATAGCATGAGAACTGGGCTCTAAAACGAAGCAATAAAATGAAGGCTGCAAAGGGCAAGTAAGTGTTTTGAAGCAATTTATTCTCTGGAAAATATCAACAATCTTGACTGAATGCATTGAATAAACTGCTCCACGACAAGGACTTTCCTGCGTAGTGGTAAGAGGGAAGATTCTGTAAATAAAGAAAAAAGAATACGTTAATATTACCAACTCTGAAAAAATGTAAAATAAATGACTATTACGTGCGCAATGAAAGCATAACTTACACTTCTTCTTGTGGAGGAGAGTGGAGTAGCTCAGGGGAGAACCAAGGCCATAGCCGTAGTTGAGGCCGTAGCCGAGAAGACCATGGCCGTAACCGAAGCTGCCAGAGCCGTAGCCGAGAGAGCCAACTCCGTAGTTGTAGTATGATGGAGCGGCGTGAGCAACGCTGTAGGTAGCGACGGCTGGTGCGGCGTGGGCAACGCCGTAAGTGGCAACAGCTGGAGCAGCGTGGGCAACAGTAGCAACAGCTGGGGCAGCGTGCTGGACAGTGGTCACGGCTGGGGCAGCAGCGTAGGTGGCGATAGCTGGAGCAGCAGCGACGACTGGCGCGGACTGCACAACCTTGGTCACGGCTGGTGCAGTGTAGGTGGCAACGCGAGTCATGGCTGGAGCAGCAGCGTAGGTGACAGCTGGGGCGGATTGAACAACCTTGGTAATGGCTGGGGCAGCAGCATAGGTGACAGCTGGGGCGGACTGAACAACCCTGGTGACGGCTGGGGCAGCGGCGTAGGTCACAGCTGGGGCGGACTGAACGACCCTTGTGACGGCTGGAGCAGCGGCGTAGGTCACAGCTGGGGCGGACTGAACGACCCTTGTGACGGCTGGAGCAGCGGCATAGGTGACAGCTGGGGCGGACTGAACAACCCTGGTGACGGCTGGGGCAGCGGCGTAGGTCACAGCTGGTGTGGACTGAACGACCCTAGTGACAGCTGGGGCGGACTGAACAACTCTGGTGACGGCTGGGGCAGCGGCGTAGGTCACAGCTGGGGCGGACTGAACAACCCTGGTGACGGCTGGGGCAGAAGCGTAGGTAGCGACAGCTGGGGCAGCTTGGACAGCAGTCACAGCTGGAGCAGCAGCGTAGGTGGTGACAGCTGGAGCGGCATGTACAGCAGTCACGGCTGGAGCGGCATGAACTGCAGTCACAGCTGGAGCAGCCTGGTAGGTGGAGGCGGTGCTGGTGACAGCTGGGGCAGCGTATCCAAATCCGTAGCCAACACCGTAGCCGGTCAGGCCAGAGTAGCCAACACCGTGGGACAGACCATAGTGAGAAAGGCCAAGACCACCGTAGCCGAGGCCAGCATAGCCGAGGTTTCCATAGCCTTGGCCATAGCCAAGGTTGCTGGCGAGGGTGTAGCCGCCAGTAAGGTGGCCAATGTTACCAGCCAAGGCACTGGTGGCCAGGGCAAGGACGACGCAGGTGCGCAGCTGAAATGAAAAAATAATGAATTCATTCCTTTGTGTATTTCCCAAATGTATTAAGCTGAGTACACTCTTCAGGGTATCGTTCGAGACAGAGCACGCAGAATAACGCAAGGCTGTTCAAGACGATAGTTATAGCGCGAGAACAGAACGACGACAAAGGGACAAGCAAGAGACGAGTCCTTCTTGTCCCTATGTCGTTGTTCTGTTCTCGTGCTATAACTATCGTCATGTCATACCAACTAGTCAAAACTACCACACCTCGCAGTTCAGGATTTGTGGCTCATTTTAAGCTATATAAGGTGCTGAGCGTACGAATACAATGAAAGCTGAAATACTCATCAGACTGATGGAGTCGTAAGTTTCTGTTCAGGAGGCAAGTGCCTTCAGAACATGTTCAGAAAATAGTGCATCCTGTAAGAATTGCTATAAAATTATAATGGAATTTTTAGGTATAGCGGTTTGCAACTTGTGGGTCGAGTTTCTCTAAAAGAATAGTGTAGTTGAATCGATACAAACCATGACGGTGGTCTTTGTGAGTTGGAGGAGCAGAAGCTTCTGATCGTTGCCTGTGGCGAGTGAGCTTTTATATCAAATTATTGGCTTGTAGACGCCAGAAGCAAGCCTTGAAGAGTGGAGAGGAGAATGGCAGTGCTTCTTGATATTCATTATTAATCAGTGCCATTGATACACGTATTAGCGTTGTAGGTTAAAATAAATGTTAATTTTCAAGCTTTTTTCTTCGAGTATATTGCATGACGTAAAAAGTAACCTTTTATTTGTGAATACATTCACATGCACTCGCCTGATAATACAAGTCAGACAGCATGCGGCCAAGCATGGCCCAATTAAACATTCTGTTCTAGTTGCACTTTGAATGCCGTGAATATAGCTGCGGATGAAAGAGTAAGGTACGCTTAAGAGCATGAAATAACCGGATGTCACGTAAGTTGCGACAGAACAAGCGTATGCTTGTTGCCTTTTTTATGGCTGCACGTAGTGTCGCTAGCAAGGGGAGAACTCAGTATTCCGCACGTGTCCTCAGTCTTCTCAAGAAGCTATGTCCTATGTGGGTTGACAACGATCATGACTTATTCCTAGTTCACGTTGAACAAAAACATGATCAGCCCTGAAACTTTTACACAATTATTTTTTCTCTTCAGCGTGCAACTTCAATAATGCCCTAATTGTTTCAATAGCCCCAATTCTAACGAACAGTATTTTTAATGTGTTGATCTCCACCTGAAAGGTGTTCTCGAATAAAAAAATCGAAATAATTTTGTTGACAGTCTTTGACAGAAACCAGAACACGCCTTGCTATCAATGTTCTTCGCGAGTGTATTGGCGGAAGGAAATAGTATAAGGGAATAGATATCAATAACGTGCGGTAGAAGTAAAATACTTGAACATTATGCTGCACAATACTACTTTCCTCGAACTGGCACACAACATATTATAACCATTGTGAACATAGCAGCTTTAAAAGCCGTTTTATGGCTTACTTAGGTACAACGTGCTTCTGATTGGTCTATGGGCAACTGCAGAAAATTTTATTTAGTACTAGTAAAGCAATGATCAATTAGCTAATCAACAATCTCATAGGTTGACGAGCTAAGTAGGCACATCGCTGCGTGCTTAAGTACATTTCATTTGTGAGACTGGGCATTGTTTTCAGTTAAAGTACGTAGTCTCGTACAGTACCTCTGGCCAGTGTTCTGGAATTTCTCGTCCGGAATCATTGCACATTTTCGCGACCCCAGAGTGGAATGGGAATGTAATGTTGAAAACGCTTGGAGAAACAAAATGTGAGTACAATTGAGCACAATTTGTACGAATTGAAATCGGCGAAAAATTAAGTTTTTTTTTTCTTTTCGAAATAGCGCATGCTGCCCCCATGACACCATATTTTAAATGCGGAACATTTCTTAGCAAACTTCGGCGAAATTGAGCGTATCTATCTATCTATCTATCTATCTATCTATCTATCTATCGATCTATCTATCTATCTATCTATCTATCTATCTATCTATCTATCTATCTATCTATCTATCTATCTATCTATCTATCTATCTATCTATCTATCTCTCTGGCCGCTTACGTTTGGGTGCTTTCGTGGTCACCCATTTAACTGGGCGTGAACAAAAATTAGCATGGCAGTGTAAGATTGTTTACGAATATGATGCTCTGGTCACGACATGAATAATTTCGCAATCATGTCGCGCACGTCGTGAAACACTTCGCGTCAGACAGTGGCACATGCCGACGGGCGGGTATGTGCCGCTGGTATGCGGCAATGTGCCACAGGTGATTGACACTTAGTTTCTACCTAGAAACGATGACAACACACATAGACAATTTGAACGCGCGAGCGTTACGAAATACCCGACATTGATAGCGTTCACCCGACGATGCAAAGAATAAATGTCAGGGTACCAGTTGGTAATAAACCTATGCATTCTGTATGGCTATGAAGCATTTTACCTCTGAGCTACGCCAGGTCTCAGAAATACTTTCCAAACAGACGTTAATCTTCGTGAAACGACAATAGGTGGTTGCAGTGCTGCCGACACAACTTTACAAAGAATACATATGTACTCCTTTGATGCGGCCGTCACGTCGAGTTAGTTGTGGTTAGTTGCCATGCGCTGAATTTGATTTGTGTAGCAGTGTCCAGGCCCAGCATCCTCGCGAGCATCAGCGTTTCTTATCAGCTTCTGGTGTTGCCAAAACGCTTGTTCCAGTTGGCATCACCAGTGCAAAAAACTGATATATAAGGAGCTGCAATTTTCAACCTATGTCTTCGTGTGCAACATTTGTACATATATTTAGCGTCATTTCATGACGTGTCGCTCATTAAAAGAATCGCAACATGGTAACCTTCCCTCTGTGTGCTTCGGATAGCGTCGATTCTCATGTGCGTGGAATCTGCCAATTTTTTTTTTTTTTTGAAACATCGACCATCAGTAAGTCAGAGCCTTGAATATAACAATGAAGCCGTGGCCCTGCCATGGTTGTCTAGTGGCTAAGGTACTCGGCTGCTGAACCGCAGGTCACTGGGTGGATTCTTGACTGCGGTGGCTGCATTTTTGATGGAGGCGAAAGTGTTGTAGGCCCATGTGCTCTGATTTGGGTGCATATCAAAGAACACCAGGTGGTCAAAATTTTCAAAGCCCTTCACTGCGGCGTCTCTTATAATCATATAGTTTTTAGAACGTTAAACCACGCATATCAATCAACAATGAAGCAGTGTTTTTGAAATTGCTTGGCTAATTACGAGCATGGTACATTACAGCAACGCGTCCGCTGGTCTGTTCTTGAATAGACTGTGTTGGTCCCAACTTTGTCTCTACTCTTTGCGTAACCGCGCTCGGCTCTATGTGATCGGTATTTGTGGTGCAAAACAGCGGCGATGACATACTCCACATTTGGTTGTGAAATTTTCCCCCTATTAAGTGATGTCCCAGCCACCTGCAGTCCACGTATACTTCCCTTCTTTGTGTTTGCTTCTGTCATCTTCGCCAACTTAGACGCATACTCAAATAAGCGCTTCTCTTATGTGTGAGGTGTATTGATGTTATCGTGATGCTTTTGTTCCCTATAAGCTTACGTATAGCAGCTTGCACGCCGTCTCATCTTATACTCGCTACGTCTTCACCCTCTTTCACTACTGTCGTCCCGGTCATGAGCTCCTTTGCCAGAAGCTTTGTCGGCGAAGGTCTGTAGGTCAGTACAGCACACTGGATGAATTGTCTGCCCTTCCAATCCGTACAGGGAGAGAAGGAGTATAAAGTTTTTGAATGCATTATCTAGGGAAGCCAGCCAAAGCGGGAAAGCCTACGTAACCGCTGACCACGGCGCTGTTTCTCCCGAGTGCCAACGAAGCTTACAGCGCCGAGAAAAAACCCATGTGTGCTCTGTTCTAGGGGGGGGTGAAGAGGTCCGGATCACGCTAGCGCCTGTTGGTGGCAACAAAAGCACTACTGACGTTACCACTGTGCATTACCACACTAGTTTCTACACCCGATGGCTCATGCACGCAGGAAGTCCGCTAATATGGCACATTGAAATCAACCTCTTTTATTTACCCACGAACCGAACAAACAAGCATCATGCTCAAGCTTTGCTCTGAAACAATACATGGTGTAGCCGAAGTTTCAGTTATTGCATTCGCCACCTTAAGTTAGCCGGAGTAAAAAGTAGGGGTGGCGTTAAAGTGTGAACTACCTACCAATATCTAAAAGCGAAATTGAGGACGTAGGGCAGCGAACTCATGCGCAGGGTAGCGAACCGGCTGCCTATAGACTGGTTGACCTCCCTGCAATTCTTTTCCTCCTATTTTTCCATTGCGTTAGGATACACACAAATATCTTATTTGGAAGGTCCTAGTGATTTTGTGGGAAGTGCTAAAGGCCCCGTCTAGTTTTGATAAAAGCTGCATTTATTATTTTATTCAATTCATTTATCGATTAAAAATCTTAAGCATGGTCGCTCAAGACAGGTTTGTGTTTGTAGAAGCATGTGATATAAGAAAAACAGGGGCTTGGTGCGCCTCCTGTCCTTCGTGTTCTTATTGTCTCTGCGTCGTCGTTTTGTTCTCGCGCTATAACTTTCGTCTTCGTATGGTCAGGCTTGGTTGCGGTTCGCACGTAAAGTTTTTGGAAGAACCTCTGTTCTTTTTGAAATTTTGAAGGTCACTCCCACTAGCACACGTCACACAGGGGGGGGGGGGGGGGCTGTTGGATAGGATTTGAAAAACATCTGGAATTCAAGCCAAGGGTGGTCACACCATTTAAATTTATTGTTAATTTTGTACGGAAGTACAGCAAAAGGAATTTACGACTGTACTTTTTAATATACAATGGCTGCGATTTCGAATGCGGGAGAACACAAAAACAAGATCCCACTTTTACTCTTGCTTGGTTCTAAAGTTGCAGGCAAGTCACAAAACGTTGATTACTGAGCGAATAATCTACCCTCCAATCCAAGGGCCATAGATAAAATAAGGAATCAATGACAAATTCACATAAAAGAGAATACAGCGAGTGAAAAATAAAAATGAACCAACTTTTAAAAAACTGGTACTTGTGTATTGATGGCCACTACCTCAAGAAATTGACGATTTATGCTGCTTCATTGCTAAGGTGGACAATTGCACTCATATGCAGCACGCATTAGAGAAATTTTATATTTGACAAATAGAACATCTATGTCGTAGCAATAACCGAAAAGATGTACCATTTAGTGTGGTGATAAAACTATATGTGGTGAAGAACTTTGCTATGGTATATTCCACGAAAAAAAATGAGTTAAAGCGGCACAAATCACAATGTTATGGTGCACGTTAAAGAGCCCCAGGAGGTAGAAAGTTCCCAAGCCCAGAACTATGGCACCCATCATAATAAAATCTTGGTTCCGGAACGTAAAACCCCGGATATTACTACACACAAACATTGCTCTTCTAGACCACATCTTGCCCCGCCACGGTGGTCTAGTGGCTAAGGTACTCGGCTGCTGACCCGCAGGTCGCGGGTTCGATTCCCGGCTGCGGCGGCTGCATTTCCGATGGAGGCGGAAATGTTGTAGGCCCGTGTACTCAGATTTGGGTGCACGTTAAAGAACCCCAGGTGGTCAAAATTTCCGGAGCCCTCCACTACGGCGTCTCTCATAATCAAATGGTGGTTTTGGGACGTTAAACCCCACAAATCAATCAATTAGACCACATCTTCCGTGCAGCGTGAACCGAACAGGAATAAACACTCTACAAAGTGAAGATAGTTTTAGTCATGCTGTCTAAAAATAATTCATTCAGAACATGAACAATGCCACCGCACATAAGAAGAATTGATTGTACGACATTTATAAGTGCCATGACTGTGCATTTGCTTTGCTTTTTACACATGTGAATTCTTTTGAGCTGGAGCTGCGAATAAAAGACTAAACGTGCGTAAGCTGACCCACGCAATGGTTCATTGTGGAGAGAAGTATACGGCAACGAATGTTATAGGCGCGTGCGATAACTTAGCCACGAGCTAAACATGGCGAAAACGGGATGCCGAGTTAGCACATTCGACTTGCCGACCAGGCAGACTGGAAACAGAATTTTACCTTGTGAAACCGGCACTGCTCCGTCTACCGTTAACTCTAGCAAGTATATAAGTTTCAATGCTTGGCGGTGCTGACCTCAGTTTAAGCGAGTTGATGCCATGCGTCGGATCGTTCTAGGTAAAGGTATTGACGGCTGTACTTGACCACCCCTTGAAGCGCTTTGAGCTCTGCTGCTGTCGACGTCGTGTTGTGAGAGAACTTGTATTATAGCAATGCATTACCCGATGAAACAACGTCTGCTCCTGCAGAGGTATTGTAATCAGTGGAGCCATCAGTGTAAGCGAGTATGCGGTCATAGTACCTTTCGTCCAACAGACGCAAAGTCGATTGATTCAGGGCTAGCCGTGGCATGCGTGCATTCTAAATGATTTCAAGAACCGATAAGCGCACGTCAGGTTGACGGAGACTCTGAAACGCTAGAAGCCGGACGCATAGAGCGTTTGAAGCCAGGTCGCAATGTGTCCCTGGTGTTCCGTCACAATACCGCAGAACAAAGCGTGGTGCCTCAGCGCTGTCAAACACCCTCAATGAAGTAACGGAAGCCATGATGAATGCCGAAAGTGTGCTCTCAGCGCCTCGACATTATATACCTTGTGATTCGGCTGCTCTTGTGCGGTAACAATAGTTGCAATTGTCTATGAGCATCTTGGAAGGCCAAGACGTGTCCAAAGTGCTTAGGCTTGTACGCTTTATGGTGCATGAATGTGGTCTTGCACGCGTTAGACAGGGCAGGAAGGCTTTACCGGCAAAGTCAGAGAATGAGGGCTGTATAAAGCTGCAGCAAAGAGTGCACGGAGGGGCTCCATAATTTTTTTTTCAGGAACAAACCTAAATACAGGCTCAATGCCAATGAGTTTTTTCTTAAGGATTGTGGCATGTGGGCTCCAGGTTAGGCAACAATCTACGATAATAACTTGTAATCTATGAATGCTCCTATACGCAATTGATTGGCCATCGGTGCACATAGCGTAGAAAGACATCAGTTTGCGTGTAAACATCACGACTGCGTATTTTTCTGTGGCGAATAGTCAAACCTTGCTAGGTAAGGTATGCCGATGTCATTGTTGCCGCCTTCTGTATTCTTGCGCGCGCTTGAGGCCGTGCCCCACCGGACGCCCAGATCCAGATATCACCAGCGTAGAGAGCGGCCTGTGGCAGAATAAGCCGTCTGTGGCAGCATTTTGGAGAGCCCCGCTATAACTAGGTTGAAAAGAGTCTGAATAAAAACGCCAAGCACCCCACGTTTTGTGAAATGCTTATTCGTAGGGCCCATCAGTAGGCTGGAGTGGCTGGAGCAACGCTACAGGTAGCCCTAGCGCGGGCCGCATGGGCAACACCGTAAGTGGCGATGGCTGGGTCAGAGTGGACAATGGCGGCAACACCTGTGGCAGCTTTGATGGCACCGAATGCTGGAAGAGCGTTAGAGGACAGCAGTCATGGCTGGGGCAGTGGTGTAGGGTGGCCACAGCTGGCACAGCAGTGACAAGTGGAATAGACTGCGCAACCTTGGTGACGGCTTGGGCAGCGTATGTTGCAACACGGGTGATGACTTGGGTAGCAGCGTAGGGGACAACAGCGTAGATAACAGCTTTAAAGTCATGACATCGTGGCACTATCCTCGCTTTGAGAATTCTGATAAAAGACCTTATTGCGTTCCCTATAGCCAGCGAAACCGTCTTGCATCACCGCTGATTTTCATTCGATGACGCTAAAAGCCAGGGTGTGACGTCGCTATCTCCACTGCATTTTTTGTGATGAAGTGGGAGGTCATGTGGGAGTGCTATAGCTTGCAGATATCTTTTGCTTTTCACCGGCTGATAGCGGTTTATTTTTGAAGGGGTGAGACACGATCACTACGAGTAAAGACAAACCGTTGCTGCGAGACAGGTTCATTGGCGTAGATCATTGGCGTAGATCGTGCGGTCAACGATGGGATGCGGGGAGTTTGTGATAACCAGTCTGGTAGTAGTGGAAATTGGCGTTTGAGCTTTCAGTTCTCTTGCTGAGACGATTCCAAAAAATTGAGCATGCCGTGACACCACGTTGGTCCGATAGTTTGGCGCTACTATAGCTAGTCACTGAATGTGACACGACATTCTATGACCCAGTACCACACGCCATCTGATAACTTTGCGGATAACTAAAGAAACTGCGTGAATAGTAAAATGGGTCAGTAGAAACCATAACTCGCCGAAACTTTTAAGTCAACAATAAGATGTTGGAGCTCACTGTACTGGTTTTGAAAGCACCCAAATCTAGCATTTCAATCACGATGCAACGCCATCATGTTATCTTTGGATTCGTGCGCAATTTGTAAAGGCGTACTTGTTTCAGATTCTACTGGCGGACTTCTCTACATGCAACTCTTGTAGAACCGGAGAGACAGCTTAACACGTGTGGTGAGGCTGCGCTCGCTACGACACCCAGTGATGCTCATTCCGCAAGCTTCACAAGCAACTGGTATCAAGGCCATTTTCTGCAATCAGGCCTAATGGACTACGAACATATCACTCTGAGGTGCAGATGGCAGTGAAAGCGGCACTAATGCACTGATAATGAGCACTTTCGTATCAACACGTTTTGACTTGATGCGTTCCCGCATGTGTGCTCTTGCGATCACGACCAATTTTTAATATCTCGAAGAACATGTTAAAAGTGAATGCTAAATTTGTTGGTGTACTTCAGTTAAGTTATATTAGTATGAGGTTTTTATTTGGTGCTTACTTTTTAGGCGTGAAGCTCCTCGTAGCGGCACCCGTTCGTTCCTCGTAGCCGTTGTAGTGCATAACAAGTATAACATTTTGACCTCCAAGGTGGTGCCGATGAGAGATTTCTTCTGTGCGTTGTTGAACATGAAAAGATAGTGCTCAATGTACATGCCAATGGCAGCTAAGGGGGAATGAGAGACAGGAGAATTCGGCTTTTAGTTAAAGCGCACGCTGCGATTTTTTTATTGTTCAACCACGCACAGAAGACGAGGAAGGGTTGCTACGTTATACTCGCTGGGCGTAACCTCCTAGGTTTTAAAAAGGTTTAGCGAACGTTGGGCCCCAGTGCCATGAATACAGTGAACTAGTATATACAATGAACTCGAGGTGGTTAAATGGTGGGAAGTAGACACGAAGCGCAAGCCGTAAGAAAGTGTGCGTGTGCCTCCTCTCGTTCAGTCTTTGGAATTTCCGCTGGATGACGGTGCTTCTATATGAGGAATATATGATGAAAAGATGCGAGATGGTGGTACTTGGAGTGATGAATAGGATGACGGACGGACACACAAACAGATGCATGGACGGACGCACGAATGGCTGCAAGGACGGATGGACGCATGGATGGACGCAGGAGCGTATGCATGGACGAAAGCAGGGACGGGCGCACAGATGAACGTGCGGACGCACGAACAGACGCACGCACGGACGGGCGGATGGACGCACGGGCGGCCACACTGACGCACGCATGGATGGACGGAAGCAAGAACGAATGGACGGACGGATGCTTCGCCCCACCATCCATCATTCACTCCATGGATATGCTGCCATTTTTGTGTGTGATGATTTATTGATATGCGGGGTTTAACGTCGCAAAACCATCATATAGTTATGAGAGACGCCGTTGTGTAGGGCTCCGGGCATTTCGACTACCTGGGGTTTTTCAACGTGCACCTTAATCTGGGCGCACGGGCCTACAGCATTTTCGCTTCCACCGAGTGCCTTCTTTTTTTCAACGGACTTAATTCAGCATCGCGTAGAGCTAATATTTTCCTTTCTGGCCTTTGTGACAGAGACATACTGTGCGTTGCACATATTGTAAATTGTTTTATACTGTAGTTGGTTATGTTGTCGTTTTGCAAGATCTTGTACTTTTTTACATGGCAATGTATTATTTGTCGGCATAAGCGAAATATAGTGCAAGACTCGTCGACCATTCATATTGCCCAGCTACGTTCAGGGTACAGAATAAACGTGATCACGTTCACAGCCACCTAACGAACACTCTCCTACGTTATAGTGGTTTGCGATCGTAACGAGCTGTGTTGCAAGCAGCGGTACCGCAGTCACTGCATTGGACTCGCTTTGACAAAGTAAAATTTAGATTGCGCGGCTTACGCACAGTTGTCATAAGCCTTGATGTCTGAAATAAAAATATTCAACAAAAAAGAGAGGAAGCGAGAAAGGCCTAATACCTCACGTCGTATAACCTTAACGAAAACGAGGAGTTAAAGTAGCAAATTTTTATAGAGAGAATAATTTTAATGTTTTCACTGTATTGAAATAATTGCAATATAGACAGGGAACGAGAGAAGTAGATGAAAACAGAACTTACTACTGGCGATGACTGAACCGGCGACCTTCGAATTACGCGCCTAGTGCTCCTACCAACTGAGCTTCAATGGAGGCCACCCTTTCATCCACTATTTGAGTATATATGTTCATGCAAGCCTTCACAGTGTTGGCGCAACTTTTAAACGTGACAGCAAATGGGTAGCACTGTTTTATTTTGGTGAGATGATGTCACATAGCCTGTAAAATGTAAAGAGAGAACGGCTGACCAATAGGCCCACCTGAAGGCAGTTGCTAAAACCATCGAGCACGTAAAGCAAAGATCCCAGGTGCGGTTTCTGCCTGAGGCCAATTGTTTTTTTTTTTTAATGCGAATGCATTTCTTTGTCGGGCTATGTCAGGCATTCGTCGGGATCCGTCCAGCACCCTCTCTTACAGTAACACATGCGGGCGCGTGCGTATACTTAGCCAACGGAGCTCCCTCCATGCCACGCTTCGGCGTCGATAACTGTTAGCAACAGCTGCGGGCGCGCGTGCTTATTTTTGCCCCTAGCAACCGGAGCCCCCACCTCCTTGATTTGAACTTGATTTGCCGCTGTCTTAACGCAGTGCATTCGAAACAGGTTTGTAGAGCTTGTGTGGCAGCGTTTGTGTAGCCCTTGTGTTGATAAGACGCTGACATTAGAGCTGTCAGGTACAGTGACAACACAAGCAGGTGCTGATGAATGTGTATATAAATGGGTACGGTACAAATCCTCGTATCGTCATTGATTTATGCCATTAAATTACTATGCTGTGTGCTCTCAGCACAAGCAATGAATTCGCATTTTCTCACGATTCCCTTCGGGGAGGAAGGGGCATTTTCCCCCTTTACTTTCCTCACCTCTGTATCACGAATATTACAATGCACTTAAAATAGTACAGTTATCGTTCTCTATATCTTCCCTGGGTTCATGATCAGCTGGCTCGAAGAGTTGATGTTGGCAAAGATAGAATAGGGACCTCACGAATTCATTTCCTTCATTCATTTATGAGGTATACCATTATGATTAGGATTTGGTCCATTGAGAGGCATTTCGAACACATCCATTGACACTATGCGAAAAATTCTTTATTGCTTTTGATATGTTACTCCTTTAATTTGCGGCCTATATGAAAGTATTCATGAAGAGCAGATATTATAAAACTGGGCGTCCTCCACAGCTCACTGGTGTCGTTATGAGCATTGAAAATGGTGCGTGGATTTTCAACTGCATAATATTGTATCCGTTTGTAAGTTCCCTTAGGCAAGTCAAAGGAAATAATCGTTTTTCGCCCCGCCGTGGTGGTCTAGTGGCTAAGGTACTCTGCTGCCGACCCGCAGGTAGTGGGATCGAATCCCGACTGCGGCGGCCGCATTTTCCATGAAGGCGAGAATTCTGTAGGCCCGTTTGCTCAGATTTTGGTGCATGTTAAAGAACCCCAGGTGGTCGGAATTTTCGGAGCCCTTCACTACGGCGTCTCTCATAATCATATGGTGGTTTTGGGACGTCAAACTCCACATATCACTCACTCGCTCACTCACTCAACCAATCAATAAATAACAGTAGTTTTTTTATAAAGACGACGAAGCAGTGGGTTACTTAAAGTCTTCAGTCACGAGCACCCAAACGTTGTCGCATAACGGCGAATAAATGATAACTCCTCTCTAAAGTAGACCGCAGCGCGTTTCGCTAAACAGTATTTGATCAGCATTTTATTCTTTATTGATTCATAACCCCGCTTTGCCCGGAGGCGTTACAGCTGGGGGTTACAAACAAAAAAAAAACACACCTTCATTGTTACGGCACACATGCTCAGACAGCAAACCATTCGACGGGTCGATGGTTTTCACACACACAAAAAAAAACTTATTCGCGTACAAGCTCATTCTGGCCTGGTATGGCCTTATTGTGTGTAAAAGATCCATGCGTTCAGATATGTACTTTGGCTGTTTTAGGTAAGTGTCTCTCTATTCCTGTTTTATTGCCCCGCCGCGGTTGTCTAGTGGCTAAGGTACTCGGCGGCTGACCCGCAGGTCGCGGGATTAAATCCGGGCTGTGGTGGCTGCATTTCCGATGGAGGCGGAAATGTAGGCCCGTGTGCTTAGATTTGGGTGGACGGTAAAGAGCCCCAGGGCATCGAAATTTCCGGAGCCCTTCACTACGACGTCACTCATAATCATATGGTGGTTTTTGGACGTTACACTCCACATATAAATCAATTCCTGTTTTATTATGAAATATCTGATATAACAACTTCAAACGTAGTTTTTACGTCATGATGAAAGTGACTCCCAGTTAAATTTTTTTTTCGAATCAGTACAACTGTCATTTTTTCCATACCGACTAAGACAAACCTGGCTGCTCTGTTTAGAATTTTTTCTAATTTATTAATCAAACCTACTTGTGACGGGTCCAAAAGAGTACAACCATATTCTAAAATTGGTTGAATACAGGTGAGACAAGCCGTGTTCATCAGCTGATAATCTGCACATCTCAAGTTTTCTTTTAGGGGCGAAGCTCCTTAGGGCGTGGGCTGTGCGTCCCCTGTAGCCTGTATGTAGCCACCTCTAGTTTAGTTCTTGCAGTGTTCACTAGATGGCGGTACCGTCCCCTGTATGTAGCCACCTCTAGTTTAGTTCTTGCAGTGTTCACTAGATGGCGGTACCGTCTCCTGTATGTAGCCACCTCTCGTTTAGTTCTTGTAGTGTTTACTAGATGGTGGTACTTGTAGCTGATGATGAAAAGATGCAAGATGTTATAAACTAGAAAGCGGTACTTGTAGTTGATGAAAGACGCGAGACCTTATAAAATAGGAATGATGTCACATATGGCGCGTGTCATTGGTTGAAGGCAATCGTTCGATTTAGTGCGGCGACGTACGCTAGGGGGAGCGATGTAATAAAATCGAGTGGGCAAAATGTACAGAGGATTCATGGTTTACCAGGTTTACCTCCGGAGCATCGCCCACTCATCATCATTCACTTCGTGGATAAGGCAGAATTTTTTTCATTTTTTAGCTTGAATTGCACCAGCCGAATCTTGCGAATCCAGGTCGTAAATGCACGTTCTGTGGAATCGAACGAAGACCGTGATCGAAAAGCCCAATTTTCGAACCAGATTGCCTGCCGCAACAGTATTTCGTTCGCTCTACAGCACGTAATAAGCTTTCGACAAGGTGTTTCTTCTCCCTTGCTTTCTGCACTTTTTTTCGCACTTTTTTGCGTATTTACGTTAAGGGTTCAGTACTGACAGCGCAGCGCAATGATACGAACGACGCTGAAAGCGAATAGCTAGCCTGGTGTAGACCGAAAACAAAGAAATGTGAGGTGAATGGTGTCCAAAGAGCTGAAGCACGAAAATTCCACCAGCTCCCGCTGAAGAGAAACACGTGTAGATACGAAACAGTGGGCGCTAACGCTCACACTTGCTGCACGTTCACGCTGGCGCTCATCGCGGTGATGCGCAGGAGAGAAACCTCAGAAGGCGAAGCTCGAAGTGATGGACTGGTGTTTCCTTCGCAACATGCCAACCACTGCTAACGAACAATGAGAGACAGAAGACTCTGATGTGACACACAGACCCACCGTCAACTTTTAGTTAGAGTGCACGCTGCGAATTTTTATTCAGCAATGCACCGGAGAAATCCAGCACCGGCACTACTTTGGAGGCAAGATTCACGGGGTGACCAGTTGACAGTTGTGCGGAACGAGCAGTCTGATTTTTAGGGGCGAAGCTCTTTATAGCAACACCCGCTCATCCCTCGTAGCCGTTGTAGTATGTAACAAGTGTAACATTTTGACCTACAAGGTGGTGCCGGTGAGAGATTTCTTCTGCGCGTTGTTGAACAATAAAAAATAGTGCTCAATGTACATGCCAATGGCTGCTAATGGGGTATGAGAGACAGGAGCACTCGGCTTTTAGTAAACGCGCATGCTGCAATTCCCATTAGCAGCCATTTGCATGTGCATTGAACACTATCTGACAAGAAAGGGCTGCTACTTTATACTCGCTGAGTGTAACCTCCTTAGTTTTAAAAAGGTTTAGCGAGCGTTGAACCGCAGTGCCATGAATACAATGAACTAGTATATACCATGAATGAACTCGAGGCGGTTAAAGGTAGGAAGTAGATACGAAGCGCAAGCCGTAAGAAAGTGAAAGCCGAATTTTCCTGTCTCTCATTTCCCATTAGCAGCCATTGGCATGCACATTGAGCACTATCTGACAGGAAAAGGTTGCTACGTTATACTCACTGGGCGTAACATCCTTGGTTTTAGACAGGTTTAGCGAGCGTTGGGCCGCAGTGCCATGAATACAGTGAACTAGTATATACCATGAACTCGAGGTGGTTAAAGGTGGGAAGTAGACCCGAAGCGCAAGCCGTAAGAAAGTGTGCCTATGCCACCTCTCGTTTAGTCCTTGGAATGTCCACTGAATGGCGGTGCTTCTATATGGCGAATATATCATGAAAAGATGCGAGATGGTGGTACTTGGAGTGTTGAATAGATAGACGAACGGACACGCAGACAAATGCATGGATGGACGCATGAACGGACGCAGGTGCGGATGCATGGACGAACGCAGGGACGGACGCACGAACAGACGTACGCACGCACGGGTGGATAGACGCATGGACGGTCACACAGACGGACGCACGGACGGACGGAAGCAAGAAAGAATGGGCGAACGAATGCTTCGCCCAACTCTCCATCATTCACTCCGTGGATATGCTGCCAATTTTTTTAATATAGTTCAATGCCACCACAGTCTTACCAGAACTCCACGTGTGCATTACAGCAACAATCATGCGACAATAATACACCCAAATATTTCTTCTTACACTTTCTATCTACAATGTTTTCCCTTAAATACCAGTTAGCATTAATTCTTTTTTTTTCTTCTTTGAAAAACATATATGGACGCACTTGTTAGTGTTTAAAATCGTTTACCATTTGAGACACCATTGATAAATACGTTCAAGGTCAGCCTGTATTCACTGACATCATGTCCGTTTCGAATTTTTCTGTAAATAGCGTATTCATCTGAAAATAGCTAAATGCTGAAGCCTATGCCAAAATTATTCTCATTATTAAAATGATAAATATTAGAGGCCGAGCACAGACCTCTGGGGGACGCTGGATGTGACTTCAAGAAAATACGATTTAATGTTATTTAAAACATCACATTTGCGGCGTTGAAACAAGCAGTTTTCAATTCAATTAAGAATTTTTTTGTCTATACTTAGTAGTCGTAGTTTTTCAAGAATCAGAGGATGGGAAACGAAGCCAAAACCCTTGCTATAATCGAGAAAAATGCAGTCTGTTTGCCAACCTAAGTCTATTTCTGATGCTAGGTCATCAAAAAACTCAAGAATCTGTGTTTCACATAAAAAACCTTTACGAAAACCGTATTGTTTCTTTGTTAATAAATTGTGATCTATCAGATGCCTCATTATAGCCTTGTATAATATATGTTCAATAATATTGCTGGATATCGATGTAAGTGAAATAGGCCTATAATTCACGACGTCTTTCTTGGAACCTCCTTTGTGAATTGGGACTACGTTTGCTACTTACCAATCTTGTAGCAGCCGACCAGTACATAACAATTTTTCAAAGATTAGGTAAAGATGAAGGAAAATTTCATGAGCACACTGTTTTAGAACTCTTGGAGAACCGCCATCAGGACCCGTAGCTGTACTTCCGCGAGGTTCTGGAGCAAGGCCTCATTGCCACTAACACTAATTTCGAGTGGTTACATAAAATAAACACTACTATGTGGCAAAAGTGAGCCTAATGTAGGCTTAGAAAAAAAGACTTATTGAAAGAAATTATTTAAGCACGGGGTTTTTTTTTAGATCCTCAGCAAGAGTGTGTCCATTGAAAATAAGTTCAGTTATTCCAACAAGATCATATACCCACATCCTTTTATATTGCCAAAAAGATTTAGGATCTGTTCTCATATTTTCATTTATTAGTTTCAAGAATTACTTCTTTGCATCTTCCGATACCTCTTTGTACTAGCGTGTCAGTTGTTGTAGCTTTTCGTAATTGACTTTATGTTTTGTTTTCGTGTATCATTTAAACGCCCGCCTTCGTTTCTTAACTATTTTCTATATACTGTTGGTCACGCATGGTTTTTTTTTATGCTTTTGAAGCCTAGCCAAGTCAATACGTGGTATGAACTGCTCTAAAAATTGAAGCACATTACTTTTAAATGCGTTCCACAAGTATTCTACATTGTGCTCCTCCGCCAAGCACTCCAAAACAGGCAAATAATTTAGAAGTCGGGCGAAAATTGACGTATAGTCGCCTTTACCAAAAAAGAACACATTTATACTAGTGCACTTATTTTTTCGTAGAGTTTTTGTTTTATATTTGCTACAACAACCTGATGGTCGCTAATACCAGGAATTGTATCAACATTACTTACTATAATTAGGCGAGTTACAAAACATAAGATCAAGGGTATGTATAAGTCTCGTGGGTTTCAAGACATACTGTGTCAACCCAAAAGTATCAATATTCTTTTTCTTTTCAAGATTACAACGGCTGGTATGCAACACCTTGCATGAATCAGCTTTCTAGCTGAGATCGGGTAAGTTAAAATCACCAGCTAAGAATATGCTGTAGCCACATACCTCAGAAATTATGTCACGTAATGTTTCTAATACACGGAAATTCACGCTGGGCGGCCGATAAAACGTCCCAGCTACGAAAGAAAACCTGTTATCTAGTGTAACAGTACACGAAACTGACTCGATTGCGTCATTCTCGATGTCAAGCATAGAAGATGAAAGTGATGAATGAACCAACAGGAAAACACCGCCACCAAAACTCGGCCTCTCTTTGCGATAGGCCGTGTAGTTGTGCGAAAACACCTCGCTATCGTAAACTTGTGCTTGACAAGGAGTGAGTTCTTCAACTTAACATCGGTTCCTCAGTTGTGGAATGTGTGCACGTGCTGACTGGCACAATTTGCCGGCTTTTTGGAATATCTTATGCCAGGTGTAAAACCAAAGTATAAAGTCCTTGGCACTAAGCAGTCAACGCGGAAATGCAATACGACTCAGTGTTATCAACTACAAATTCTTTTCACAGTTTTTGTAAATCTACCCTTATGTTATACATACGTGTATGTCTTTTGTAGACCGTAAAAAAAACAGACGTGTTCATATATTCGGTTTGATGAGCGCTCACTTTACTAAGCGCGTCTACTGTTTCTTAGACATGTCCTGACTTGCATAACCAGGTTGTCTAACACTTTTTATTACAATTTCAAATCACGCAGTTAAGGCGACCGAAAATTCTGTTCTCAGCTCAAGCTCGCGATTCTTCGGTTGTAAATCGCTGATACTGTGTCGCGAATGTGTTCAGACTTCATTATTGTCATCTTTCGAAATGAACACACGCTTATTTCTTTCTAGAGGGTGTCGTATCTTCAGCATTAAAATCACGTAACTCTAGCAAGTTTGCTGTTGCTGGTCAGCTGTCTAGATCAGCGTTTAAAATAAAATTCATGAGCGAAAGAAAAGGCGAAAAAAAAAAAGCTCTTTAGGAATGCAAGAGGACTGTCGCCTGAATCGAGAAAGGTAATCCAGAAAATGCTTGCGACACAGACATGCTTCAAACAGATTACCCACGTAAACGCTGGAAATTGTTAGATTGGTTTGGTCTGTGTAAAGTGCTGATGGGAGACATTACACGGAGATCATTTCTGTTATTCTGGTGGCATCAACTTCACAACACGCAGTGACCTTCGAAAGGGCGATGCATCCTGAGCAACAAACATCCGTTATTTATATGCGTAGCAGCTTATGGTGGAGTTCAATTCGGTGGTGTGCGGCGTGACCACCTTTACTGCGTATGCACCAACTCTCCCCCTCTCCTCACGATCACGCGAGGAGAAGGACGAGAGTTGACGCAGTGGGAAAGTAGGAGGACAAAAAACCCTCTCCTCACGTGAGCGCGAGGAGGTGGAGTTGAGGAGGTGGCAATGCGCTGCCTCTGCTTCGTTTCTGCTCTCCCATTTATTTCTCTGCCACGGCTGTGCGATCATATATATGCTGCGTGCGTTGGTTGTGTTGCACTCTCCTATTAGCACTGGGTGTTCACTTTGCGACGCACACACTGTAATACACACAAATGGGAGGGAGACTAATGTAAGTGGTACACATCATATACACAACTCCACACACACATGAGTCATATATGGAAACACACAAATGGAAACAAGAAATGGAAACACAAGCACTGCTTAACATCCCCACATGGATTGCTTTAGTGAGAGGTGCTGTATATTTTGTCAATTATTTGGTGTCCACCGCTTGTAGACGAAAGCATGTTTAACTAAATTATCTTCAGAACAGTGTTGCTTCAGCTAAAGAAGAGCTTTCAGTTCACCGTGGCCCGATAATTACTACAACAACAGCTACGTTTGAATGAACAAACTCAGTGCACCATTTCAGCTTTACTCTGGTACTTTTTCAACTGCCTGCTGTTCAGCTTCAGTGCATCTGTGCAGTACCCGAATCACAATCCATTCACGCACTGAGGTGGTTTGTGGATACACAGAAATGGCGGTTTCAGGTTATCAAAGCACATTGAAATAAACTAGCTATATCCTAAACTAAAATTCTTCATTGGTGGGAATCGGTGGCGATTCAGCAGGTAGTGCTCTAATTTTTGTGGAAGCACTGTTAATGTACTCTGAACCAATTGTTACTTGCTTCTCGGAGATAAACATTAAAGGTGCAAGTTCGAGTTCATATACACTGTTCTAATAACATCCGGAAAATCAATAGTCCTCTTCATCAAGCAACAGAAAAAAATTGTGTTTATCTTTTCAGTAGTGAATATATAGTGCGTTACACAAGCATTCACTAACCCAATAAAATAAGTAAATACGTCCGCTGGTTTATTGCGAAAAATATCAAAATGCGGTTGGAAAAAGTATTTTTCCATAAACATCAAGAGCAACATCAATAATTATTCACAATGTGCGACGCTTGCCGTTTTTATACAAACAGGCTCATCTTGTTAAAGCAATTTCATGATTAATATTTGTTGTGACTCACATAAGAAATTAACAGCGCATGTACCTGGGTAGAATATTGACTGACTGCTTAAATCGCAGCCATATGCTCGAATTGCTATCGACATTTTATTTTTGTAGTGCGCAAAATCTGATAATTTCACCCGACTATCAGTGCTGTTGGTGTCGCAACGTTCATAGCTTACATAAATAATTTGCTGCCACTCAGATCCTTCCTAAGGTCATCGCACCAATCTTTCCCCCTGCACTCATACTTCTTGGTCGGCCCCTTTTTTGCCGTAATTCCGCAATTCGCAACATAACCACTGCAAAATCAGATGAACCTTTTAATGGCACTCGGGCCTAAGCTTGGATATGCAAGCCGAAAGAAATGTTTAATAAAAAACAAGAAAACAACGTGTGCTTCAATGTCTCCTTATTTCTTTCCTCACCAGCTCTATGACAGCTGGGTCATCTCGCTAGATCATTGCACCGGCAGAGGTGGTGTCTCATACCAATTGAATCATGGAGCGGCAGAACGCGAGACACCAGAGGCAGCGGGAAGCAAACACTATCCTTCATATTCTTGCCGATTTCATGTGCGATGTGAATATTGCTTCATGAAACTTTATATGTATGCGTGATTTTAACGCTTCTGACATCCAGTGGCCTTCCTTGACTTGTAAGGAGTCGTGATGCTGTGATATGACATGAATTAATAAATATTTTTTATTTGAACATACTAATGTCGTCTCATGTTCAACTAAGCGGGATTCTATCCTACATTTAGTTTTCTTAAGTACAGATATGTCTGACAGCAACTTCTATTGCGAAATGGTTGAAGGATTACAGGGTCATAAAGGTGTCTTGTTAACACCTTGCTATCCCACGTCCAAACTGCCTTATCCATACACCAGCTTTCCTGATTTCACTTGTACTCCTCAATTCACTCCGCTTATCTGTTCATTTATATCTATGCTAACCCATCAATAAACTTCATTATAATTATCATTATCAGTTTCTTTTTCACTTGTGCTGACTAGACTTCCACAACTGATATTTTACCTGCTCAGTTTGATACGTTTTGTGCGTTTCCTGACACTCAAGGTATAAGTTGTCTTGTTAAAGCCTTCAAAGATCTTGTAAAGCCGTGTATCTGAAGATTCGTACCAATCAAGACAAAGAAGCTGTGCTATTCTTCCTTGAATTTATCGTCATCCCTTGCATTCGTGTGAGTTGTCAGTCGACTTAGGCACTCCGGAAGATTCAGTGACCCCAGGCAGAATTCAGAGTGCCAAGTGTGAACTCAATTCAATGTTGAAAACAATGGAAGATATTATTTATTTATTTATTTGTGGAATACTGCAGGCCAAAAAGGCCCAAGCAGGAGGGGCACAAACACAACCACAAGGTCAGTACATGAGTGACACAGCTTCACTAAAATACATCTGTGTAAGAGGAGAGCGAGTAGAAGAGAAACATCAAAACAAAGAAAGCACGCGATCAGTACATGAGTAACACAGCTTGACTAAAATACATCTGTGTAGGAGAAGAGCGAGTAGAAGAGAAACATCAAAACAAAAAACTCAAGCGATATTGGGAGAGGAGAGGGGGTCAATATTCACAGAATTAAACATTGGGTTCATCAAGATCGAAGGTTTGGAGGAAATCAGAAGGCAAGTTATTCCATTTCGTTACAGTTCTCGGAAAAAAGGAAAACTTTAATAAATCTGTTGGCGCAAAATACGGAAATAAAGATCGGACAATATTTTATAGCGTTCAATTGCCGCATCTGTTAAGAATGAATCCAGCTGTATTTAGTGCTTTCAATAACTCTTTTTAGTATGCCCTGCCACGGTGGTCTATTGGCTAGAAACTCAGCTGATGACCCACAGGTCTCGGGATTGGTTCCCGGCTGCGGTGGCTGCATTTCCGATGGAGGCGAAATGTTATAGGCCCGTGTGCTCAGGTTTGGGTGCACGTTAAAGAACCCCAGAGGTCGAAATTTGCGGAGCCCTCCGCTACGGCATCTCTCATAATGATACGGTGGTTTTGGGAAGTTAAACCCCACATATAAATCAAATCAATCAACTCGTTTCAGTGTGTGTTTGTATCTGACAATAACGGCATTTCTTCTCTGCCGGTTATTCCTCGTTTTAAAGAAATCAGTGATGTAGAAATAACAAACTGAAGGCATTCGTAGCCTTATCATAAAATTGTATATAAAAATGCAACGGCCTAGAAGGAATACGTACTGCATTCTTAGTTCACTACTCCGTTGTCATCCACATATTTAACTAGTCATATTCGATAAACCTTTATGTTCTTGAAGTGTTTCCCTTTCATGGAAGGTGGCTTAAGTTTTCCTTGGCTTTAGATAAGCCGATAACCAGTCTTCATTAAACTATAGAGGCAATATCACTGACTTCTCACTTATGCCAATTGTTAGAACATATCACTAATAAACACATTACGCTCTTCTTAATCAGGCGAATTACTATCCCGCAGACAACAGGAGTTTAGACGCGATTTCAGCACAACAATGCGATTAGTCGTATTCACGCATGTTATTATTTGAGCCTTGATCATGGCGACCACGTTGACGCTATCTTTATAGGCTTCTCAAGAGCCTTCGATACTGTATTACATTCTAAACTTATTGATAAATTCAGTGTGATATAAACCATTCTGAATTGGTTAACTGGATATCTATCTTTTTGACTTCATGCTTTCAGTTTGTTTCTTACAAGCAGCTAACCCTGCTGGTAATAATTTAACATCCGTATGCCACAAGGGCCCATTATTGGGCCTTCTTCTTAATTTACATGTACGACTTGCCTGCCTACACCTCATCTCTCTTTTTTTTTCATGCCAACGATGTCGTTTTATATGAAGTGAGTTAAGCACACAGCGACTACTACCACTTGCGGGAGTCGTTTATGACCGCAATGCTGACCTGCAATTTCTGAGCTTCTACTACCCCACCTTCATTGCAACTCATTCCGCTTTAGTGGCGCGCCTGAATACAGTGATTAAAATTCTTGCAAAGCGTCATTTTTGCTGCAGTTAAGCTGTCAAAAACCAAGAATACACAAACTTCACCTCTCAGTCAATGACGAGACGCTTTCACAACCTAAATTTCACGCTTTATTACGCTCTAACTAATTGTTAAAGTTCAGTTTTTCTTCCCATTCCTTCGAAAACTGCTACTCGTTACCTAATTCTGCTCGTTCGTATCCACCGCATAGTAATGCAGCCGAAATTCACTACACATGTACTTAAAATACGCCGATTTACCTGAACACGGTACTTACTTCTATAGTTTTTTGATGGTCCCGATTTTTCGTACCACTTTTGCCTTATATGTTCCCACGACAAAATTATGTTACCTACTTGTGTTTTCTAATCGTTTTTACTTATATTTCTGCGTATCTTTGTATACCAACTATTGGCATAGCACACTTTGCGCTTCAGTATGCTGTATATAAAAAAAAGATTAAGGTAGCTGATTGCTAACATTCATCACAGTTCACACAATCTCGAGGAAGTGGCTAAAAACGTGGGTACAAACGTCGCATTATCCAACTCACGAATTATTTCGAGGCTGTGTAAATTGACAGAGCCTCACTCCTGCAAGAAGATATGCAACACTATCAGGAGCATTACTCCTGTAACCATTACGTAACTGTTCACTCATTGACAATAGGACGGTGTTCATATTTCACTTTTTCGTACAAGCTTATATATGAGGTAAACTGGGTTATGCCCTAAACAGTTCTGAAGGTAACACGAACTTAATGTTAAGATTGCTGGTAATGTTAAGAATGTTAAGGATTCGTGTTTTCCGTGTTTTGATCAACTTACTGTCATATTTTTAACCATAATCAATCAGCGATACTCAAAGTAGAACCTAAATAGAGAAGGTAATACGCAGAATGACGAGCAAGCAGAGGTTTATTGTCGTTATCTAGGAAAAAAAAACAGTTGAAAATTTGCAAGGCTCAGTAATATAAAATGCGCAGGCCTTGTGTAACGTGTTTCAGCGTCTATATATTGCACCGCATCTTCCTCCTAAACAACCTGTAATTTTGCCCTATCTGTGTCCTATCTCTACCTGGTCTGCGTCTTCAGAGCGCAACCCCATCGTCGACTTACAGAGCAAAGTAGCCCTACTGAATGCACTGACAAACTTCATTCGATTCTTTCCCCTTTCCCTTATCCCCTGTGGAGAGTAGCAGGCTAGAGCGAACTAGCTCAGGCCGACCTCTCTGCCTTCTAATAAATTCTCACTCACTCACTCGAGATATGCAAGTTGGGCTTCGCTGACAAAGATTTTGCCGGCAACTTTTCGCGGTGCTTCGTTAAATTCCTTTTTGATTCGGCACTTGAAGTACGCGCTGTTTTCAGCGAGGTTTGTCAAATTCCCTCCTCTGATGTTTAGATGCAGCCTAGAAGAAGTGCAAGGGCGTGGCCGTTCAATCACTCCGCGATGTGGCGGTCCCCTCTATTACGTGGCACCAGCATGTGTCCTGAAAATTTTAGCAATTTGAAGTGATTTATTCATATTAAACTGCTGGGTTATTTCTGTTGATTACATCATTTCCAACTTTGATCGCTCATTTTAGCCCAGTTCTGAGTGTTGCCGGTTCTGACGTGGCTTATAACGAGAGCTTTACTGCCAGCGTGATTGCGCCACACACAATTCATGAATAGGTGGCAAGCAGAGCCCCAAAAGTGCTCTGACCTTAAAAGAAGGCATTCAGAACGATGCAACTCAAAATATTTTAGCAACAAGCAGGAGTATAAAACGCAAAATTCAGTGATGGGGAATATTTCGTAAAATTGTTGTGTGTCGCATAACAGTTTGATTGCTTGTTTCTAATAATTAAACATAATTCTGCTTTTGGGTGCACGTAAAGAACCCCAGGTGGTCGAAATTTCCGCATCCTTCCACTATGGCGTCTCTCATAGTCATATGGTGGTTTTGGGGCGTTAAAACCCACATATCAATCAATAACTCAATTAAAAAATAGTTCTGCTAAGCAAGATTGATCAAAAAATGTTCTCTGCAATAATTATTGCGATGCTGGTGTGTAGTTTTCTTGCCATATAAAATAGTAAAGGGGCAATTTATCAGAGAAACTGAGCCTCCTGACTCATTCGACAAAATTTCGTTAAATATTTATGTGGGGTGGCTTGCGTCAAATATGCACTGCCGAGTGAAGTTTTGCAAGATCTTTCTTGTGCGAGCGCACTTGTCAACACACATGACGTAGCAGAGCGTCGCGCAGCTTCTTTTAGGTTTGATGAAGCATGTGTCTTCGGTGGCAGGCGTATGGCTCTCGCATTACTTTCCGCCAGTACTTCGCTCTGTTTTCGCAAACCGAATGCGACGCTCTAAATGCAGGCGTATATTGCAAAGAGGGAACGATTACTGCATGCCGTGCTTTCAAAGTTGTACAGTAGTCGTGACAAGCATACGCAATTTTTCTTACACTTTCAGTCCTCATTATCAATCTTGCACTTCTTTCGAGCGTATAAGGTAAGCGAAAGTCATTTTGCAGAATTGTGAATCTTGGATCGCAACTGGCATACTCGGTATCAAGATTGTGGAGAACCTGTATAATTAGCTCGTTTTCAAACGCACGCACGTTCCTCTTTCTTTAAGATGCGTTTCTGGTTTCGAGAATGGCTATTTGAATTGTGAAATACCATTTACATTTGTAGTGGGTTAAAAGCTAAGAGGTCTTCTTCATCGAAATTTTAGACATGATTTACGAAGAAAAATGAAGTGTGGAAAGAAGGTATTTCGAATTCCATGAAGGTAGCCTCACTGGCAAACAATGGCAATTAGCATACATAGAGCGTGGCATGTACGATAAAAATAAGGTGCCAGTTTCCCAAAGAGCAGCAAAGTAAGAGTTTCAGATTTCTAGTAGGGCTCACTATGCGCATTTATATTGTTTTAAAGAGGTGTTACTCTAAGTACAGCTGACGATATTATTACTTTGAAAAGATATGCTTACGGGCATTCACTGAATCAGCGCGTCTACCAGTGCACGTGCAACCGTTCACTGCACTCTACCGACAGAAGCCCGGTACGTGTGACAAATCACTAATCTACATAAATATGCACTCCATCTATTAAGGCTTCGCAGGCATCACTTTCAGTAGAGTCATACTTTTCGTTCGAACTAGTTGTCTGTGTAGTCAATGTGCTGCAATGTTTTTGCAACTTCACTGCAAAATAAACATTCTGACGGGAAAATTCATAAACACGTGTCAATGATTTAGTTGCAGCAGCGTATACTAAAGTATCAAGTGTCTCGTATCTCTTCACTACAAATATACAAAACCTACATGCGCTTGGAATGATGAACATATTAGCTAGACGAATGATCCATTGTACTATCACGCGGGTTCGCGCGCAAGCATTTTTCTATTTGCTTACGCATATTCATCTTTTAGACGGTTAAAGTAGTGGCATCAGTTGAAATATCAGTTTACCATAACAGTAAACATCTTTTGTTTCACTAAACACACTAGAAACTCACTAGAAACAGTAGAAACACTAGAAAATCAGTTCAGCTTAACCATTCATATCATTTGTTGTCAGCAGGATTTCAACAACTATAAATTGTGAGCATTAGCATATATACTTAGCTTGAGAGGGCTCACTTGTAAAACTTGTGCAAAGACTGTAGGCCTATTGCTTCTTACTATTACTCGCAATCTATTGCCTTGGCACATGAATACATTATACGCTAGAACATCAATGTGCTAATTGGGCAATCGGGGACATATGCAAAGTTTTTGGTTGCATATAGCACACGTTTATTGATTGTATTTAGTGTTTCCATTATGAAGAATTCAATTTTGTGACTTGTACCTGTACCTGCCTGGTACCTGTAAAAACGTTATTCTTGGTGTGAACGAGAAGGTTGCTATCTGAATCGTACTATGCATCATCTTTTGATTAGTCGTCCGTTTGAAAAGAGGAAGAAAGAGCAAATGGAATACTTGGTTCTTTCTACGGCTCCTTGGTATTGTCATCGACCGATACCATCGTGCTTCTCTTTGCAAGTGCTTCGTTTTTAACTGTAAACTTCTATTAAACAATTTATAGGAATAAACTACTTTTATTCTCTATGACTACAGTGTGGGTTTATGCCAGACTTTGGGACCGCAAGCAGCCAGCAGTGATCACATAACTACAAGATAGCTTCTCATTACACCTTACTCATGCACACCACGACGAGTTTTGTTTAGTAATATTTCGTCTGTGTCTCGTTGACTAGAAGTAAGTTGCTTTAGCCTAGCTTCGCTGCCCAAGTTCTCGAATGTGTGGATGGGTTAGCAGGCACGATTTGCCGAAGCTTCGCATTTTTGTTCGCTATATAGGCGTCGAAACGCATTGCAAAGTCCTTGGTGACGCACCCTGAGTCCGCAAGCAAAAGAGAATACGGCTCAGTGTTATAAACGTTAAATTTCTCCGCCGGGTGACCAAGAAGCAACGCCAACTGCCATCAACAGCGAAATCATCCGCCGAGAGCCAGGACACCAAAGAGATTGGATCCAGCACGGGCTTAGCATCTTATAACACCAGCTGCCGAAAGCAGTGCTCCCACGGGCTTGACGCTAGTAGGTTGCTGCTGCCGGATGCCCAAGGATGCTTGTGTATTGCTTTAATTCCACCACTCATTCCCACTTAATGGCCTGTCGTAAATAAAGCTGTGTCACTCACTCCAACGGTCTTCGTAAACCAACCTTGATTTCAAACTAATGTTTAATTCTTGCTTTGACGGCAATGAATCGAAAGCATGCATCTGTTGGAAGGGGCAACTCTTACTGCGCCAAGCAAGTCCTGCTTTTTTAAGGCTTGTTGTGACTTGCATAGCGTAGTTGTCCTAATGTTTTTTTCTTATTCTAGTCAACCCTGCATTTCAACGCGTATACGCTTAAAATATGTAAAAGAATATACTGCTCTGGCTAGAGCTTTCGAATTTTGCGTTGTAAATGGCGTCTTCTGTGTATCGACTGTGTTCAGCCTTCATAATAGGCTCCTTCTTAGCAATAAAAATGCGTAATTCAAATAAGTTTGTCCTCATGGCCAGCTGGCTCGCCCAGTGTTAATAAATTTTCAGAGTGAAATTAAACGCAGAAAAAGAAGTGTTTTGGAAAGCAATAAAGTATTCGCCGGAACGCGAAAAATCTCCAAGCTATAGATGCTTACGAAACAGACATGCTTCAAAGTTGTACTTAAGTAAAAGCTGCAGATTGTGTAAGTTGTTTCGGCCCATGTAAAGTGTTCATCGGAGATGTTACTTGGAGTAGAGCTTGTATTCTTCTTTATGTAGTTGCAACGCCGTCACAAGCAGTGATCTTTGAAAATCCTTTGCAGTTGAAGTATCAAGCGCCATACATTTCTTCATAGTATTCACTACCATCCCGCTGAATACTTCGGCCTACAGATGTAGACGAAAAGATTCTGAGCTAGTCAACGCTTATAACAGTGTTTCTTGAGCTAAAAGATTGTATTTGAGTTCGCCTTTTTCCTATAATTGTTTGAATTTGTCTAAATATATATATATATATATATATATATATATATACATATATATATATATATATATATATATATATATATATATATATATATATATATATATATATATATATATATATATATATATATATTGTGTGTCTCGAAACATATCTCGACACAAACCGAGTACTGCAGGTGTTCAGGTGTTGCTAGATACAACATAACGTTGCTACATTTTTCTTCAAGAACAATATTGCTGCGGGAAGCTTATCGGCGATTTTATGAATCAAGCCATTGTAAGATTGAAAACTGGCAAATCCTAGGTGTTGTGAAAATAGAAACGCACGCCTTAGTTTTGTTAACACATTTTTTGCGTTAAAGAAATAATTTGCGTTATGTTATTATTGCCTTTTACAAACATTTCTAAAAGATGAGCATGCCCACATATTTGTGTATTTCCGTACCCCACGAGTAGTGTATTACGTTTACAGAAAAATCATATATTTTATGTAGCAATGGCCGATGCCTCCGCAAGCCCCGCGACGGTGGTCTAGTGGCTAAGGTACTCGGCTGCTGACCCGCAGGTCGCGGGATCAAATTCCGGCTGTGGCGGCTGCATTTCCGATGGAGGCGGAAATGTTGTATGCCCGTGTACTCAGATTTGGGTGCACGTTAAAGAACCCCAAGTGGTCGAAATTTCCGGAGCCCTCCACTACGGCGTCTCTCATATTCATATGGTGGTTTTGGGACATTAAACCGCACAAATCATCAATCATGCCTCCGCAAATGCCACCTGCATTATACGCATAACTTGTATTGAATTCGCTTCGGCTGTCATAATGTCCTCGTAAGCACAATATATGCATTTTTACCGCAGCCCACTCGATTTTTTTCCAATTGGTCATTTGAACTCGTAAACAAGAGCGCGCTTGGTCCTGAGAGTTATCCACTGATAACCACAAAAGTATTGATTGCAAGAGAGGACACGACACAAACGAAGGTTACACGCCAATGTCTTTGTAACGCTCGCGATGCGTAACGTTTGTTGTTTCGGCTCTTTTATTCCACACATTTATATTGTCACACGTGTTCTCTGCTTTATTTTGATGTTTTCAAGCTTCATACCAAATTCCTGTTCCCATTGCTTGGCTCAGAACAGGACGCAATATTTTAGAAGCTTGGTGATTGTTTGAGCTCATCGTATTAGGATTATACACACAACGCGAATGGTCGAGTTTATTCGAAAGATAACGCAAGCAGCAGTGAGTATGCTAAAAGGTTTGATGTTCACAGTGTAAAAGAATGTTATGTCGAATAGTTTAGTCCTATCTGCACACTTTCTTGCTTGCGTCAATCGGAGGTCTTCAGCACGTGAACTCCCCGCGACGTCGCCCCCAAAGTCACTTGACTTCAGTACTGTTGCCTCGAACACTCAGTACAGTTGCCGATAGCCGTTGAAACCTCAGTAGCGGAAGTGCTTTTGATTTGCCACTCGTACTGGGTGGATCGATGCTGGAGCACCTTCTCAATTGTGACCGCCAGAGACAAGAACTCTATGACCATCTTCGGAGGGCTACGTACAAGACCAGCGAAAAGCTGCTCCTTGACGCTTCTCATCAAAGGTGCAACTTCTTATCCTCACAATCCACCCGTCTGAACAGGCACGTCATATCTTCGACGAACGTCGTCATGGTTTCGATTGGCATGTGGATGCAAGCCTGGATCGCTCGTTCTGCTCGTTCGTAGCGATCAGCACTGGTGTAAGTGTCGAGCTGTCGGTGGCAGATTTAGTGCCACAACGTGAATTGCTCCTCACGGTTCTGGTATGAGGTGCGTGCTCTGTCCTCCAAACTCCAGTACACCCGTCGTAGTTTGTCCACGTCGATTCACTCATCCAAAGCAGCCACGGGCTTCAAGTCAGCCAACCAGTCATCGACGTCTTCGTTCTCGGTTCTGTGGAACGACTTCGGCATACGCGGGCTCTCCAGTCTGTAGCGGTTCACCATAATGCATCCCATACCGGTTTCTGTGGTCTGGACGGAAGTGCTTGTCATTACGGTTGAAGTGGTACAAACCGTAACGTCGGTGTCTGGTGGTAATCCCTTGATCCTGCGACTGGCCCGATGAACAGGTGTGTTCACTGGCGCAGGGGTTGTAGGGTGACTCCCTGGAGGGGTGTGCAGCATCCGTGAGGGCTACCCAGCACCTCCACCAATTGCCACGTCCCTTCAGAAGTCCAAGTGAAGTTTACTGGACGTAGGAGTAGAGCAGCAGAACTCTTGCCAGACGGGTTGCTTGGGCGTGCACTTGAAAGATGGATTAGCGTGTGCACTTATTTTGTGTCCAGTGCATGAGGATGTCACCCACTGTATACTACGGGTGGCAATATGCACCAGACCACAGCCATTTCAGTGTGTGCCCTTATATAATGATGTGATTGAAGAGCGGGTTACAGGCAGTTATACAGGTGCTGGCCCGGACAAAAGAACCCTTGTGAGGGTTCTTGACGACACAAGCACAATATATTTACATATATACCTTTGGGAAGAACACGAGGCGTCGAGAAGTGCTTTTACAGAAGACACGACGGGCCGTAACAAAGGCCACCGAGAGAGAGCACTGAGTGAACACGCGACGCGCTTTTTATGACCTCGCCCGTGCACGCGCATCTCCTCAAACGCGGGCTGTGTATCGCAGCGACGCAAATGCGCATTTCTTGCAGCGCACACAGACACCTCGTGCTTTCCAGCAGGACGCGGCCTGCGTTTCAACGGTATGCCAATGAGCGTCTCTTAGAGGCCGTGGCCTAGCTCTGCCAGTCGAACGGCAACGCCAACGGCCAGTCATAACAATGGCTGGATGGATGTATCCGGGTGTGCCCTTTAGATAGTGCGGTGGCTCACGCCCCCTAGCCATAAAGTTAGTACTATCACTTTAGGTTCAAATATTTCATTTCACTCGTGCCTTGATTGTAGCCTCCAATTAGTTAGCCTCGTCCTGGTTATGTCTACCCGTTTAAAATTTATTTTGCATTTACTGTCCTTAAACCCCTTTATTGTCCGATGCTTCGAAAAATTCTGAGCCTTTATCTTGGGTGGAGCCTATTAGAAAACATAATCATATGTTCAGCCATTCACTCCTCTACTCCACACGCAATACATAACGTGTCTCCGCTTTTGGTTTCGGCTCGGTACGTCTTGGTCCTCAATACTCCTGTTTTTGTCTTGAACAGCAGAGAGATATCACAGAGAGATATCACAGATTTTTTGCGATTTTCTGCTGGGAAGTTCGGTAGGTCTCAAGCGGTGATTTCGTAAGCATTCCAATCCTCCACATGTCCCTCTCTGTTTCCTTCGCCTTCTTCTTAACCGATGTTTACTTTTGGCTTCGTATTCTGCTGTTGTCTAAATATTTGCTTCACAATTTTGAGTTCGCTTCTTCCACTAAGTAACAATATTCTTTATGTATCGGTAGCTAAAACATTCCTAGCGCAAGGATCCTCTCCCTTTTTTCTCAAATGCTGTTCAAATTCCATCTTGCTGCTAGCTTTCCTGCACTCGAACGATGTTCATCCCACGTCACCTCGTACCCCCTAATTTGTAGTATTCCCATGTTCTCCTAAAGCATGTCTACCTATGCCACGTTGTTTATTTTTTACCACATTGCCGATCGTGAAACCCGGGATCATGGTACCTTTCCAAATCCCTCTCACAACGGGACACGTATTGTAGTTCCACAGTGCCCTATCTTTCATTATGGATGCATACCTGTTACTTATTCATCCCGTATCGTTTCTGCTCCCTTAGATACCCAGCCCCGTTGTTTACCCATACGCCCAAATATTTGTATTTCTCCGCTATTTCTAGCGTGAATCCCTATATCTTATACATACTGCCTTCGTTATATATGAAAATTATGATTGCCAATTTTTTCCTACAGAACTTCAAATTTAACCTATCTTGCTCATTACCGCAGATGTCTACCAGTATCTGCACCTTTTTCTCGTTGTCGGCTGTTAATACTGTATCGTCTACACACATCCATGCTGGTAGTGACTGTTCCACGTGTTTTTTTTTTTGCTTCGAAAAAAAGAGAGGCTGCAGCCGAATCGACTCCCCTCTAATTTGGATTCTTGTCCCTGTAGATACAGCATATTGCCACGTTCCATTTCACAAGTTTTTGTTATCGTTCCGAAACACCACACGATTCTCGGCGCAAACCACGCCTGCAGGTTTCGAGAAGGTTCCGGACTGTAGTAGATCGATTCGATAAGGTCACGCCCACTGTGCGAACGGTACGGATTGTTCTGGAACCTACGCCACCGCCAGCGATAACGCTAGAACATTCGACAGCAAGGGTATAAATGCCGACGCGCTTCGCCGCTTGTCAGTTGTTGATCGAAGGCCGACGCTGCGTTCGCCGCTATCAGTCCGAGACTGCTATCTGTGCAAGACTGCTGCTTTAATTAGACTTTCCCTTTACCGGGCACAGGTTTGCCCAAATAAACAGTTAAATCCCAACACGAAGTTTTCTGTCTTTGGCCACGTCACGACCCCGTGACATCTGGTGGAGGTGCTACTTCGTTCATGTACCGGACGCCCCCGTCAAGCCGTGAACCCAGCCCCTTTCGCGGAGAAGACACCGATGCCAACCAAGAGCAGCGAACGAGCCGCCGACAGCAAGGTCTCCCACCGGAGTACGGCCTGCTACAAGACAAGGCGCGGAAGACCAAGACCATGACCTCGACTGCAGCGACAATGACAACCGGAGCGTCCCAGCCCGCGATCGTCATTCATCAACCCAGAGAACCACCAACGTTCCATGGCTCATCGTTTGAAGACCCGGAAACCTGGCTAGAAACATACGACCGTGTGGCCGCCCTCAACCACTGGGACAACGAAGAAAAGCTCCGTCGTGTGTACTTCTACCTGGAAGACACCGCAAGGACCTGGCTAGAGAATCGGGAGTCCACGCTCCGAACGTGGGATGTCTTTTGCGGCGCATTTCTTCAAACGTTCGCAAGCGTCGCTCGCAAAGAGAGAGCCGCTGCTTTACTCGAGACCCGGGTTCAGCTACCAAATGAAAAGGTTGGAATTTTCACAGAGGAGATGACCCGCCTATTCCGTCACGCTGACCCAGACATGCCTGAGGAAAAGAAAGTTCGTTTCCTCATGCGAGGGGTCAAACAGGAGCTCTTCGCGGGACTAATGAGGAATCCACCGAACACCGTCCAAGAGTTTGTATCCGAGGCGACCACCATCGAAAAAACGCTGGACATGCGCACCAGACAGTATAATCGTCGCCTGACTCCAGAATGCGCTGCTGCTCAAGCCAGTGACTCCGACGACCTGCGTGAAACGATCCGAGCGATCGTGCGGGAAAAGCTGCGCAAACTGTTGCCTTCGGCGCAGCCTCAAGTGGATTCGATCGCCGACATTGTGCGAGAAGAAGTCCGGCAATCGCTTCGAATTCCCCAAACACCGCCGCCCGAGCCAGAAGCTATGAGCTACGCCGCTGCAGTGCGCCACAGCGCTCCTCCCCGTCCACGCCAAAACGCCGCCCCGTCACACTTCTGTCGCCAGACGCCACCGCCGCCACCACCCCAACCGACGTCCTACCGTTCCCCAGCGGGCCAGCGCAGTGCACCGAGCAAAACTGACATTTGGCGTGCACCTGACAACCGCCCCCTCTGCTACCACTGCGGCGAGGCCGGGCACACATACCGCCGTTGCCAGTACCGACAGATGGGACTGCGTGGCTTCGCCGTCAATGCACCGCGTCCGCAGCCAGGAGATCGGCCACGTGACATCGCCGACTACCTGGCAGGAACTCAATGGACACCACGAAGTCCTTCCCGTTCGCCGTCGCCCAGCCACCGCATGTCACCGCACCCCCGGCAGTACTCTGGCCCAACGCGGGGCCGGTCTCCTAGCCCATATCCGGGAAACTAAGGGCAGCAACCGATGGAGGTGCGGTTGCTGTGCGATGAACTATCGAAGATCCTACGACGACGACGCCGACGCGACGGAGCTTTTTGAACACAACCCCAACCAGGCAAAGCCCTGAAGGCAAAAGCTCGCTTACCGAAGGTGGCCGGACGACGCAACATGGAAGCAGCGGAACAAGCCGACGCAGCCGTGACCCGACGCCACGCCCTAACTGTAATGCGAGACGGCGAACTAGCGACCTCGACGTTCTTATCGACGGCCACAGTGTGACTGCTCTCGTCGATACTGGAGCCGACTATTCTGTCATCAGTGGGTCGTTCGCCGCGAAGTTAAAGAAAGTTAGGACAGCTTGGAAAGGCCCTGAAATCCGCACAGCCGGAGGTCACCTCGTAACGCCTGCAGGAATCTGCACAGCGAGAGTCACCATTAACGGCCGTATTTATCCTACAGACTTCGTAGTCCTACAGCGTTGCTCGAGAGATGTCATCCTTGGCATGGACTTCTTATGCCTCCATGGTGCTGTCATCAACCTAAAAACAAGGTCGATAACGTTATCCACAGAAGAAGCACTACCGCCGCGCATGCCGTCAGGACACCATGCCTTGAATGTGCTGGAGGAACAAGTCACCATTCCGCCTCGCTCAAGCGTCATTATTTCAGTCGGCGCTCCTAAATCACCTGACTTGGAAGGCGTCTTTGAAGACAGCCAGCATCTGTTGGTCACCCGAAATATTTGCGTCGCAAGAGGAATCGCAGAGCTGCGGGGAGGCAAAGCAACGGTTATGCTCACGAATTTCAGCAATGAGTACAAACATGTGAACAAAGGAACAACGGTCGCATACATCGAAGAAATTGTCGAAGCCACCAGTGCTTTCGCCCTCGCCGATTCGGCGGAACCTGCTCAGAGGAACCAAGCCCCTCCCATAGCTTTCGACGTCAATGCCAGACTTCCGAACAATAAGCAAGAACAGCTCAAGGCCCTGCTCCTGCAATACGAAGATTGCTTTTCGTCGTCATCGAAAATTCGGCAGACCCCAATCACGAAACATCGAATCATAACCGAAAAAAATGCCAGACCACTCCGTCAGAGTCCGTACAGGGTTTCGACACGAGAACGTGAGGCAATGAAGAGACAAGTTGATGAAATGCTGCGAGATGACATTATCCAGCCGTCCAAGAGTCCGTGGGCATCCCCAGTGGTGTTAGTGAAGAAAAAGGATGGGACCCTACGTTTCTGCGTCGATTATCGCCGCCTGAACAAAATCACAAGAAAGGACGTGTATCCTCTCCCACGAATAGACGACGCCCTTGATCGGCTCCATAACGCCAAGTATTTCTCGTCAATGGACCTCAAGACTGGCTATTGGCAAATCGAAGTCGACGAAAGAGACCGAGAGAAGACGGCGTTTATAACACCGGACGGCCTCTTCGAGTTTAAGGTGATGCCCTTCGGCCTTTGCTCAGCGCCTGCAACTTTTCAACGCGTTATGGATACAGTACTGGCAGGATTGAAGTGGCAGACTTGCCTTGTGTACTTGGACGACGTCGTCGTGTTTTCCTCGAGTTTCGACGAGCATCTTCGGCGCCTTGAAGCTGTACTTCAAGCCATCAAGACGTCCGGACTCACACTGAAGCCAGAAAAGTGCAGATTTGCGTATGAGGAGCTCTTGTTTCTGGGGCACGTTATCAGCATGTCTGGAGTTCGTCCTGATCCACGGAAAACAGCCGCTATCGCCGACTTCCCGCCGCCCACTGACAAGAAAGCCGTGCGCCGATTTCTGGGCCTGTGTGCCTATTATAGGCGGTTCGTGAAAAACTTCGCCCGCATCGCCGATCCTCTCACTAACCTTACCAAGGCCGACGTGGAGTTTAAGTGGGAAACGCCGCAGGAACACGCTTTCCAGGAGCTTAAACATCGCCTCCAGACACCTCCGTTACTTGCCCATTTCGACGAATTCGCCGAGACAGAAATACATACTGACGCAAGCAGCGTAGGTCTTGGCGCCGTTCTTGTGCAGAGGGCTGACGGACTTGAAAGGGTTATTAGTTACGCCAGCCGATCGCTATCCAAAGCAGAAGCAAATTATTCCACAACAGAAAAGGAGTGCCTCGCCATCATCTGGGCTACGTCGAAATTTCGCCCCTACCTCTACGGCAGGCCCTTCAAAGTTGTGAGCGACCACCACGCCTTGTGTTGGCTAGCCACCTTGAAGGACCCTTCAGGTCGCCTCGCACGATGGAGCCTGAGACTTCAAGAATATGACATTACTGTCATTTACAAGTCCGGCAAAAAACACTCCGACGCTGACTGTCTCTCTCGTGTGCCTGTCGACCAACCGCTACCCGACGACTCGGATGACGACTACTTCTTGGGAACGATAACTACCGACGACTTCGCTGAACGACAGCGGGCCGACCCGGAACTGAAAGCCCTTATAGAATACCTCGAAGGCAGGACCGCCGAAGTCCCGAAGGTATTCAAGCGTGCACTTGCGTCGTTCTTTCTACGAAACGGTCTTCTACAAAAGAAAAACTTTTCACCGCTTCGAGCTAAGTTCCTCCTTGTGGTGCCTTCAGCTCTTCGACCAGAACTCCTGCAGGCCCTGCACGACGATCCGACGGCAGGGCACCTCGGTGTTTCCCGCACGCTCGCGAGGATACAAGAAAGGTACTACTGGCCACGTCTTACCACCGACGTCACTCGTTATGTGAGGACATGCCGGGACTGTCAGCGACGCAAGACACCGCCGACAAGGCCAGCGGGACTTCTGCAGCCAATTGATCCACCTTGCCGACCTTTCGAGCAGATTGGTATGGACCTACTGGGGCCGTTCCCGACGTCGGCTTTCGGAAACAAGTGGATCGTGGTAGCTACCGACTACCTCACCCGCTACGCCGAGACAAAAGCCCTGCCAAAAGGCAGTGCATCCGAGGTAGCCAAGTTCTTCGTCGAAAATATCGTCCTACGTCACGGCGCCCCGGAGGTCCTTATCACCGACAGAGGAACGGCATTCACTGCCGACTTAACTCAAGCGATCTTGGCATACAGCCAAACAAACCACCACCGGACGACAGCGTACCACCCACAGACCAACGGCCTCACCGAGCGGCTTAACAAAACGATCGCCGACATGCTGTCAATGTACGTCGATGTCGAACACAAGACGTGGGACACCATTCTTCCGTATGTGACCTTCGCATACAACACGGCGGTGCAGGAGACGACGCAGATATCTCCATACAAACTGGTCTACGGAAGGAGCCCGGCAACGACGCTCGATGCCATGTTACCCAACGTCACCGACGAAGAAAACCTCGATGTGAGCGAGTACCTTCAACGCGCCGAAGAAGCCCGACAACTTGCGCGTCTTCGTATCAAGAATCAACAGACGACCGACAGCCACCGTTACAACCTTCGACGACGCTTCGTGGAATACCAGCCCGGTGAACGTGTTTGTGTGTGGACGCCGATACGCCGACGTGGACTAAGTGAAAAGCTTCTGCGACGGTACTTCGGACCGTACAAGGTGGTTCGACGTCTCGGCCCACTTGATTACGAGGTTGTCCCCGACGGTATCGCGAACTCTCAACGACGCTGATCGCGACCTGAAGTCGTCCATGTCGCGCGCCTCAAGCCGTTTCATGCACGTTAACAAACTGAAACAGTGTTTTTTGTATTATTGTTGTATTGTAAATTATTCATTGTACTTTCTTGCATTATTGTTGTACCTTCATCTTTAGTTAAAGCATCGGGACGATGCCTTTTTTCAGAGGGGGGCAATGCCACGTTCCATTTCACAAGTTTTTGTTATCGTTCCGAAACACCACACGATTCTCGGCGCAAACCACGCCTGCAGGTTTCGAGAAGGTTCCGGACTGTAGTAGATCGATTCGATAAGGTCACGCCCACTGTGCGAAAGGTACGGATTGTTCTGGAACCTACGCCACCGCCAGCGATAACGCTAGAACATTCGACAGCAAGGGTATAAATGCCGACGCGCTTCACCGCTTGTCAGTTGTTGATCGAAGGCCGAGGCTGCGTTCGCCGCTATCAGTCCGAGACTGCTATCTGTGCAAGACTGCTGCTTTAATTAGACTTTCCCTTTACCGGGCACAGGTTCGCCCAAATAAACAGTTAAATCCCAACACGAAGTTTTCTGTCTTTGGCCACGTCACGACCCCGTGACAATATATACCATAGGTGTGATATTTATAGATTTCGCGAAAGCGTTCGACAAGATATCTCATGTAAAACTAATGATCAAACTATGTGCCATTCTTAAAAATGATAAACTTTGCAGTTGGATCAAATCATACCTTACTTCTCGTTACCGATATGTCATCTTCAGCGACACTCCTTCTAAAATAGTACCTGTCACTTCGGGTGTACCCCAGCATTCGGTTCTGGGTCCGTTGTTATTTCTTCTTTATGTTAACGACATTGTTGGCGAGCATGACATGAAAATTAGAATGTACGCTGATGATTGTCTGATTTATTCTGCCTTAGACTCTTTGGATGACCAGATTAACCTTAATTTGAAGCTGAACGGTGTTATTCAGTGGTGCAACACATGGCAGATGTCTGTTAATTATAAAAAAAGTGCTGTTATGTTAATCACAAACAAGAAGCACCCCCTTATTTTCAATTACACAGTCGAGAATAACGTTCTAACGCGAGTAACTGAGTATAAATACCTTGGTTTACATATATGTAACAACTTGCATTGGGATAAACACATTACAAACGTTGCAAATAAATAAATGTATAAACTTCACTACTTGAAAAGGTCTCTCAGAAATGCTCAAACAAGCGTAAAATTACTAGCCTATAAAAGCATCGTGTTACCAATTCTCGATTATGGATATGTAATTTGGGACCCTTTCACGGCGGCTAACTTATCTGAATTATATCGTGTACAAAATAAAGCAGTCCGTTTTATCTTTAATTGCTATGGCCGCGCATCAGTTTCGGAACTGACAGTCAAGGCTGGTTTATTGAACATTGCAGACAGACATAAATGATGCCGCTTGCGCTTTCTTTTTAAAATTGTGAAGAACCTTCTCAAAAGCGATACTCATCAATACTTAACGTATTTTTCTTCAGGTCACTCATCCCGCCACCGTCACTTGCTGAACTTAACCCCCTTCCAGCCGAGAATCAATGTCTTTAAGTATTCTTTTTTTTCCAAGAACAGTGAGTGAATGGAATAGCCTTGAAAGTCATGTTGTCGAGCAAACTGATATTAACAAATTTGAAAGCCTACTTGACTTTTAAACTTTTCTGTCTTGTTGATCACTTGATGCGTGTTCTGGTTCTCGGTGTATATTGCACTCGCCGGACAATAATGTGTACTCTTCTTTTTGCAGTGTGTGTCATTGCAATGCGTGTATCGGTTTCTTCTTTTCTTTTTTGTGCCCTTTGCAAGATCTTATTCACGCGCCACTGTGAATTGGCAAACAGTTCAATATGGTTGTTTAGTTCGTTTTGTCTGTTTTATTGTGAAATGTAGCACACGTTTCTTTCCACCCTGCTACGACCCCTTAACTGGTGTCAGCAGTATTGTAAATAAAATAAAATAAATAAAGGTGACAAGCGACGTCACTGTCGAAGCCCGATGTATCTTAATAGATTCGGATACCTGTTCTTCCAGCTTTATAACTATGTTGTTACATTTATAGGTATCCCATAGAAGACTAGTTGTTCCATCTTCCAAATCTATAATGTCTCCAGTATTCCCCACAAGTCTTCTTGTATCACGCTATCGTAAGCTCTTTCGATATCTAGAAATGCCAGCCACAGGGGCATGTCTTCGTTTTCCGCTAATTCAATACAATGCATCACAAAAACAGATTTTTCTTAAACGTCCTTCGTTTACGGAACCTATTTTGTAATTCTGCCAGCACCCCCTCATTCTCCGCCAATGTGTGTTGTCTTTCGTTTAATATCTGCATCACCAGCGTGTAAACTACTGATGTCTTTGTTATAGAACTGTAGTTGTTTGTATCAGCTTTGTCCTCTTTCTTCTATAGATCTTGCTCATCCGGCTTAGTTCCAACTCATCGGAGCTTCACCATCAATTATTGCTCTTCTCAGTGCATCTCGTAAAGTTTGCTTACATTTCTTTTCAAACTTTTCTGTCATCGTTGTTCTTACATATTCCATTGCATCATTCCATTCTACACTGACCCCTTGAACTGTAGTTATTAATCTCTGTTGCATGCTTGTCTTATCACTCATAGACTTGAGATGGTTCCAAAACTTTGAAGTTGCCTTTTTACCATTTTCATTTACTTCCCCCATCAATTGGGCCTTGTTTCTTCTGATCTTTTGGCATGGAATGAAATAACTTTATTTCAGTCGTGCAGGACGCGTATAGCGCGTAGCGGGCGTCTCCCACGTAGGAAACGACTGGCGGCCGCTTCGTGGGCCTGCTGGACGGTTCATTCTAATCTAATCTTTTCTAATCTTTTCACTTCTAACCTTTTCATTGATATAATTGAACGCTTCCTTTCTGTAGCTCAAAGAGTGATCCCATTTTTTTTGACATCATCTTCTAGTTCATCTCTCTGTTTAACGTACCTGTGTTCCCTGGAGGCTTCCTGACGTCTTATCATGGCTATTTTAACGTCCTTTTCCTACCATCTCTTGGGTTTGTGTCTCCTTTTCCCTGTTGATTTGACTCGCACATTAGCAAGCTCGAACTCAAGCCATCGAGCTAGATTTGTGTACGTGCACTCTGTTTTAGAATCCTTTGTGATTACTTTTAGGGGCGAAGCTCCTTATAGAGGTAACCGTTCTTCCCTCGCAGTCGTAGTAGTAGTCGCAGTGTGTAGCCAGTCTTACATTTTGACCTCAAAGGTGGGGCCGGAGAGAGAGTTCTTGTGTGCGTTCTCGAACAATATCAAAATCGCAGCGTGCGCGTTAACTAAAAGCCGAATTCTCCTGTCTCTCATTCCCCCTAGAAGCCATTGGCATGTACATTGAGCACCATCTGACAAGAAAGGGTTGCTACGTTGTACTCGCTGGGCATAACCTCCTCGGTTTTAGAAAGGTTTAGCGAGCGCTTGGGCCACAGTGTCATGAATACAGTGAACTAGTATATACCGTGAACTCGAGGTGGTTAAAGGTGGGAACTAGACACGAAGCTGCGAGCCGTCAAAAAGTGTGCGTGTGCCACCTCTCGTTTAGTCCTTGGAATGTCCACTGGATTGTGGTGCATATGCGGTATATATGATGAAAAGATGCGAGATCGTGGTACTCGGAGAGTTGAATAGATGGATGAACAGACACACAGACAGGTGCATGGACGAACTCACGGATGGCTGCACTGACGGATGGACGCATGGACGGACGCAAGGACGGACACACAGATGGATGTGTGGACACACGAACAGACGCGCGCATGGACGGGCGAATGGACGCACGGACGGTCACACAGACGGACGCATGGACGAACGGAAGTAAGGACGAATAGGACAGACGGATGCTTCGCCCCACTTTCCATAATCACTCCGTGGATATGCTGCCATTTTTTAAAAATCACTTTAGTTGCTATTTCTACTTGCCTTTCTCAATAACTTTATTTACTTTTACGTGCTCCGACTTTTCTGCTAGAGTGTCCCGCACATAGAGGTTACTAGCGCTTGCACCGCCGGCTGCTTTGTCCCCTCCATCCCCACAACTACTTCGCGGAAGCTGATACAAAGAACTACAGTTCTATAACAAAGACATCAGTAGTTTACACGCTGCTGATGCAGATATTAAACGAAAGACAACACACATTGGCGGAGATTGAGGGGGTGCTGGCAGAATTACAAAATAGTACCAAGTGGTTGCTCAGAATGCCTCATTCATATTTTCATTTCTGTTCCAAAACTCCGCTTAATACGTTTGTGATCACTACCTAAGCTTCTGGACCCATATTCATCTATGTTCATCACCCTCAGCCAGTCCTTCATCCTATGTAACACCATTGTGTAATATATCCTTGACTGTAGCCTTGCAACCTCCCATTTTTTCTGCCCTTCACACTTCTCGGTACTGTTTCATCGATTAAATCATGCCTTTCACACATATCCACTAGCATTCTGCCTATTGGGTCAGTATATACAATCATATCTTCTATGTGTGCATTATGAACTCCTATTATAATTGCCTTGCACTTTTCTCTTAGTTCATCAATGTCATTTTCTAGGCATTTCATCATTTCTTATATATTTTTTTTCTAGATTGTGCCTTTGGCCACAAGTACGCGAAACCCAGGAGCGTCATCTGTCTTGCCGCTTTGTCTTTTAGCCATAAATGATCCCTGTACTCCTGATTGAGCCTTTGCCAAACTGTAACTTTATGAATAAATGCTCCAGTACCACTCCTTTTTGCTGCCTTCAGTTCTAACAAACTATAACCATGCGTATAGTCCGGATTGCTAGGTAGTTGTTCCGTGTCCCTAAGTTGTGTTTCTACAAACCCATACACCATCAGCTTCTCCTTTAGCAGTTCCTCCATCTCTCCCCACTTCAACCTATTCCGGCCACCATGAATGTTAATATATTTTATATCTCCATTCGCTCGCACTTCGTGCTTACGTCCATTTCTCCCCCAGATTCTACGTGTCATAGATATTGGTGCCACATTGGAATTGTATCGGTCTATACCACCTGTCAAAAAATCCCCCTGTTTCTTTTCCTCGTTACTAGCTATCCTGCACCCTGGAGTGCTCACGTGTCCCTCAAGGAGGCTACTGCACGTCCTGCAAGTCGCCAACCAACCTCATGACCTAGCCTCTTACTGAAGGGACTTCCGTCTCGTTAAAAATCACCCATCTATGCACCTCTGTTTATTCCGACTACCTCAAAATCTTTATCTCGACTTATCTGTGATATTCCCTTGTTTGCGTCAACAACCGGTCTTTGCAGGCTGCCGTCACGCACCGGTATCTCCGGTATTCTGCATACCATATTGTGTACCTAAGGGGTCATGGCGCGCATGTCATCGACCCCTTGTGCCAAGATGGTCACTAGTCCTGCCTATTATTTATTCAAGACATCGTTTAGACCCCCCGCAATTATCGCAAGCTTTCGTCCAAAAGGTTTAGTTGTGTGTTTTGTGCTTACTTGCATCATCACTGATTCTAGCTTTTGTCCTGGGAACGTCCCCATTGAAACCCTCTTGTCGCATCTTACCCTCTGTCTTGCTGCTTCTGCGCATTCATTTAAGTTCGAAATTTTTACGTGCTAGGACTTTTCTGCTAGAGTGTCCCGCACCTGGAGGTTACTAGCGCTTGCACCGCCGGCTGCTTTGTCCCCTCCCATCCCCACAACTACTTCGCGGAATCTGGGTCTTGTGACCAGTGAACTGATTGAACGCTGTTTTTTCCGAACCTGTTTCCCCTTTGTTCTCTGCTGTTCTGGGTGCTGGTGCCCTAGCCTGCTCGCCGTTCACTGCTCCTTTGTTCAATTTGCCCACATCCACACCATCCTGTGACTCGAGAACGCCCCTGTTCACGAGGAGATGAGCAGCGTCCACGACACCACGTCCAAGACGTTGGAGATGGTCGACGCGCTGCTGACACTCGACACTTTACTACTAAAATGGCATCACACGCAGATGCACGAGCACACGCACACGTGCTACAAGCGCGGGCGCTAAAAGTGTCGCTTACGCAACAACATTTCGCAACATACATATACGCAACATTTTCAAGATACCCCTCCCCCCCCTCTGCGACGCATTAACTCGAGTTCCTCCCGTGGAAGATGCGGGCGGCTTATTTTCTTGCTCTGTCGCCAATGCATTCTCTAGCTCGGTGATTCTCATCATCAGGTCACTCTGGACAAACATGATTTTCCTAATTTTTTCCTTGACCTCGCATTGCCTGCACTTGGTCTTAGCTTACTTCTACATTCACATTCCGCACTACTCTTCATTTTCGAAACCACCCCGAATCCTAAACACTTCTCTGCATCGTGGCGGTGGTCTAGTGGCTACGGTACTCGGCTGCTGAGCCCCAGGTTGCAGGATGGGATCGCCACTGCGGCGGCTGCATTTCCGATGGAGGCGGAAGTGTTGTAGGCCCGTGTGCTCAGATTTGGGTGCAGGTTAAAGAACCCCAGGTGGTCCGAATTTCCGGAGCCCTCCACTACGGCGTCTCTCATAATCATATGGTGGTTTTGGGACGTTAAACCCCACATATCAATCAATCAAATCACTTACAAAAAATTACACGTTTGGTGCTACTTGCACTCTCTCCCAATGGTCACAGGAGAAACACACACCAAAAAAAGAAATTACCAGGTTGCTGAACCCTCCATTGCCGTTTTTTTAGGCAGCGCGTCGCGCCATTTGTCGAAAACGTGGTGAAGCAAAGCTCTGGATTGATGCTAGCTGCTGCTCCGTGAATCCAACGCGGAACTTCCTAACCCAAGTGTGGCTGTAGACACGTTTTGCACTTTTTTTTAAAGATGATAGTCTTTCTTGGGGACCTTCGACAAAAGAATTTTGGTCTTTCTGTCTGTCTGCCTGTACATTTGTCTGTGTGTCCGCCCTAACCGATACCTCGAACGGCATCAAACGGCCAACCCCATCTGCAGTGCCCACTTATTGCTAGATATTAAGCGTTCATACTTGTGCGATTGTCAATTAAAAAGCAATTATTGCGCATATCTGAGGCACCACAACAACACGTCGATGTTTGTATGTGTGCGTTTTTACTAGTGAAGGCACACACAAGTAATTCTAAGGACCATAGCGTTTATGACGCAGCGCTCACAGTGCAACCGCGATGCTCGAAAAGGAAAGTGCTTCCAACGCTTTGCTCAGACGACATGGTGGTGGCACCTGCCTGTCGCTTTGCGTTCTACACCTTATCACCTCCTGAGACAGGTGCGCATCATTCTCCGTGGGCGCGCACGCCTTCCTTCGTGTTCGAACTGCCAGATGGCGCTCGTATCTAACGTGCCTCGATGCGCTCCTTCACCTCCGCTACATGCTCGAAGCACTTACGCAGCACCTGCAGAATATCATTCACTAATGTTCCTGCGTAGAACATCAAACAAACGTTTTGTTTACTCTCTCCGAGAGGCAAGAATATCATCTTTCGACGACATTTGCAATGTCACATGCAGATTTGGGGCCATTTTTTTCTTCTAAAAGTCTGTACTTTTTTTATTGACATGATATATAAGGAGATGTTGGCGCACAATTATGGCGCCGACTACTCATTAGCTCTTGAGTGAAACTTTAACACGTATCTTGAAGTAAAACATACAAAGCAGTGCATGGAAAATAGAACACTCGGGCACAGATATGCAAAGGCACACTTATACGCACATATCACAACAAAATGATAACGAAATGTTCGAAAGTCAACGAATGAAGCCTGTGATAATGTCCCTCGTTATTATTCGGTCCAACCAGCACAAAACAGCAGAGCACACGTCTGGTCCTTATGAAGATGTATTCGCTCGTGTGTACATATCAGTCGACACGTCATTCACTTCACTACACACACATGATGTGTGTCACATGATACTGCCCATAATAAGTACATGTGTTATACAAATGAAAGTTACTTATTTATTAGTACTTGTCAGCAGTTCTGCTGTCTTGTAAAAAACGTGTTAATGCTTTTAAAGCGTGCGACTGTAAAACTCCAGTGGCCATGGGCCAAGAAGTTTCTTCATGCCAAACCCTCTGCGGTGTAATGCCAACAGTTCCGATTTAAGACGGCATCTGGGCGTGTCATGATGTGAACAGTCTATGAGAAAGTGGCATACGTCTTCATCTATAAATCCACATTCACCTTCGAAAGTTTCATATCTGCCAATTCTGTGCAAAAAATGTTTTGAGTATGCGGTGCCTAGCCTCAATCGGTGAATTAGTTTCCAGACTTCTATCTAATGCCAGCGCAATTTTGAATTCCTTAAATGGAATAATGTGATATAAATCGCAGCTCTTTGTACTTTGGTGAAACCAAGCAGTTTCTCTCATCCTGAAAGTTATAGTCTCTATTATACTACGCAGTTTATTTTTCGAAATTGGTAAATAAACAGTAATGCCTTTACGATGTGCTTGTCGTGCTGCTTCATCGGCAGCTGCGTTTTCAGGAATGTTGATATGGCCAGGTATCCACTGGAATTTGATCTCATGTTGCACCTTGTGTGCTTTGGTGTGCTTCTTTCAGCGTTTTGTATGTCATACTATCACTTATTACTGTCGTGTTTGTACTGGAGATGATGATTGATATGTGGGGTTTAACGTCCCAAAGCCACTTTATGATTACGAGAGACGCCGTAGTGGAGAGCTCCGGAAATTTAAACCACCTGGGGTTCTTTAACGTGCACCCAAATCTGAGCACACGGGCCTACAACATTTCGCCTCCATCAAAATGCAGCCGCTGCAGCCGGGATTCGAACCTGCGCTCTGCAGGTCAGCGGCCGAGTACCTTAGCCACTAGACCACCGCGGCGGGGCTGCTTGTACTTGAGAGTGATCTTAATGCGGCCTGTGAGTCACTGAAAAGTACCCATTTTCTTGCGTCTGCTGCCAAGTTAATAAACTTTATAGCATAAAAAATAGCGAAGAGCTCAGCTGTAGTAGATGCCGTCATGCGACATAATTTAAATGATTCCTGATTATTGAGCTGTGGTATATTAAATGCTGATGTTGAAGACGTTGTAATACTTGAGCCATCTGTGTAAATGTGTATGTCCCCTGGAGACCACATGTGTATCTGATAAAGCGCTAGTCGTTGAGCTTGCATGAATATGTCTCTCTTTCTGATAATGCCATCCACTTAGAATTCAATGCTTGGTGTTGCAAGCAGCCATAGAGGATAGTCCATTTCAGAGCTCCAAAATTCATTTCTTGGTAATATATATACATTAGTCTGTATTTTTTATGAGCATTCTTTTTATCCCTTCGTAAAATCTCCAGTGCCAATGGGTGGCCGCTGTTTTGCGTCTGTAAGCGAAAAACGTGGCGGCATATTTCGGTTGTTCTCATGACTGGAAAGGGTGGTTGCCGAGTCTCTGTTATGACAAGGCTGCTGGGAGTCGCTCGTGGAACACCTATGCAGACATGCAGTCCCTAGCTAATAGCGTTTGAAGTCGCTCCTATGAAGTGCGGGAAACGCCGTGTAAGACTTTTGCAGAATATGCAACTTTTTTCGTATTAAAGCATTGTGAACAGCGAGCATAGATGATACAGATCCACCCCATGATGTCCCAGCAATTCCGCGGAGTATATTCACTATCATTTTCACCTCGTTTTCGAGTTTTTTGTATGAGGTGCCCATGATAGCTGCCTATCAAGTATTACTCCGCGAAATCGATGCTGTGTCACAATCATTAGTGGTTCTTCTTCTAAATTGAGATTGAAGTTTTTTAACTTCATACGGGTGAAGGACAATACAGCTGTCTTTGCCTGTGACAGAATCATTCCTCCTTCTTTTAAAAAGTTGATAATATTTGCGCCGTCTTGCAATGCAATCTGAATTAACCGTATGTCCGTGCAAGATGCCCAACTTCACACATAATCTGCATATAAGAAGTATTTCAACATGGAAGGCAGTCTTTTAGCTAAATGAACCATAACACAGTTGAAAAAAAAACGGGCTGAGTACGCTTTCTTGTAGCACTCCCCGTCGGACATCGTGTTCTGCACTCTTGCGTTCGCTCGTCTGAATAAATATTTTGCGACCTGATAAAAATTTAGATATCCACCGCACACCGCAAAGACCTGCCCGATAGTCCGAGTTCCAGCACACTCAGAAGAACACGAGTGTAACTGACTGTGTCGAATGCCCTTTTGATGTCTAAGAACACTGCGACCGTCAAACTACCACAGGTGCGTTCATGCTCCACATACGTTACTATGTCCAGTATTGCATCCCATGTGCATTTCTGTTTCCTAAGACCTGTTAAGTAGTTGGAGAGACACCATTTCTATTGCACCACCATTGAAGTCGCGCATCAATAATTTTTTCGATTACCTTACATAGGCAACTAGTCAAACTAATTGGGCGGAAGGATTGAAGGTTCAAGGGCGTCTTAGCCGGTTTTAGGATCGGAATGATGCGAGCAAACTTCCAAGACTCGGGTACAATTTCTTGCATCCAGAGATTATTGTAAATATCTAAGAGAATAGTTGTGCCTGCGGGCCCAAGGTTTTTTAGCATACTGTACGTATCCTTCCGGTCCAGAGGCCGATTTTTGACGACATGATGCTATAGTACAATGCAGCTCGCTTAACGTAAATACAGGGTCTAGTTGAGGATGCTGGGTCCAAAAGCAAGCATACATGTTCTGGCTGACTAACGTGACAGAATTATCAAATAAGACACAATGTGATGCGGCGGGTCCTACTGATAAGTTGATAAAGTTCATTAGCTACCACAACTACCCGTTTCTCCAAGGCTACAGCAAGACCACGAAATGGGAAGCTCTGTGATACAGGGCCACTAAATGTTCGAATCACAAGTCAAATTCTTGGAACAGGTGTGTGGGGAGAGAGTGTGCCACAGAAATCACGCCAGCGTCAATTACATAAGCTTTCTTGCCGTCTGCGCGTTACACTGTGGATTTTCTGTGCATCTTTGTAGGTTTCTAAGCTTCCGCTGCCTCAATACGCCCTGTCTGAACGTCGTCTGATGGCTCTTAGATGTTCATACTCTCCGTCGACTGCAGCATAGTCTTTTGGAATCGGGACTTTCTTTGTACTTTCATTCGCATTATCTTGCAAAAACTAAGTAAAGCTTTCAACTGTCGTGAGGTCACTATTTTGGTTTGTTAGGCGGTACCGAAAAGCTTTCCAGTTGATCAGCTTGCTGTAGCGCCTGATGTCGTCATTTTGCAAGTAGGGGTGATTCAGAAGAATAGAAAAGTGGTCACTTCCACGTGTTTCTACATCCGTTGTCTGTCTCACAACATTCACTAGGTCTCGAGAACACATGGTTACATCGATGCAACTTGAGTAATTATGCCCACGGAGAAAACTTAAGGAGTCGTCATTTGAAATTGTCCAATTGCACTTGTCTGTGGCACACTCAACAACGTTCTCACGTGCATCACATCGATGACTACCCCATATTATGTTGTGCGGATTATAGTCTCCACATATAAATGTATATGAGTTTGAAATATTAAAGATATTTATTAGCTTTTCCATCGAAATTCGGCTTGGAGGTTGTAGGTAAAAATCGATCACTGTTATGCACTTCTCATCAAAGGATACCTTTCAAGCGACGAGTTTCGAGAAGTTCAAATCACTTGAGTAAACTTGGTGGAAAGGTACGTCCTTTCTGACGCACAAATGCACTCTGCTAGACCACTACGACGAGATGACTTGTATATCATGTAGTTAGAGAGGCGGAAATCATCATTCAATCCCGCCTCTTCGATGCGAAGTATTGGAAAGTTATATTGCAAAAAACGTTTACGGAAGTCAGCACACTTTCTTCGAAGACTACTGGCATTCCACTGGATTATGGAGGCATTTTTATAGCGCTTATTCATATGTTGCTTGTCGCAGGTTTGACCCGGATTGTTGACACAATAGTGCTTCCAGAGGCAGCAGGGCTCTTACTTCTGGCAGGTTGTTCGCTTCTGGTAGAGCAGACAGGATTGCCTTAAGTGTTATGAAAAGCATTGGTAGAATCAATTGCATGACTGATGTAGAGGCACGGTCCCCATTGAGTAGTTCGGTTTCTGAGGCCTGTTGAGAACGACGTGACGTTTCGATGTTGTAGCTGGGGCGAACACTGGCACTGTCGCTTTTGCGACTTTCCGCCCGAGGTCGCGTGGGCGTTCGCAGCTTTGACGTGTAGGTTGGGTTACTTGAATGTACTTCTCGTGAGTGGTCTCTCGGGTGTGCTCTTGGCGGTTCTCTTGGCGATTCTCTTGGCGTGTTTGTCTGCTGTTGTGGCGGTGTGCGCTGAGGTAGATCACGTACAGGATGAACAATCTCAAGGTTTGGAGGGGATTCATTGGGGCGCGGTTTTCTTCCTATGGATAAGCTCATACCAACGCATTTTTGCAGCACCTTTACTTTGCGGGCAGCCTGATAATGAGGCAGCGTGATTACCTGCACATTTTTGCAAACTTAGGCTGAAGAACTGACATGCACTCCTCATGCTGGTGTTCTTCTGAGCAGATCTTACACCGACGTGTGTTACAGTAACTTTTCGCCATGTGCCCGAATCGCTGGCAGTTATAGCACCAAAGTGCTGGACCAAGATATTCTTTCACTGGATGACTGGTGAAACCTAAGTAGATTCTTCGTGGAATCAGGCGGTCATCTCGAAAAGTCAGAATAACTGAGTGAAGTGAACGCGACGTTGCTGCTCCATCTTTCTGGCGGTAATATTTCATTTGTCACCGCGATATAACCCCTGCATCTCTCAAGTCCCTAGGAGTTGTTCGTCTGAATACTGCAGAAGAACATGCTTTAGTTTCCCAAACTTTCCGAGTGTATGACTCGGGGATGAAAGGCTTAACTTCCAGGCCGCCCACATTCGAAAACATCAGAAGATGCTTGGCTGAAGCTAAGGAAGCAACGCTGACACTGAAACCTCCATCTCTGGTCGTTCTGAATGACTGCACTTTTTCTTAAGCAGCGGAAACTGCTTCGGCTGACACTCGATTGGGGTTCACTTTCCAGAAATTAGCACCTTCGGCTGTTGGACGAAAGACGACTGGGATGCCCTCTGCTCGTTTCTTCTTATACGCAACCAACGTAAATGGTTCATCTTTGCCCATGTCTTCTTCATCACTTAGGTAATAAGTTGACGTTTTATTGTCGAAAAGATTCTCTTCTAAAAGAAGCTTCTTGCTCTCAGCTTCATCGTGTACTGTGTACTGTTGTGTACTGTCGTCTTCGGAAATGTCTACAAGACCTTTCTCGATGGTGCGCAATGTCTACAGCAAATGAATGTCAGATTTCGGAAGCAAATAATCTGGTACTCACTATCGAGAGGGATAGAAATGCGAACAACAAAAAGCATGGATTTCGACTCAGCCGAACTGCAACCTGCTTTAACTGACACTCAGTTAAACTTCGCTTTCCGCTGGCGTCACTGTAGCGCTAGAATGCTGCTTTAAATGCTCAATACGCATGTAATGTGCGATGCGTCTGAGGCACTTGAACACACCCACTGGTGTAAAAATGCCCGCATGGGCAATTTTTTATAATGCTATGGTGACTGCAGCTGAAAGCACTAAATTGTCTAGCGACAGTCAAGGCATGTCGCAGTTCGACTGGATTGAAAGCCACACTTTACACTCTTTACATTTTTTTTATTTTTTGTGTCATAACTGTACTCGGTTACATTTGCAGTAAACTTGTGCACTGTAAGCATGCACACGTGAGTCGTAGTGTTTCCTGTTATTGGCATGGAGCCTGCAAATGCACGAGAACGATCTATCTATCTATCTATATCTATCTATCTATCTATCTATCTATCTATCTATCTATCTATCTATCTATCTATCTATCTATCTATCTATCTATCTATCTATCTATCTATCTATCTATCTGTCTGTCTGTCTGTCTGTGTCTGTCTGTCTGTCTGTGTGTTTGTCTGTGTGGCTGTCTGTCTGCCCGTACATCCGTCCGTCCGCTTACACCTCGTTCCTGTCGTGATCACCCCAAGTACTTAGGATGATCACGAAAGGAACCAAAATTTGTATGGGAGAGTAGAGTGTTTTGACGTATACCACTCGCTGATCATGACATGAATAATGCCAAAATTTCATTTCATACTGATCAAACAATTCCCAAAAAACAGTGGCGCATACCCGGAGCCGGATTTCTGCCAACAGTGTGGGGTAAGTGCCATAGGTATGTGACAGTTAATATCTGCCCAGGAATGGCGTGACCACACATAGGTGATTTAATGCTCATCGTAAAAAAAAATGCGGACATTGGAAGCTTTCACCGAAGGAATGCGAATAAATTTCTTTGCCCCAGCTGGAATCGCACCCTATCGTTCTTGCAGGTAATCAAGTATTCCACCACAAAAACACGACACGTCTCGGAACTGTCTTCCTAGTATACCCTAACGTTCGTAAAACGCCAATTGTGGTGCAGTGCTGGCTTCTTAATTTTATAAACACCACATATGTACTCCTACGATACAGTAGTCATGTCGGGGTAACATAGATTGTAGTCGTTGTCATCCGCTAAAGTTAATTCGTGTAGCAGTGCCCAGGACTACGATCCTTGCTAGCAGCAGCGTTTTGAAATTGCTTACCGCTTTGGTGTTGCCAATATTCATGTTGATGTAGGCTTTGTTACGCAACTTCTGGTGATATAAACATAGTCCGCTGTTTAAAGCATGCCTGTGCGTGCATTTGTACAAATCTTTAGCGCAACATCGTAGACATTTGCTCAGTAAAAAATTACAACTCAATCAACTTTCATGCGCATGCTTTGCAAAACTTGGGTTCGTAAGGGACATCAGATGTGCCATATTTTTTTCCTTTGCGAATGAAAATCTATGAAACCTGAATAAACCACACCAGCGCCATTCCCCCGTTGTGTTGTAATCTTCACAAACAGTGCTGAGTAGTATTTTCCTCTTGCGCTGATTGTTTTCGCGTCTAAGGACAGGGCACTGGTGCGCATGCGACTTCTTGTAAGCGGGAGTGGCATGAGTATGCGCAATCTCGCTTTTAAAAATCTGCATGCACCTTGCCATGTCTACTTGGCGCATTCGATACACGGCATGGCAGTTCGAAATAATATGTCGGCTGTGTGCGAAAGTATGCCGTCTGGAGCATAGGCGACAGATTGCGTAAAAACCATGCTCTATTCTCGAAATCTCTTTCTCTTCGTCATGCCACAGTGAATGTCTCGCCTTCTGTCTATTTCGGGCTTTCTTTCATTTCTTCTAATCTATTTTTCTCTCCTTTTATTTCTCTGTCTGTACACTTTTTCACTTCACTTCAACCCTCACTTTTCTATCTTTTTCTCACACCCTTGTTGTGGTAAGCTGGTTAATAGGATTTATGGCGCCCTTTCAGCGCCCACAAACAGTCGAGTGTTAATAAAGTTCGCCTTCAGATAATAGGAACCCAGGTTCAAACCTCACATGACGAATTCTACGCGACAAAGATTCCAATCTATTTTTCTCTATCTCTTTGTACTTGGTCACTCGTCCTTTCGGTTATTTCCAGCATACACCAGACAAATGTGCACATGCGTTTTGCGAGTCAAGCTGAAGAGTTTGAAGGCTATGAGGAAAAACAGATTGTGTACAGACTCAAGATGATGGTAATCATTTTTCAGTCAAACATGGAAAATCTGGTCCATAACAACTTTTCTCTAAATTGAAGTTGTTCTGAAAGTGAAGACCAATAGGACAAGGTAATCTTTAGGAAACAGTTTATTTTGTGGCGAAAATCAGTTCTTCCAAATAGACAACTTTCTTGCTTGCTCCTACGATGAAGCGGGAAATTTCTGCAAATAGAGAAAACAAGTTGGCGTTAATCTTTTGTACACAAAGCAACAAAAACTATGCCGCTAAAATTAAAGTCGAACTTACACTTCTTCTTGCGGAGGAGGGTGGAGTAGCTCAGGGGAGAGCCAAGACCATAGCCGTAGTTCAGGCCGTAGCCGAGAAGGCCATGACCGTAACCGTAGCTGCCAGAGCCATAGCCGAGGGAGCCAACACCATAACTGTAGTAAGCTGGAGTGGCGTGGGCGAGGCCGTAGGTAGCGACTGCTGGGGCGGCGTGGGCGACACTGTAAGTGGCCACGGCGGGAGCAGCGTGGGCAATGGTGGCAACAGCTGGAGCAGCGTGGGCAACAGTAGCAACAGCTGGGGCAGCATGAACAGCAGCGATAGCTGGAGCAGCGTGGTGAACAGTGGTGACGGCTGGGGCAGCAGCGTAGGTGGCGACAGCTGGGGCAGCAGCGACGACTGGAGCGGACTGCACAACCTTGGTCACGGTTGGAGCAGCGTATGTGGCAACGCGAGTGACGGCTGGAGCAGCAGCGTAGGTGACAGCTGGGGCGGCCTGAACAACCTTGGTGACGGCTGGGGCAGCAGCGTAGGTGACAGCTGGGGCAGACTGAACAACCCTGGTGACGGCTGGGGCAGCGGCGTAGGTCACAGCTGGGGCGGACTGAACGACCCTGGTGACGGCTGGGGCAGCGGCGTAAGTCACAGCTGGGGCGGACTGAACAACCCTGGTGACGGCTGGGGCAGCAGCGTAGGTCACAGCTGGGGCGGACTGAACAACCCTGGTGACGGCTGGGGCAGCAGCGTAGGTCACGGCTGGGGCGGCGTGAACAGCAGGTCACAGCTGGGGCGGCGTGGACAGTGGCCACAGCTGGAGCAGCGTGGTAGGTGGAGACGGTACGGGTGACAGCTGGGGCAGCGACAGCGTAGCTGGTGGCTGGAGCGGCATATCCGAATCCGTAGCCAGCGCCGTAGCCAGTCAAGCCAGAGTAGCCAACACCGTGGGACAAGCCATAGTGGGAGAGGCCGAGACCACCGTAGCCGAGGCCGCTGTAGCCTAGGTTGCCATAGCCAAGGCCGTAGCCAAGGTTGCTGGCGAGAGTGTAGCCGCCAGCGAGGTGGCCGATGTTACCAGCGAAGGCGCTGGTGGCCAAGGCAAGGACGATGCAGGCAGCGCAGCTAAGAGGGAAGATAAGGGCATTCATCTTTTGATGTTTCATAAATGAATTAGGAAAAGTGCATTTATTGAAAGACAATATGGGATCGCTGAAGCTGGAAAGCACGCGAATACCGAAGGTTGTTCAGGAGTTCGCGCTTCTTATTTTCGCTCACCTGTGCTGCTTGATCGAGAATACAAGGCAGCGAAATCTTAAGCGTATATTGAGGATAGGGAGCTGTAGCTGTCTGCTAAGGAGACAATTGGCTTAAAATAAGGTTCGCAAAAACTGCTGCCTGCCGTAACAGTTTTGATGACTACAATAGGGACATTTTTGAAATTTGAGTATTTTAGTAGTACGAGTATTTTTCGTTAGGTAGTGCTTCTTTCCTTCTGGGTCGAAGTTTTCGTTAAGTATAGTGCATCTCAGTGCAGACTTACCATGACGGTGGTCTTTATGCGTTGGAGGAGCAGAAGCTTCTGATTTTCGCCATGGCGTGTAAGCTTTTATACCAATTTGTTGGCACGTGGAAGGCAGAAACCGGCCTTCAGGAGTGGCGAGGAGTATGCAGCGGTTCTTGCCATTCGTTAGTAGTCAGTGCCAGTGATAAAGCGGCTTGCGTTGTAGGTTTAAAAATGCTAATTTTGATATTTTTTCTAGTATTTGCCTTCCAACTGAAGTCCCCCCCCCTTTTTTTTCTAGATACATTCGCATGCGTGTGCCAGACTATTCAGGTCGGCAAGCGTGCGATCAAGCATCGCTCAATTAAACATTCAGTTCTAGTCGTACTTTCAATACCGTGAAGAGACCTGCGGATGAAAAGGTGGGACAAGCTTAGAAGCACTGAATAACCGGATGTCGCGTAAGTTGTGGCAGAACAAACGTGCGTTTTTATCTCTCTCTTTTTTGCGACTTCACGTAATGCTGCCGAGGGAGAACTTAATATGGCAAGCGTGTCCTCAAAGCTCTCAAGATCCTACGTCTATGATAATATATGGGTTGACGAAGATCATAAGTTATTCCCCATTTGCATTAAAAAAAACGTGTTGCTTCCCAGACAATCTCACAGAATCATTTTAACATGTGCAACATATCACTTCAATAATGTTTTAACGGTTTTCACAGTAGCATTCAACAAAGCAGTCTGTTTTATTTACGAAGGAAGTGGAAATTTCGGGGCTCGTTTTTTTGTTAGACTTGATAGTAATAGGTAATATTAACCAGTACGTTTTATGTGTAATTCCCGTATAGACGCCCTTGAGTATTTGAGAAAAAAAACTATTTTGATTTTTTTTCGCATACTCAGAGAAAAGCAGACAGAATCCTGATAAACCTTATTTGCGGGTTTTTTATGTGAGAAAATGGAAGGAATAATTGTTGATAGCATATGCCCTGTCACGGTGGTATAGTGCCTAAGGTACGTGGCTGCTTAGCTGCAGCTCGCGGGTTCGAATCCCGGCTGCGGCGGCTGCATTTTCAATAGAGGCGGAAATGCTGTAGGCCTGTGTGCTCAGATTTGGGTGCACGTTACACAACCCCGGTGGTCGAAATTTCCAGAGCCCTTCACTACGGTGTCTCTCATAATCATAGGGCGGTTTCGGGACGTTAAACCGCACATATCAATCAATGTTGATAATATATAAAACAAGTAAAAATTTCAACATTTGTGAACACGTAACTACTTTTCTCAGGATGCATAGCTACAATTCTTAAACGGCACAGTAGTCGATTCATCCAGGTAAATCTCTAATTTTGTCGTTAGTTCATGCGGCGAACATGATGAACATATTAGTTTGATCTCATATTATTCGATCTGTTTTCTTCGGTAACCAGTTGCGCATTTAAAACATGGACTAGATAAGTGAGGTGGCATATGGTTGTTAAGCCGGTATGCTACCAAGAATAATGTTTGTTTTTGTATAAGAGATTCACCTTTGCTATACTAAATGACGCTTGAGACTGTATTTACAATTTACAAACCTACATTAGATACCGTTTAACGAAGACCACCGTAACGCAGTCTAAATCCCGGTTGAAACATCTAGGCAATATTTAAAAACTGATGAAAACAGAGAGTTATAATTTCGAATGTGATGCAATTTTCAGCATTCATTGCGGCCTCAATGTCAAGATACGCATGTCATACATGGTTTTTCCCGCAGGTGTATCAGAAAGTTGATTGCATGGCATACATCAGACTTCTTTCCTCGTAATACAAATACACGTCTAATTGTGTACCATGCAATAATTCTCACCAGGATTTGTATCTACAAAGTTTACGTGACATCCACAAAACTAGAATATTACGCATTCAAATGCACCTCGGTTGAAACAACGAAAGCTAGTGTGATGGAGTTTGTTATTTCCGCAGTGGTATGTTTATGATGCTAATTACTTTAAAACATGCAAGCTATTTATTTGTTTATTATGACATTCCGGTTAAAAACGGTATTGCTTTATATTGACACTTCTTGACGTGCACGACGTGTACCTGACGCACTTCAGGAACAAACTTGCACTTTATATTTTCGCGCGTCGTGTCATGCTCATTTGAACACATCTCTTTGCTGGCATACATAGCTTGGTGGAGGCGTCGTTGGTTTTGAGCGAAAATGGGCGTTTTCCATAAGCGAGAATATGAAATAGATGCGAATAAATACATAATAAAAATTAGATCATAGTGAGAACCAAAGCCAGTGCTGGTGTAGTGACAAACTGTTTTTCCGTATGAATGAATGAATCGACGTTCGTTACACTTTTTTAGCGCCCAGGACGCAGCGGTGGGCACTATGCATACAGGGCACTACGCAACCAGAGGAAGGGCGTAGAGCTCCATCCGTTTTATTAATGGACTTTGTGGAGGGCGCTAAGTGAGGGCCACTCGAATGGCTTGGATGTTGTGGATGTCGCGGAGCCAGTCGCAGACCAGTGGCGCAGCCAGGTCCTGGAGGAACAAGATGAGTGCGAACTCTATGGTGAAGGCTCCGAACAGGCGCTGCCCGAAAAAAGACGGCCAGGGTCCTCCCCCCCCCCCCCCCTGTTTCATGGTTGCCAGGGCATGAAACCTAGGTAGGTTGTGCACTAGACACTCCTACCCTAAGTGGTTGAGATTGTCCAGACAGTTGCACATGAGCCACAGGCCTGGTACGGGCGGTGGTGTGTCACCCTTTTGAAAACAGGTTTAGCAGAAAAAGGAGTAAGGAGTGTTCCTGTGAATCCTCCCTGAATGCTCCGAAGCAGCACCGACTCTTGCCATGTGAATGGCTTCAAAGGAAGCGATGGTCTTGAAAATAGATTACCTACTGCTGTGAGGTAAGCGGTCTGACGTTGTTTGGTAATACTCTTGTCTGCTATAGACCTGCTAGCTCGGGTGGAATAGCCAAAAGAGCCATCGAAAGCTTTGGCTAGCGCAGTGAAGAGATGAGCATGCGCTAATTAATGAGTCGTTTTCTTTCTGGAGATTCCGCGATGCCCGGGGACCCTGTGAATGGTAGCGTTATGGGCGTATTCTGATTTCCGTATGGTCCTATGGTAGTGCTGAGAAGTGCTTTGTAAAAAAGAAACACTATAATTAGTACTGTGTAGGGAAAGCAGTCTTATTGGAACGCATTGTGAGGCAGAATCATGAAATTGCACCAGAAGTCAAGACATCTGCATAGCACAACCAGCGAGGGGGTTTGAGGCTCACCCATTACAAAGTACTCCCGCATATTTAACTATGATCATTAGCTATCAAATTAACCTAGTGTGCAGCTGCGTATATTCGCTTGCAGGCTAACAGACGCGGATACCACTCATTCACAGAGAAGTGAGGAATAGTGCACGTTTTGCAACTGCACTTGCTGTAGGCCTGGTCGGATAGTTAGAAGGTGGTATAGTGGCGCTCACAGACGTTAATTTTCTTGAAGAACGTTTGAAGTGCCCAGTGAAAGGTGCAGCTTGATGCTCGCAGGATGTGATTACGCTATCGCGTTCTACTCCTGAGGTGAAGCTCAAGTCTCTAACATTTTGTTCTAACCTAACACCGCAGCATGCAGAAAGGGCAATAAAACAAAAGTACGGCTGCTTCGCTACTGTGAAACTTCAATAGGTGCGTAACAGGCGAATCTAGCGACTTCCATTCATAACGTTGCGAATGCTTTGTTTATTTAACAAGGCATCGATGACCTCAATACTTGACACGAACGTATAGGTTACCTCTTCATGTGTATAATATTCTTAGGGAGTTTCGCAGATCTGATGGTGACCGTTGCACTACTTGTAGGCGCACTTCACTGATGCTCTGCGAGTTTCGTCCAGTTGTTCTCCTCATCAGATGCAGGGACGCAGTGCTGACGAAGCGCATTTGCTTACTCCGCGACGCAGACGTCCATTCTTGAATGTTTCTGCTATTCATCATATTTTAGACCTTGTGAACATGTTTACAGCGTAACGCAAAACAGGACAGGAAAGGAGCAAAAGAAACAGAAAAGAGGGTGCTGACTCACGACTGTTCTTTCGGAACAATTGTGCTTTAGCACTGTCTTTTTTTTCTCTTTTGCTCCTTACCTGTCCTGTGTTTCTGGTGTTGCACTGTAATTAAGTTCACGATGATTCCTAACTGGCCCAACTTACCGGCCTATAGAAATATGTTTTTCATCTTGATCGTTGATACTAACGTGGTTTTGAGCAGTCCTATCCTTCTTATCTCCTGTACAGGGCATATTTCTGTGAGCGCGAATGCATCACATCAGATTTATGGATGAACGAATATTCAGGCACCTCAAATGTTCCGCGCAATAAAAACACACACATTGAGAATATTGCAGCAGAATATACTCTAGTAAAGCAGCTCTATAGGTTTACGAAAAAATTGCCTGCGGGGGATTATTTCATTGTTATTGCTCTACTTGAGTTAGTGACTGGATGGTGTGTTTCTGTTATAGGAAAGAGTCTAGTAAACAAACTTGATAATACGAAACTTCTTTCATGAGCTATCATCATGTAGTGGGCAGTTGAAAAATTTCAAACTCTTTATATTCTAGAATCATCGTACACCTTAAACAGAGTCTCATGGTGCAATCACCTTGCCTTGTGATTCATGCGATGAGACTTAGGTAAATAAGATTTCTTGAGTGTCACTGCTATGAGGATCAAATTGCCAAGTAAATTTGTTTAAGCTGTATTCTAGAAAGTTGGACATCTAAACAGCCCGATTTTCCCAGGGCTTGGCATTTATTCTATGTTAGAGCAAAAAAAAAATTGTGTCCTTAGCAATAGGTGTCTGGGTCTTGCGTTACATTCCTTTGATAGGTCGGCTTATTTTCACGAACTGAATTTAACGCTATAAATGAACATCTCTATAGCAAGGGGGAGCGGTTTCTGTGCGCTCAACGTTCTAGAGTGTTCGTGACCTGCATAGACACTTAATCTTCCACTTCAGATGAGGTTACCATCTTTGCACTTTTTTCGAGCATATAAAGTCAGCGAAAGTCTCTTTCTTGCGCAAGCTGGTGAATTTTGGACCGTATGCCGCATTGTCGATGTTGCGAAAGCGCTCAGCCTGCATAGGTAATGTTATTTTAAAATTACGCACGTTTGTCTCTTTTTTATATGTAATTTTCATATCAGAGAAGATGTTTCAATTATGAGACAACTTATAAGTTTGTACGCGGCTCAAAGCTTGCATTATTCAAAATTCAAAGGAAAATTTATGAGCGAAAAAAGTGTTTCAAAATGCGCAATAATAGCTCAACAAACGAGTTATGAATTATCTCTTGAATAAAGCTCGAAGTATTCTAAAATGTCCATTCATATTACGCTTCCCGAAGACTTGCTAAGGAAATGTTGCAGATATGTAGAAGGGCTGGTTATGTGATCATAATAATTATCATCATCATCAGCCTGACTACGTCCACTGCAGGACAAAGGCCTCTCCCATGTTCCGCCAGTTAACCCGGTCCTGTGCTTGCTGCTGCCAATTTATACCCGCAAACTTCTTAATCTCATCTGCCCACCTAACCTTTTGTCTCCCCCTAACTCGCTTGCCTTCCCTGGGAATCCGGTTAGTTACCCTTAATGACCAGCGGTTATCCTGTCTACGCGCTACATTCCCGGCCCATGTCCATTTCTTCTTCTTAATTTCAACTATGATATCCTTAACCCAAGTTTGTTCCCTAATCCATTCTGCTCTCTTCTTGTCTCTTAAAGTTACACCTACCATTTTCTTTCCATTGCTCGCTGCGTCGTTCACAATTTAAGCTGAACCCTCTTTGTAAGTCTCCAGGTTTCTGCTCCGTAGCTAAGTACCGGCAAGATACAACTGTTATATACCTTCGTCTTAAGGGATAGTGGCAATCTGCCTGTCATAATTTGAGAGTGCTTGCCAAATGTACTCCGCCCCATTCTTATTCTTCTAGTTCCTTCAACCTCGTGGTTCGGCTCCGCGGTTATTACCTGCCCTAAGTAGGCATAGTCTTTTACAACTTGAAGTGCGCTATTACCTATCTCGAAGCGCTGCTCTCTACCTAGGTTGTTGTACATTACTTTTGTTATGTATACACGATTGCTCCTAAGACACGTTGCGTTCGGTACAGCTTGCATTGTCGTTATTTGGATGCCATGTGCTTCCTAAGGTACGCAAAGTACCATGCCTCATGAAGCGTATGTGAAAAAACCTTCACTGCATGTCACCAGGGAGCCTGCTACTCATGAAAAACTACAAACGTACACAAAAATGCTTTTCAATTAAAAAAGCATGCTGTAAGCCTTAATTTCAGTACGAGTCATACCTTCATTTCGACTTCGCTATTCGGTTCGTCAACGTGCTACAGAGTTTTCTGAAATTTCGCTTTCACATAAAACTTGTTAATAGAATTTCTTCAACCCGCCACCACTTATTCAGATTCAACCCTCTAAGGGGGTGGTGTAGTCATTTTCCCGAAACCTATGGAAATTCTAGCAAAAAAAAAATTGGCAGATCCCACCTACAGAGGGAATCGATGATATGCGAAGCAAGAATAAGAAAGATTATTTGTCACTTTAAAATCAGAACAACGTTACGAGGTGGAGGTAAATGATGCCGTACATAACTTCCGTGTCGTTATTATCATGTTTGAATGTGGCGTTTACTTTTGTCATCTATTCACGTCATTTGATACAAAATTTAGTGTATGTGAAGCTAGCGAAACAGCCGCAAGCACGCTATGAGCGTGGTATGTTGTCATGTTTTTACATGACACGTGTGTCAGAATTATCAAGTTTGCACCAGTAATATCTTTCATCATCCGTTGACGTCACGTAACACCAAGTTCGGTATATGCGGAGCTAACAAAATGGCCACGAGCGCATCATGAAGGGCCCAATATACTCCAATGTAGCGTTGGCGCACGCATCCCGGCTGCGGCGGCTGCATTTCCGATGGAGGCGGAAATGTTGTAGGCCCGTGTACTCAGATTTTGGTGCACGTTAATGAACCCCAGGTGGTCGAAATTTCCGGAGCCCTCCACTACGGCGTCTCTCATAATCATCAGTGGTTTTGGGACGTTACACCCCACATATCAATCAATCAATCAATCAGCGTTGGCGCACGCGCACGCAGGGCACAGTGAAGGTACGTTGGCAAAACGTGAGCACTCTATATTCCGACGACAGGCGCGACCAGCGTCCGTCAGCGCGGCCCGATGGCAACCGGCGCGAGATGCGACATGCTGCATTGCGTGCCGATGCCATAGAGTAACATTACACGATGCTGATACGTTACCCAGCCAACACTGCGTCTCCCTCTTTTCGTGACGGAGGACCGCCGGGCGCGCTGAAACGCGCATGCGTCAAAGCAACACAGCGTGGCACGCCCCTGCGAGTATATGGCAGGACCGGCGCCTGGCGTGGCAACGCAGGCTTGACGCGACGAAATGAACGCCGGCGAGAACACGCACCACGTCACGTCGAAACGTATTGGCACCTTGACTGCGGCATGTAGCCTTGTTCTCACATGACACGCATCTCATGATTATCATGTTTGCACCACTGACAATACCTTTGTCATCCATTGGCGCCACGTAATACTAAATTGGGCATAACTGAAGCTATCGAAACGGTCCTGAGCGCATCATGAGTGTGGTATGTAGTCATGTTGTTACATGACACGTATGTCAGTGATTATCATGGTTGGACGTGGTCACTTACCTTTGTCGTCATTCGCGTCGCATAATACCCAGTTTGGTACTTTAGAAGCTTGCGAAACAGCCACGAGGGCATCATGAGCGAAGCATGTAGTCATGTTGTTAATGACACACATCTCAAGTTTATCATGCTTGCACCAGTATCATACCTTTGTGCATATATTCCCGTCCTGTAATACCAAATTTGGTATAAGTGAGGCCAGCGACACTGCCACCAGCGCATCGTGAGCGTGGCATGTAGTCATGTTTTTACATTACACGCATCTCATGATTACCATGTTTGCACCAGTCACACACCTTTGTCATCCATTCATGTACCGTAATTTCAAATTGGTATATGGGGCAGCTAGTGAAACGGCCGCAAGTGCATCATGTGCGTGGCATGTAGTCAAGCTGTTACATGACACGTATGTCATGAGTTTCATGTTAGGGTCTGTCTCTTGTGTTCGCCATGCAATCATGTCATACCATACCAGTTTTGCAACATGCCATCATGAACGAAACCACCAGCAAGAGATGCAGGACCATGAAATGTAAATTACGATATTCATGGCATATATGCCATGGTTTTCATGTTATGACTAGTCAAATATGTTCTTCATTCAGTCACGTTATGGCATACCAAGTTTAGTATCGATACCATTATTGAAAAGACCAGGAGAGCTAAATGTCGTAAGTGGCTTTTAGCTCTCCTGGTAAAAGCCGTAAGATAGATAGATAGATAGATAGATAGATAGATAGATAGATAGATAGATAGATAGATAGATAGATAGATAGATAGATAGATAGATAGATAGATAGATAGATAGATAGATAGATAGATAGATAGATAGATAGATAGATAGATAGATAGATAGATAGATAGATCATTGTCGTGCATTTGCAGGCTCCTTGCCAATAACAGGAAACATTACGACTCACGCGTGCATGCTTACAGTGCACAAGTTTACTGCAAAGTAAACTTGTGCACTGTGAACTTGTGTGGGTGGGTGGGTGGATGTGGGTGTGTGTGAATCGAAGCGGTGCTTGCACTTACGTAACATTTGTAATCTCAATGACCACTTTTCATGCAGCATCAGTATTGCCAGTTGTAGAATCGAAAATTCCGCCACAGTGGATCACTGGTTAAGCTGCTCGGCTGTTGACCCAAAAGTCGCGGGATTGATCCCGGCAGCAGTGGTCCCATTTTGGTGGAGGAGGAACGGTAGAGGTCCGTGTACTCTGTGGTGTCAGTGCACCTTAAAGAACACCAGATGGTTAAAATTTTCGGAGCCCCCCACTACGGCGTCTTTCATAATCAGATAGCGATTCAGGGACTTAAAACTGCGTATAATATCACTGTTATAATAAAAAAGAACTCACCACTCAATTTTAAAGCAGCCAATGTAGCCGCACCAGTTATTCAAAGCGCCACTTATATAGCCACGTAATAGAGAATTGGCATTATACAGAGAGCTCATTATTGACCAATCCGTATCACAATATTAGATGAATAATGAAATAAAACACGAGCACAACATGTTTTGCTTCTTGCGTAGCCAAGTCCTAAGCAAGTATGAAATCAATGAAGAAACTGTAGGTTCCATTCGTCGGTATGTAGAATACCTGAAGTAATTGCAGAGAAAGACAGAGAGTAAAAGAGGAACATTTCAGCCAACCAGTCAGTAAGAACATTAGCTATAGAAACCGTAGTGTGATTCATAAGACAAATTCGTGGACGGAAATGGTTAACAGTTACCATATTACCAGTCAAGCTTCACGTAGTTGTATCTAGAGATGACTAGTCTAATTCTATTTCGTGGCAGATTTCTGTTTTTGTCAAGCTCCGACTAGAGCACGCGCTGTACGTCAGTGTTAAGAGGCTGACTTAAAGCTTCAACAACGATGAGGGACAACATGAACATTGTGCTAGCCACGCGTTTGACAACATGCATGCAACTTCGTCAGCTACTTCATAGCCTAAAGACGCTTAATCTTTCTTTTAAATGTTACACTGTCTAATTTCCCGATTCTTAGTTCTTATTTAAAGTCATAAAACCACGGAAATCCTTGCTTATCCTGCCTGCGGATGTATGATATTGTGCAGGCGAACAAGAGCGTCATCCGTCTGTGTTGACAGGCCAACCATGCTTACTTGGGAAGTAAAAACAGCGCAAAAATATAGACAAGGACAGATGAAGAGACGGCACCCATGGGCGTTAATCCGTAATACCAAAGTTTAGGCAAAAATTCAAATGTCAATATTTATCTGAAAACAATAGAAAACGTCCTTTCGAATTTCATTCACACAGTTTTTTCTCCAATTTCAACGTCGGACTCCCTTTGAAACAACGTTTTGGGTATCATATGCAGCGAGTCTCAGAATTTTGGGATGTTATCATTTTTTGTTTTCACTCGAATCCTGATGGAATGCAGGCTAAGAGGTAAAGGTTTTTGGTTCTTCTGTGATATTTCTTGCTCTCAAGAACAAAGCACATTTTTAAAAATAACTCTAGTGGTTATACTGTCAATGGTTTTTTAAAATTATTTTCTTTGCGTACTGCCACCACTTTGAGCCCCTATCTATCTTGAGCACCGTCTGTCTAACTGCCCACCTGTCTAACTGTTCATCTGTCTATCTGTCCGTCTGTCGATTTATCTATCTGTCCGTCTGTCGATTTATCTATCTGTCCGTCAGTCTATACGCCCGTCTGTCCATCCGTCCATCGTTTCGTCTATCCATCCGTCCGTCTGTCAGTCTTTCCGTCTGTCTATCTGTCCGTCTGTCTGTCCATCCGTCTGTCTGTCCATCCGTCTGTCCGTGTGTCTATCTGTCCATCCGTCTATCCACCCATCCATCCGTCCGTGCGTCTATCTATCTATCTATCTATCTATCTATCTATCTATCTATCTATCTATCTATCTATCTGTCTATCTATCTATCTATCTATCTATCTATCTATCTATCTATCTATCTATCTATCTATCTATCTATCTATCTATCTATCTATGAAATCGCCTACGTCTGGGTGCCCTCACGATCACCCCCTTAACTTAGGGTAATATAAAATTGGTTTGATGAATATGGTTTGATGAATGGTTTGAAAAAGATGGTTTGATGAATATCACTCGCCGGTCCTACCATGAATAATTTCACAATCCCGTCACGTACGCCATCAAACCATTCTCGCCACATCTTTTTAACGCGTGAGAGTTAAGCTGGAATTGGCAACGTTGATCCTACGAATGCAAATATTTAAAATTTGTGTCCTAGCAGAGAAATGGAAGCCAAGCAGTCTGCTTGGAAACCAAGTATTCTACTACAGAGCCACGCCAGGTCTTCGAAATAATTTGCAAGAAGAGTCAAACGTTCGTGAAACGCCAATGCTAGTTCCAGTGCTGACTATCCACTTTTTCGCATATATTTAGCGCCACTTCATAATGTTTCACCTAATAAAAATTACAACAGAGCCCCCTTGCATAGCATTGATTCTCAAGTTACGTGGAATCTGCCTTTTTTTTGTGGGCAGTAGCAACGCCACCTATATAAGGTGGCGTTGGCAGTAGCGGATGGCGATATGTATGTCAAGAAATAATCCTCATTGTGTATTGCAAAGCGTCAGTACTGTGAAAGCAATCGTGTAGTTCTTATAAAGAATTATGTAAAAAACACTCCGAAAATGTAGGAAAATAATATTTTGCTTCACGCGGCTCAGCCTCCTGAAAGCTCCGCAGCGCTTGCTGAGCGCAAGGATTGAGCGCGAATGCAGGATGGATGGATGGATGGATGGATGTGGCTGTAGCCTTTAGATCGGGCGGCGGCTAACGCCACCTAGCTGTAATACTTAGTGAACTAACCACTAGATTTATCTTTTTTTCCCTTTAAATAGTGAAGTTTGGGCCGGCACTTGGCTGCGAAGGCTTTAATTTACACTCGTTCCTTAACTTTAGCCACCAGTCAGATAACCTTCTTCTAGTTAATTCTACCTGCTTAAAGTGTATTTCGCCCTCCCCCTCCCTAAACCCCAGTGCTTTGAAAAACTCTGTGCCATCATCCTGAACTATAGGGTGAAGCCCTTTACAAAATATTATCAAGTGTTCGGCAGTTTCCTCATGCTCTCAACATGCACTGCATACCATGTCTACCCCTTCGTATTTGGCCCGATATGTCTTGGTTCGCAATACTCCCGTCCAGGCCTCAAACAGTAGAGAACTACCCCCAGTATTATCATAGATCTTTTGCTTGGCAATTTTCCGCTTAAAAGTTCGATAAATCTACAGTGCGGACTTCTAAATCATGCCAATTTTCCACATGTCATCCTCCGTTTACTTCACTTTCTCCTTAACCGATAGTTCTTTTTGGTTTGGTAACCTGCTGTTTTCTAAGTATTTACCAGTCAATTTCCTGCTTTGCTTCCTCATTTTGTATCGACATTCTTCATGTACAAGTAGCTGAAAACCTTCCTAGCCCAACGCTCCTCCCCCATATCTCGCAATCGCTTCTCAAATTTTATCTTGCTGGTAGCTTCCCTGCCCTCAAATAATGTCCATCCCATATCACCTAGTACTCCCTGATTTGTTGTAATCCCATGAGCTCTTAAAGCAAGGCTACCTATTCCACGTTGCTTAATTTCTAATCCTGCTTGAACTTCTGATCACATACACATGACCTCTTTCCATATTCCTCTCACAGCATCATACCTATTGTAATTCCACAGTGCCCTACTTTTCATCACTGCTGCATTCCTGTTACCTTTAGTCGTCACGTATATTTCGTGTTCCCTTAGGTACTCGGTTTCATTGCTTATTCATACGCCAAGATATTTGTATTTTTCTGTTATCTCTAGCGTGACTTCCTGCAACCTAAGCTCACAAATTTCATTATCAATAAAAGACAAGACTGCTGATTTTTCCTTACTTATTCTGAAATCTAACGTATCTGCCTCATTACCGCAGATGTCCATCAATATCTGCAAATCTTCCTTGAGGTCGGCCATTAGCACTATATCATCTGCATACAATAATGCTGGTAGTGCCTGATGAATGAGTTTATCTTGTTGCCGATGGAGGTGTTGAAGCCAAGTCCACTTCCCTCTAATTTGGCCTCCAATCCTTGTAGGTACCTGATGAACAACAAGGGTGACAGAGGACACCCCTGCCTAAGACCCCGTTTCACCTTTGTGGGCTTGGATACCAGTTTTTCCCACTTCAGAACTACCTTGTTACTTTTATAGATTTTTTTAAAAGACTAGTGACTCTATCTTCCACACCTAGTGTGCCCAGTATTCCCCACAAGTCCTCTTGAACCCCGCCATCGCACGCTTCCTCGATATCCCGAAATGCTAGCCACCGGGGCCTGAGTTCCTTTTCTGCTATTTCAATGCACTGCACCCACTCGCACAGCAGCGCACCATGCGGGCGCCGCCGGCAGTCAGCTGCGGGGCCATCTCCTAGGCCTTGCTCTGCACACTAGGCAGTATATTTCTAGACACTGTACTTTCAGCTTAGCCGAGGCACGGCCGCTCGATGAACACACGGCGCAGCAGTGTCCGAGCTGCTCAAGCGTGCCTTCGCGTTCGTAGTTTCCTGGTGGACACTCTAGGGGCGCTGCTGTGATGTCTGGTAGAAGAGTTGGAGGCGAAGGGGTGAGGTTGGCGCCACTATAGATTTTTTCAGAGAGGAGGAGAAATAAACTCTATTATTGAGAGAGGGGAGGGAAATGGGGGAAACCATGTTTGACGGGGGCTAGCTTGGGGCCCAAGGGGCCGCAACATTAGCAGACCAGAACTTTATGCGGCGGCTGCCTACAGCACCATCAACCGACAGTTGACGAAAACACATTCGCTTTCGGCGTCATCTATTCCCATACAAGATAACGAGTCATGGCCAGTAGACCAGCGCTGCTACATTACCCTCCCTCCACGCTTGCACGAAGGGTGATGCCTGAATTGCGCCGTTTTCTGCCAACAAATCGAACGTGGTGCGGGAGCATGGCGCAAGCTGCAGGCATCGCCAAAAATAGCCAGTTGCGCGAGCAGGGAGGGAGGGTAATCTAGCAGCGCTTGTGAACCGGCCCACGGCCGCCTGGATCAGGCGCGTGCGGTGGTGTTTCTGCGGCTGTTCGATTTGGTGCGCTCCCCATTGATAAAAAAAAAATTGGCAGATCCCACCTACGGTGGGAATCGATGACATGCGAAGCACGAACGAGAAATTTTGCTATGTCACTTTAAAATCAGCACAATGTTACGAGGTGGAGGTAAATGATTCAGTACATGACTTCCGTGTCAAGATTATCATGTTTGGATGTGTCGTTCACCGTCGTCATCTATTCACGTCACGTGATACCAAATTTAGTATATGTGGAGCTGGCGAAACAGCCGTGAGCACGCTATGAGCGAGGTATGTTGTCATGTTCTTACGAGACACAAGTGTCAGGATTATCATGTTTGCACCAGTCATACATGTTGTCATTCATTGGCGTCACGTAACACCAAAATTGCTATAAAACGGCGGCGGGCGCATAATGAAGGGCTCAATATACTTCAGTGTAGCGCTGACGCGCGCGTTCGCTGGGCACAGCGACTCTACGTTAGCAAAACGTGAGCACTCCATAGTCTGACGCCAGGCGTGACCAGCATCCGTTAGCGCGGCCCGACGGCAACCAGTGGGAAATGTGACATGCTGCGTTTCGTGCCGATGCGTTACCCAGACAACACTGCGTCTTCCTCTTTTCGTGGTGGAGGGACGCCGGACGCAGTGAAACGCACAAGCGTCGAGGCAACGCGGCGTGGCGCATGCCTGCAAGTATATGGCAGGACCAGCCCCTGGCGTCGCAACGCCAGCGTGTCACGTCGAAATGAATGCTGGTGAGCACGCGCACCGCGTCAAGTCAAAATGTATTGGCGCCTTGACTGTGGCATGTAGTCATGTTTCCACATGACACGCATCTCATGATTATAATGTTTGCACCAGTCACATACATTTGCCATTCATTAACGTCACGTAATACCGAATTTGGCATGTGTGAAGCTAGTGAAACGGCTGCGAGCGCATCACGAGTGTGGCTTGTAGTCATGTTGTTACGTGACTCGTATCTCATGATTATCATGTTTGCACCAGTCGCATACCTTTGTCATCCGTTCACGTACCGTATTATCAAAAAATATATGTGACGCTAGCGAAGCAGCCGAGAGCGTATCACAAACTTGGCTGGTAGTCATGTTGTTACATGACACACATGTCATCATTTTCATGTTAGGGTCTGTCGCTTGTGTTCGTCATGCAATCATGTCATGCCACACAAGTTTTGCAACATGCCATGTGAACGAAACCACCGCAAGAGCTGCAAGACCATGAAATGTAAATCATGAGAATAGTGAAATCCATGTCATAATTTTCATGTTATGACTAGTCAAATATGTTCTTCATAGAGTCATGTTATGCCATACCAAGTCTGGTACTGATACCATTATCGAAACGACCACGAGAGGTAAAAGTCCTTGGCGGCTAGATAGATAGATAGATAGATAGATAGATAGATAGATAGATAGATAGATAGATAGATAGATAGATAGATAGATAGATAGATAGATAGATAGATAGATAGATAGATAGATAGATAGATAGATAGATAGATAGATAGATAGATAGATACGTTCAAAGTCGCCGAAGTTCGCTAGGAAATGCTTCGCATTTAAAATGTAATTGTGGAAGTTCCGCCGCACGCCATGACGCGGCGCTCTTCTGCTACTCCCTGTAGAGTTAATATATATGCTACCTTCAGGTAGCAGAGTTGCGCCAAGGTACGCCATCTTGGGTTCAAATGTCTTGCGGGAAGGCCACTCACCACCCGCGTAGGAGCAACGCTCGCGCTACACAGTACTACATATAGTCTCTCAATATTTAAGGATTATGGTAATAGCGTTGCTTTATTTATTTTTTCGCTTTATTTCATTTTTTTAAAGTATGATAGAAACTCCGTTGCTCCGGTCACACCTAGAAGCCTTGATTTGATGCTTACGTTCTTGGTATATAATAATAAGACAAAGTGCGTAGCTCGTTGAACCAGTGAGATACATATTTATGGTTGGTTACACTAGCTTCGTCTTTTTCACTGTTTTTCTAATTTACAAATACGAAATTATTTTTCCACTTTTGAATGCAATCGAACCAGTTAAGGAAGAAATTTTTTCATCATGTCGGACTCATTCGTTAGCTGTGTGAGGGAGCCAGGTGTAGTGGTATCGCCTTCAACTGAATCGAGCTGAGCAGCGATCTAGAGTGCTCATGCGAGCCCCATATTACGCACGGCTTTCTATTGCGCTCGTATTACAATCGCGGCTCACGACAGCTGATGTGAAACAACAGCCGATGTCAACCATGCTTGATCTGCCTGGAATCATCGTAGCGTTGGCTTCTCCACAGTGCATTTGAACCACTTATGACCACGTGATGGCGCTCAGCGAATAGGGGCACTGAACTCCTGTAGGCGGAGTGAGCGGCACCCGGAAAACAGTGGCGCCACTCTGCTACCAAAAGGTAGCATATACAGTAACTCTAACTCCCTGCAGGCGATGTCGAAGGTGCCGCGCCGAAGACATGCTTGGAGAAATGCGCATTCAACGTCGTTCACGTGGTGACTGGAATAAAGGAATGCTGATACGTATCCTCAATCAGGCTTGACACAGTGATTGTTGTTCTCTGTAGCATGTTATGATCGAGACAGAGCAAAGCAGCGTGAGACGACTGCGTGTGGCGCAGCTTGTTCGCAAATTTCGCCTCTATGACACATGTATTAAGCTGACTCACTACGTGACCTGCTGTGCTTTTCACTTTTTGTTTTAGCGATCGTGTCTCACACTGCCATCTGAATCGATGCGTGTCCATTTAGGCGGCCTTGTTCTGCAAGTAATGCATTTTGTCGTTGTAAACCCCGCATATATAGCAATGTTACGCAGTCCAGGCTCCAGCTCGGTCGTCAGAGCAGCATATTATTGCTGGAAAACTAAAATGTAGTGCTGGTAATGCTACAGTCATTTTCCCTGCACGATGATCAGCGAACTTTTGCTGTGAGCACAACACTTGCAATTTCTGAGTTCCCACAGTACGACAGCGTTGCAAATGTGACTTTCTCAGCTAAGCGCAAGCCGCATCTGCGATCAATGGATGACAGATGTATATCACTGGTGCAAACATGATAATCATGACACGCGTGTCATGCAAGCACATGACAACATACCAGGTTGATAGCGTGCTTGCGGCAGTTTTGCTAGCTTGATATACACTAAATTTGGCATCATGCAACGTGAATTAATGACAGAGGTAAATGACACATCCACACATGATAATTATGATACAAAAGTCATGTACGGCCTAATCTACCTCCAGCTCGTAACGTTGTAATGATTTCGAAGTGACATATAAGCCTTTCTCATTCGTGCTTCGCATATCATCAATTCCCCTGTACGTGCGATCTGCCAATTTTTGAAAGACGATAGTCTTTCTTGGGGACGTAGTGGGGCCGTAGTGGAGGGCTCCGGAAATTTAGACCACCTGGGGTTCTTTAACGTGCACCCAAATCTGAGCACACGGGCCTACAACATTTCCGCCTCCATCGGAAATGCAGCCGCCGCAGCCGGGATTCGAACCCGCGCCCTGCGGGTCAGCAGCCGAGTACCTTAGCCACTAGACCACCGCGGCGGGGCCTTCTGTGCGTTAGCGTGTCCGAATGTGTGTGCATGTGAGAGAGCGTTCTCATCTGCCTGTTTGGGCACACTTGTGTGTGTGTGGTCGAGTGCGCGCACGTGTGTGCGTTGTTATGAGCATACGGATGTGTGTGTGTGTGCGAATGTGCGTGCATGTGTGCGCGCACTCACTCACCAGTCTGTTGCGTACGCGTGTGTGTGTGGGCGAGTGCATGCGCTCGCACGTGTGTGTTATTTTGCGCGTGTGAATGTGTGTCTGTGTGCGCTCTTTCGTGAGTGAGTTAGTGCTAATGTGTGTGTGTGTGTGTGAGCGCGCTATCTGTCTGTGTGCGTGTGTTCATTTGCGCGTGTTTTTTTTGCGTGTTTTTGTGTGTGTTCCCTTCTCACTGTGTTCTCTACGCGAAAGAACCGCCATCTACGTGTACCCCAAACGCTAAGCGTCGTCTGTGGCTGTATGCAAATTAACGCTGGTTGCGATCACCCAACACTTTCCACAGAGTTCGCGCGCCAAATCGGACTGCTTCGCGCAGGAGCACATTTGCAGGAAACTCCGCTCCCGTAGATTTCCCTTCATTGCCGCAAAACGTTGTCTGCGAGGAAAGCAGGCAAGCTTGCGCATTGAAGGCCTCAGTACCTCAAGGTTTCTCGGCCAATATCCGCGATGCAGCACAGCTATTTTTCGGATCATTTCGCTCTTGTGGAAATAGTCAACAAAATAATTTAATTAATCAGGCGGGTGAGTTAACTCTCCTGTGTACTTTTTACTCACGTGCTGCACAGGAGGGCACCAAAATTTTCTTGAAAACTGGCTCACGAATGTGTTGGTTTCGGCCACTATCATCACGACAGCGGCTGGGGCACGAACAAAGAGAGAGAATATAGCACCAACCACCATCAATTCTTCAATTTGTTTTATTTGAGGCGGTTTGAGGGGGGGAAAGGAAAGTTAAGGTGTACAGCTAACCAGCTGTCTCCAGTTTCTATAAAGCGACATCTTCAAGCACCGCAAACCATTCCGCATAGACACCGATGGAAAGGAGGGGTAGTAGGCACGTGCCGCCATGTGGCGAACGGCCCCGCCACATTTTGCAATTACGCCTCCTCCGTCCGAATGAGACGGCCGGAGGAACATCGCCGCGCGCTCCTGATTCAGGCGGCCGTGACCAGCCATGAATCACTATCTTGGCTGGCAATAGGTGACGCCGAAAGCGAACGTGTTTTCCTTAGCTGTCGGCTGATGGTGCTGTAGGCAGACGCCGCAGAGCACAGGCTCGCGTGTTCCCTCTAAGAATAATCGATTGACATGTGGGGTTTAACGTCCCGAAACCACCATATGATTATGAGAGAGGCCGTAGTGGAGGGCTTCGGAAATTTCGACCACCTGGGGTTCTTTAACATGCACCCAAATCTGAGTACACGGGCCTACAACATTTCCGCCTCCATCGGAAATGCAGCCGCCGCAGCCGGGATTCGAACCCGCGCCCTGCGGGTCAGCAGCCGAGTACCTTAGCCACTAGACCACCGCGGTGTGGCCCCTCTAACAATAGACCGACCAGTACAATAACTCTGCACCTAAAAAATTAACTTGCCTTCTGTATTTTAGCATCATTGGGAACCATATTATCTACAGTGTAACCAACTAGGTGCCAGAGACCTGAAAAAATTATAATAGAGAACATGCACCAAATATTGTTTCATTGGGTAGCAGTCAAGTTTAATTAGGAACAGCCATGTGATAATCAGCCTAATTAAGTGCCTGTGACAAGTCTCAAACGGCGTTATGGAGGACCATAACATTTTTGTCAATTGGTCTTGACGTAAATAATGTGACCTAAACATCTTGCCAACGTTTCACAGCGCTTACAGATTCCTTGATGTAGAGTAATAACGACCACACTAACATGAATTTACAGCATTTACAATTGTTTTTCACGATATTATCTTCTGCAAGGTTTTTGCATCGGTAAACAAATGTGAAAGATTTGGATCATTTTTTCTAACATCGTTCTGTCCATCTGCAAGGCCGACATTTGATGGTGTTCCAATAAAATAATACATGCAGTGAGGAGGTAAAGCAAGTGATCCAGAGGTGTACACAGGATTCTTTTTTTTTTTTGCGAACGCGTTGGGCGGACAGCGGGCGCTCATCTGAAGTGGAAGCCGGACATGCCTATGTGTTCGCGTCATAATGAGCTCCCTATCCCCTGCCTGAAAATTTTGGGAATATGGTGGGAGGAGCCCAGGGGCCCCGCGTACCACCACCTTGCTACGCCACTTAAGTGATGCGAGAATTCTTCGACGAATTATTGATCATCTACACTACAGCTTTGAAAAAAAACGCCAGGCCTGCGCGTAAAGCGCAGCACAGACACAGCGAAAGCTAGAAGAGCGACCTTTCAGAGCCTTTTCTAAACACTCATTGGGTAACTAGTGGGTAACTAGTGGGTAACACTGGGTAACTCATTGGGTAACTAGTGCAAGCACACTTGCTTGATACCCACTACGGTATTATTAATACAATTTTTTGGGTATTATGCCAGCATTCGCTATGCTATTTTTCGTCATTTTTCTGAGAAGTGTGGTATTCGCTAAACACTTGCAAGGAATTCTGTGCCAATGGTTCTTGCAGTGGCTGACGAAGATGAGGATTGATGGCCGAAGTAGGTATACGTTGAAGTTAATACGAGAACAAAAGCAAGCTTTTATATTGGGTTGGAGCATTGGGCGATCCACTCGTTACTCTCGCATTGTGCGACGACTGGTTGCTCTTTCGCTGTTTTAAAACGCCTTATATGTTGTTCTAGCGCTACTGATTTTCCGTCATCAAGCCTGCCTAAGGCGTTTACCGAAAATGCCCAAGCACCGAAGTGGCTTAGTGATAGAATACTAGCTTGGCACACAGTGGGTCCACGTTAGAGCTTCATTGTGTCATTTGTGGTAGATTTTTTAAATATAATTTCACGCGATGTAGGTACGGACACCGGCGGTGATGGCGGTGTCCAGCCGAAGCTCTCAGCACCCAGTCGTTGACGTTGCATAAGGCCAATAGGAGAGAAGAACCAGTATCGAGGCAGGAACGAACCCGCCCAATGATTTTTTCCGGAATACCCAATATTGCGGAAAGGAACGTTTAACAGCAAAAGTACTCTCACACGGCAGTTCAGACAGATGCAGCAAGAGAGAATGCAAGCGGTAACAACTATAATTTAGTCTGATAGAGCTAGCAATAAAGCCGGTGAATAAGTAAGAGTAGATCATTTTTCTTTGGTAGCGCAATACCACTCAACAATGTCTTTGGGGAAAAAACAATTACCCAGGGTTTCAGAACTCAACTCATTTCACATGCTGTGAACAAGCCTAAACTTGGGAGCTGACAACGCCGAAATATATGTTAGACTGTAATTACCTGCACCATAAGAGTAGTAGGAGTATAATTGGAAATATATATAGGACGCAGTTTGTCACCACCCACCTGCAAGCTGGTTCATGCGCAGATTTTTGTGCGACAAATGAACTGCTTTGCAGTTAGCTGAAGACGTGTTGTTTATGTCGTGTTTGTTTCATTCAGTAGCAAAGTCTACAACAATGTTGCGCTCCCGAAATATCAGTATACACTAAGCTCCATCGTGAAAAAAGTAGCAACGCAAATCTGCGAAACACACGCACGAGCTAAACATGCCACACCGGCCTGCCCGTCCATGTGCTCATAGATCACAAACCATATCAGGATCAGCCGTGTGAACGCGAGTCTATAGTTGCACCGAAAAAACGTGGAGGGCTGCCAGCATGAGCGTCAATGCAATAGTTTTAGTGTGTTTCCTTAGTACACTCATAAAAACGTTTACCTATACTACAGCAGTTACTTATTCAAAACAATTTAAGTTTTGAAATTTTATTAGCACTGGTACGCAGTAAGTAATAAATAATTATCAATTTGTAAGGTACTTCACTTGCTATGCTAGCCCCACATTTGTTGTGCGGGCTGGTTTTGTCAAATTGCACTTCACACTTCGAGTTGTAGTGCACTTCAAAATTTTGTGGCGGGTGAAGGGAACATGTGGGCTTGCTTTTTTTTATTCTCTTGTATTTTTTCCAAGGCTCGTTTTGCACCTCTTTCAGCGTTTAATAGGCTTTGACACGCCGACTTTCTTTCTTGCCCGTATAACGCGCGTTGCGGCAGCTGTGTTCGCAGGCTTTCTGCGTTCAGCCAGCGCTGCTTTTGTTACATGGGAATGCTGAAATAAATAACTGTTTTAGTTTGGTGCATTTTAGCACGCAAAAAAAAGAAACTTTGGCCCCTGAATATGAATGTGGGCGGTATGTGTCCTTCAGGGGAGTAATTGTTGTGCGACGAGAGAGTTTGCCACCGTTCCTTCTTGTGTCGTTCCATTACAAGCTTAAAAGGGGCCCTGCGACACTTTATGAGCATGGTCAGAAAAAGCTGCCGATAGGTAATAGAGGCTCCCGACCACACGCGAGCTATATATTATCGCGCAGCACGCGGCCTGGAATTCACAATAAATTTTAAAAGTCAGCTAAAAACAGCTTTCTTGCCTTTTTACAAATCACGGAAAATAAGCACAGTAAGCTCTTCTATGAGCCATTGGCTGATCTGAACATGGCGCGCTCGGTTTTTACAGAGGTCACCGCGAAAAGCCGTCACTTGTCCACGCGTGCAAGCGCGATCGCACAGAGAAAGCCGCGTATTTCATGAAAATAAAAAAAATGCACAACGTCACGAGGCGTGTGTGACGCTTTTGTTTGCTCCTCCCATTTCTCCCTGCTCCGCTTTCAGCGCTTTCGTCGGGAGAGAGAATAGAGAATGTGACTGCAGCGTGTGACAAATCTTTTTGCGAATTCCACCCGTCGAGCGGGAGCAAGTTTTCTTGCTCTACGGCTGAGAATCTGCATTCCATTGGTAGATTCGGAGCAAGTTTGCGAGTTCCACTGGCAGATTTGGAGCAACTCACTCCGTGATGGTGCGTTCCGCGCGCTCCGTCTTGCGGAGACGGATTTCGCCGGAACTCCGAGAATGCATCGCCGTCATTTCCGGCACAATCGGGCGGTTCTGTTGCCTGCAGCTGCCTTGAGCGTTTTTTTTTCTTTTTCGAGGCGGTGCCCTCTGCACTGGTTTACATTTCTAAAATGGCATGGTGTGATGCTGTTGGACGTGCTGCTGCTAGCTCGCTTTGAGTGACAGCGAGAGCACTAGTAGCAGCAGGGAGGACGAGCCGCATGTGCTTTCCCGCCGTGTGCATGGCCGAAGTCTCGACCTAAGATAATCGGCTATGCCAAGGAAGTTTTCAGGACTGGTTTAGTGACGTATGTGTAAACAACTTCCGGTGCGACCTCAAGCGGGGCATTCACGCGTTTCACTCACCGATCTGGCTTGGCGCAATCCGTGTGCTCACTCTAGGATTTCCACGGCCGCTACGGATCTACGAGTGGAATTCACCATTTGTAACTCCGCTCGTATTGGATAGATTATTAAAATTCTTGTGCCATTCAATTCGTGAGGTAATAGGCTTTCCCATTGAATTAATTTCAAAGTTACTAAAAAAAGTGTTTCAGGGCCTTTTTTAACACTGATACAATTGCTCCCCCATTTTTGAACATGTAGCCTTATTTTTCCACTTTGTCTTTTGGGGAATAACAGTTGGTCTCAAAGACTAAAAGCAGCCATTGCTCCACTTTTAGTTGTTTTTTTATTGGAGTGTGGGTTTCAGTAGATAAAGCTTAGTTCGTGTCCAATGTCTCACAAAGTACTGCGCCGGTTATTGCACTGTTACGCTGGTAGGTGTAGTTTTCTGGACAAAGAGAATGTTATCAACGCTTTCATGCAACAAATGCAACTAATGTAGAAGCTTGATAACATTGACAAAACATGCTAATGAAATAACAGGCTTTTCATACTCAGGTAACGACGCCACTACTAACGTGCGCCCTACAAACACCAGCAGTAATACACTGTAAAAGAGTACGCGTGACCCTTTTTCAAGGGTTCTGACTTGTCACGTATATGACTCTCTTTAGAGAGGCCCAGTGACTTCCTTGGTTCTTCATGTCGGCGTGCTCAAGAAGAGTCCCTTGAACCTGTTAGGAAGAATGAAATGGCTCGTTGTGAAGAACCACACCACCGATTTCGAAGGATTCAGGTGACGCCTGCCGGTGACGCTCCTACGTAAATCAAACGACACCCAACTACGCGTCAAGTGACTCAGCGGATATCTTATTCAACTTTGTTTACCCACGCTCTAATTACTTTTACGTGACTGTTTAGAAAAAATTTATTGCCACAAACGTCAATAACACTCAACAGAACATTTCCGTCTTAGACATACTCTAACGATGATGACAAGACAGACGTCATTTACATGAACATGGATATGAGATGACGTTGAAAAAACATGTACATTCGATGGTTCACTCAAACACAACCATAAAATACTTCAAGGTAAACAAGAGACAAATAAAACATAAATATGTACATTTTGCATATTTACATGTTGGCATGCCATTTCTGCCGGCACATCGACAGATCAGCCTACCAATACCAGGCCGGCCGAAAGACAAGTTTCACTCGTCCGTCATAGACCGACACAAAAGGGCAAGACCAGTGCCGAAGAAATTCCTCTTCACCGAGGAAGAAGAGCTCCTCCGACAAAACAGACAGCAGCTCCGAGTACAATCGTTCTAGGATCGGGTAGAGCGCGCGGCGGCGGCGGCCCGCTGCAACCGCCTCGCAGCGGTTGCGCCAGAGGCAGAAAGCGCCGGCAACAATGAGAAGACAAGCGAAGCGGCCTCGCGAACAACGCCCAAAAGAAACGAAGCGATGTACTCTGAGGCAGTGAAATCCAGCATGTACGGCTCTCCAAAAAACGCGAGCAATGATACAATGCCTCAGAAAATGCTGATTTGTTTCCCGAAGGGAGCAGTTCGGACATGTTGCTGACTGGACTATTCTCCACCTTTCGAGGCGGTCGAGAGTGGGAAGTACACCCCATCACAGGCGTCACATGAAGTCCCGAAGGTGTCCAGGCAGAAAAGAAGCCGTTAAGGAGCTCCAAGACACCCGTCTAGAGCGAGCACGGCGGGCTGGCGGGACCAACGGAAGCAACAAAGCAGCAGTTGTCTCAACTATGTGGTTGTTCAAAACATCTATGCCAGGACAGCTCGACTTGACATGGCGAAAAAATGCAACAGTTGTTGCATAAAACACAGGAAGTGTTATTGACTGTGGCCCCCTGTTAAGTTGCGCATTAGGCATCAAATGGCGAAGGTGAGTACCCAGAAAGTAGTATGCAAGCGTCCGTGCGGGAGATTCCTCCCCTTGCACTAGGCGCAAAAGGAAACGCAGTGCCAGCAGCCGACAGCGTATGGACACTGAAGGGAAAGCAAAGCCTCCTTGAGCACGCTGCTGTCCCAGTGCCGCGCGAGAGACCAACTCAGTGCCGCCTGACCAAAAAAAGGAACACAAAGCAGACTGCAGTGATCGCACGATACGTAAAGATGGTTGCACGACGTGAGAAAGGTACCAAATGCGACCGCAAAATACAGTCTGCGCAAGGTACCTCCGCTCAAGAAGCGGGAAGTCAAAATCCTGTGCATCCTGAATTTTCAGTCTTACTTCCTCGAGAGCGTTTAACCAAACAGATTCGCAAATGCCGTAGTGGTTGTATGAAATACCTAAAATACGAAGGGACGCGGCCGGCTGAATGGGAACACCGGCGCTAAGCCTGGAGTTTGGAGAGCCAATGAAGAAATACCGTGATTTGAAGATGTTCAACGCTGCACCTGAAATGTCGCCATACTGGGAAAATACATGCAGGCTGCGTGAAAGGCTATCTTCATCTGAAAGGTACAAGGTTATATCATCAGCGAAAGCTGTGACTTTCACGACACCGCTACCAGGAAGCGCAAGACCCCGGACACGTGAATCCGCGTCAAGAGCACGCAAGTATGGCTCAAGGCTGAGGACAAATAGCACAGGAGACAATGGACATCCCTGACGGACCCCATGTGTTATGGAAAAGGCAGCACTTTCCCAACCATCCAGAACTAGTGTGCTTTTCAGACCAGTGTACGTATTTTTAATCATTTCCACAAACGAATGAGAAAAGCCGAAGGCTGTGAGCACATTAAAGATATACGCGTGCTCTAGTCGGTCAAACGCTTTTTCCTGGTCCAAAGACACAAGGATACCACGCGCAGATCGCGACAAAGTATAAGCTATGATATCCCGTGTCGTATATGACAAGCTGTGTATTTCTCGTCCAAGCACTGATGAAGTCTGGTGATGACCTATTAGGGTGTTCAACAGACCCCTCAAACGTTGAACGGCTACCGCCGCGAATATCTTATAGTCAACGTTGAGGAGCGTGATAGGTCTCCAATCTTCAGGATTAACAGAGGAAGCATCACCCTTTGGAATAAGCACCATGCGTCCATCTCGGAAACTTGATGGAAAGACACCGTCCTCGTAGCATCGCCGTATTACCGCGGTAAATGTAGCACCAATCTCATCCCAAAATGTCAAGTAAAACTCAACAGGTAAACCGTCTGGCCCTGGGGCCGTTCCACGTTTCATAGATTTCAGTGCCACCTCTACCTCTTCAGCCGACGGAGGGATGTGCAGGCAATCTGCAGCTTCTTGAGGAATACGGGGCAAACTTCTAAGCATTGGCGGTGTTTCATCGCAGTTAGTCCGCATGGCCGAACACGACATTGCTTTAAAATGCGCCAAGAAAACAGATCGATCACGCGTAGGAAGCCGCTGCGCAGGTGGTATTTGTGCTGTCATAGAGACTGGTGACTCTGATTGCCCAAAAAAGGAATGTCTCGCGTAGCGCAGCACCTCAGGATGTGCACATGGGTTGTGTCTACAGCGCCATGCTGCTGCCGCCAGGGACGAAGCAGCAGTCAAGCGCTGAAAGCGTTCACGCAGTTCACGCTGCCACGCTCGCATCAGAGGAGAAGGCGTCTCGGCGCGCAAAGCAATGCGTAACTTCATCGCGGTATCAGCAAGCTCTTCAGAAACGCGTCGACGAAGCGAACGCCCCTCTACTGCGCAGCGCAGGCGCCACTGTGTTTTAAGCGCATCCCAATCTTCAGGACCAGACGCCGTGAGCGACACACGTATTGCGCGTGACAAATCTGATCTTGAGCGCGCGTCCTGCAGGACGCGAACATCAAGACGCCATGGCTTTTCTGAGAAAGAAAATGGAACTTCGAGCTTCAAGACAATAGGCCGATGATCAGATACGTACACAGAAGAAGGTGGGAAGGACGGAACGCATAAATGAGAGACAAACGCCTCTAACGCTCGTGGGATATAAGCCCGGTCGAGCCTGCTGGAGGATCGTCCACGTCGCCATGTCCAAACAAAGGTATTTCCGTGCACTACATTGTGCGCGTCTAGTAATGAAAAGTGGTGGACAAGGCGGCGAAGCTCGCGTGAATTCCAAGCAGACCGGCCCCAGCCAGGACCTTGTACATCGGTTCGTGTATTTAGAACGCAGTTGAAGTCGCCAATCAAAATGACGTCACGACCGTCAAGAAAAAACACATCCAGGTCTCTAAAAAAGTCATTAGACTGTCCAGCTTGCGCTGGCCCATACACACACAGTATCCTTAATCTGAAAGAAAAGTAGCTACAGTCTAAAGCCAAAACCCTGCCCACGCCATCATAAAAAGCATGATGATCCCTTAATAGAGCTCGGTTAAAAATAATAATACCTACTCCCGTAAAACGAGATGTAGCAATAGAGAAATAACAATCTAGGTTGAACCTTCGTTTAAAAGCAAGCACGTCGGATAGCGAGAAAAAATTTGTTTCCTGGAGGCACAAAACATCACAATTTGCAGCGCGGGCGACATTAATCACTTCAGCCTGCTTTGCCGGACTGCGAAAACCCTGAACGTTCAATGAAATAATATGCAGTGTAGTAGCCATAATAAAAAGTAAAGACTAACCTGGACGCATAGTTCTAGACGGTGTCCTGGAAAGTGTCCAGGGGACACTTGCTCGACCAAATTACAACGCACTGTTCGACCCTCCAGAAGAGGGTCGAGGTTTTTTGGACCGTTGGGATTTACCACGGCCATCACTGCGTTCATCGGAGCAAGAGCTGGAAGTGTGCCCTCGCTTTGTTTCACGTGGAGCTCCCATCTCAACGTCAAAATCGGCAAGGCTAGACAGTCCGATGCTACTATCCAGTCCCAGGCTGAAGCCGTCTTCCGAAGACGTGTCCTGAGGAGGTAGGGACTGAGCCGCCGGCAAGCTTGGATCCACATTCTTGATGCTGGCAGCACTGTCCGCGTCTCTGCAGTCCGGTGTAGGCGCCCTTTGTGTGGGCGATTTTTTACGTGTACGACGCGATGTCGAAATGGTAGGAGCGGCCGCAACAGAAGAGGCTGTGGTGTTTTCGCCACTGTTTTCCAAAATAACCGGGGTCGTAGGGCCAACTCCAACAGCAGCAGCCTGATAACTGGGGTCATTTGTGCACTGAACATCAAGTGGCGTCAAAGAAGAGACGCCGACGCCGTTTTCAGGGCAGTGCGTTGCGTCTTTCGAAGCGCACGGTTCCTGCACCAGCGGGGAGGCCGACGCGCCAAGCGTCGCATCGACGATCGCGCTTTCGTTGTGCGCTTCGTTTGAAGGAACTTGTAGGGGTGAGGCCAGCACAGCGTCAGTGACCTCCTCTGCGTCCCCCGAGTCGGTAGTTGGTTCCATTGCCGGTGTCAGTGGTGGAAAGGCACCAGCGGCAGCGTCTGAGTAAGAGCGGCGGACAGGGCAAACCACAGTTGGGTGACCGTCCCCGCAGCGTCGACATGGGCGGTCACATCCTTCACTAACGTGACCGTGCACACCACAGCGACCACAATACGGTGTTGTGCACTGGGCTCGTAGATGGTCCCCTGAGCCGCATCTTCGACATACACGCTGGAGACCACGGTAGTCAAACGTAGCACGGTGATCGGAGATGCGCAGGTAGTTCGGCACAGGATTAGCGGCGTTCATCTCCATTCGAACATACCGCGTTCCAGTGAGTACGCCGCGTCGCCCGCTCATCAAACCACTGGTGACAGTGAGCACCTTGCCATATGGGGATAACGCTTGGACGAGAGCTTCGTTTGAGACGAACGATGGCAGGAACAGGCAGGCGACGTTGGTCACTTGTGGGCCAACGGGAACGACTTGAACACGCTCGCCGCCGATCACCAGGCAGCCAGCATTGACGATTAGAGACATGGAGGCCATGCTCTTAACGGTGACTTGGAAGTTTCGAGCTCCCTGATGCTGCACGCAGTATACCTCTGAGAGGCCGACTATTGAGGCCGTCGCATCAACGACGGTCTCGGCACTAGTCCCCGTAGGGACAACAACGTCGAAGACAAGGCGTCCAAGGCGTTCGAAGGCGTCCAAGACGCGACGGGCACCATGACTCGTACTGACGGACGCCCCTGACGTAGAACGATCAGGGACGTCCTTAGCACTTGCGTCTCTGAAGGCTGGAAATGGTGAAGTATTCATGTAGGCAACTCCAATAACGCTGGTCATTGTCCCAAGAAACTGCAAAAAAGTGTTCATTTATTTTCGCATATTTTTAAGGATGCTCGCCGAAAGAACATACTATTTCTAGCAAAATAATACAAAAAGCATGAAAAGATGGTCTGTAATTTCATTGAGGCAGATAAGCTTTTTTCTAATATACGTGCTTGTATGAGTACAGCCAACCATACTGTGTTTTACGCGCATAGTGTCAAGCCATGAAAAATAAAGTGCAGGTATCAGCATTATGCGTTCTCCATGGTTACGAATAAACAAAAAAAGTCGTCAAACTCGTGGCTTGCTATGATGCCGCCCCTGTTCAGCGTGAGCATACTTTAAATATGGAAACTGTAAAAAAAAAACTTGGTATCAAGGTGAGCAAATGGATTCGTATAGTTTACGAAACCTGCACAAAATTTTATATACACAGGCACACGAAAGGCTCACAACGAACGAACAAATCCAAACTGGCACAGTAAAGAATAACGTGTTTTCCCGTTATCGTGAAACAAAGCTTCCAAATAGGCGCTGTTGTAACATCTGGCTTGGTGACCAACTTTCAGCAGAAGGTAACTTGTAGCAGAGGAGACTCTTTTACACTACAAACGCAATTATAGGCTTGTTTGCTTAGGCACATCTTCCTTTTTTTCTACGTCGCCTTGTCGAATCAAAGGTGTTGTTTTGAATGTGTTGTTTTGTTTATTACCTTTCGGTAACTGCCCAAATTAATCAGAAGCAAGTGTGCGTCATCACTTCCTTTTGAGAAGGGGGCCATGGTGTTAAAGCCTGTTTGTTTTATGTTGTTTTGTTTTCTCTCCTGGAGTGGGGCAAAGTGCTGTTTAGCGAAATGACTTGCACATGACTGTGAACGTTTTTCAAAGATTCAGTGTGCTCGGTACACTCAACAAAATGCAGGCACGCGCAATTAGCTGCAACAAAGTTTGCTGCATGACATGACTTCTACGTGAAGAGTACAAGTCAACTTTGCTCGTTAAACGGCTGCTAGTGACAACGTTGCAAAAACTGTCTCTCTTCGGCATACAGCCTTTTTTGGCAACACGAGTGTGAATGCTATTTCACGTGGTACTCGTTAAAGGGCCACTCACCAGGCTCCCTACCAAATTTTAGCTAAACAGTGGAAGTTGTTGGGTGTCCGATGAGGAACATTTTGCCACAAAAGTTTTTGAATCGGTTCATCACGAGCGGAGAAAATGGAATTTTTGAAGCAGCGCGAAACGAGGATGAGAGGAGGCGAGCTCGAAACCCTTGCCGCTCCTCCGCGTAGCCTTCGCAAGCCAAATCTCTTCCCTACCCCCTCAGGCATCCGACCAAGAGGTCGGATGCCTGAGGTCGGATGCCTGTTTCTGCGAGATGGTTTGGAAACGCTGGCTTAGACGCGGTAGAATAGATGAGCACAATGAGTGCGCGAACGCGTAGAAGCGTTCCACGGTGGTCGTCTGCTCGATGCGCTGACCACGGGTACACGAACGCATTCTAAACGCCGACGCATGAGCCCCGCATCTCGTTGGAATTTAAGAGAGAAAAATGGAAAAAAAGACGCTCACTTTCCCTTATTGCGTCTCATTATTATCTAGAGTTTTATTTACCGTTTCAAGCAACAAATTACATAAACTGCGCATGCCATGGTAAATAATTTTCGCCATGTCACGTGCCACTGTTTGCAACGTCACAGCAGAGTTGTCTACGTAGAAGACCAACGTCACTGCATTGCCGTGTACGTAGGGCCATTCATACGCGCACGTCATGCCTTCATTCTCTGGGCGCGCACCGGCAGATGTGAGCGGGAGTAGCGTTCATCTTGAAATTTGACCCATTTCTGCGGCGCGTAGCGTTGAAATTTTGGCAGGCGTGATCATGAACGCCTCGTCTACACCTTAGGCCTATGAGCTCCAAATTTTAAACCTGGTGAGTGGCCCTTTAAGATAGGAGAACTCAAACATGCGTTTAGGGAGCAGTAGCAGGAGCACATGCAGAAAACGTCATCAGCTTGAAAAATTAACGAGAGGCCCATGTATCTGCCTTCATTATTCGGAGTTCCTCTCTGTGTGCAGCAAGAGACGCAGCAATACATGCGTATTGCGACTATCAGCCAACACACATCCGGTTGATACGCCTTACGTATACGTAAACAGACGCGCACTGTGCGTACTGGGTTGCGTTCGAGCCTCTAATATGGCGGAATGCACACGACGGTCGACAGATGGCTGTGTTGCTACCGGGGTTTGTGGCACAGGATATCCGGGGTCAGCATGTCGAGGCAGGAGGAGGTTGAACTTCGTAGAGAGAGTCTATTTACATTGCTTAAATGGCACGTACTCTCTGGCCTCAAGCTCTACATTAAAAGCTCTACATTGAAATAGGCTGTATATTGAACAAGCTCCGTGAACCACCTTAAGCAGCCCGCGAGGGCTGAATAAATACAGTCTCATCTCACCATATACCTAGATCGGGGAGCAGGTCCATACAGAACTGTCTAATAACATGTCCCGCAGCACACACGAGTGTCATTATGCCGGCACCGCCCCCAACGAACACACATACAAAAAACAAATACGTGTATGGTCCCGGCGATGCTGCCTCCTTCGGTGAATCTTGCTTGAGCGGAGTGAAATGAGTTTGTCGTCTCGCCGCTCGGACCGACCACCCATGCTTTGTCGAACGCAAGCCATGGTCTAGGCGCCTCCGAGGGATGACGATAGTTATAGCGCGGGAACAAAACGATGACACATAAACAAGGAGGACACGAAAGAAACGAGCTCTTGTTTCTTGTTCTTGTTTCTGTGCAGTTCTTGTCTGTGTCGTCGTTTTGTTCTCGCGCTATAACTATCGTCATGCCATACCAGCTAGCCCAAGCTGCCACACGCCTCTGAGGGGCCATGCCTGAACATCTGGTGCTTATTTGAGCGTCGGCGGCTCATCAGTCAGAGATGCACAGCGTGATGGTTCGACGTCCGTAATCGGCGGAAGCTCGGCATTGGACTTTTACCGGGGCAAGAAGACGCCACGTGTCGCATCTCTGCGCGGACCCTGAGGACAACCATGCTCCGTCGAGTAATTTCAGCCACGCAGCGCCCAGCACACGGAAACAGCCGGGCGTCTTGGTGCTGCTCCTTATCTTCACAAAAGGAGGCAGCTGCCTTTCTTCAGTTTTGGCGGCCGCGGCAAACGGGTGGCCCGCCAAGCGCAACAGCAGCAATTTCGCATATGGTCTATAGGCTTGGATATCACCGGCGTAAGATTACCTGGCTGGGGTATGTATTTGTTTGGAATGAACCCAGAGTTATAGCCTGGCTTTTGTTCAATATGTTGTGCGGTGGTTGGCATTTGCGTCTGTTTAGTCTGCAATGTTGTGTAATGTCATTGAATGTGGTTAGACGATCACATCAAAATCATTCCGGTTGTTGTGTTGATAGTGCCATCGCCCCGCTCTCATAGGTGGAGATGCAATTAAATCAGCCGCGGCTCGGTGAGAGACGTCGAGTCGTGATGTGGGCCACCTGGTTGCCTGCGAGCGGGACACCAGTGTCAACCGGGGTTCACAAGAGGAAGACAGTCGCATTTTGAGTTTAGAAATACCAGGATAATGGAGTCGAGGCCATCGCTCGTCGAAGCTCACCGCTGTCCTTGCTGCCACAGCATGATTGAAGCATCCAGGGCACCTGACACGAGATGCTGGTCGCAGGCGAAGCCACGGATGGCATTTTGCCAGTCACTGATCACAACCACAGCCTCCAGTGCGCGACCACTGCAAGAGCAATCCCCGCTTCTTAGGCCACCTCTGTGCCTAACGTGCACACCAGCGCTCGAGATACATTTGCCCGTGCGATTTACAGCTGCGATCACGTGAAAACGCCTTTCCTATGGGTATCGCGGGGCGTCCACGTACACCACCTAGTCGGAGTTGCCATACATTATTTCAGGTCACTCACCCTTTTGTTGCGGCACCTGACGTGGCGCGTCGGGTGCATGTTCTTGGGGAGTGGTGGGATGATGAGACGATCGCGGACCGTTATCGGAATCAGCGTGTTCTCCCCGCATTGCATGTGGCATGTTATGCCCAAAGACTCGAAAATGTGCCTGCCTGTCTTGGAATCGCTCAATCGCTCGTATTGTGCAATGTTGGGAGCCTCGACCACTTCGCCGAGGTGTTGGGCAGGCCCAGCTCGAAGAACATGTTGGTGCACGCGTAGACAGCTATGCAAACCGCCCTCTTAAACTCCATGCGAACAAAGCAAATTATAATTTTTTTCGGGTACGAGTGATGATCGAATCCAGCCAGTCTGCGTGGCAAGCAGGTTTTCTGCGTGATTGCCTCAATATTTGTTAAAACTGCCTCTAAAATATTATATGAATACCTTGTATTAGAAGGAGTATCCTCAACACATCATGTATTACGTGGCACAAGCAAAGAACCACGCAAGACTTCACAAAATGTGAATTGATTGAGTAGTGTTTGTTTTAAATGCCCACGCATCACGAAGCACGTAAACGTATTTAATCACCGTCAGGAGCAGAACCATCAAGACAGTGAACACTTCCGCAGGTTCGCTCGTCGCACTACCGAAGTGTTTTGGGCCCTTTGCTGGTGCGCAAAGGAAATAATTATCATCATATAGCGGGCTCTTAACAGCGGTACTTGTATTAGACATTGTGGGGATCTGAGGCGCGCCTGCGACCATTTCGCGGGCATTCCGCCGCACGGCCACACCCTTTTGCTTCCCTGCTCTGTTGACATGACGTGGCGATAGATGGCGCCACGCGCGGGCATGGCGCGCGCCACTGTGCGCGCCGAGGAAGCGGTCTCTTGTTCCGTGGACAGCGCCGGGTAAGCACGTCTTTTCCTTCGTCCGCGTCCCCTTTGGGAATCGCGGACGGTAGCCTGCCTGGGGTGACCTTGGGCACCCCGGCAGGCGTGTTTACTTGAGTGCTAGCTTCGGTAGCGTACGCTAAGCCCAGAGCGGTGCCTAGTGCTTGAAGTGGTCGTACCACAACGAGCCGCACTTGCGTTAGGCCTACGTGTACGAGGTTTGCCCTAACACTCGCGACCAGGCCCAGTGGCCATCGTGAGAGTGCGCAGCATAGCCGCGAGGGACCTTTTCCCGACCGGCGTGTCAAAGCTCGCCATTGCCAGCTGCGACGTGCTCGCGGTTTTCCCCTTATTGTGAACGTCCGCGTGCGGGTGCCTTTGCTACCCGCGTCCCGGGAGCGGACGTTGTGCTGTTGTTCGGGGTGCCGCCAGAGGCAATAAAGTGTTGTGTACTGTTACATTAGAACACTGTCTATTTGCCGCGCCGCGCTAAACGCCTTATCAGTTGAGCGCGCGCGGAGCGGTGCGCTACACGCGAGTGAACGGAGTAGCGGCCCTGTGGCTCGCTAAGCGTGAACCCGCGGTGATCGTCCGCTGCAGTTAATAGCGGGGTCACCATACTGGCGCCCAACGCGGTATCAAAGGCTCATTAAGCCTTTGATTAGTCTTAGCCGAGTCAGCCCGCCTTTGCGAATCAGACTCGCCGCGTTTACCCGCGTTATGTCTGCTCCGCGTGAGTTCTGTCCGCTGACGCTTTTAGCAGATACCGCATTGCTCGAGAACAGGGCCAGTGCCCCCTCTGAGCATCACAATCGCGCACCCTCACTTGTCACAAGCCCCAGTCGGGATGACACGAGGCGCTACGTATCAGCTCCCACTGGAGAGGTAGCGTGTTTTGGGTCCGGGGCCATAGCCCAACCCGAACAGTGCACAAGGGCAAATTGGACTACTACTGCTCCCTTTGGAATGCATGGCAGTTCCATATCACAGCGCTCCGAAACGGCTCTAAGTGGAGCTTCCGGGGCGCAGATCGGCACCGCGGCCTCAGCCGTTGCCGAATTTTGCCCGCTGGCTGCTGTGCAACCTAGCAGCCTGGTACCCAACGCGGTATCAAGGGCTCAATAAGCCTTTGGTTAGTCTTAGCGAGCCAGTTCGCCTGCGCGATTCGGGCTCGTCGCAACATGTCTGCTCCGTGGCATGCCGCGTTGCACAAAGAGGCCACTGCCTCTATCGACGGGCGCCCTTCGGCGCTCGCCTGTGTCGTCACCCCTTTTTGTGGTGAATACACTCCTACGTGGTAGCTGACGCGCTATCTCGTGCCCCTGTTGTCTGCCGAGAACCTGGCTTCCGGTGCGACGGCCGCTCGCGGTGCCTTAGCACTGGCAAGCGTTGGGGGCGAAACAGCGGCGAAAAGGGGGAGTCCCCTTGAGGACGACCTTGGCTGCTATCCAGGAAGCGGCGCACTGCGTAGTGGCCCGAGCGGGGGGAACTTTCCGAAGGCCACCGTGCCGAGAGCGAACCCGTGACGCCGTGCACGCGGCGGTTGCTGCGGTCCTGAGGGGGCGCGATACCAGACTCCCCCATTTGGGAGAATGGGAGTTGCTTTCGGCAGCGAAGAGCTACTGAAGGCTCAGCAGAGTGATCCGTTTCGAGTCTCGGAGGGACGGAGCGCCGTATACGCTGCTTGCTTTGCGGCGGGCGCCGTTTAAACCGTCTTGAGAGGCGCGCCGTTACGCTGCTTGTTCTGCGGCGGGCGCGATTAGGGGGCTGAAACAGCGTGTGTCGCTGAGTCCCGGCGGATTCATTTTGCTTGGACCATGACGGGCTCCTGCTGAAGTATATAGTCACTTACGACGAGTCCATAGACCCGTTTAAGGTGGTTATGCCCAAAGTCTGAGAGCCGCACTGTTGCAAGCCTCTCATGACGAGCCCATTGCCGGTCACCTGAGTGGCTCTAAAGTTTTGCGAAACTGAGCAAGGTTGTGACTTGGCTTGGCGTGCCCATATCGCAGACCTGAAAGCCTTTGCGTCGAGGTCTGACGAGCCTGCGCCAGCGCCCAGTGGCTCTTCGCGCAAGCAACGGCGCACACCCGGCGCGGCGGACCGCATTCGGACCACGCACCGGTATAATCTGAGGAAGCGGTCACCTTAGTGATTTCGCGCCGGACGGCGGGCTTATTTCCTCAACCGAAGGCCCTCATTTCAACTTTCTTGCCTCAGTTAGCTAACTTCTTTACAGCCAGTGCTTGCAAAGAAGTCTGTTCCGCCCAGTTACTGCTGCTGATTGTCATTTGAGTGTTGTTGTTTACTTGATGTTTTTCAGTGTTTTCTTTTTTTTTTCTTCTCGCCGGAGAAGGGGATTTGAATTGGTGCTTTAGCGTGGGGAGAGGGACAAATGACACTCTGTGCTTCCCTTGCGGTGCGCGTTTGGAGAGACCCGACCATCGGAGGTGTGTGTGCGTGTGTGTGTGTGCGTGTGTGTGTGTGCGTGTGTGTGTGTGCGTGTGGCGACAACTTAGGAAGTCACCGACCCCTACACCACTTTGGACTCTGGAGGTGTTCGGAGACCTGCACGAGGCCATCTGTCGCAGACGCTCTGCACAACTCGACCGACGCCGAAGCCAGTATATTTGGCGACCATTATTCCAACAGAAGGGCCGGCTGTCGCAGCGATGTCCATCCGAACCTCCACCAAGGCGGCATTCGTCGGACTCGCAGGGCTGTCGTCAACATTGACGAGACGAAGGTGAGCCCGTTCCTCGCATGAAGGCCTCAACCAGGACCCTCCCCTTGAACTCTCGCATCCACGCAATCACCCAAGTCAGACATTACGTGACGCTGCCCCTCCGAGCCGTGAACGCGCTCTTGCGTGAGCATCATGAACTCCTGTTACCCCTCTTCCGCGGAGCCCTTGTATTTGTCAAGTGTATTCTTGTGTTGTTTATTTTTTTTTCTTCAGCAGCAGTTGCAGAGCGAGGCTGAGGCTAGCTGTTGCCCATTGCATGACGCCTTTGCATGCATGGGCGACGACCGGCTGCCTTTGCAGACCGGTATATAGGGTGAATTAAGGAGAGGAGGATGTGGGGATCTGAGGCGCGCCTGCGACCATTTCGCGGGCATTCCGCCGCACGGCCACACCCTTTTGCTTCCCTGCTCTGTTGACATGACGTGGCGATAGATGGCGCCACGCGCGGGCATGACGCGCGCCACTGTGCGCGCCGAGGAAGCGGTCTCTTGTTCCGTGGACAGCGCCGGGTAAGCACGTCTTTTCCTTCGTCCGCGTCCCCTTTGGGAATCGCGGACGGTAGCCTGCCTGGGGTGACCTTGGGCACCCCGGCAGGCGTGTTTACTTGAGTGCTAGCTTCGGTAGCGTACGCTAAGCCCAGAGCGGTGCCTAGTGCTTGAAGTGGTCGTACCACAACGAGCCGCACTTGCGTTAGGCCTACGTGTACGAGGTTTGCCCTAACACTCGCGACCAGGCCCAGTGGCCATCGTGAGAGTGCGCAGCATAGCCGCGAGGGACCTTTTCCCGACCGGCGTGTCAAAGCTCGCCATTGCCAGCTGCGACGTGCTCGCGGTTTTCCCCTTATTGTGAACATCCGCGTGCGGGTGCCTTTGCTACCCGCGTCCCGGGAGCGGACGTTGTGCTGTTGTTCGGGGTGCCGCCAGAGGCAATAAAGTGTTGTGTACTGTTACATTAGAACACTGTCTATTTGCCGCGCCGCGCTAAACGCCTTATCAGTTGAGCGCGCGCGGAGCGGTGCGCTACACGCGAGTGAACGGAGTAGCGGCCCTGTGGCTCGCTAAGCGTGAACCCACGGTGATCGTCCGCTGCAGTTAATAGCGGGGTCACCATAACATTCATGAATACTTTGAAGCATCTTATGTTACGCGCACAATCCTTGTTTTTGTATGGCCTTGTTGGAGCGTGCAGCGAGAACCGAAGCAGGTTAGCAGTTCAGAAGGCGATGCACACGAGGCCCGATTGTGCTATCATGATCTACTTCTAAATACAATGCTCAAGCGTACTCGAATGTTTTTCTGTATGTGTGTCTGTGTGTGTGTTTGCTGTGAGCGACGAAGATAACTCAATGACCTTGCTGTTCATTACTGAGGTCTTTAGAGGTCAGTTTCCCAGCTTATATTCGTACGAACAGGCGTACTCAAGGCTGTGCAAGAAGGAAGAAGGGGTGTTTTACCACTGCGTTACTTCTCTTCCCAAATCGTTAGTCCCTTCCATTGAACACGAAAACCAAAGTGAAATGACGTCGTGCTTCTCACAAAGTCTGAATCTTGGTCCCAGACTACCAGGATTGACATGGTAAAGAAAAGAAGTAAACGGTTCTTCGATTAAAATATTTGGAGCACTTGGCTGCCCTTGTTGTCAAACATAAACAAGTATATACTGATGCAACAAAAAAAGTTCGAAAGGTCGAACGAACTAGAGTTACACCGCAGAATCGACGCCCTCATTTAGCAAACTCAGTGAAGTGGAGAAAGGTGTGTCACAAACGAGCTAGCGCGTCGCCGAGTTCTGGCGGTGTGACTTTGCCGGGTGCCGGAAGAGGCACCTCAAGGTCAACGATAAAGAACAAAACAAGCATCCAAAGACTCCCCGGGCGCACCGTCTTTTCCCCTCGGAAGCGTAGTTTCGCCGACTAACCTTCTCACATCGGCCGCCATGCAGACCCTGGAATGATTTGGAAGAAAGGGGCGCGGGAATGTAGAGTTGCGTCACGAGTCGCGGACGGCCCTCGAAACGCCTCGCTCTTTCTTCAGCCTTGGCTGTGCATCGCGCTGACGAAACGATTAGAACTTTCTGGAATCTAGCGCGAAAGGTATTTAAGCGAGCAGCGGAGAAGGGAGATCAGAAGAAGAAAAACATTGCCCGCAGCTTCCCTCGGGGGAACACTGAGGAGGATGCGGAGCATATAATTGGTTAACGGGGTGTTAAAGTGCGACTTACTTGGGTCGATGGCTAAATTGGTTAACGTGGTTGTAGGAGGGGGTGTTAAATGAGTGAACACGTGCACACGTATGCGAAAGGGCGGCGCTGGTCGAAGGGACGTCGATCATTGTGTTTGTGGATTCGTTGGAATTCATTTCACCGCGACCTTGGACGTCGACGCACCGTACAAACCAACCGACGAGCGGCAACTGAGCGAGCGAGCGCCGACCTTGAGTATATATACAGCGCGACGGCGCATGCACTGTCAGCTGTCGAATGTTCGAGAAGGGGGAGAAGCGCAACGGCGCACGCGCGTGCGTCAGCTGCCGATGTTCTCGAAGCGCGACGGCGCATGCGCGCGCGTCAGCTGCCGATGTTCTCGAAGCGTGATGGCGCATGCGCGCTACATTATACAGCTAGCGAATGTTCGTGAAGAGGAGAAGCGCACGCGGTGTGTAGAGGAGGAAGGGTGCACAGATCGTGGAGGAGTGAAGTGCGCGCGGTGTGTAGAGGAGGAACGGATGCACAGATGGTGGAAGAAGGAGGAGGAAGCTTGCGGACGGCGCCGCACTACAAGCCTCGAGTATTAGATGCTCCGCATCAAAAAAGTTTGCGCCAGTGTGCGTAGGAAGGAGATGAAGAAAGTTTTGCGCAACTGCGCGTAAGCTCCTTCCGCTATGTCGGCAAACTTTCTGTTCTCAGTGACAAAGCAGGCGATGAGGAGAGTTTCCACCTGAGGGGTGAAAGCTTGTGTTACAAGCAGAACAGTGTGTCTACCGCCAGCGAGTGAAGACGCGTCGCAGCAGCGGCGCTTGGGAAGCCGACGTGTTACCGGCGAAGAAGTTACACTCGAAGTTGTTAAAAGGGTGTGTGGTTCGTCCTTTTGGAGACTAATGGGGCTGCCACAAACATTAATCTCTTTAAGGACTAACGGCACCAGGTCTAACAGTTAGTCCCCTTAGGCGAGCTCAAGGAACAAACATTTAGTTTACATTTACATCTTAGTGAGTAACGGTAAGTCTCACAATTAACCCCAAAGGACTAACATTTAGTCCTCACATTTACAGCTTAGTTAGTAACCGTTAGTTCCACAACTCACCCCAGAGGACTAACATTTAGTCGTCACATTTGCACCTTAAAGGGCAACCGTTAATCCCCACGTTTACACCTTACTGGGTGTCGTGTGTTAGGTTCGTCACATAGCAAGGCGTGTGACGCGAGGAAGATGGAGACAGTGAGGAAAACAAACGGGAGTTATATTGGATGAACAAAAAAAACTATTGCGCGTACAGTACTGTAAGTCGTACACGCGCGTGGTTCACACACAAAAGAAAAGAGTAACCAGTCTCACAGTCTGTGCCGTAGCCCGATGCCTTGAAGTGGGACCCGTTGCGTGCTCGGATGCAGTCGTCGCTTGGGTGCCAGGTCAGCATACCACTGTCTATATCACCAGGTCTAGGCGTAGCCGCACACTGTCAGCGACGTCGGCTCGGTAGACGTGGTCAGCAGCTCCGGTCTTTCGAGGGCGCTCGCCGTACCGGAGATGTCCACAGGACCACTCACCGAGAACTCGTGCTGGCCACGCCGACACGCCGTGCCCCGAGGACGTCAATGGCTCGAGGACAGGAACCCGGCCTTTCGAACCTCGCGCGTAGTTGAGGGTTCGCCCTAGGCTCCCTTGCGTCGTCTTGCCGGCGTCCGAACGGCTTCGTTCTCCACGAGCGTCTCCTCTTCTTTTTTTAATGGGCGCGCTGCAATGCCCCTTCATTCTTCTCATCTTCTAAATGATGTGGTGCTGTCGTCTGCTAGGCTCGCATTTTTAAGGTACTACATCACATCACCCCCCACTTAAGAAAGTTCTTCCGGTAGAAGAACTTGAGGGCACTGGGGACACGTTGGTTCGCAGACGGAAACACACACGTAAGCACCGCTGCACACTATAGCAGTTCCGAGCCCCGCACACTTGGCACATTCGGTCACAAAAGTACACACCAGGAAAAAAAAGACACAAGTCACAGAACTAAAGCGTCATGATACTTGTATTGCGCTGTCAGGTTTACATCTAAAGCTTTTAATACCACTGAGCATCGATTCTTTATGCATACGTTGCTCACAGAGTTGGCAAACGGACCACGTAATCTAAGCACTTCCATAAAGATGAGGCTCCACCGTAACACGCAGCTGTTCACATGCTTGGCCGACGTGATGTACACAAGCGGTTTGTGGTCCCTATGTAGAATGAATGTGCGTCCGAATAAGTAGATATGAAGTTTCCGGACCGACCACGTAAAAGACAGGGCCGCTCGCTTCACTGTAGAGTAAGCAGCTTCGCATGGTTGCAGTATACGGCTTGCGCATGAGACTGGGAGCAGTATTCCTTTCGTTGGAATGGAACGCATGGTAGCTCGTCGCTTTCGGTGTCATCCGCCCGGCAAACAGCTGATGCTTCATGCGGTGGTGCAACCGGCCATTCCTCATACTTCTTCAGTAGGTTTATATGGAATAGCGTGCTTCTGGTACCGAGGTCAATTAAATAGTCGACATCGTTTCTCTTCTCAATGACATTAAAGGGTCCCTTCCACGTCAGAACCAATTTGTTGGTATCCGATGGAAGCAGAAGCAGAACTTTCTCTCCAGGGGATAATTGACGTGGTCTGGCCTTTTGGTCATAATGTTTCTTTTGTACTAGCTTCGCTTTCTGAAGCTCCTCCTTTGCTAGACGGCAGGTGTCTTCAAGACGATTCCGCAGTTCGACTACGTACCCGTAGGATGTTTTTAAATCATCATCAAGATGATCAGCTGCCCATATTTCTTTCAATATTGCCAGGGGACCTCTGACGTAACGGCCGTAGAGCAAGTCGAACGGGGAGAAGCCTAAGCTCGACTGGGGAACTTCGCGATAAGCGAAGAGTAAGGGCGCCAGGTACCGGTCCCATTTCTTCGGACACTCCTGACACATTCTTCTTATCATTTGTTTCAGGGTACCGTTGAACCTCTCTACAAGGCCATTAGCCAGTGGGATGATATGGGGTTGTTGGCAATTGTTTGAAGGAGAGAAGTCGGCTTAGCTCCTTCATTAGGCGTGACGAGAATGACGTGCCTCTGTCACTGATTATCTCCCGTGGGACACCTACACGAGAAAACATCTCCAGAAGTGCCTCAGCGACTTTCTCCGTCTCAATGCTCGGCAGTGCTACAGCATCGGGATAACGCGTTGCCATGTCCACCATTGTCAGTACGTACTTGTTTCCGCCCTCTGACATCGGTGATAATGGACCCACAATATCAATGGCTACTCTCTTGAAAGGGGTGTCAATTATAGGAGTGTTGCCGAGAGGTACACGACCCACCAAATGCTTGGGAATAGTTCTTTGACATATATCACACGATTTAACAAATCGTGTGATGTCTGACTGAACCCCTGGCCAGTAGAACTCTTCGAGTACCCGGTCGGTAGTTCGTTTAATTCCCTGATGGCCCGAAAGGATGCCTTCGTGGGCCATTTTCATAACAAATTATCGGAGGCACCTTGGTACCACAAGCTGATTCACCTGCCTCTTAGAGTGAAGGGTGTACTTGTGATAGAGGATACCATTCTTCGTGAAGAACAATGTTTTAGCAAACCTGATCTTGACCTCTTTGTTGACGGCTTCGAAGCATTTCCGCAGGCTGCTGTCTTCCTCCTGTTTGGTTTTAAAGTCCTGTGGGCTGATGTCTAAAGGATTTATAACTGGAGCCGGAAGTAGATGTGGATTTCCTGCCTTTCGGTTTACTGCAGCAACTTTTGTCTTGCAACGTGTTTTCCTTGCAGCCGATGTTGAAGTCTTTGCATACAAGGGTCCGTGTGCAGAACCGAATTTTTTTGCGCCAGAGTACTCTTCTGCAGTGTTCTGGGTGTAAAGACGGCTCTTCCAATCGTTATCAGGATTGTGAGCATCTCGAACGCCTTCCACATTTCCCAAGACAACATCATATAAAGGAGTATCCATACAAAGGGCTCGAGTTTTGCCAGTGAAGAACGGTGAAAAAATTTCCACGTGTGCTTCAGGCAGCTTCATCAACCGTCCGTCCAGGAGGTAAATCGAGGAAATCTTTCCAGTCAGCTTGCTATCCGCCACAAGAGACCTTTTGACAATGATTGAATCGCATCCGGTATCTCGCAGTACTGTTGCGGGATATCCTTCGAGTACACCTTCGCCCGTGGGCATCGATTTTTCCTTCAGCTTGGCTGGGCGCGTTTCTGCGCACTCCGGACTATAAGGAACACAAAGGGAAGCCTGCGACTCTGAATTAATTATCTTGGCTCCATCTCTTTGTTGAAAAGAGCATGAGGCCTTCTCAACGCTGTTGGCCCTTTTGGAGCAGTCAGCTGTTTTATGCCCAGTGCGGCGGCCTTTTCCACAAAAGGGTGGCTTTGTACCTGGGCCCTTTGTGTTGGTCCAGCAATCAGCTGCTCTGTGACCCTTTTTGTTGCAAAGGAAACACTGCGGTCTCTCTTTGTCATCTTGCCGCTCAGACGTTCGAGTTTGACCTGGAGGCTTGCTCAGGATATCGCCTTTACATTTGCCAAGGTTAATCAACCCCTGGGCCTCCAAGTAGTGGTCTGTAGCCTCCGCAAGTTTTTCAAGGCTTTCACAGTTTCTTTCCTTAAGAAACACAGCGAGTTTCTCATGGCATTGCGCGAGAAACTGCTCCGAGACAATTTTGTCTCGCAGAGCATCGTAGGTCCGGTCTGTCTTGGCCATTTCTTGCCAATGGTCAAAATAACCTAATAGACGCCCGGCAAACTGCGTGCCCGTTTCAGAATTATCTGGTTTGGCTGATCGAAACTTTGTCCGATAGCCTTCTTCTGTGAACCTAAAGCGTTGTAGTAGCGTTTTCTTCAACGTTACGTAGTCCGTGGCATGTTCTGGTGCCATCCTACCAACTACACTCAAGGCCTCTCCGGTCAAGCAAAGGCTTAGTGATAGGGCCCATTTGTCTTGCGGCCAGTCTTGACTAGTAGCGACGCGCTCAAATCGCTGTATATATGCGTCCAGCTCATCGCGTTCCTCGTTAAAGGCTGGGATGAGTTTATGTGGACTTCGGTAGCTCTGCGTGGTGCCTACGGGCGCACCCTCGGTAAGCTGCCCAGTAGTTGTGCTACCTGCTGTCGCACCTAACTGATGCAACCTTAACTTGAGCTCAAGAACTTCTTTCTCTGCTTGTAATCTAGCGACTGCCTCTGCCTCGGCTTCTTTCGCGGCATTTCGTTCAGCCAGACGAGCGTCACGTGCCTCTTTTTCGCGTGCGCGTTCTTGGTCCATCCATTCTTTTAGTGCTGATCCACTTAACCCCAATTCCTTTCCGATCGCCGTCAGCTTATCTGCCTCCATCATCGACCGTCACACACGCATATGCGATGTGATACTCTCCTTAGATGTAACAAGAGTAGTCCTGTCTCGCGGACGCCAGATATGTCGTGTGTTAGGTTCGTCACATAGCAAGGCGTGTGACGCGAGGAAGATGGAGACAGTGAGGAAAACAAACGGGAGTTATATTGGATGAACAAAAAAAAACTATTGCGCGTACAGTACTGTAAGTCGTACACGCGCGTGGTTCACACACAAAAGAAAAGAGTAACCAGTCTCACAGTCTGTGCCGTAGCCCGATGCCTTGAAGTGGGACCCGTTGCGTGCTCGGATGCAGTCGTCGCTTGGGTGCCAGGTCAGCATACCACTGTCTATATCACCAGGTCTAGGCGTAGCCGCACACTGTCAGCGACGTCGGCTCGGTAGACGTGGTCAGCAGCTCCGGTCTTTCGAGGGCGCTCGCCGTACCGGAGATGTCCACAGGACCACTCACCGAGAACTCGTGCTGGCCACGCCGACACGCCGTGCCCCGAGGACGTCAATGGCTCGAGGACAGGAACCCGGCCTTTCGAACCTCGCGCGTAGTTGAGGGTTCGCCCTAGGCTCCCTTGCGTCGTCTTGCCGGCGTCCGAACGGCTTCGTTCTCCACAAGCGTCTCCTCTTAATTTTTTTAATGGGCGCGCAGCAATGCCCCTTCATTCTTCTCATCTTCTAAATGATGTGGTGCTGTCATCTGCTAGGCTCGCATTTTTAAGGTACTACATCACACTGGGCAACCGTTAGTGCTCACAGTTACACCTCGCCGGACGAACGGTTGATCCACTCGAATACTCCACTCAGATAAATTTTTTATGCTCGATTCAAACATTTTTTAAAAGTTATTTTCTACCAGGCTTTATACTTTTTTCGCCTGTTCTTCTGCGCAGTGAGCAACAAATAGCGCAGAAAAGAACACGCGAAAAAGTAGTTAGCTACCTATGTGTAATTGCTTTCGCAGCCACGGCAACTAAAGACAAAAGTCCAACCTCGAAATCTTTTATTTGCCCACCTACACATGAAGTTTCTCCATTCTTTTAAGTGAATTCCTCGTGAAGCATACAAGTCCAGTCTCATTCTTGTTCACTCCTTGTGAAGCTCCTCCAACGGAAGCGATCGATGACAAACATTGCAGACGCCACCACACGCAGCCTTCTGCCTGTTGTGTTCGCATGGCTGTACGTTCAATAAGACTGTAAAAATAGATAGACACAAGTGCGAGAAGATAAAGATGCACGCATATGACAAGTACCTGCAAGTTAATATGAAAACATGCGTGTAAAATATGACACACAAATAACTTTACCTTCGTATTTCGTACATTCCTTCTGAAGCTGCTCTTACGAAAGAGATGGATGGATGACAGGCATCGCAGATGCCAGCGCACACAGCCTTCAGCACGGTGTGTGCACACGGCTGCACAATAAGTATGTGAAATAGTGACTCACACGTGACAGAGAATGAATACGAATCCATATGAGAAATACGTGCAAGATGAAATAAAAACAGACGTGATATATGACATGCTAATAATTGCACCGTGATGTCACACATCGTCAAAGACTCATTTAGATCCCCGTAGCGCAACAGCTTAGGAGCGGCGGCCGCAGCCACACCTCTGCGAACCACCGTGCCGCCAGCATATCAGCGCGTTCTAAGCGAGCGACGTCGTTCAGCTCGAGCAAGCGAACGCGAGACCAAACAAGGCGTTGTACGCGGAGTGTCTTCTGCCAGCGAACTTATAACAGGAGAGCGAGCGTACGCTTGGCCGCTGCTACGAAGACCGCCGAGCTGGTTTGGAGCTAGCGCCAAAGAAATCGACGGTAATGCGGCCCTTTTCCACAAGCTGAAGCGAGTGCAGCGCGCAAACGTGAGTGCCCCGCCGCGGCCTATGGACGGCGCCGAGCTGCTTGCGACCGTTTGACGGGGAAGCCAACTGAATGGCCACCGATTGTCACTGAGTTCCGACGCTAGCGAAAGCCCCGCCTGCTTGTGCTCGTGCACTTACGGCACGCGAAATATACTACAACCTAGCTCGTTACGAGAAGCCGCATCATGTTTTTGACGACTCCCAACACAGCGACGAGGTCTCAGCCTGATATCGCCAGCCCGGAGCTCATCATGGCGGCAAAGACAGGGGAGCTCTCGTAGAGCGAGCGTACTGGGAGGCCGATGGCAATGGCGGCCAATTTACAGGCGGGCGGTGGCGCACTGCTCAACTCTGTCAAGTGAAGGGTGACAGTCTAGTTGAGGGGCGTTTGTGACTACGGGGGTAAGTGGTTTTCACGCGGCATGCCTTCCTCTGTGGTTGCTCCTCAATGGTCTATCCGTTCATCGCGCGTGCCTATTGGACTCCGTTACTTCTTTTTCGGGTAATTTCGCCTTAGACTGTAGGTGCTTGGAGAGCGGCCAATTCAAGACGTGAGGTTTCCTGGAAGAGAAAATTCGTGGGCTGCGTATCGACAACAGCGCTGGACTTTGAGTGAGTGATTCTTGGATGAGTATCATTGACACTTTCTTCTAAGGACTTTGAACTGAATAAGTTTTTGAACTCTTTAGTCTTTAAGGGTCCTGGCTGTTCGATGCATGTGATTGCATTGTAGCGCGTCTTGCTGTTTGTGTTCGTTGTTTCGAGTGGAGCTGATTGTACCGTGTAGTACGTTGTTGGATTTGTGTCATATCGTATTCAAGTATTGTCGAGTGTGAATATTTTGGTACCATTTGATCTCTCATATTTGGGAATATAATTTTGTTTTGTTTTTCAACTCTCGGCTCTGACTCGTTCTTTAGGCCACAGCCGGCGTCCGCTGGCGCGCCAAATAGGACCACCTCTAAATTGTCTACGCTTCGTGGTGCAGTTAGGGGGCCGATACGTTGGCTCTTGGAATTAGCCCGGCGATTGGCTCCCTAATAATGGGACATGCGGCGATTATTCTGACGTCCGCGACAGGACCTTTTTAATGCACAGTGTGTCAAAAGTAGTGAGAAAGAGCCTCGAGTTGTTGGTAGTGCAATCGGAACAGTTTTTGTGGCTTGCTCAGTGTTCTCGTTAATGAGCGTGCAGAGAGTGTTTCGATACACTGAGTTGACAGATGTCATGTGCACGCGGCTAGAATTTTATTTGAGAGGCACCATGGATCTGGAGAAGTTAGTAGCTCTTGGTGAGAAGATGAGTCTTTCTGGCCCCGAAAAATGAAAGTGTGTCAGAGAGGCACCATGGATCTGGAGAAGTTTGTAGCTCTTTGTGAGAACATGAGTCCTTCTGGCACAGAAATATGAAAGTGTGTCAGCAATGAAGAAAAAGGAAGAAAAAGAGAAGGCCAAAGAAGAAAAGGCAGCAGAGCTGAAAAAAGAAAGGTTGGCGGTTGAAAGAGCCAAAGCGGAAAAAGCAGCTGAGCTTGAGAGACAGAAGTTGGCAGCTGAGAGGCCCAAGGAAAAAAAAGCAGCTAAGTAGGAACGAGGGAGGTGTCCATTATTTCGAGTGTAGCTGATTGTACAGTGTAGTACGTTGTTTGATTGGTGTGATATCGTATTCATATATGTCGAGTTTGCATATTTGTGTATCGTTTAATCTTCAATGTTTGAGAATACACTTTTGTTTTGTTTATCAACTCTCAGCTCCGACTAGTTCATCGGGCCACAGCTGGCGTCTGCTGGCGCATCAAATAGGACCACATCTGAATTGTCCGTGCTTTCATGGTGTAGTTCGGAGGGCCGATACTTCGGCCCTCGGAATTAGCCCGGCGATTGCCTCGCTAATTAACGGGACCTGTGACAAGGTGCCATTGACATCCCTCACCCACTTCAATCGCAGACCTATGTGCACAGGGGTATAACCTGATGCTTCGCTTACCGCCATGTCATCGAATACATGTCTCTTGCGGTAAGAAAGAAAAGAGAGCAACACAAGACTCCCGCTGTGGCATTGCGGTAGAGTATTACCGGCAAGTACGAAAATTGTTCTCTGTACTGTTCTTTTAGGGCACATACTGCAGTAAGCTACCATGAATGGCGCCAGCCAGGTAGTGTGACCCAGTCAGACGAAAAAAGGGCTGGTGCAAGGGCTCGAAGCACCGAGTGCGAGGCAATCAAGAATTCGTTAAATTTGGCTGGCCAAGTGCTTCATTGTACACTATATTTCGCTGTCGCCAGTTTTTGTTTCACCTCGTAACAAACCGTAGTTCAATTAGCAAAAAAATGTTACTTAGGGAAGGCGTGCCAGGGAAAGTTACGTAAGGCAGTCACCAAATTTGCATGGTATCTTAAGCGAAGCGACGGCACATAGCAACAAAAGTTTCAAGCTGAAAGAGACGAAAAGGCTCATAAAGACGAAAAATGAGACGCCTATTAACTAACATAAGGATGCTCTAACAAGGCTCTGAGCTTTTTTATGTTTCACACGCTGCTCTTTCTTATCAACTTCGCAAACTACTGCCACCCGAACATTAAATAAACAACCGTTATACGGGTCACAAAACCTCAGTATCCTCCATTTATTTAGGTTGACTTTATCATTTTTTGTCCTATACAATTTGTCTGACTAAAACAGGCTGTCTTGAAATAAAATTTCAAAAAACACGCACTGCACATCTCTTTAGAAAACAGAGCTTAAGATATAGTGCTAACAACCATGCTGCCCTAACAATAGTGAAAAGGTCACATTAACAAAATAATTTTGATACTGCAAGATTTGCTGTTGGTTTTCGCGTTGCACCACATTTCGAGATCCCTCGGAACGAGAGAAAATATACACCAGTAAACAAGTCAGGAAATTAAATGCACTCTATTTATTCTGTGGTGGGAATAAATAAATTTTAAAGACCAATGAAAACAAATTCCTCTGTAACTTTCACTCTTCTCTTCCTTGCGAAGATTCTGAAGACGGTCATTTCTGAAAATAAGAAAGGGATTGTTATTATAGAAGCTCATTTACATTAAGAAAAAATAAAAATAGAAAGACTGGCTTTCGAGATAACTGAACTTACACTTCTTCTTGCGGAGAAGGGTAGCGTAGCTTAGAGGAGAGCCAAGACCATAGCCATAGTTGAGACCGTAGCCGAGGAGTCCATGGCCGTAATCGTAGCTGCCAGAACCGTAGCCGAGTGAGCCAATGCCGTAGCTGTAGTAGGCTGGAGCGGCGTGAGCAATGCCGTAGGTAGCAATGGCTGGGGTGGCGTGGGCGACACTGTAAGTAGCCACGGCGGGAGCAGCGTGGGCAACGGTGGCAACAGCTGGAGCAGCGTGGTGGACAGTGGTCACTGCTGGGGCAGCAGCGTAGGTGGCGATAGCTGGGGCCGCAGCGACGACTGGGGTGGACTGCACAACCTTCGTCACGGTTGGGGCGGCGTAGGTGGCAACGCGAGTGACAGCTGGAGCAGCAGCATAGGTGACAGCTGGAGCCGCAGCGACAACTGGAGCAGATTGGACAACCTTGGTAACGGTAGGAGCAGCGTAGGTGGCAACGCGAGTGACGGCTGGTGCCACTGCGTAGGTGACAGCTGGGGTGGACTGAACAACCCGGGTCACGGCTGGGGCAGCAGCGTAGGTAACAGCTGGGGTGGCCTGAACAACCTTGGTGACAGCTGGGGCAGCAGCGAAGGTGGCGACAGCTGGGGCGGCGTGGACAGCAGTCACGGCTGGAGCGGCGTGAACAGCGGTCACGGTTGGAGCAGCTTGGTAGGTGGAGATTGTGCGGGTGACAGCTGGGGCAGCGACAGCATAGCTGGTGGCTGGAGCGGCATAGCCGAATCCGTAGCCAACGCCGTAACCGGTCAAGCCAGAGTACCCAACAGCCGTGCGACAGACCATAGTGAGATAGGCCGAGGCCACCATAGCCGAGGCCAGCATAACCGAGGTTGCCAGTAGCCAACGCCGTAGCCAAGGTTGCTGGCAAGGGTGTAACCTCCAACACCCTGGCTAATGTGGCCAGCGAAGGCGCTGGTGGCCAAGGCAAAAACGATGCAGGCGCGCAGCTGAAAGAAAAATCAGTTGTGAAATATGTGTATTTATGTAGCAGTTTATGTTCATTTATTCATTGATTATTTCCACTGTAAAATTTCTTATACAATGACAGGGGCCAAAAAAAGCTGCTCTTGGCAGCTTGAGGAGTGCATATGAATTACGCATGTTAATAATGCGTAATCCATCATCTTTATCATCATCATCATCAGCCTGACTACGTCCACTGCAGGACAAAGGCCTCTCCCATGTTCCGCCAGTTAACGCGGTCCTGTGCTTGCTGCTGCCAATTCATACCCGCACACTTCTTAATCACATCTGCCACCTAACTTTCTGTCTCCCCCTAACCCGCTTGCCCGTAATTCATATGCAACTATAAATCATAAGAGTCTGGCCACCATGCTGATGTAGTGATTACGGTGCACGGCTGGTAATCAAAAGACCCTGTGTTTCATAGCGGCTGCGTCAGTCGCATTCAGATGTAGGCGAAAAGAGGCCCATGTGCTGTTCGATGTCTGTGAACATTAGAGAACACCGGATAATCTGAATCTCCCGGAGTGGACTGCTTAACTTTTGTTTCTTAATCATGTGGTAGCTTCACCACGTTAAAACTAGACATTGATATTCAAACATAAAAGTCTGGAATTGTTGAATTGACCTAAACGTTGGAGAAAGATTGGTGCAATAATTTATAGAATATTTGAGTGTTAGAATTATGGCTATACATAATTAAGTTATTAGTTATTGATAACAATGTTCTGAAAGTGCGTGTGTTGCATTATCTGATATCTATAGCGTGATACAATCGTAGTGGTTCTTAGTTCATCGAGGATTTCGCAAGCAAGTCAAATAGAGCATGCGGTCACTTACCATGGTGATGGCCTTTGTGTGATCGAGGAGCAGAAGCGTCTGATCTGTGCTGGGGATGAGTGAGCTTTTATACCTCAGGTTGATGCGGAACATGCAAAAACTGGCCTTCACGAGGGGAGAGGGAAATATTAATGTTTCTAGGTTTACTAAATGATCTCCGCCAATGCTGCAACGGCTGGCGTTTTTGGCCACTGAACCACCATTGATCACAAAGTTTTTTTGTAATGCATTTCTGTTTGCTTGAAAAACTGAACTGGTTTTAATGACACGCGCAGTGGAGATATGCTCAATTAAACATTCAATTCTCGTTTTACTGGTAGTATGGGGAAAAGAATAGGAAAGAAGAGGGTGGGGCTCGTTTTGGAGTGCAGAGTCAGTTTTTAATGTTGCCGAGTGATCGTGTGCCGCATTTTAATTTTACATAGTTCTGCCAATGCTGGAACGAATAAGTATTGCAGACGTTGCTGCATCTGCACGTAGGTGTTTGCTTGATAAGGATGCATGATTCGCCCAACCTAATAATTTACTTATCAGTCAAACAAAGTATATGACCCCTGGATACCTATCACGCCTGTATATCTTGTTAAATTGCTTCTCTTAACATTCAAATGCCTTTAGAGCGTAAAAAAGCAATAACGTACTGGTTATTTCTCTTTTTTTAATAGAACACGCAAAGGCAAAAAAGAAGTGCTGAGAGCCCGCAAAATGTAGCTTGACTGTGACCGCTACTTCCCTATGTCTTGGTGAAGCGTAATAAATAAGTGATAATATGAAATATCTTCAATGACTCTAAAGTTCAATATGAAGCTATACATATGTCCATACGACATGACGTTTGTGCTGAACTGTATCTCCACCTTCAACACGTGATTAAATAAACTTGCTGTGTTGAACGAATGTATTGACTGTTTTTCCCCCAGCTGAACTAGAATCGGCTGTGCCCAAACCTGCAAACTGCCCTCACCATCTCCACCACCTGTTTGTGTGATTAATGAGAGGGCAAAAAGATGAAACGGGGATAGGCAGGAGCTTAGGCAGGAATTTTTTCAAGGGAGGGCCACCTCTTTGGTTTTGAAAGGGGAGGAGGCACCCCCTTAAATTGGTGAATTTTCGCTCGGTAAGCCACGGAGGAAAAAATTCGCAGGAGGAAGGGAATGTAACCATGGGTTGGTGAATTGGGCATGGGCCCGATTTGCCAACCCCTGTTTACACCACAGGGGGGAGGGGGGTTCTCAACGTAGTCCTGTAATGCATCATTGAAGGCATATAACATACTTCAATATAAATAGGTGAATTACTAAATGAATCAAAGTTCTGCCGTACCAATCCTCAAGGAAGAGTGCGACTAAATGATATTTCTTGTTTCCTGTAATTTTTTTTATTTTCATCATTTGCGTTTGTTTCTAGTATCTCTTTTTTCTACCTGTCTTGTTCCATTTTTTTCTCTACCTATATTTTCTCGTGGTCATTCTTTGACTTTATTCTTGTGTCTCTCTTTCGCGTTTTCGTGTAGCGTACTGAGCTCCGACTGGCAGATTTTTTTTTTTGGTTTAAAGCTTGTACCTTCTCTTTTAGGCAGTGGGGCTTCCCTGACTCTACTGGCGCATACGAACCTCGGGTTTTTGTATGAGCGCAGATCACCGATAGCTTATACGGTATCGCTGTTAGGGCAACTTCACATACGAAGAGAAAGAGCCAGAGGAGTCAGAGTGGCTAGGTCGAAACCAGAACTTACCGACACTTCTGTGAAGGCACCCCTAAATATTTGGCTAGATCGCAGTCATTCGCTTAGGTTTAGGACGAAATATGGGGCAATAAAATATTTTAGCTTAATTTAGGGTAATTTTGATGGTAACCTAGGGTATTGTCTGAAAATTGTTGACAACACTGTAGATGCCTTGCCCGAAGGTTACCCAGCACAGGCTGAATATTGGCGTTGATGGAAGATATCCCGGAGATCCCTTCATCACCGTCCCTCAGTCGGATATGTGTGCCCACGTATATCTATGCCCCACGTGAATGATCGAAAGCGTTTCATGACGTACGCGTCAAGCATCTCATGAAGTGGATACAATGCAGCGTTCATCTTGTCTGTTTTGCACTAATGTGCTCCTAAGTAAACTTTTATGTTTCACGTCAAGGAGACAACCAGGAGAGCGCCCTGATCTAAGGGTGCTATCTATCTATCTATCTATCTATCTATCTATCTATCTATCTATCTATCTATCTATCTATCTATCTATCTATCTATCTATCTATCTATCTATCTATCTATCTATCTATCTATCTATCCATTTATCTATCTTTCTATCTGTCTATCTTTTCGTACCGTTCGCGTTTCTTTGCATCGCAATAGTATGCCGTTACAAATCTACTAAACCTACGCGGCGCGTGCATCCACGTGTGAGTTGTAATATGTCTTATTATTGGCATGCGGCCTGTGAAAGAGTGCGGCAATGATTTGGTGCCCCATACTACAGGCATACTGCACGCGAATCGCTGCTGTAAAGCGAAGCAGCTGGTGTCACGCTTTAATAAACGCAATAATATACTTGTACACTTTTACTGCGCTCGTAGCTTTTCCTGCCGATTATGATTATATTCACTAAAGGCAAAGACTGGCGTTTTGCTTTGCAGATGAAAAACTGTGCAGTCGGAAAGCACTGCATCAGTACGATTGCGGCATCGCGTTGTGATCTTCGCAGACAGTGCTGAGTAATAAATAACACTTGCGCTGCTTGTTGGCACATCCAAAGACGGCACCTCATACCCAGATGACTTCCTATAAGCGATAGCAGCGTGAACAGGTGCTTTTTTCCACTTTGAAATTCCTGCTTGCCGTACAAGCGATGCACGCAAAGACAGTTCAAAACAAATTATGGTGTCTATGGGAGTGAAAACATACTACAGAAGGCGCCTGGATATGAAATTAGCGTGCTCTCGTCTTTACTTTAGGCTGCAATAATTATAGACTAACGACCAACAACAGTCACCTGGAAGCCATGTTCTTCGGTTTGACATTTTCTTAGAAACACAGAATTTAGTCTGTGTTCGAGAGGTATTCATGTAGTAAATTATTATTCCTGGTGTTTCATATAGAGTGTCTGTATTTACAAAGAAAAATATGCAGAAAACGAAGCCGTCCTTGTAAGTCATTCTGCATGCACATATGTGTATGTAACATGCGGGCGAGACAAATAGCCAAATACTTTGCACAGAACAGTTTATTGTGCTGCCACAACCAATATACCTGATTGAAGCGTCGAAACAAGCTGCTCCGTTGCTTTGCACATTTAGCAGAATACCCCGGTAGGGAAAATTCGAATTTCTGCAGGAAGAAAACAAATAAAGTATCTTTGTTACTACTCGGAAATACTCGGCCGCATATATATAGAATGAATGAAGTGATCAAAAGAAACCGAAACTTACACTTCTTCTTGCGGAGGAGGGTGGCGTAGTTCAGAGGAGAGCCAAGACCATAGCCGTAGTTCAGGCCGTAGCCGAGAAGACCGTGGCCGTAACCATAGCTGCCAGCGCCGTAGCCGAGGGAGCCAATGCCATAGCCGTAGTAGGCTGGGGCGGCGTGGGCAACACCGTAGGTAGCGATAGCTGGGGCGGCGTGGGCGACGCTGTAGGTGGCGACAGCTGGGGCAGCAGTGGGCGATGGTAGCGACAGCTGGGGCAGCGTGGACGGCAGCAACAGCTGGAGCAGCGTGAACGGTAGCGACAGCTGGAGCAGCATGGACAGCGGTCACGGCTGGGGCAGCGGCGTAGGTGGCGACAGCTGGGGCAGAAGCGACCTACATGAGCGGTCTGCTGGACAACCCTGGTGACAGCTGGGGCGCTGTAGGCGACACGAGTAACAGCTGGGGCAGCGGCGACAACTGGAGCCGACTGAACAACCCTGGTGACAGCTGGGGCAGCAGCGTAAGTGACGGCTGGGGCAGCTGCAACGACAGGAGCTGACTGCACCACCCTGGTGACAGCTGGAGCAGCGGCGTAGGTTGCAACAGCTGGAGCGGCGTGGACAGCAGTAACGGCTGGAGCAGCGTGAACAGCGGTCACGGCGGGAGCAGCGTGGACGGTGGTAACAGCTGGAGCAGCGTGGACAGCGGTAACAGCAGGGGCAGCGTGGACGGCATAGCTAGCAGCTGGGGCGTATCCGTATCCGTAGCCAGCACCGAAGCCGGTCAGGCCAGAGTAGCCGACTCCGTGGGAAAGGCCGTAATGGGAGAGACCAAGACCACCATAGCCAAGACCGGAATAGCCGAGGCTGCCGTAGCCAAGACCGTAGCCGAGAGTGCTGGCTTGGGTGTAGGTACCCACAGGGTGAGCATTGATGGCACTGATGGCCAGAGCAAGCACGACACAGGCACGCAGCTGGAAGAAGAGCCAGATAGGTTTGAAATAATTTGCATAAGGGATCCTAGGTGTCCAGATTATTGATGGATATGTGGGGTTTGACGTCCCAAAACCACCATATTATTTTGAGAGACGAATTGTGCCTAGACGTAATATATGTTTGTTGTTACGGGGCGGAGATTATGCAGCAATGTTTAGGTGCAAACGAAAGCGTTTGATTGAGAATTATGAAATGTATGTTTACACATTTTAAAGAATGGCTTATTAGTTGTAGGTTGTGAAAGCACTGTGGCCAGAAATAAAGACGTTTGTGGGAAATATTTTAGGATGAGATAGAGGGAACAGATGCCAGGCTAAGTACATGTGACAAAACCAGCATGAACAAAGTGGTCAAGGAAACGACAACTAGGTATGTTAATTTATCACACGTTTCTTAGTGTAGCAGTAAATGATTTTGATGTAGTCGAACTAAACTCGAAATTTCTGCTGGTGGCATACTCTGCTGCTTCAGCTTCATCATATTTAGTAGACTTCAAAAAGTTCTCAATAGGGATTGTTGTCACCAGAAACAATCGTATGGAATTCATGATCCTTCAAAAAAATATATCATCTGTTCGCGGTTCCAGTTTTACGTTTTCCATCAGTGGCATGCGCAAGGTGTACGTCATATAACGTATAATTGTGTCTACGCGATTTCCCAAGTTGAGCAAAACTAGAACACGCACAATGGTGGGTCGAGTTCAATGACAAACTTATTATGAATATATAGTGTGATAATTTCTATATAAGTCATTACGAGCATTATCACAACGGTAACTGATAATTCAGGCTTTCAGAACATCGGTGGACAAAATGATTGAAAATTTGCCCCTTCAAGCCAATGTTTGTTATGTCTTCCAGTATTGATTTTGTTTACCTTTGTTTAGCGTCTTTAAATGATTTGTAATAGTTGCTTCGAAAGAGTAGCAAATCAGTGGTGCTTTGCTTAAAGTGCCTGTTTCAATGGGCATCTTAAAACGCCTCGCCGACTAGGCAGTGTGAGCTTTTAGAAGTGTGTCTAATACAAGCCAAATAAGCTTGTCCTCAACAAAGCATAGGTTTTCAAAAACAACGTTTCAAAATGAGCTGGGAAGTGTGCAGAGTAGGGATACATGCCTTAGAAGCCGTGGCTAATATATATAGTCATCTACTGTTCTCTATTGCACGAGAGTTTAGCGTTCACTTAAACGCAGACTTACCATTTTGACGGTGATCCTAATTCGTTGGAGGAGCAGATGCTTCTGATTTTGAGGCCAGAAACTCAGCTTTTATACCGCACGGTTGACTTCTGAAAAAAAAAATTAAACCAGCTTTTACCATGCGTGTGAGACTGGTTACCATTCTTCTTTTTTGAATAACTATTTCTTTCTAAACCAGCAACCGAAGAACAAGTTCGTGTTACAAGAGGCGAAGAAGATTTAAAAAAATTTATTTTCACCGTTGTCCTTGTTCTTCACTTCTAGTTGGGCGTTGGAAGTAAACGTTCTTCTTAATACCTCGCGTTGCACGTAGAACGCACGCGTCCGCCACTAATCTGAAAGAAAAGACTGAAAAAGTAACTAGTATGTCGTAGACCAGTATCAAATTAACATTCAGTGCGACACTTCGCGCCGAGCAGTCCGATACAGCACTGAAGTAGCACTGCTGAGAGAGACAGGCGATGTCGCCGCATAACCGGATGCGCTCTGGTATAGGTCCACTGTACAGCGGTTATCATTTTTCATTTGTCCGCGAGGCTAGAATGAAAATGGTTTATTTCTTGATATTCGATCGTTTAGAGAATACAGCCCAGTTTTGGTATATTGAAGAGGTCTAACTAACATTAAGCATTTTCTTCATAAAATAGTCCGAGTGATTCAATATATGCCATTTATTTGTGTGATGACGTACATAGCTGAGCTTGCAGGGCATGATTACTCGCTTATGAGCAACCTAGTTTGTGCAAGGTTCACGAATTTTGTAAGAATAAGCATAATTGAAGTAGAAGCACGGGAACGTGACGATTGATATCTCAGTTTGTACACGTATCAAAAATGAGTTAACACCATAAACACGGGACGAGGAAAGAAAGTAGCACTCCGAAATGAGAAAAAGTAAGGGGTGTTTTAGCTTTAATAATGTGAAAACTGGGGACACAGTTTTCGATGTATTAGCCTATGCGAGAAGTCTTTAGGTGGTGCGCCACCCAGTCTATTCGCCATACGGACTGCCACTTGAACGTTTCATTTCAACTACCGCTTTCTCGAATACGAATAAGATAATATACAGAATCAAGAAAGAGAGGTAATTAGTTGAGTCAGATGTAAATGTATTTTTTACAAGAGTGCAAAAATGAGGCATACTCACTGTGAAAATGAACAGCACAATTGTAATCGTGTATTTACTTCTCCGAGACAGGGCCACGTTCTGCAGCCGTTCCCATGGCGTGCTTATACAATTGATTGTTGGTATGCGCACCCAACACTTCCACATTATTCGAAGTGTGATTGTCGCTTGTACTACAACACACTTTAATTGAAACTTGCTTGAACGACGCAGGCTATCTAAAATCGGAAATGCCTCATCAGCCATTGCTGGCTAGGCAGAGATTGGGCAAACTGCATAGCTCAGTGCAAGTACCGAGAGTTGCTTTCGATTATCCATTATTACCACCCGCCTTTGCCTCGTATTTTATGTTTTTGACAGTAGTTCATTTAAAAATCTCATGCAGTTGAGCCTCGATGTAAGAAACTTCAATATGACATAATATTCGGTAAAACGAAGCATTTCAATTTACTCAAAGCTTACCCGTATAGTCATGCATGATAAATATGACAGAGTCTTTTCACTCAATTTCCATATAAAGAAGATTCCACGAGAAAGAGACCGTGGCGATAAATTGGAAGGTCTGTCGGGGCCAGTGGTCGTAAGGTTGAGTTACACGTGCATTTTGTGAACGCCTGCTTTGTATTACGACACTGCAGTGAACCTGCCTTTCTGACGGGATGAGGTGACCCCTCGACCGTCCTGAAGAGGAAGTCTCCGCTAGAGGAGCATGAAACTGCAATCTCTGGGCATCAATTTAATGAAAATTTGGGTTTTCCGGTATTCAAACTAGTTTCCTGTGCAGACATATTAGTGAAATATTTTTACCGCACTTCTTGAGCAAGCAAATGAATCTTCTCTTGGAAGTACTCATGTTGAAAGGTCGAGTTTCAATTGACAGGAAACCCAAATATAGTGGTGTATATTCCCACTATTGGTTTTGTTATACTGGAGTATAAATGAGCCGAATTACGGATGACTTCTTAACAACCATCACGCGACGGCTTTACCAATCCTCAATTACCTGATCGGTAACATTCTTTTGCAATCAAACCTTTTATCCCCCATGTCCTTGCGTCTGTTATTTGCGCACATGAAAGTGTGGCAGTTTTACATTTTTTTCTATCCTGATATGTTTGCTGCCGCTGCCTGCATTGTAAGGTGGCTGCAGGCTTCTGTCACACAACTTGTACCTGAAGTGACGTGCGCTGTCCTTCATGTTTGGTAGAAATAGGCTTTTTATCACCATCATGTAGTTCTTCCTCTTCTTCATCGTAGTGATAGTATGTATTATTATATAATTTCTACGTACGTGACATGTCAGTGATGAGAAGACGACAACGAAGAAGTGAGAACGTCTTTCTATTGTGCGTGTCGTCCTCCTTCTTAGTCTATCGACATGAACGTGTATTGCACCCGATGCACTAGCGATTGAAATTAGGCCCGACTGGAATCAATTTCTCAGCAGTGATTGGCGCCATTCTTCAGCTAGTGTAACAAAGCCAATCACATTAAGCCTAATCGTGACTGAAAGTGCCCGTGTGACAGAGCTTTAAGTTATAGCTCTCTAAATGTTGAAATGGCATCAATTACGCTACACAAACACGAACGGCCCATGGGTTGCCTCTTCTCGCGCTTGATCTTCACAAGCCACAACATATTGTAGCCATTTCGGGAGTGGTTTGTGCACTGTGGCACGCTACACCCAGGCATTTTGCCCAAGAAAACGCCGAATCACGTATCTCACTCAGCCAGCCTTGACAAGACGGGGGGAGGGGGGCGAGCCTAATGGCGGCCGCCGATCGTAAGGCGGCACTCACCCCTTCAAAGAGTGGCTCCACTCTCCAAGGGGGCGCGCGCGTCGAGGAACCCCATACAACGCTATCCATAATAATGGTGATAGAGAACATCGCGTTCCAGTGCGGCGGCACCTACCACTCAGTGGCTGTTATCTCTAAACGCGGCTTATCCACGGGGCACGTGTGCGCCACGAAGCACAAATGACTTTGCTGAGGTTGGTAGTACCCCCGCAAACTTAAATTCGAGATATACGGCTGTAGAGTCAACGTAATGGTTGGTGGTGCCTTCGGATAAGTCTGGCGCCATTAGCGAGGATTCAATGTGTCGTGAATACCACCGTTTTTTTCAGTGCCAGAAAATAGCAGCGAGGTTTTGGGTGATGTCTTACCGTGGGGGTGAGTTCCTGAGTCAATAGGAGTGCATTCACCATGTGTATAGTTTCATATCACAAAGCAAGGGTGCTGCAATGAAAGCCGGTGTATACTTTCCCTAATGTACCGCATGTGTCGTTGTCGCAAGTTCTTATATCAGACAATGACAAAAACCGACAAGGCTCTTCTGATGTGGCATATACAGCAGAGGAGCTAGGTTAGAAATCGCGTTTTGGTACATCGTCACTGATATGCTGTTTTGACAAAACATGAAGTGCAGCAAGCATTTGAAATAATTATGAGTTTACTTTAGGCTGTGTGGGATAAGAAAACCTATTACTGGAACAGAATTATTCTTATTTTTTGTCTGCCATACGCTGCTGATTCATCAAGGAATCTTCTGTACATAGGGAGCAAATCTTGATATGCGGCATGGCCATTAAGGAGGCTGCCCCCCCCCCCTGTAATACAACAGGCGCTATAAGAAATGCTTACACACACTACACACACACACACACACACACACCACACACACACACACACACACACACACACATATATATATATATATATATATATATATATATATAATATATATATATATATATATATATATATATATATATATATATATATATATATATATATAACATTGTTGCTCTACTCATTCACTTTGCTTATACGTCTATTTTTGCGAGATTTTGTAGTCACACAAATGTCTATGAGCATGTGATGTTAGTAAATTTTCCAGTGTGGTCATGCAACAGTAACATAGCTAGCCCCCACGATCTACTCCGCAACGACACTGAAACACCTGAGCACCTGTTAAAACACGTCGACTTAAACGTGATGCTTGCGATGCTGTACTTGTGAATAATTTATTGGGTATCTATTAAAGGGTGCTTATCATTGTTCGAGAGCATGAGATGTGCACTGTTTTACATAGTGTACACTAAAATAACACTTAAATCCAACGCAAGCTGCTTTGGTTTGGTTGCATTGTGTGGCACTGTCAAGGGCGTGGGCACGATTTTTTTTTCTTGATGGGAGGGGTGTGGGTGCCCTCCTGGATCTCCATTGAAGGCAGGGCACGGCAATAGTTATTTTGCGATCTAGAAGTCTTAGCGCAAAAAAAAAAGTAGGGGGCGCGGGGGCACGCGCCTCGTGCGACAACCCCTGGATACGCCGCTGCGGCTCTGCTGAACTCTACGAGGCAGGTCCCATTGAAAAGTAGGGTGGCTGCATGTCTAAGTGTTAAAAATATATCAAGTGATAAAAATTCGGGGACTGTGGCGTGATTGTTTTCGGTTGTTTGCCTTTTTGGCAAGCGGTTGTCACGTGGATTTCATCGCCTCTTTTCATCATGCTATCTTCTGTTGTTTCGATGCGTGCCTACAAAAACGCCCTGCGTTTGAAATAGTAAATCAGTTGTGAGTACAACGCTAAGTGTGTGTATGTCTTTTCTAAGAGTTCTGTCTTTTTTGCGCTGATAAATTAGTCTACATAATCATGAACCAACTCGTCCAAGCAACACTTTTATATACCCTTAAGCTTCGCCACTAAGAGTTGAATGCGATAGCAATATTGTTGAATGTGAGAACAATATTCGGTTCCTAGTGCGTACTTCAATCACTTCGTGTGTAAAATCTCTTCAAACTTGCTATGAACTTACTGCGTAGCCTTAAGGGTGGAGTAGCACGTGTGCCTCTTGTAGCTGTTGACTGGCTTACGAAAATATGAAGTAATTTTGCTCATCCCATCTTCTGACGCTCGATGGTAATGTAGGCTTGTAGCACGTATTATTACAGCAGTATTTCATGTATTGTGAAGCAATAATACTGGACGCGTGTGTTTATAATTTGTGAAAGTGACCTTCACTGCGTTTCCAAGTTTCCAAACAGAAGAAGTTATTTTGATTGTATTCACAAGCAGATGTGAACAAATGACTTACAGGTAAGATACGTTTATGAGCAACTGTAGTTTCAACTGGACTGGTATCAATATATCATGAAGTGTGTGGCTCCAATAACCTTTCAGACCCAGTGTTGTGTGGTATTGTTTTGTATTTCGTATTGTACATTTGTCTAAGGTGCCTGAAGTATTTTGTACACTAAATATACAGGGTGTCCCATATAGCTTGAGGCCGAGTATGTGAAAGTGAAAGGCGCTTAGGAGGCGAATTGAACCAAACGCATACCACTCGCACTTGCCTGCAGATACTAAGGCTATTTTTATTTCTCCGCATACTAATTATTTATTATTTCTTAATTACAATTTTTAATTATGGGCTGGAAACCCAAAAGACGAACACTGAAATACAGATCACTTTCAGAAACCACCGGCTAAAGTTTTTCCTGCACGATACGTCTCGCACTGTTATCTTATTCACGTTATAAAGAAAGCCTGTGAAACGTGGAAAGAAGGCGTGTGATGGACCGCGTGCGCACTGCTATGGGGCTGTTATAGGCTTCCTTTACAAAGCGGGAAAGATAACAGCACTAGACGTATCGCATAGGAAACAATTTTGTCGGTGGTGTCTGAAAGTGCTCTACATCTCTATGTGTATATTTTGGGATTCCAGCCCATATATTTAAAAATATGTATTTAACAATAATAATTATTTAGTATGGTGAGAAATAAAAAAATAGCCTGATCACCTACAGGCTAGTGTGAGTAGTACGCGTTTGGTTCAATTTGCCACTGAAGTGTCTTTCACTTTCAAGTTCTTAGTGATGTGCAAGACGCTGTATACGTAACCTACATTTGTAATAAGTATAATGCAAGAGATATTAAAAAAGGGCGGCTGTGTGGTAGAACACTCACTTGCGACGGAAACAACCTGGGTTCAATCCCCACTCAGACTCAATATTGTCACGGGGTCGTGACGTGGCCGAAGACAGGAAACTTCGTGTTGGGATTTAACTGTTTATTTGGGCGAACCTGTGCCCGGTAAAGGGAAAGTCTAATTACAGCAGCAGTCTTGCACAGATTGCAGTCTCGGACTGATAGCGGCGAACGCAGCGTGGGCCTTCGATCAACAACTGACAGGTGGTGAAGCGCGTCGGCATTTATACTCTTGCCGTCGAATGTTCTAGCGTTATCGCTGGCGGTGGCGTAGGTTCCAGAACAATCTCTACCTTTCGCACAGTGGGCGTGTTCTTATCGAAATGATCTACTACAGTCCGGAACCTTCTAGAAAACTGCAGGTGCGGTTTGCGCTGAGAATCGTGTGGTGTTTTGGGACGATAACAAAAACTTGAGGAATGGAACGTGTCATTGCCCACCTCCGAAAAAAGGCATCGTCCCGATGCTTTAACTAAAGATGAAAGTACAATAGTAATGCAAGAAAGTACAATGAATAAATTACGATACAACAATAATACAAAAAAACACTGGTTCAGTTTGTTAACGCGCATGAAATGGCTTGAGACGCGCGACATGGACGACTTCAGGTCGCGATTGGCGTCGTTGAGAGTTCGTGATGCCGTCGGGGACAACCTCGTAATCAAGTGGGCCGAGACGTCGAACCACCCTGTACGGTCCGGAGTACCGTCGCAGTAGCTTTTCACTTAATCCACGTCGCAATTCGGCGTCCACACCCAAACACGTTCACCGGGCTGCGATTCCACGAAGCGTCGTCTAAGGTTGTAACGGTGGCTGTCGGTCGTCTGTTGATTCTTGATACGGAGACGCGCTAGTTGTCGGGCTTCTTCGGCGCGTTGAAGGTACTCGCTCACATCGAGGTTTTCTTCGTCGGTGACGTTGGGTAACATGGCATCGAGCGTCGTTGCCGAGCTCCCTCCGTAGACCAATTTGTATGCAGATATCTGCGTCGTTTCCTCCACCGCCGTGTTGTATGCGAAGGTCACATACGGAAGAATGGCGTCCCACGTCTTGTGTTCGACATCGACGTACATTGACAGCATGTCGGCGATCGTCTTGTTAAGCCGCTCGGTGAGGCCGTTGGTCTGTGGGTGGTACGCTGTCGTCCGGCGGTGGTTTGTTTGGCTGTATGCCAAGATCGCTTGAGTTAAGTCGGCAGTGAATTCCGTTCCTCTGTCGGTAATAAGGACCACCGGGGCTCCGTGACGTAGGACGATATTTTCGACGAACTTAGCTACCTCGGATGCACTGCCTTTTGGCAGGGCTTTTGTCTCGGCGTAGCGGGTGAGGAAGTCGGTAGCTACCACGATCCACTTGCTTTCAAAAGCCGACGTCGGGAACGGCCCCAGTAGATCCATACCAATCTGCTGCAAAGGTCGGCAAGGTGGATAAATTGGCTGCAGAAGTCCCGCTGGCCTTGTCGGCGGTGTCTTGCGTCGCTGACACTCCCGGCATGTGCTCACATAACGAGTGACGTCGGTGGTAAGACGTGGCCAGTAGTACCTTTCTTGTATCCTCGCGAGCGTGCGAGAAACACCGAGATGGCCTGCCGTCGGATCGTCGTGCAGGGCCTGCAGGAGTTCTGGTCGCAGAGCTGAAGGCACCACAAGGAGGTACTTAGCTCGAAGCGGTGAAAAGTTTTTCTTTTGTAGAAGACCGTTTCGTAGAAAGAACGACGCAAGTGCGCGCTTGAATACCTTCGGGACTTCGGCGGTCCTGCCTTCGAGGTATTCTATTAGGGCTTTAAGTTCCGGGTCGGCCCGCTGTCGTTCAGCGAAGTCGTCGGTAGTTATTGTTCCCAAGAAGTAGTAGTCATCCGAGTCGTCGGGTAGCGGTTGGTCGACAGGCGCACGAGAGAGACAGTCAGCGTCGGAGTGTTTTTTGCCGGACTTGTAAATGACAGTAATGTCATATTCTTGAAGTCTCAGGCTCCATCGTGCGAGGCGACCTGAAGGGTCCTTCAAGGTGGCTAGCCAACACAAGGCGTGGTGGTCGCTCACAACTTTGAAGGGCCTGCCGTAGAGGTAGGGGCGAAATTTCGACGTAGCCCAGATGATGGCGAGGCACTCCTTTTCTGTTGTGGAATAATTTGCTTCTGCTTTGGATAGCGATCGGCTGGCGTAACTAATAACCCTTTCAAGTCCGTCAGCCCTCTGCACAAAAACGGCGCCAAGACCTACGCTGCTTGCGTCAGTATGTAATTCTGTCTCGGCAAATTCGTCGAAATGGGCAAGTAACGGAGGCATCTGGAGGCGATGTTTAAGCTCCTGGAAAGCGTGTTCCTGTGGCGTTTCCCACTTGAACTCCGAGTCGGCCTTGTTAAGGTTAGTGAGAGGATCGGCGATGCGGGCGAAGTTTTTCACGAACCGCCTATAATAGGCGCACAGGCCCAGAAATCGGCGCACGGCCTTCTTGTCAGTGGGCGGCGGGAAGTCGGCGATGGCGGCTGTTTTCCGTGGATCGGGACGAACTCCAGACTTGCTGATAACGTGCCCCAGAAACAAGAGCTCCTCATACGCAAATCTGCACTTTTCTGGCTTCAGTGTGAGTCCGGACGTCAAGGCGCCGAAGATGCTCGTCGAAACTCGAGGAAAACACGATGACGTCGTCCAAGTACACAAGGCAAGTCTGCCACTTCAATCCTGCCAGTACTGTATCCATAACGCGTTGAAAAGTTGCAGGCGCTGAGCAAAGGCCGAAGGGCATCACCTTAAACTCGAAGAGGCCGTCCGGTGTTATAAACGCCGTCTTCTCTCGGTCTCTTTCGTCGACTTCGATTTGCCAATAGCCAGTCTTGAGGTCCATTGACGAGAAGTACTTGGCGTTATGGAGCCGATCAAGTGCGTCGTCTATTCGTGGGAGAGGATACACGTCCTTTCTCGTGATTTTGTTCAGGCGGCGATAGTCGACGCAGAAACGTAGGGTCCCATCCTTTTCTTCACTAACACCACGGGGGATGCCCACGGACTTTTGGACGGCTGGATAATGTCATCTCGCAGCATTTCATCAACTTGTCTCTTCATTGCCTCACGTTCTCGCGTCGAAACCCTGTACGGACTCTGACGGAGTGGTCTGGCATTTTCTTCGGTTATGATTCGATGTTTCGTGATTGGGGTCTGCCGAATTTTCGATGACGACGAAAAGCAATCTTCCTATTGCAGGAGCAGGGCCTTGAGCTGTTCTTGCTTATCGTTCGGAAGTCTGGGATTGACGTCGAAAGCTCAGGGAGGGACTTGGTTCATCTGAGCAGGTTCCGCAGAATCGGCGAGGGTGAAAGCACTGGTGGCTTCGACAATTTCTTCGATGTATGCGACCGTTGTTCCTTTGTTCACATGCTTCTACTCATTGCTGAAATTCGTGAGCATAACCGTTGCTTTGCCTCCCCGCAGCTCTGCAATTCCTCTTGCGACGCAAATATTTCGGGTGACCAACAGATGCTGACTGCCTTCAACGACGCCTTCCAAGTCAGGTGATTTAGGAGCGCCGACGGAAATAATGACGCTTGAGCGAGGCAGAATGGTGACTTGTTCTTCCAGCACATTCAAGGCATGGTGTTCTGATGGCGTGCGCGGCGGTAGTGCTTCTTCTGTGGGTAACGTTATCGACTTTGTTTTTAGGTTGATCACAGCACCATGGAGGCATAAGAAGTCCATGCCAAGGATGACATCTCTTGAGCAACGCTGTAGGTCTACGAAGTCTGTAGGATAAATACGGGCGTTAATGGTGACTCTCGCTGTGCAGATTCCTGCAGGCGTTACGAGATGGCCTCCAGCTGTGCGGATTTCAGGGCCTTTCCAAGCTTTCCTAACTTTCTTTAACTTCGCGGCGAACGACCCACTGATGACAGAATAGTCGGCTCCAGTATCGACGAGAGCGGTCACACTTTGGCCGTCGATAAGAACGTCGAGGTCGCTAGTTCGCCTTCTCCCATTACAGTTAGGGCGTGGCGTCGCGTCACGGCTGCGTCGGCTTGTTCCGCTGCTTCCATGTTGCGTCGTCAGGCCACCTTCGGTAAGTGAGCTTTCGCCGTCAGGGCTTTGCCTGTTTGGCGTTGTGTTCGGAAAGCTCCATCGCGGCGTCGTCGTCGTCGGAGGATCTTCGGTAGTTCGTCGCACAGCAACCGCACCTCCACCGGTTGCTGCCCTTAGTTTCCCGGATACGGGCTAGGAGACCGGCCCCGCGTTAGGCCAGAGTACTGCCGGTGGTGCGGTGACGTGCGGCGGCTGGGCGACGGCGAACGCGAAGGACTTCGTGGTGTCCACCGAGTTCCTGTCAGGTAGTCGGCGATGTCACGTGGTCGTTCTCCTGGCTGTGGACGCGGTGCACTGACGGCGAAGCCACGCAGTCATATCTGTCGGTACTGGCAACTGCGGTATGTGTGTCCGGCCTCGCCACAGTGGTAGCAGAGCGGGCGATGGTCAGGGGTGCGCCAGACGTCAGTCTTCCTCGGTGCACTGCGCTGGGCTGCTGGCGAACGGTATGACGTCGGTGGGGGTGGTGGCGGCGGTGGCGTCTGTCGACGGAAGTGCGATGGGGCGGCGTTTTGGCGTGGACGGGGAGGAGCGTTGTGGCGCAGTGCATCGGCGTAGTTCATAGCTTCCGGCTCGGGCAGCGGTGCGTGGGGAATTTGAAGCGATTGCCGGACTTCTTCTCGCACAATGTCCGCGATCGAATCGACTTGAGGCTGCGCCGAAGGCAACAGTTTGCGCAGCTCCTCCCGCACGATCGCTCGGATTGTTTCACGCAGGTCGTCGGAGTCACTGGCTTGAGCAGCAGCGCATTCTGGAGTCAGGCGACGATTATACTGTCTGGTGCGCATGTCCAGGGTTTTTTCGATGGTGGTCGCCTCAGATACAAATTCTTGGACGGTGTTCGGTAGATTCCTCATTAGACCCGCGAAGAGCTCCTGTTTGACCCCTCGCATGAGGAAACGAACTTTCTTTTCCTCAGACATGTCTGGGTCAGCGTGACGGAATAGGCGGGTCATCTCCTCTGTGAAGATTCCAACCTTTTCATTTGGTAGCTGAACCCGGGTCTCGAGTAGAGCAGCGGCCCTCTCTTTGCGAGCGACGCTCGCGAACGTTTGCAAAAATGCGCCGCAGAAGACATCCCACGTTTGGAGCGTGGACTCCCGATTCTCTAGCCAGGTCTTTGCGGTGTCTTCTATGTAGAAGTACACACGACGGAGCTTTTCTTCGTTGTCCCAGTGGTTGAGGGCGGCCACACGGTCGTATGTTTCTAGCCAGGTTTCCGGGTCTTCAAACGATGAGCCATGGAACGTTGGTGGTTCCCTGGGTTGATGAATGACGATCGCGGGCTGGGACGCTTCGGTTGTCATTGTCGCTGCAGTCGAGGTCATGGTCTTGGTCTTCCGCGCCCTGTCTTGTAGAAGGCCGTACTCCGGTGGGAGACCTTGCTGTCGGCGGCTTGTTCGCTGCTCTTGATCGGTGTCGGTGTCTTCTCCGAGACGGGGGCTGGGTTCACGGTTTGACGGGGGCGTCCGGTACATGAACGAAGCAGCACCTCCACCAGATGTCACGGGGTCGTGACGTGGCCGAAGACAGGAAACTTCGTGTTGGGATTTAACTGTTTATTTGGGCGAACCTGTGCCCGGTAAAGGGAAAGTCTAATTACAGCAGCAGTCTTGCACAGATAGCAGTCTCGGACTCATAGCGGCGAACGCAGCGTCGGCCTTCGATCAACAACTGACAGGCGGTGAAGCGCGTCGGCATTTATACTCTTGCCGTCGAATGTTCTAGCGTTATCGCTGGCGGTGGCGTAGGTTCCAAAACAATCTCTACCGTTCGCACAGTGGGCGTGTTCTTATCAAAATGATCTACTACAGTCCGGAACCTTCTAGAAAACTGCAGGCGCGGTTTGCGCTGAGAATCGTGTGGTGTTTCGGCACGATAACAAAAAACTTGGGAAATGGAACGTGGCAATAATATTTATTTTCCGTGCATCTTTCTGTATTTTTCGGTCACGCAAAGATAATGAGTTTTTTTGCTCAGAACAAACGACGCTGACGCCGGAGTTTCTGCAAAACGTGCTCTTTAAGGCTATTATGGTAATAATGGTAGCATCATCCAATGATACATGGCTCATGATGATATCAAGGTTTGCATATGACTCTTTAGAAATTATTTACTGCATTGAGATGAAACAACGGGATAGAAAGAGTAAATATTTATAAGTCCCTTCCACGCTTAGTTGTGCCTTTTTTGACAAGTAACAAACCATTTTCGAGACATTTTTATCCGGTTTGTAAGAGTTTGAAAAAAATATTGCCACGTTCCGTTTCCCAAGTTTGTTTATCGTCCCAAAACACCACACGATTCTCAGCGCAAACCACGCCTGCAGCTTTTGAGAAGGTTCCGGACTGTAGTAGATCATTTCGATAAGATCACGCCCACTGTGCGAACGGTACAGATTGTTCTGGAACCTACGCCACCGCCAGCGATAACGCTAGAATATTCGACGGCAAGACTATAAATGCTGACGCGCTTAGCCGCTTGTGAGTTGTTGATCGAAGGCCGACGCTCCGTTCGCCGCTATCAGTCCGAGACTGCTATCTGTGCGAGACTGCTGCTGAAATTGGACTTTCCGTTTACCGGGCACAGGTTCGCCCAAATAAACAGTTAAATCCCAACACGAAGTCTCCTGTCTTTGGCCACGTCACGGCCCCGTGACATCTGGTGGAGGTGCTGCTTCGTTCATGTACCGGTCGCCCCCGTCAAGCCGTGAACCCAGCCCACGTCGCGGAGAAGACACCGACGCCAACCAGGAGCAGCGAACAAGCCGCCGACAGCAAGGGCTACCACCGGAGTACGGGCTTCACCAAGACAAGGCGCGGAAGACCAAGGCCATGACTGCGACTGCAGCGACAATGACAACCGCAGCGTCCCAGCCCACGATGGTCATGCATCAACCCAGGGAACCACCAATTTTCCATGGGTCATTGTTCGAAGACCCGGAGTCCTGGCTAGAAACATACGACCGTGTAGCCGCCCTCAATCACTGGGACCATGACGAAAAGCTGCGCCGTGTGTTCTATTTGGAAGACACCGCAAGGACCTGGCTTGAAAATCGAGAGTCCACGCTCCGAACGTGGGATGTTTTCTGCGGCGCATTTCTGCAAATGTTCGCGAGCGTCGCTCGCAAAGAGAGGGCCGCTGCTTTATTAGAGACCCGGGTTCAGCTACCAAATGAAAATGTCGCCATTTTCACAGAAGAAATGACCCGACTATTCCGTCACGCTGACCCAGACATGCCTGAGGAGAAAAAAGTTCGTTTCCTCATGCGAGGGGTCAAACACGAGCTCTTCGCTGGACTGATGAGAAACCCACCGAAAACCGTCCAAGAATTTGTAGCCGAAGCGACCACTATCTAAAAGACCCTAGACATGCGCACCAGACAGTATAACTGTCTCCTGACTGCAGACTGCGCGGCTGCTCAAGCCAGTAACTCCGGAGACCTGCGTGAAACGATCCGAGCGATCGTGCGGGAAGAGCTGCGCAAGCTGTTGCCTTCGGCACAGCCTCAAGTGGATTCAATCGCCGACATTGTGCGAGAAGAAGGTCGGCAATCGGTTCAAATTCCCCACGCACCGCTGCCCGAGCCATAAGCTATGAGCTACGCCGCTGCACTGCGCCACAACGCTCCTCCCTGTCCACGCCAAAACGCCGCCCCATCGCACTTCCGTCGACAGACGCCACCACCGCCACCACCCCCACCGACGTCATACTGTTCGCCAGCGGCCCAGCGCAGTGCACCGAGGAAGACTGACATCTGGCGAACCCCTGACCATCGCCCGTTCTTCTACCACTGCGGCGAGGCCGGACACACATACCGCCGTTGCCAGTACCGACAGATGGACTGCGTGGCTTCGCCGTCAATGCACCGCGTCCACAGCCAGAAAAACGACCACGTGACATCGCCGACTACCTGACAGGAACTCGGTGGACACCACGAAGCCCTTCGCGTTCGCCGTCGCCCAGCCGCCGCACGTCACCGCACCACCAGCAGTACTCTGGCCCAACGCGGGGCCGGTCTCCTAGCCCGTATCCGGGAAACTAAGGGCAGCAACCGGTGGAGGTGCGGTTGCTGTGCGACGAACTACCGAAGATCCTCCGACGACGACGACGCCGTGACGGAGCTTTCCGAACACAACGCCAACCAGGCAAAGCCCTGACGGCGAAAGCTCACTTACCGAAGGTGGCCTGAAGACGCAACATGGAAGCAGCGGAACAAGCCGACGCAGCCGTGACCCGACGCCACGCCCTAACTGTAATGCGAGACGGCGAACTAGCGACCTCGACGTTCTTATCGACGGCCACAGTGTGACTGCTCTCGTCGATACTGGAGCCGACTATTCTGTCATCAGTGGGTCGTTCGCCGCGAAGTTAAAGAAAGTTAGGACAGCTTGGAAAGGCCCTGAAATCCGCACAGCTGGAGGTCATCTCGTAACGCCTGCAGGAATCTGCACAGTGAGAGTCACCATTAATGGCCGTATTTATCCTACAGACTTCGTAGTCCTACAGCGTTGCTCGAGAGATGTCTTCCTTGGCATGGACTTCTTATGCCTCCATGGTGCTGTCATCAACCTAAAAACAAAGTCGATAACTTTATCCACAGAAAAAGCACTACCGCCGCGCACGCCGTCAGGACACCATGCCTTGAATGTGCTGGAAGAACAAGTCACCATTCCGCCTCGCTCAAGCGTCATTATTTCAGTCGGCGCTCCTAAATCACCTGACTTGGAAGGCGTCGTTGAAGGCAGTCAGCATCTCTTGGTCACCCGAAATATTTGCGTCGCAAAAGAATTGTAGAGCTGCGGGGAGGCAAAGCAACGGTTATGCTCACAAATTTAAGCAATGAGTACAAACATGTGAACAAAGGAACAGCGATCACATACATCGAAGAGATTGTCGAAGCCACCAGTGCTTTCGCCCTCGCCGATTCTGCGGAACCTGCTCAGAGGAACCAAGCCCCTCCCATAGCTTTCGACGTCAATCCCAGACTTCCGAACGATAAGCAAGAACAGCTCAAGGCCCTGCTCCTGCAATACGAAGATTGCTTTTCGTCGTCATCGAAAATTCGGCAGACCCCAATCACGAAACATCGCATCATAACCGAAGAAAATGCCAGACCACTCCGTCAGAGTCCGTACAGGGTTTCGACACGAGAACGTGAAGCCATGAAGAGACAAGTTGATGAAATGCTGCGGGATGACATTATCCAGCCGTCCAAGAGTCCATGGGCATCCCCCGGGATGTTAGTGAAGAAAAAGGATGGGACCCTACGTTTCTGCGTCGATTATCGGCGCTTGAACAAAATAACAAGAAAGGACGTGTATCCTCTCCCACGAATAGACGACGCACTTGATCGGCTCCATAACGCCAAGTACTTTTCAATGGACCTTAAGGCTGGCTATTGGCAAATCGAAGTCGACGAAAGAGACCGAGAGAAGACGGCGTTTATAACACCGGACGGCCTCTTCGAGTTTAAGGTGATGCCGTTCGGTCTTTGCTCAGCGCCTGCAACTTTTCAACGCGTTATGGATACAGTACTGGCAGGATTGAAGTGGCAGACTTGCCTTGTGTACTTGGACGACGTCGTCGTGTTTTCCTCGACTTTCGACGAGCATCTACGGCGCCTTGAAGCTGTACTTCAAGCTATCAAGACTTCCGGACACAACACTGAAGCCAGAAAAGTGCAGATTTGTGTATGAGGAGCTCTTGTTTCTGGGGCACGTTATCAGCAAGTCTGCAGTTCATCCCGATCCACGGAAAATAGCCGCCATCGCCTACTTCCCGCCGCCCACTGACAAGAAAGCCGTGCGCCGATTTCTGGGCCTGTGTGCCTATTATAGGCGGTTCGTGAAAAACTTCGCCCGCATCGCCGATCCTCTCACCAACCTTACCAAGGCCGACGTGGAGTTTAAGTGGGAAACGCCGCAGGAACACGCTTTCCAGGAGCTTAAGCATTGCCTCCAGACGCCTCCGTTACTTGCCCACTTCGACGAATTCGCCGAGACAGAAATACATACTGACGCAAGCAGCGTAGGTCTTGGCGCCGTTCTTGTGCAGAGGGCTGACGGACTTGAAAGGGTTATTAGTTACGCCAGCCGATCGCTATCCAAAGCAGAAGCAAATTATTCCACGACAGAAAAGGAGTGCCTCGCCACCGTCTGGGCTACGTCGAAATTTCGCCCCTACCCCTACGGCAGGCCCTTCAAAGTGTTGAGCGACCACCATGCATTGTGTTGGCTAGCCACCTTCAAGGACCCTTCAGGTCGCCTCGCACGATTGAGCCTGAGACTTCAAGAATATGACATTACTGTCATTTACAAGTCCGGCAAAAAACACTCCGACGCCGACTGTCTCTCTAGTGCGCCTGTCGATCAACCACTACCCGACGACCCGGATGACGACTACTTCTTAGGAACGATAACTACCGATGACTTCGCTGAACGACAGAGCGCCGACCCGGAACTTAAGGCCCTAATAGAATACCTCGAAGGCAGGACCGCCGAAGTCCTGAAGGTATTCAAGCGCGCACTTGCGTCGTTCTTTCTACGAAACGGTCTTCTACAAAAGAAAAACTTTTCACCGCTTCGAGCTAAGTACCTCCTTGTGGTGCCTTCAGCTCTTCGACCAGAACTCCTGCAGGCCCTGCACGACGATCCGACGGCAGGGCACCTCGGTGTTTCTCGCACGCTCGCGAGGATACAAGAAAGGTACTACTGGCCACGTCTTACCACCGACGTCACTCGTTATGTGAGCACATGCCGGGAGTGTCAGCGACGCAAGACACCGCCGACAAGGCCAGCGGGACTTCTGCAGCCAATTTATCCACCTTGCCGACCTTTGCAGCAGATTGGTATGGATCTACTGGGGCCGTTCCCGACGTCGGCTTTTGAAAGCAAGTGGATCGTGGTAGCTACCGACTACCTCACCCGCTACGCCGAGACAAAAGCCCTGCCAAAAGGCAGTGCATCCAAGGTAGCTAAGTTCGTCGAAAATATCGTCCTACGTCACGGAGCCCCGGTGGTCCTTATTACCGACAGAGGAACGGAATTCACTGCCGACTTAACTCAAGCGATCTTGGCATACAGCCAAACAAACCACCGCCGGACGACAGCGTACCACCCACAGACCAACGGCCTCACCGAGCGGCTTAACAAGACGATCGCCGACATGCTGTCAATGTACGTCGATGTCGAACACAAGACGTGGGACGCCATTCTTCCATATGTGACCTTCGCATACAACATGGCGGTGCAGGAAACGACGCAGATATCTGCATACAAATTGGTCTACGGAAGGAGCTCGGCAACGACGCTCGATGCCATGTTACCCAACGTCACCGACGAAGAAAACCTCGATGTGAGCGAGTACCTTCAACGCGCCGAAGAAGCCCGACAACTAGCGCGTCTCCGTATCAAGAATCAACAGACGACCGACAGCCACCGTTACAACCTTAGACGACGCTTCGTGGAATCGCAGCCCGGTGAACGTGTTTGGGTGTGGACGCCGAATTGCGACGTGGATTAAGTGAAAAGCTACTGCGACGGTACTCCGGACCGTACAGGGTGGTTCGACGTCTCGGCCCACTTGATTACGAGGTTGTCCCCGACGGCATCACGAACTCTCAACGACGCCAATCGCGACCTGAAGTCGTCCATGTCGCGCGTCTCAAGCCATTTCATGCGCGTTAACAAACTGAACCAGTGTTTTTTTGTATTATTGTTGTATCGTAATTTATTCATTGTACTTTCTTGCATTACTATTGTACTTTCATCTTTAGTTAAAGCATCGGGACGATGCCTTTTTTCAGAGGTGGGCAATGACACGTTCCATTCCTCAAGTTTTTGTTATCGTCCCAAAACACCACACGATTCTCAGCGCAAACCGCGCCTGCAGTTTTCGAGAAGGTTCCGGACTGTAGTAGATCATTTCGATAAGATCACGCCCACTGTGCGAACGGTACAGATTGTTCTGGAACCTACGCCACCGCCAGAGATAACGCTAGAACATTCGACGGCAAGAGTATAAATGCCGACGCGCTTAGCCGCTTGTGATTTGTTGATCGAAGGCCGACGCTCCGTTCGCCATTATCAGTCCGAGACTGCTATCTGTTCGAGACTGCTGCTGAAATTCGACTTTCCGTTTACCGGGCACAGGTTCGCCCAAATAAACAGTTAAATCCCAACACGAAGTCTCCTGTCTTCGGCCACGTCACGACCCCGTGACAATATGCTGAATCCTCAGCAGGCTGTGATCAGTTGCGATAGCATTTTGATATAGCATCAGTTGGAAGTTTGAAATTATTTGCACCTAATAAAAATTATGTCTGTGGCAAACACTCTTTGCAGTGAAGCTTCATCAAACATCTTAACATCAAAACAAAGAATGTCTTCAAAACTCAAGATAGTGGTCTTTTTCTCTCTTAAAACACAGGAGTGGTAGAAGTTTACTGAAGCACCTACTTCTGTGGCATGACTGATTAACATGTAAGAGTTACAGTACCTATAAGTATGAAGACTATGATATTTTAGTCTGTAGACAGCTGTCACAATAAAAAACGTAAAGAAATCGAGGAGGTAGTTCAAACATGAATTTCAAAAGCATACTGTGACACTGCAATATGATACTACCTCAAGCCTTAGGTCCTAAAAGTAGCACTGAACAAATATCTAATCTGCCAGGGTTTGACTTCTTGAAAAGTCAATAAAGCAGTAAAAACTTTGCTATACATATGGCATCATTCGTTTACGTATGTAAGATGTTCATAATGCCCTATGGGTTTACTTTATTGTGTTTGTGTGCATTTTAGTGTCTTAGTTTTATGAACCTGTTGATGCAATACAAGTGTTTATCTCATGTATGAGCGGTTCTTTAACGTTTCATGCGGACACAAATGTAAACCTAATGCTTATGTGTCAGTAAGAGTACTTATGTATTATGTAAACACTAACTCTTTATGTCGCTATTTCTTTGTTATTCATCTCTTGTGCATATTTTTCAGTATATTTTTTGTGCGTTCTACCGCCTTTAAAATACACTTCACTTCACTGCACTAATTAGTGTTTGTGTCAAGAAATTCAAGCTAGAGGAACTGTGCAACTAAACTGTAATGAAGGATGAAACAAGGGTTACGTAGTTTGTTCAACTGACAAGATAAATATTTATTTGGCACATCATTTGCTCACTACCGAGAACTGACATTTTCTGCCAATCTTGTCGATAAAGCTCGGCATTGTTTCTCTGTAAAACATGTGTAATAGTTTGTGTCACAAATTCAGCAAACTATACTGATTCTGTTGCTACTACTATCGGTGATCATTACGCACCTTCCCTTCCTCATTCCGCAGATTGCAAAAAAAAACACAATAAAAATTGATCTGGCAAGCATCCGCATAGCTGGCAGAGGACCATTACAGCTAAATAGGGCTCTTGTCATAATGATAGGCTCGACCACCACAAGACGAGAGCAACATTCAGGCAGTGGTCTTCGTGTTTGTTTTTATGCTCATATTTGTCGAATTTCAAAGTTATGATTCGTACCTGGGAAGCATTCAATATGCGTGAGTGACTTGTTTTCTTCGGACGTGACTGTATGCATTGCTACAGTAATAGCTAGGGCACGTAGCATGCATGTTGAGAACTTTACATAATGTTCGCTATTTTTTTCGCTTCAAGCCAGCTTGGTGACCAGAGGATAACTGCACATCACTGTAGCCATAATTCAGCAACCATCATTATACTACTGTGTTTTGTTTATTATAATTGGGATGGCGCAGTAATTTTAAACGCTCGACGTGTACACACACACACACACACACAAACACATACAAACACACACACACGCGCGCACGCGCGCGCGCTTGTGCACATAAGCACACAAGGAGTGAGCGACTCAAACAGCGGAAACCGACAGAAGTTTGTTCTGTCTAATGATGATGATGATAAATGCAGCGGCAAACCTCCTCATGCTGTTGCAGTTTGCTACGTCACCGCTCTCCTTATATTCGTGTTAATGATGAAAGGTAGAGTTTCCGTTCTGTAAAGTTTTGTGTAGGTGTTTTCTGAATTGGGTATTGAATGCACAGAGTTTCCGAATATTAACTAGAAGAGACTAGCGCCGCAATAGTTCAGCGACCATGAGAATGATGCGTAGTTCTCGAATCTGCTTACTTGTCGTACTTCCGTGCCTCCGATCGTGCTTGTGGCTTCGTTTATTGCTGCGTTTTTGTTGTGTATTGACAGAAAAAAAAATTTTGAATTTTGTGAGCCGATTTCAAATTGTGAGCCTGAAAGATCAAGGGGGTGAAGCGCAATTCGATCGTTTCCTGTTTTTTGTTTCTTCACAAAACAGCTTCAAGGCACGCGAAGCCCAACGGACCCGGAAGTGCGAAGGTTAGAGAAAACCGTGTACTACACACCATTCCCATGCGCGTTGAAGTGCCGTGTGTTGCAGCTTCCACAGACAGTTGCTCCAGAGTTGCCTCACGTGTATATATAGGAAGTTTTATGTTAGAATGAACTGTGAAACTTGCGGTGCACTTGAGATAGGCGTATTGCATCTGTGGTAATAATTTAGAAAACTCTAATTTACAAAATCCACAAAGTTAACTGCTTTTTTTAATCTGCGTAAGGTATTACGGATGATATTTACATTGCTAGGAAGTAACCGGATGCATTGATGGTTCAACGTCCTTTCTTACGGTTATGCGCCGATTGAATTTGAGGCTCATTAGAAATCATGCTTTTTACGTGGTCACTGTTCTGCTAAAAGGCGTTGCATAATACGCTCTTCTGCTCTAAACGACAATTGAACACCCTAAGGAAAGAGCACCGTGGCAGTGCCATGAAAAGAGACAGATGAACGGCTTCCTGGCAATACAGAAAAAAAACTGTCAAAATATCTTACCTTGTAGCCCCTCATGTGTGCACCTTTTCCTGTGCTAAAGTCACGCTGTTGTCAAACAAAAAAAAAACGCCACCAGGCCTGAGCGGAACGCGCAGCACAGTTACAGTGAAGGCTGGAAGAGCGCTCTTTCAGAGCCTTTTCTTTTAACTCTTTTTGTTTAACTACAACAAGCAAGTTTGTAAGGCACCCTTACACTATTACTTCACCCCAATTCTTCTGTAGTATGGAGGCGTTCACCCTGCCATTCTACGCCATTCTGCGGAGAAGTGTGGCATCCACCACACATCTTCAAAGGAATCTTTCGAATTATGTTTATGCTGTGCCTTACAATGATCAATAATCATGCCTGAAGCTTTTGTAATGGGTGAGGGCGTATGACTACCCGCTCATTACGAAAGTCGCGTTGTGTGACGCCTCGTTGTCCATTTGCTGTTCTAAAAGGCTTTATTATACACAGTAACGCGATTCTTTTCCCGACAACGCACTTATCCCAGGGCATTTTGCAACGGAGCTTCAAGCACTGGCATGACTCTATGCGGAAAAATACTGTGATGGTACCCGGAGGACCCACGTTCGAATGCCTTTGTGTCCTTGGCGTTTCTCGTTTACTTACGTTTTCGTCTTATTTTGTTCGATACTGGTTACGGACACCGGTGGAGGCGGCAACAGCGGCGGCGTACATGGCGCACGCGACCGTTGTTGTGATAACGGCTTTCGCCTTAAAATTGCTTTATTGAAGCATTTGTGTAAGAAAGACTCACTCATGAAAAAAAGGCTGGACCAAATTAGCATGGCGGATGCGCCAGGTAGGCGAAAGAGAGCACGTTAATTAGGAAGTGGGTGGGCGCTGTGAAGGATGTGGCAGAAAGAAGCCAAAGCGTTCGCTACTCTAACACTAAGATATAAAACCACTTAAGAAAACAGGCTCCTGTCGTGAACATAATACGCCACTCGTGAAATGGGCAGGTTTAAAAGATAATCACTTATTCGTGTGTGATACCGTTCCGTACGCCTATGATGTATAGATTCTTGTAACTAAGAAGTTTTGGAAACGTATTCACTAGAGAGTCAAAGAAATTTATTCTAAATGGTGAATTTGTTCTGAGCTGTTCATCTTCTACGTAGTGTGGCAGCGTGGGCCGGCAGTCATGAAGGGAAAGGCATTAATGTTTACTTGCACAAGTGCTGGTGTGGCAGCGTGGGCCGGCAGTCATGAAGGGAAAGGTATTAATGTTTGCTTGCACAAGTGTAAAGCCATGCACGTTCATCTAAAAAGCAGACGAAATCTTGCTGTGGCATAGGAAATCAGTATAACTAGGAGGGTTGCTTTACTCACGTAGTTATTTAATATGACGTTGCCAGAAACACTTAGCATTTCTAATAAAAATGTGGTACAACTCACAGAAGACATCATGGCACATTTCTAGTTGCTTAAAATGCTTAATAGTAGTAGAGCTTTCAGCCACGCTCACATGCTGCTCAGTCACATCACTTGAGTATAAACGTCACGCATGATATCATTCGTAGAGTGACCTTGCGCTGTGACTTATGGTTGGGAGAGTACTGATGCTTCTGAATCTCAAAACTGTGAAGCGTCTGACTTAAGTCCGTAGCCCACCACTGCCAGTGACCCAGGCCAACTGCTGCTACTGACAAAGTGATGCTAAATAAAGCAGTGCTGTATTTACGGTACACATACCACCTAATACAAGTGTTTTCTTAAGTGAGATGACTGTCCGTATATGAAGTGACTGGATGTTCCACTGCTGAACCCTTCAGGCTACTTAAACACACACCTTGCTATACTGGCAGTTTCATCGAACGATTTATTGTTATAATCTCATGCTATGCTCACAATACGAGGGGTTCTCAAATGTTCAGCTTACAAGTGCACGCCAGTTATCGTACATAAGCAGATGATGACCGCTTAATCTCAATTATTACTATGCTTCTTGCTATAAACTGCAATTTCTTCATGCGTATGACTTAATCTTGTTTGTTCATGCGTATGCCTAATGATGTTTGTGAACTTTTCACGCGTGAAAAGTGGCTCCAGACGAGGCGACTCTCAATTTGAAAGCTGTTATGTTTTAGTTAAAATTCCAGTTGTACAAGAATACTGACATTGTTGGGTTGCACAAATGTCATGTTGGTCCTGCTGAGAAGCTTTGCTACTGTACGTCACGCTTTCGCTTGAGCATGAAGGCGATCAGAAAGCTGAAGTCTAGCCTATCTGACCCATCATATCAAAATTACACGCATTTTCTTTACGTTGATCATTCCTATCCTAAACTATAGTGGACCTTCACAATGTGTTTTAATAGATAGCAATATGTTGGTTTTTACAATGCAGTTACAGAAATCAGGGCCAAAGATCATGTATAATATACTGAGTGAATTGAGTAAATCAGGAAAAGGTGAAATTCGTGATCACAAAGGGGCAGTCTAGAGTATAATACCTAAATTAATTGGTTGCGCATAGGACCAGGCTTCCATGAAGCATTACCTCATTCACAGCTTTTTTTATGTGTTGCAAGAAGCGAATACTTTCTATTTGATTGATTGATTTGTAGGGTTTATCTCTCATAATCATGAACTGGTTTTGGGACGTTAAACCCCACATATCAATCATTTGTAGGGTTTAACTTCCTAAAACCACCATTTGATTATGAGAGACGCCGTAGTGGAGGGCTCCGGAAATTTTGACCACCTGGGGTTCATTAACGTGCACCCAAATCTGAGTACACGGGCCTACAACATTTCCGCCTCCATCGGAAATGCAGCCGCCGCAGCCGGGAATCGAACCCGCGACCTGCGGGTCAGCAGCCGAGTACCTTAGTTACTAGACCACCGCGGCGGGGCGATACTTCCTGTGATCCAATGTTCGATGTCGAACAACGTTTGCTAAACAGAACCTTGGCCTATGCAAGGCTAAATTTTTGAAGCGATTGCCTGCGAAAAAGGCACTATTACTTCTGTCTCACACATGTACTGACAATTATAGCCGTAGCAACATACAGCCTATGAACTCAAGCCCCCCCCCCCTTATGTTATGTTAGAGACTATACGTCTCTAACATTATCAATGTCATCAAGTGGTAAAAAACAGGCTACATTTCGGGCAGAGCAGTTTATTGTACGACCATAACCAAAATGATGGATCGAAACGTCGAAACAAGCTGCTCCGTTGCATTCCACATTCGGTAGAATCAGATGGTAGGGAAGATGCAAATTTCTGCAGAAAGGAAACAAGAAAGGCGTGATTATTAACACTCACAAACAATAGGCCACAGTCACACAACAGGGATAAATGTCCGGTAAAAATGCCAAACTTACACTTCTTCTTGCGGAGGAGGGTGGCGTAGTTCAGTGGAGAGCCAAGACCATATCCGTAGTTGAGGCCGTAGCCGAGGAGACCATGTCCGTAACCGTAGCTGCCAACTCCATAGCCGAGCGAGCCAACGCCATAGCCGTAGTAGGCTGGGGCGGCATGAGCAACGCCGTAGGTAGCGAGGGCTGGGGCGGCATGGGCGACGCTGTAAGTGGCGACAGCTGGGGCAGCGTGGGCGACGGTAGCGACAGCTGGGGCGGCGTGGACGGCAGCAACGGCTGGAGCAGCGTGAACAGCGGTCACGGCTGGGGCAGCGGCGTAGGTGGCGACAGCTGGGGCAGCGGCGACAACGTGAGCGGTCTGTTGGACAACCCTGGTGACAGCTGGGGCGCTGTAGGCGACACGAGTGACAGCTGGGGCAGTGGCGACAACTGGAGCCGACTGAACAACCCTGGTGACAGCTGGGGCAGCAGCGTAAGTGACGGCTGGGGCTGCAGCAACGACAGGAGCTGACTGTACCACCCTGGTGACTGCTGGAGCAGCGGCGTAGGTTGCAACAGCTGGAGCGGCGTGGACAGCAGTAACGGCTGGAGCAGCGTGTACAGCAGTCACGGCTGGAGCAGCGTGGACGGCGGTAACAGCTGGAGCAGCGTGGACGGTGGCAACAGCAGGAGCAGCATGGACGGCGTAGCTAGCAGCTGGGGCATATCCGTATCCATAACCAACACCGTAGCCGGTCAATCCAGAGTAACCAACTCCGTGGGAGAGACCGTAATGAGAGAGACCAAGACCACCATAGCCAAGACCAGCGTAGCCGAGGTTGCCGTAGCCGAGACCATAGCCGAGGTTGCTGGCTAGGGTATAGCTACCAACAGGGTGACTATGAACGGCACTGATGGCCAGGGCAAGCACAATGCAGGCACGCAGCTAGAAAGAGAGAAACACAGGTTGATATTTTATGCACTGATTATTCTGAATTGAAATGACGTAGATATTTTTTGTTGATGTATGCTCAGATATTGGAACAATATATAAATGTTTAAGGAACGACTTGTCGAAGCTTTCCAAATACGCGTATTTATGTTTTAAAAATATAAATGAGCTAAAAACTATTGTAGCATATGGACAGGAGTGATAACATTGTGGAATGAATTTTTCACTACAAGTGACTTGCTTGAAAGTGGTTAGGACAAAGTTTTTATAATTGAACGAAGGAAAAGTTTGGGATACAGAGAAGTTGAGTGTGTTCTTATCCGGGACGTTTCGGGTGTCACAGCTATCTAAGTACCTTCGTGAGACAAGTCTTTTTCATATGCATACCATGGGAACTCTAGCATTGCTTAGCAAACCTTTGGGAAAGTAACCAATTGAATTATTGCCCTCAAATACAATATTACAACACAGACGACCCTTCAAACAATACATGTGTTTTGCTGGACAGCAGCACTTTTTGTTTTACCAGGGCGCAAAACCAGTTGATCTTCAAACGATGTACCTTGCCTACACAATAGTTAAAAAAATTGAAGTTGGAATGCTCAGAAAGATGCGTCTTCTATGCTACACACTGCTAAAGGGGAATATGTGGTACGATAACAGATATCAAATACACATTTAGCCTCATTTTTCAAAAGCAATTAGTAACTTTCGAAGCTATATCGCTTGCACACTACAAGAAACTGATTGACAAAGCAGTAATTTCAGTCAACAATTTTGCGTTCTCCGGTATTCATTGAGGTTTAGGACCATTGAGTTCCTTTGAATGATTAAGGATATTCTTTTTTCGCTGAGTAGTGGATCACTGTTGGTGACTTAAAATGTATGCTTCCAAGTATCTTTGAAAATATATGTTCAGATTGGTGCACTAAGCTTAAAGATATGACAATATTACATATAATAAGCGTGTGATCAGTACAGCATAACAGCTTTATCTAGAGCTAAGTTCTTAAATGTCGAAGAAAGTCAGTGAAACGATCATTGTATTATATAAGTAATGATTCTTAATAATTTATGTCCACTAATTTTTTCAGAGCCCTTCTTGAAAGTAGGCGATCACTACAGAGTTGTTTGATGCGACTTACCATGTTGAAGGTGGTCTTTATCCCTTGGAGGAGCAGATGCTTCTGGCTTGGCGGTCAGAATTTCGAGCTTTTATACTGGACGGTTCGCTTCGAGAAGAAAAAAATTGAACCAACCCATATCATTGGCAAGAGAAAAGTTAGCGCGTTTGTTAATAAAAATTATTTTTATAGACACCAGCAGCTGAACAGCACGTGCATGTCGCAGTAGACGAAGTATAAAGTAACTTTTTTCGCTGTTTTTTCTGTCGTGTGTTGGTTTTGCTTGAACGTTTAAAGGATTGACTCTTGCTATTTCAAATCGTATAAAACACGTTCTCGTTCATCGCGAAAGATGCAAGAGAAAAAAAGAGAGTAACTGACGTATCATAGCCCCAGTAGTACATTACACATTCAACTCAACGCGTAGCGATAAATATTTCAGTAAGGCACAGATCTTTCAATGCTGACAGAGACACTCAGTAGTGCCGCATAACCGGATGTTCTCTAGTATGCGCTACAATATAGAGACACTCATTTTTTCATTTGATAACCTGGCTTGAACGAAAATTGATTTTCTTTCTCGGGAGCTGTTAGGCACAAATTGCAGGTGTTGTATTGTACAGAAGAAAAAAACTTGGTGGGTATGCGCCAGGAGCGTGGGTATGCTCGAAGCAGCTCCGAGCATGTGAAAGCCATGTAGAATACGCTGTAGCAAGAGGATGTGAAAGGAGATTAGGGAGGAGAAAAAGTGTTGTGATGGTGAGGAGAAAAGAAAGGAAAAAGGGAGAGGGCAAGACATGGCAGCCTTGCATGGTGAAAGTAAAGCAGCACTCACAGAGCTTATGTGCCAAGGAGCTCTCAGCAAGGCATAGCCAAGCAAAGTGTAGCACAGGAAGAGGCTGCGGAAGAAGTAAGAGGGTAAAGGGGCGTGACATGAAAAAGAAGAGGAAGGAAAAAGTAAGCGGGAGGGCTCAGTATGGTCTTGTATGCTTGTTTGTTGAAGTTAAAATTGTTACAATTTCCTCGGTGCACAGGGCTGAAGGCTCATTATTTCCCTGAATGAGTGACGCTACCCTGCAGCAGAACAAGAGCACTCCACCAGGAAACATCATGAACACACAATGAAACGGTACATCTTTTTTTCGAAAGGATTTCTATATTCGGCACCATGCGGTGTAGATTGCACAAAGGTATAAACAGAGCTGTCATTTAAATGGTAGCAATACTTCAAACAAACCAGCCGCGGTGGTCTGGCGGCTAAGACACCCGGCAATGAACCCGCAGGTCCCAGGATCCGCTTGCGACAGTAATGGCCGAATTTTCGAAGAAGGCAAAAAAGCTTTAGGCCCGCCAATGCAGATTTAGGCACTCAATAAAAACCCCTAGGCGACAAAATATTCCTAAGCCTTCCTCAACGGCCTCTGTCATAATCATATCGTTGTTCTGCGAAATCGAAATTTTATAATTATTATTTCTAAAACAACAAATGCGACTTTTTTATTAAAATTCAAGCAAAAAAATCATTCAAAAACCTTCTCGACTCCGTTGCGAGTAAAGGGCAAGAGAGTACGAACACAGCCCTTATTTCACTGGTGGTAGTATTACAAAAGGAGCAATCAGGCACGAGTTGATGAAAGGAAGTGCTCCAATATGGCATGCTTTTGCCCTCCAAGTGACACCTGTAAAATGTTTTTAAACGATATTCTAAATAAACGTGACATCTACTGAATGGAACCTATAGGAAACATAAATGAAAGAAGCAGTCAGTCACAATGACATGATACACAAAGTGTAAAAAAACACAAGACATAAAAGATTTGAGATCTTAAAGGTCGAGAACATCATTGCTTTCCGATTGAGTTACCTGGTTATTTCTTAAAGTGATCTGCATGATATTCCTTCCTGCATTAAATAAAGTATAGTTCAATTTTGGTTTTGGATGTCGGGCATGTTTCAGAAAGGGCTTCGAAAGAGACGCAAGGGCCAGGTAGACTGATTTTCAGTGCAGGAAGAAGGAGAGCAGAGCGCAAAGGAGGTGGTGAGAGTGCATACCATAATACGACCATGTACAGCAGTAAAAATCAGTGCCCTTCAAATATCCCCATGGGTGATGCCAGTATGTTTCATTACTAGACTGCGCTAGTAACACTGGTGCATGCTCGGACTAATTAGAACGTCTGTGAGCACACATTGATAGCGCGGGTTCACAGTCTCAGGGGCACTGGCTTCGCCTTGGTGGAGCCGGCGTACACTTAGAAACGCTGAAACCTCTGAGATATTTTCTGGAGTGCGGTGGTGCACACTGGAGCCAGTCTTATTTCTGCCAGTATTTTACTAGATTCAGTATTCTACGTGGCGGATTCTTTCACTATCACTGAAAACCGAATTTTTGGTTCGATGATTCTGGTATAGACACTATCCCAGAGAGCCTAGCACATGTAATAGTAACATACGTAGTAGTAAAATTCTGTCATTTTGTTGTCTACCATTCTATTGGCGAGAATACCCTGTTACCAGAGCCCTGGAAAAATTTTTCAAGTAAACATCGAAAGGCTTCACTGAGAGAGTTTATACTTTCGCGAATCTACCCCCAAGAGGTGTTAAAGTCCGTCAAGTACGAGTATAGTTAGGAAGACTAGGAGAAGAGCTTGAGATGGGGAAAAAACGGAATATTTGGTGCTCTAGCTCGAAGCATGCTTGAGCGCCTGTAGGCAAAAGCGTAGAGCGTAATAAAGATGCGAGGGGGAGAGGAGGAGATTAAAAATGGTGTCTATGACCGATGTATGCGGGGTGGATTCGAGAGCTGATTTTCCCGTCCAGTGTCCCGAAAGAAATAAAGAACGGACTCGCAGAGTTGGGTGTGGTGCCGTGCTGAGAACAGGACGTTATTCTCTGAGCATAGTAACGGAAATTTCTTGTATCTGTGAATATTTTTCCCGTCCCAATCAACACGCGGCAAGCTAAGCAGGAAGAGATAACACGAGTGAATTAAGTTACGTCACGTGCATTGGGACCTTAAGCAGTCTTTCTTTTTTTTTCATTTTGAATGTGTCGCTAAACCTTCAGAAAGATGGCGCGCACGAATGCTAGAAAAACGTTGTCACCTGTTGATATGTAGACCTAGCATACAAAGTTTTAGAAAATCGCATAGAACCCATGATCCCGCAGAAGTGGTCTAGTGGCTGCTGTCCTGCAGGTCACGGAGTCAAATTCCGACTGAGGCGGCTGCATTTTCAATGGAGGACAAATTGTTGTAGGCCTGTGTGCTCAGATTTGGGAGCACTTTAAAGAACCCCAGGTGGTCAAAATTTTCTGGGCCCTTCATTACGGCGTCTCTCATATTCGAAATGTGGTTTTTGGACGTTATACTTTTCAGATCAGTCAATATTAATCATACAGCCCATGTCATAAAAATATCAATACCCTTGGAAATAATGGACTTTCATCGAAGAGGCTTAAAAATTATACTTCACCTCTACAAATAAACTTACGATTGTAAAACTAGCAGCTTTGCAGTTTTCAGACAGCAGTTTATCAATTTGAACGAAGTCATTGTTGGTCCTTTAGTGTGTGTTTAAAAAAGAACTCCGTCTGCATTCACCAGGTGGTGGTGCTTGCTGCGAGCTCTCCTGTTCATTCATATTTGAGACCTGTAAAAGGGGCCAGACTTGTTTTCATTTCATTACGTTTAGATGTTCTAACAGATTGGTAAGTTCACAAGAACTTCCATGTTTCTTTCAATAAAGAAAGATGCTTGATCTTTCCGCTAGTGAAAAAGGTTGTTGGTGAAATTCAGTCGTATATTTATGGAAGTAGCTGAGTGTCTATTGTGTATTAGGTGTATATTATCTTGTACAATATATATTGACATATGGCAGCTACCGTGTCACATGACATCTAGCCACTGATCAGGAAGTCTAGTTGCGTATTCCATCTCGAAAGTTATCGTTCATGACAGTTGTTTAGGCCATTGTAAAAGCTCAGGTATCCTGCGTATACAATGGCAAAATGTATTGTGTTTTCCGCTGAAAAATAAGAGTAGAAGGCCCATATATAGGCTAGTAATCATTATGCTATATTCAGTGCGCAGTAGTTTGGTGAGAGAAGCGCCAAGGTGAGCGCTGTTCAGTACTAGGTTAACCTCTGTCCATGCTCATGCATACGCTACATAGCTCACCGAGAACGTCAGAGACACAGTCGAATGCTTGAACCATGAAGGTGGGAAAGCATTTCACATCCCACTGGCGCATCCTAAAACTAAAAATTTAGGTAGGATGCCGTAGTGAAAGAAAAGGGTGATTCCGACAACTTAGGGCTCCTAATGCGAAACCTAATTGAAGTACGTGAGCTTAAAGCATTTTCAACTCCATCTAAAATGCGACAAACGTAACAGCGATTCTATTCTGCCACATTGCAGTCAGAAGTCCAGTATTATACCCACTCTTTGTTAGCAGTAGGCATAGGAAAACACTGCTGGTGCATGTTGGAGCTGCACTCAAAACACCTGTTGCGTTTTCACTGTAGCGAATGAGAATGAACAGCCAATTGCACTGACCATATTGTTTCATACAATAATACACAAAACGTTATCCTTGCGCTGAAACTACTGAGCTTCCTCTAAGGGTGCTCTCTAGCGTTATGCTCCAGTACATGACTTCACCACTCTCACTCGCCAGCACCACTCCCACCAGCCTAGAGTGTATATGCTTCCTTTAGGTATTAGAGTGGCGGATCTGCTTGCCAAGCGTCCATGCCCACTATGCCTTGCGGAGAAGTTGGTGTGCAGGCCTCCCTGCCGCCGCTCTAGCGAACCTGTTAGGAGAGCTCCCGCGACTCCATGGCATGTTGATCGGTGATGCTTGCAAAAACAGAAGGTGGCTTCATCGTGTAGCTGTAGTTGCGAGCCTGGGACCTCGATTGCATCCTTTATTCTTTATTCTTTATTCATCAGATACCCCGCAGCACCCGAAGGCGTTATAGCAGGGGGGTTACATCAATAAATGACGTACATCTCCGTTCACCGACACAATACAACTTTGTTCATACATAAATAACTGAAATACATTTTCGTTCACACACATAGCAGAATTTTGTTCACACATAATATATCTTCGTTAGGTTACAGCATGGGTTTACAGCAGTGAATAAAATATATCTTCGTTCCCACTATGTACTTGCATTTCAGTTAGCCTGTTCCACTGTTTAATCGTTCTAGGAAAAAATGAATTGGCATACATTTTCGTTTTAGCTGGGTATTCCCGAATTTGCAACTATGATCAAAACGTTTTGAAGTGTAATGAGGGTTATGTAGGTATATTTCTCTATTAATTCCAGTTTTATTGTAGTAAATGCAGTAAAGAAATTTTAATCTCTGCTTCTGGCGGCGGTCAGAAAGACACTCCCATCCTAGCTCAGCCTTCATTGCAGTGCAGCTCTCCCCCCTTCCGTACCGTCCCAAGACGAACCTGGCAGCACGATTTGTATTTGTTCCAGAGCAGCAATGAAGGTTACCTCGGCGGGGTCCCACACGACACAACCGTATTCTAAGATAGGCCTGATACAAGTAGTGTATGCCATACGTTTTAAATTCACATGCGAACATCGCAGGTTTCTTTGAATGAAATTTAAAGCCTTACCAGCTTTGGCTATGAGAGTGTCAACCTGAGGCCTCCATGAACATTCAGATGATAGTATTATACCTAGGTACTTATATGTACTCTCTTGTTTCAACAAGAGAGTAGGTAGCCTGCAGATTAGTAACTTTCTGCCAGGTAAGATCACGGTAAGAGGAAGAAGGCGAGAAAAATAAATGCAGTGTTTCTGAACTATCATTATTGTGAGTTCGTATAGCTCAGTGGAATTGCACCGGGCACTAGTAGTGTACCGAGAGGTCCACAGCTACTAATTTTTATACTGTCACTTGTACGGTGTCCACTTATATCTTTCGGTCCATCCATTGACTGAAGGCCTATCGAAGTGGAAAATGTACCAATAGCTATTACTTGTTTTCCATGTGTTGGATGATGAGCATTTCATATACGTGTAGTATATTTCGACTGATGCTCGCGATTCCATTATTTTTCTTCTTTTCTAGACGTCCTCGTGTTCGGTATGATAAGAATTGTGATTCGCTTCACAAAACATATGCAGTTAAACTTATTTTGGACAATTACATGCAACCTCATACTCACATATCAACTAATCGTTCACACACGCACATACTAATGACCACACCCCACACACGGCGCTTTTGGATTTGAATGAGGGATATCCATCTGTCTAATTTTCACGATCACATGTTACCACGAGCCTGAATAGCAAGTTCCAATGAAGAACTTTGTTATAACAAAATCGCCAGTGAAATACATTGCTTCACTGTGCTCAACTTCACGTCCATAAAATACGATCTATTTTAAATATCACTCGAACACGTATTCATCAAAAGTTTTATTATAAATAAATGCTTCAGTGTCGCATAAGAAGAAAACCAGAGATGACAAATCTAAATGTCTGCGGGCGCCTGTGGCAAAATGGATTGTGTCGCACGTAACTTGGGGCGTCTGCAGCTGCAACTGCAACACTACGCGCATCAATATGGTTGAGCTGCCTTAGGATTCTACGAATTATTATTCAGTATGACCACATTGCACTGTACCGGCAATACTTCGTGATTCAGGTGTGACGTTTGACCGTAATGAAGAAGACTTCTTGACCTGAGCCGCATCAATCCCAGGTCAGTGGACCTCTAGTGGAAAAGAATAGACTTTCGCGTTGTGTGAATTCGATTTTTTTGCTCCCGTATTAAGCATATATGGTACTGGCACTTGCATTGCAAAAAAAAATGAAGTATTCGATAAATTTGCGTTGGTTTAAAGATCTAAATTCAATATAGAACTTTTCTATACATCGAATTATTGATTTCAATATATTCGTTATATCGAGGTTTACCTACGTTGCACAACACATAACAGCTTTTGGATCACTACTATGTAATCATTTTAGCCGTTCTTAATCACTGACAAAACAAAAGTATTAATTCAACTTTTCTCTCTTTTTTTTTGCTTTCACGACTTTAGCACATGATAGTGCGCTATTTTTCGCTTTCGCCTGTACTTTCCGTTATCTATGATGGCAATAAGCAAGTTCCTCTTTATTACTGTTATCCCCACCTTCGCTGTTTTATTTATTGCGGCTATAACTCATAATATTGTTATGTTTTTCATTATTACTATATTATAATTATATTATTATTATTATTATTATTATTATTATTATTATTATTATTATTATTATTATTATTATTATTATTATTATTATCATTATTATTATTATATTATTATTATTATTATTATTATTATTATTATTATTATTATTATTATATTATTATTATTATTATTATTATTATTATTATTATATTATTATTATTATTATTATTATTATTATTATTATTATTATTATTATTATTATTAATCTCGCACCATGGCTCCTAGCCGGGGCACACGCCTGCTGTGATTCTGCCCATTTTTTCACGGTGAGATGAAGAGCGGCAACTTCTGAAGTCTGGATTACATCCTTCGTTCTGCGATTTGTGTGATCCAAGCCATGCTGACGCTAAGACTAGCGAAAACTACTCTGTGGCTTTCTGCAGTGGGGAATACAGCTCCCAGACCGGCTGCCTCTGCACGTGTGACACTGCAAGTGGTGATCTCTCTCCGGTTCGCGCCACCTTTTCCTCAATGCGCTGGAGGGAATCTCGTTCGCCAGCGACGACGTATTCTAACTATGGAAACAAAACAAGCACTGCGTAAGGATCAGTTCAGGGATGCTAAACAACAAGTCCACGTCATCACGTCCCTTTGTGGAGAGGTTCACTTCCTGTGTAGTGTGCTGAAGAACCGCATGAACACCGTGCCAGTGATTTCAACTGCGGCCCTCCCAGTGCGGGAGAACGGTGACCGATCTGTGATTTCAAAGTCGCCTGCGTACTGTGGACAACCACTCCAATACTCTTTTTTCGTCGAACTCACTGCCAGATGAAGGCACGTTCAAACGATGCAGCGTGATTCCTGCGACGGCGTCTTCTGTAGCTCCTCTTCCACCTTAAGGAGAAAGAACAAAAACCTGCCTCGTTCGGGCAGTGACGACTTCGGCTATTTGTGTTGTTCAATGGCAACATCATGCGCAGCAGCCAAAAGCCATTTTCGTTTCGAAGCTGAGCCCTGACACCACTGCTTCTGACATAAAAAAGCAGATAACTTCATTGGATCAGTCTCCCATTTCTTTCTGGCACCTAAAACCATGTTTCCGGCCTATTTTTCACTCTCCGTGGAGACTAACAAGGAAACAGTACAGCGCTTGAGTGACCCTTTGATGTAGCGTCTGGGATGCATGCCTCTTCCAGCCTTTTCGTTGGTGTGCTGCATAATGAGATGCTTGACCTCTATGAGCGAGTGCCTAGTGTCGAATAAGCCTTGTAACGTGGACATTCTCTACGGGAATGATCGTGGTTTGCGTACCAAGAAAAACAAGTTTTTCGCTAATATTATTTTGTCTTCTTTTCCTATTACGGCTATTTTTAAAAGCGGGCTGGGCCCTAAAATTTACTCATTTAACTTTTTTCTGCCGAGATTCACCGTCCATTACGACAACCGAGATTTCAGGGCAACACACTAGAAAAACAATGGAGTGCTGATTGCCATTGAAAGTTCACTGAAATCAGTTTGAAGAACAGACGAAAAGTCTTTCGAAGAACTTAACTGGTTTAAAGTAAGCCTGGAGCACCGAGAAAATTTGTTAATATTTACCACCCAGCATTTTCCCTGCGTTGTTTCATGACGGTAGTCGTCTATTGAACATACGATTTCTTCTCATAGCGGGCACAGAATTATTGTTCTTGGTGATGTACCTGAAATTGACTGGAACACGCTTACCTTCTCTCATTGTAATCACTTCATTTAAAAAGTGGAGCCCGCTCTTGGGTTTTCTGGCGTTTAATTTTCTACTGCAAAAGAACACAGCCGTCCATTGCAGAGACAACGCCTTAGATCTCTGTCTGTCAAACGATTCACGCGTAGATGTTTCGCACTCTGAGATCGTCCTGACGATTTCCACCGAAGATTGTCTGTATGTGCTGAAACTACAAGCTACAGCAGTCATTTTAACCAGTCACGGGTTACTCACAAACCAATTGTTCTTAAGCATGTTCAGAACTTTACGGAGCTTGAGTTAAACAACACGCGTAAGTTCATGCCGTTATATACGCCGAAACAACGAAAATACTCCCAATGGTTTTCTTGTTCTCTCCTGGATCTATAAGTGCAAGGAAGCTTACGTATAGCGCACTCGAAAAGGCTAAATGTTATTAATTCAGGAAGTGGAAAGGGGAGTTCAGCTCTTTCAGAACTTTTTCGAAATGCCTATATAAACAAGACCACAGTTCATACGCTGCATTATTTGCAAACGTGAGGAGTCCTTCGGCTACTCGAATCGTACGGTGTCGAGGTTTGTCCCATTGCTGGCTGTTCTTCCACGAAATTTCATTCATTTATAAGACCTCCGACTCTTGGATTCTGAACAGAAGCACAAGGTAGTTAGCACATCAAGTGGTCTTTCACTGTATGAAAAGGTCATCGTCTCACACATTAGACGCTCGAAACCATCCTTATTGTGTGGTTGAGATGACATCGCTACTTCCATACTAAAGGCGTAGGGTAGTATATTTGCCCCAGTACTGAATACAATATTTGATAACTATCCAAACACTTACGCATTTCCCAGCATGTGGAAAATCGCGTGGATTTTTCGCTATTTCGGGCTGTTAAATCTGATGTTTCTAATTATTGCCCGATTTTCTCTACTGTGTGCCACATGAAAGATCTTTAAAGGTGGCTCTTCACAACATGTTATATGTTAGCGAGAGTAATTAATTGAAACCTAATCAACACGGGTTTCTCCCTGGCCACTCAACTACCACAAATCTTGCTAGTATGATGGCGCAAATCTCCTTTATGTCCTCATAGGCTGGTTCTGCCTAGGCTACTGGCCCAGGCAGAACTGAGGATGGCGATCTTCATTCAGAGCCGTATGACAGGTACGACCAAGGGACAACCACGCAAGTTGTGAATGCCACTCTGCGGCTGTGGATGATCCCAAGCTTAGAAAAGTATGTGTTGTGCGCTGAGTGTTGCCACACCAAGGTGTGTGGGTGTACCCCCTGTAAGACCCTGTGTGATGTGCAGCTCTAGGTAATGATGGACGCTGAGTGTGACGCCCAAGTAGACGTACAACGGCCACTTCAAGGAGCAGTGACACTGCAGCCCTTACGTTATCTCTTCGGGCGGTGGACGGGCTGTCATGCCATGGGAACTGGCAGGGCATGGACCTGACTGCAAAAGACGCTCATCACCTGAGCTCTCTCACACGGTGCTCGTAGACGAGAACGCTGTCTGCGTCGCACAAGAGCGCGGGAACACTCCCATGCGCTGTACAAGAAACGCACACCGGCGTGCCAGTGAGACGTGGTCCACGTCACACACGAACGCTGTGACATAAAGTTGGTGATTCATGAGAAACGCATCCATAGACCGAGGGGATAAAAGAAGCGTAGCGTGTGCACTGGGCGCTCTCGCTCTGCATGGCCTTCGTTTCGGCTGGTCGTGTCTCGTCTAAGTGCACGTCTCGACGCCTAGTTCTCAGAGAGGACAGGTTGACACATGGAGTTTCCTAATATACACTAAAGGGAAGTGTGGCGCTAGTCTCTATGGGCGCTGCAACGCACGACACTTCAGCGAGCATGGGAATGATGGGTAGTACACAGCTTCGTCTAATCTTCGTACTTCTGGCCTCCTTCTGGCTCCGTGTGTGTTTGCGTGGCTTGGATCTGTTTTCTCACGAAACGAAAATCAACAAATGTTCAGTGGTTGCGCTTTACCACATTAATTTTTTAGGCTCAACATTTCGAATCAGGTTACAAGATTGAAAATGATTCCTTTTTACTTTCGAAATGAAACCAAAACCAAATATAAACAAAGCAGCAAGCACTATTCGTCTCCCGCAAATTCTAAGACTAGGATAATGTGTGTACTACCCATCATTCCCATGGTCGCTCAACGACTGCAGTGATAGAGTCCCTTCTATTTAATTTTAGGAAACTCTATGAGTTGACCTTCTCTACTCTGATTTGAGCCAGGCTTTTGACGTAGTCAGCCGCTTACTGCTTTTGATTAAACGTGCAAACTTTAATGTTGGCTAGTCTGTTTTGAATCTCCTACAAAGCTGTCTGCTTGATAGGTCATGGAATGTTGCCGTCAATGGCAAAACGTCTTCCTTGTACAAAGTGACTATATTCGGCGACAACTTTTTGTGGCAGCACAGCCCCAGATCTACGTAGGCGAAGCTTCTTCACATGTGTTACTACTCCAAGTAGCCCGTTTTCGTGCGATTGCGCTTTCTTTTTGCAAGCGTATCAAGCATGTGCTTTTTCCACCACAACCATGCAATAATTATTACACTCATTTGAGTGAAAAGAAATAAAATGCTCATTTTTATGGGAAAGAACACGAAGCTTCTTTGAAGCGTTGCAATTTATTTAAAAGAAAAAGTATGACCAAGCAGGTACGGGGCGATTGGAACTACGCAAAGTCAAAAAAAAAAAAAAACCATTGCCTAATTTTCAGTGCATACTTGGTAGGCATCGTTGTTTTCCTTCTTTAGCGAAGCAAGAACTTTCTGAAGATGCTCGCGTTATTTTTAGGGGATGCGAAGGAAACGATTGGAAGCAGAAATATTAGCACCGATTGATCATGAGCGGGCGTCTGACGTTGGTTATTCCAAATAGGTGAAACGCTATCTTCACTCGGCCAAGAACGCTGTTTGTGCACAGTCAACAGAGTAATATTCAATCAGTCCAGTGACGCAGGTGGCACCATGCAGCCGTGCACCGAAGCTGTCACATGATGATAATCTGCGACGCAGTCAGTGACGCAGTTCGGTCTCTCAGTAGTCATGAACCAATGAACGCGTCTTCACGCTCTGCGCCGCTGACATGCACGCTGGCGACATCACTATCGTTGCACCGCCTATAGTCTCTGGAATGGTCCAATACACGAATGCTTCTGTTACGTAGGCCCTGGCCAGCGGTCATGCCCAGGCAAAGCTCAAGGAACGACTCCCTTCGTAGACGCCGACGAGAGCGGTGTTGCGGTAGGTGATTGTAGTGCAGTGCTCCGAGTGCGCGTGTACTACGGTGTCAAAAGAAGCGTCAGTCGCGTGTCTGGCTGATGATACTGAGCACGACGATCTACCATGCGTACCTTTTCAGCAAAAAGAATCTGCTGCCGATGTGAACATATCGGAAGCACTCTCTACTAAACAGCGCACGCAGATCGCTAGAATACTGCATACCTACGAGAATGTATTCACCGACATTCCCGGCAGAACACATCTCACCCAGTGCAAGTTGAATGTCGCAACGGATACACCAGTGAACATACGGCCGTATCCACTACCGTTTGCTACCAAAGAGGCAGTTCAACAAGAAATTAGAGACATGCTGAAGCAAGGCATCATCGAGCCATCTGAGTCTCCCTACCAGTCGCCGATAGTAGTTGTCAAGAAAAAAGACGGGACAATACGTCTATGCATTGACTTCCGGCAACTCAACAAGATACTGCTGAACGACAATGAGCCCATACCTCGAGTTGATGTTATTTTTGGACAACTGGGGAAGGCACGATATTTTTCTAAGTTCGACTTTGCTAAAGGGTATTGGCAAGTCCCGATGCATGAAGAGTCCAAAGCAATGACAGCGTTTTCTACATCAGCAGGCCTTTATCAGTTTCGTTTCATGCCGTTTGGCATTAAAACCGCCCCAGCTGTCTTCAACCGTCTAATGAGGAAGGTGGTAGCAGATATACCCCATATTTACTTTTACTTCGACGATGTGCTCGTTGCAACCGAGACGTGGACAGAACACGTGGCCACACTTGAAGCCTTTCTTCAACGAGTTAGCGAATCCGGGTTGACGATTCGACCAACGAAAAGTGAGATTGGTCAGCGGTCAGTAAAGTTCCTCGGTCATCACGTCGAAAATGGCATCATCAAACCCCAGATCGAAACCCTTGATAAAATACGGGCAGCCAAGCGCCCACAGACGAAAAAAGAAGTACGCTCTTTCCTTGGACTTACGGGCTATTACAGAGATTTCGTCCACAAGTACTCCGAGATAGCAGGACCATTAACTGAACTGACTAAAAAGAGAGCCCCTAACAAAGTAATTTGGGGAGTGCAGGAACAGAAAGCCTTCGATGCACTCAAGACCATGCTGTCTACACAACCTGTCTTGAGAGCACCCGATTTCGCTCAGCCTTTTGTACTTCGCACCGACGCCTCGTCAACAAGCGTGGGTGCCATACTTATGCAGCGGCATGGTGCTATGCTACACCCAGTGTCGTACGCTAGCCGACGACTGCAACCACGAGAAACTGCCTATTCGACAATCGAGCGCGAAGCCCTGGCACTCACGTGGGCCATCCAGAAATTTCATATTTACTTGTTCGGACGAACGTTCACCCTCTAACATCACATCTGGCGTCCGCGCGACAGGACCGCTCTTATCCTATAAAAGAGCAGCGCGTCGCTTATGCGGGTCTGACGGTTGACGATGGAGACGGACAAGCTCACAGCAATTGGAAAGGAACTGGGGTTGAGCGGTCCAGGGCTAAAGCAGTGGATCGATGAGGAGCGCGTACGTGAACGAGAAGCGCGGGAAGTACGTTTAGCCGAACGCAATGCGGCAAAAGAAGCTGATGCCGAGGCACTGGCGAGGCTACAAGCAGAAAAGGAGGTTCTCGAACTAAGGTTGAAGCTCCGAGAGTTAGATGCGACAACGGCAGCGTACACTACTAGTCAATTGTCTCACGTGGCGGTGCTTGGGGACCAGGAGGCTGTGGGCTGGTTGAGTCCCTGTGATGACGTAATCGTCGTCGGGTAGATGTCCGGTGTGGAAACGACGTAGCAGCAGCAGGGGTTAAGGGCCGAGTAAACGAACCGTCGCTCGGTAGCCGGTAGCCAGACAGGGCTCGTCCGCGCCAGGCCAGGACCTTGCGACGCTCGTCTCGACGGCGGTGGACAATCTGGAACCTCGCGCGTAGGTGCGGGTTCTCCGAGAGCAGCAGGCCGCGTCCCAGGTCTTGCCAGGCGACGACCGTGAGGCGCTCGCTGTCCCGAAGACAGGCGCCCTGTGTATGCGAACCTCGCGCGTAGATGCGGGTTCTCCAACAACCTGCCGCCCGTTCTGCCGGCGTTCCAAAAAAAAAACTGTCTCGCCTGCGCGCGCCCTTCTTAATCTTCTCTGCAGCCCGAGCTCCTTCGTTTTTCTCGCCTTCCAGCGATCGGCCACTCCGTCGTCTGCTCTCGCTTTCCCTGCTTCGTCACAGTGATATTCAGCGTTATAAAATTACCGACCACCTATGCAACACAATTTAGGGGCAGGGTCACTGGTTTTACGTACGGTTTCCAGTCGCAATTTTACGGGCGAAGCTCCTTAAGCGATGGGTCGCGCGTCCGTGATGTAGTAGCAGTAGTAGTAGTAGTAGTAGTAGTAGTAGTAGTAGTAGTAGTAGTAGTAGTAGTTGTGATACGTATGCACCTCTCGTTAGTGCTCAGAGTATTGGCTAGATAGCGGTACTTCTATGTGATAAATGATGAAAGGTACGAGATGGCGGTACTTGGGCTATTCACTAGATGAATAGACGGATGGATGAACGAACGGATGGACAGACAGACAAGCCGACGGATGAATAGATGGACGTGCGGATGGACGGATGGACAGACGGATAGATGCACGAACGGACGCACGGACGGTTTCATGGAGAAACGAATGGACGCACGCACGAATGGATGGATTAACGGACGGACGGATGAACGGACGCGTGGACGGCTGCACGAATAGACGCATCAACACATGGATGGATTTACGGAATGATTGACGGCGAATACACGGACGGACGCACGAATGGTCGCATACGGACAAACGGATGAATCGATGGCTGGACAGACGGTCGCATGGACGGACAGAAGCACAGACGGACTGATGGAAGCTTCGGTCCACTCATCATCATTCCCTCCGTGGATGTGCTGTGATTTTTGTAAGCATCTGGTGGCCTAGGCACTGTGAATCCTACGCCTAGCCATCAGCCAGGAGTCCTTCGGCCCTGGCGGCGTTCTCGGCTTATCGGATTGGAGAAGACGGGCGTCGGTCCATGGGGCACGTTGTGCCTGGTGCGCTCTAGCGGACTTTTGAAGGCTTTTTTTTTGTCTGGCGATACATGCGCGTCAGTCAGCGCCGATAAAATCAGGGCACGCCAGGTTCACTACGTTAAACCGACGTGAAAACCGAGGGTTTTGACTCCAGCTTTTTCCACGTCGCGTAACCTTGAGGCATGCACCGGTGATTTTTTCGGAATATTAGGGACGAAGCTCGTTAAGGCGTGGGTCGGTAGTCACCTGTATTTCGCATGTATGTAGTACCCCCTCACCGCATATACACAAAGTAAATGATGATGAGCAGGACAAAGCTTCGCAGGGATTTATTTGTAAGAATAAACCATTCATAAGAGAGTAAATAAAAACACAAATCAATATATTGGAGTAAAAATTACAACAGTGACCAAAAGCACGCGTGGTTTTTGCAGCACTTCCGTTTATTCAAGAACTATTCAGAGCGCTTAAATGGTGCTCATTTGGCTTAAAACCAGCTGCTTTTTGGGCTCGATTTTGTGCGTGGTTCAGACTCATGCTGACCCAATAGCAACCTCTTGGGTATTCAGATGCTTGCAGCTAGCTTTCACATTACATCTCACAATTTGAAACCAAAACTGGCGATTCTCACGTCACGAAATTGTGAACGCGAAGCTTGACCTCAGAGCGAAACATGTAGATCTAGTCAAAAGAGTGCTTCCACCCTCCTGACAACCGCGGGCCATCACCGTGGCGCGGCTGTGGTCACGCGGAGAAGAAAGCTTCTTACGTTGATTTAGGGCTAAGCTACAGGTAGTCGTCGTCTGCTTCCATCAGGCGGCTGTGGATAAACTGTGTCCATTCCAAAAACGATCTTCTGTTTTTCTACTTCATATATTGAAGTGGTATTTTTTTTTTCAATTTAAGCCTTCTAGAACAAATAGGGCTGTGTGATTCTAAAAATATAATAACTGCATCCGTAATTGACTTTATTATGGGTATATTGAGTGTAATAAGTAAATATTGAAAGTGTGAGTCGCCTGATCACAAATCCACCGTGTGCAGCGGAACAACTTAGGCATCGCCGGACATAATATTGGGTTCTCGTATGGCATCAGCATAGTCCGGGATTAATTGTGTCTCTCACAAATAAGAGCCCAAAACACTTGTCAGCCTGCTACGTTCATTCGTTTACCATTGTTTTCTTAAGTGGTACACTCTAAGCCGAAATTCGGCAAAGTTGGACTAACTGCAGTCGTTAAACCAATGGACGAACAGTTTGTCCAACAGGGACTAAATGTGTGACAATGCGTGTCTTGCGCAAACGCCCGGCAATGAAGGGACCAACGGGGAGGGCAACTGCGCCGCGATCGCCTCCTGTCGATGCTGCACTGCAATGCTCGGCGTGGTCGGCGATCATGAAAACAAGTTAAATAGGCTATACGCCACTGTTAAAGCGAAGCACTATGAAACGAATAGAAGATGTTATTAGAGGAAAGTAGTACAACACGCTGTCAGTGCACACAGCAAGTGCCCTCGCGTTTCCACCATGCCGGCACGGGCGAGCCGAAGCCAAGTGAAAGTCTCCGCAAACACGGGCAATGCCGAGAACTCGCTTTAATGTGCTGAATAAGTTCGAACTACGGTGAACACTGACAATGCTAATAAAGGTAAGCTGTTCATCAGCGGTCGTGTACCCACACAGCGACCACAAGTTCAAAGCGATATATAGGAAAAGTAGGCTTCGTACGTCATCGGTATCAAGCGGGCTGCCAGTGTGAGTGCATTGCCGGCACAAGCGAAGGAAACGTGGCGTACAAGTTCACAAAAATAGTAGCTTAGACAAAGTAATGTCTGTTTATCTATGCGACAATCACTATCAAATATCCAACGTGTAGGCGATCGCGGATACGACTAATCGTGCGGCCAGCGGTACACAGGTTGTGCCTTACCAGCACGATGAAAGAACCGTGCCTGCGAACGGTCCCGTCGCTGTAAGTATACAGATATCTACATCACTCCGTAAGACACAGCGAACATGGGGCACTTACCTATTGTTCATTTGTGACTATAAAATAACGACGACGAAAATTTCACGCGAGCCGCATGTTGCGATCGCCGGCGGTCGTTTAGCCGTACTCGTCGTAAGCCTAGCGACGCCGTCGGCAAGCCGACACGGTATGGCATCGGCGGGGCGCCTGCGGCTGCTTCGCCGGCTTTCCCGCACAAGCGCCGCTGCTATGTTTGTGTTTGCGGACTCGTGCGCCAGCAATGCGAACGCTGGTTCGGCCGACATGATCGAATACCAGCTGATAATTCGTATTCTCGGGCTGGAGGCATGTTGGAGATTAGATGGATCCATATTAAAAGATCGATGCGCATCGGGGCTACGAATAAGCCCATGTAAATTTTCGCGTTACGGTGTCAATATTTATTGTTTTCTTAAGCCGAGTAAAAGTCGCCCACTGGCACTAGATGGGAGGTCAAAGTACTGTGCTATATATACCCGAGAGTCTGTTCTCTGTAGTACAGCGCGGGCAGTCAGTGTTTGCGGTGTTTTACTTTCAAATAATAGTGCGTATGTATGTGTGTGTGTGTTGCATGAATAACATACTATGATCTTCAGTGCTGATTAAATTGGAATAAACATAAAATATACTGCACAAACGCAGTGTCGCCATTTTTTTGCCATTGGTCCAGATGGTTCAACTGTTAGTCTCGCTGGAGCATTCTACTGGGGCCAACATTTAAACCAAGTGGAGTAAGTGCTTGGGGTAACAGTTGAGCCCTTGCAGTTACTCCCGCAGTTAGTCCAAAATTGGTTCAAAATCTGTGGCAGCGCATTTAGACCCCTAAAGGACCAATGGCATACCCCACTTTAGTCTTTTTCGGCTTAGAGTGTACTTCTCAATACACAAGACAACTTGTTTGATATCGATGCGTGCCGTAAAACAAATATTCTGATATTTAGGGTGTATGTGCCCAAGTTAAAAATATTATTGCCGTATTCAGGGAAGCTCTCTTCGCGAATAATTGTCGTGAATCAATATAAATGCGATAGAGCACAGAGAAACTGAACAACATTTTGGACGGAACAGTTTATTGGACGGCCACAACCAATATACTTGATTGAAACCCCGGCCCAAGCTGCTCCACTTCTTTCCACATTCGGTACGATTTGATGATGGAGAAGATGCAAATTTCTGCAGAATGAAACGAGGAAAGCGTGATTAGTACCAATCAACAATATAAGGCAAAAATCATGCAACTAAGAATACAAGTAGTGAAAAGAAACCGAATCTTACACTTCTTCTTGCGGAGGAGGGTGGCGTAGTTCAGTGGAGAGCCAAGACCAGTAGCCGTAGTTCAGGCCGTAGCCGAGGAGACCATGGCCGTAACCGTAGCTTCCAGCACCGTAGCCGAGAGAGCCAACGCCATAGCCGTAGTAGGCCTGGGGTGGCGTGGGCAATGCCGTAGGTAGCGATAGCTGGGGCGGCGTGGGCGACGCTGTAGGTGGCAACGGCTGGGGCAGCGTGGGCGACGGTAGCGACAGCTGGGGCAGCGTGGACTGGCAGCGACAGCTGGAGCAGCGTGGACGGTAGCGACAGCTGGAGCAGCATGGACAGCGGTGCACGGCTGGGGCAGCAGCGACAACGTGAGCGGTCTGCTGCACAACCCTGGTGACAGCTGGGGCAGCGGCATAGGTGACGGCTGGGGCAGCAGCAACGACAGGAGCCGACTGTACCACCCTGGTGACTGCTGGAGCAGCGGCATAGGTTGCAACAGCTGGAGCAGCGTGGACAGCAGTAACGGCTGGAGCAGCGTGAACAGCGGTCACGGCTGGAGCAGCGTGGATGGTGGCAACAGCTGGAGCAGCGTGGACAGCGGTAACAGCAGGAGCAGCGTGGACGGCGTAGCTAGCAGCTGGGGCGTATCCGTATCCATAGCCAGCACCAAAGCCGGTCAGGCCAGAGTAGCCGACTCCGTGGGAAAGACCGTAGTGGGAGAGACCAAGCCCACCATAGCCAAGACCGGAATAGCCGAGGCTGCCGTAGCCAAGGCCATAGCCGAGGTTGCTGGCGAGGGCGTAGCCGCCAGCAAGGTGGCCAACGTGACCAGCGAAGGCGCTGGTGGCCAGAGCGACAACAATGCAGGCACGCAGCTGGAAAAACAGAAGTATCGCGCCACAGCTTAAGCCATAGTGCAATAAAAAATAATGATCAGAACAGCATTGAAACACCTATTTTTAATGCCTGTATGCTTCTAAGTGCACACTTAGTGCAAACTGACCTATTTAAAACCAATCTTGGTGAAAGTTCTCTTTCAGAATTTGTGAGTGAACGATGGCGTGAGCACAGGAACATTTTCAATAAACGTAAAATAAGGGACCACGTCTGTATATGGCGCTAGAAGTTTAGGGAGACTTTTATCAATCTTACTGGTTCAGACAGCCTCCATTTTAGCAATCTACCTGAAATAATTGGGCAGTCACTAGTGTACGCTGTGCATTTTAGACTAAGATTAGTTCACTCATATTTTAATTTCAGTGGGACTGGTTCATTTTAAAAGCAAGGTTCTCAAACAGCTATCGCTCGTAACTGCCAGTGGAACCAAAATCGTAAGCCATGTTTGTAAAGTATATAGCAGGAGCGATCAGCAATCTGCATGCGTTTGAGGATTGGAAGTATTAGCAAGATAGCTTCGTGGTAGTAGTTCTAATGGGCCTCTACATTAGCCTTCTGTCGAAAGCACCTCAGATAAGTGAAAGCTTATGTCGACCGTTTGACTTCGTTATGGGATTTCTGTATGCATGGAATTATAACAAATGCTTCTAAGCAGCTACTAACAATCTGGCCAGTTTATCTGTTGAGCGAGAACAATGTGTTGTCTTTTTGCCACTGCTATATCCAGACAAAGCTTAAAAATTGAGCTTACTTATGTCCATTTATTTGTGACCAATAGATTGCCACTGATTGATTATTACAGAAAAATTCGTGCGACCGAGATTGTTTCTATATGCCTCAACAAAAAAAAATCTTTTTTTTTCATTTTATAGAACCGGCAAAGATGACAACTCACATTGCAAGGGATGAGATTTGGCTGTGCTTTAATGCCAGTATTTGGTGGCCCTGATTAGGTTTATTGTTTCATCGAAAAATTCAAAATGCGTAAGTAAATGAAAGCTATGTGTTATATTTGCTGAACGGAGTCCAATAAGGAGGAAGAAAAAAGCGTGTATCCAATTCGAACACACCGCATGCTCTTTGATTGTTCTACAAAAGGCTGCATTACTTGTACAATTACTTGTTATTCAAAGTAAAAGGCGGCTAGTGCAAAGCCATCAGGGGACTTACCATAGTGGAGATGGTTCTTATCCGGTCGAGGAGCAGGTGCTTCTGATTCGGATGGTTTAAATTGGGGCTTTTATACCTGATTTCTGGCTATGAGAACAAGGTTAAAACCGGTTTTTGCTGTTACACGCACGTTACGTACTCTAGTAGAATAACTACTTTCTCTTCGAATGTCAAGGTCAAAGTAACAGCTTAAACTTATTTCTTTTCACTGTCTTACTCAAGCGTCCCCAAAATGGCTTGCTTTTCTACGTCACGTATCACTTCAGATGTAATAAAAAATTACCCATGATTAAGCAGTACTTAGTTAAAAATTCTGTGCACCACATTTGAGCGCAAACCATGAGCAGTGTTGTAATAGCACTGTGCACGGCAGTGCATGCACACCGCCAAACCGGATAGGTAACTTCTGAAGCAACGCTTTCACGGATCTTTCTGTTGTTTCATGAAATTTTGTATTAGTTCTCTTTGTATAAATTTTATTATTATATATGTGTGAAAAAATATGGCAAGGTAGGCTATGTTAGAGCCAGCTATCCAAACTTCACGATGGTAATGTGCAAGATACACGCAGGATTAAGAAAAGTTTAAAAAAAATAAAACAAGAAACAGTCATCAGAAGTGCTATGCACATATAGACAATATTGGGAGTATAAAAGGTACAGGGGATGATGATGGTGACGATGATTATGATTATTATGACGTGTGAAGTTTAACGTTCCAGAACCACCATATGATTATGAGAGACGCCGTAGTGAAGGGCTGGGGATTCTTTAACCACCTGGGGTTCTTTAACGCGCACACATATCTGAGCACACGGGGCTATATTTTTGTCGCCTCCATTGAAAATGCAGCTGCCGCTGCCGGGATTCAACCTATTGACCTGCGGGTCAGCAGCATAGCAGGTACAGGTTTGAGCATAGCCCATGGATACAGTCTAAAGTTCATACAGTCTAAAGTACTCCAGGTATACCAGTGTTACTAATCTGCGTAAAAGAGCCGAACTTCATTGCCTTTCCGAACGGAGAATACATTCTAAACTTAAATTCATGTATCTTCTTTATCATGGGAAATATACAATATCCAGATCAGACTATCTTCTTGAACCTTTCAGGCATTACACGAGAACTAACCACAATAAGACAATACGACTGCCCACAAGTCACAACAACATTCACAAAAACTCTGTTTTTTCGTCATCAATTGCATATTGGAATCAACTTCCAGTAATAGCTGTGAACTGTGACACCGTAAAATCCTTTATTAAAAAGATTAAAACTATAGGTTTTGAACAATAGACGCAAATGTACGAATAGGGGTTTATTGTGAGCAGTTTCTTTCCCTTTGACTGGTTTGTCCTTTTAGCATAATTCTGAACGTTGCATTATGACACTGTTGTTTTGGCTACTTGGAATTCAATAGTTAGATTGTGTCGGTGCCTTTCTGTACGTGACATCATTGTTTGTATATCCTATGTACCACTCCTGCTTGGACCGAGAAGGTCTGCAGTATACTTAAAAAAATACAGAGTGTTTATATCGGGGATAGAGTTCGTACACATAATTTATTGCGCATATACATCTTACCTATGAGATATGATCATTAGTGTCCTAACGCTATGGCAAAGAGCAGTAAGAACTATAGGCAGTCCATCAAACTTATGTTCATTTAAAAATTATGACAAGTGCTCAGTGCACTTCTATGTTTATGGGGATCAGGCCTGATCCAAGCACTCTCGTGTTGGTAAGAAGTGGGCTGTCGAGGGGGTTAAATTGATCATTCATTTGAGCGCATTGTTGGGAATGTTGCGGAAATTCTATAATGATATGTTTCTCTGGCGCATCGGCATCATTACATTGGTTGCCCAGAGTGGACGTTCTTTTGATGCGGCACAAAAGTACGGTTTATCTAGAATACCTATTCGTAGAGGCTGCAGGAATGAGTGAACTATTTAATCGATCTTTTGGTTTGGTGACAATCAAAAAAGGGCTGTATTTCATGCAACAGTGAGCAGAATTTGGGAGTTCATCAAACCAAGCCTTACTTAAAGAATTGGTGGCACACTTAAGGAAGAACATTCTTGCTTTCTGAGAAGGAAACGGGTGTAAGTGTAAAGGGAATGTTCTCGTGGGATCGCAGTAGCTAACTTTGCTACAATCTTCTTTCCTATCACTTCTACGTAACTAGCAGACACCGAAGACAAATTTTGTGACCAGCCCGAGAAGCAATCGTAACTGTTTATAGGATTGCATATATTATGCCGTCGCCTATATGAAAATGCATTTTCTCAATTCTAGTTGCAATACACTACACAGTTGTGCCTTTCTTCTTTTTCAACAACTAAGGCTTTTATAAAACAAGACACATAAACATGGTTTTGGAAGGGAATAATAATTTCATTCGGCAAGGCTCAATAGGCAAGCAGATAAGGTGAAACACTTTTGCATTTCTTAAAATCAGTATCTTCCCAGCATAATTTAATCGTTTCAAGAACGAAAAATATCCCTATTTAACACGCTCCCGCTCTTGTAATTATGTGTACGACTATATGAAAGCTGAAGAAGGCGAATCCCGACTTTCAGGAAGAAAGGGAAAGAGAATCGATGAATGCCATTCATGAATTTTAAGTATTCACGATGGTGATCCCAAAAGCCCCGATAACCATTTTGTAAAGACAAGATGAGTCACTCGCGTTTTCCGGCTTTCCAATCAAGTCCGCTTTTCCATTGAGCCCACCTAGCAATCTAGCATTGTGACACGAAATCTGTTCTTACTTGATATGGGAGTTTTAACGTCCCAAAACCACTATGTAATTATAAGACACGCCGTAGTGAAGGGCTCCAGAAATATTGTCCTCCTGGGGTTCTTTAACGTGCACCCAAATCTGAGCACACGGCCCACAGCGTTTCCGCCTCAATCGGAAATGCAACCGCCACAGCCAGGACTTGATCCCGCGAGCTGCGGATCAGCAGCCGAGTACCTTAGCCGCTAGACCACCACGGTGGGGCAAAATCAGTTCTTGTGAACCTGACAACGAGATTACAAGATTTCCAGTAGCACGCTTAAGTACACTTCTCCTGTTGCTACAGCCCATATTCAGTATCATTTGCAAGAGTATGTATGTGCTGTGCAGGAACACAAGTGTACATGAGTAACTGCTGGGAGTCCTTAAAGGGGCAACTTAGAAAAAATGTTTGTTGGTCAAAAAAAGTTCCGATGGAACTTTTTACGGCTTAACAGTGCAGTCTTCTATCACACGCCCCATTCCTTACACTTCTACTTGCACCGCATTAATACAAGAATATAGCGTCAATTGTGTAATAAATTGCATATTTACCTTCTCACTAACGTTTTTGTTCATTTTCTAAGAATGTTTTTCTCCTAAACATTTTCAAACCGAACTTTGTCAGACACCACACAAGATTGTTCATAAAGAGAACATCATCAGTGTAGTCACTTTCTAACATATGTAGAAAAACATATGCAGTGAAAGGATAAAATTTGAAAACTCCTATTACTAGACAGTCAAAACAAAAATACTGTTGTTGCTCAAATGAATTCGATAGGCCAGACGGCTGGTCATTATTTCGCTGGCCATAGGAAGGATCGATAAAAAGAGGTGATTGCTCTGAATATGGTGGCTGGACCTGAATCGGGTTTTGGAGTTGGCTGCGGACTAGGCAATGCCCGGTGAGTGAGCACGCAAACGACAGCGTTAGTGGTCTCATTTCCCTCAATACCCACATTAGCCTGAGCAGGTTCCATGGTACGACGGTAACCTGTGCTCTCGCAAGTGGGGAAAATTTTGAATGCACATTATGGAATATACCCTCGCTGAATATTGCGGCAAGCGCCCCCGCAGTCAGCAATAATGACCCGCGACTCTGAATCAGCGTCGGCTAGTGCAGCAGTGATCCGTTTCACAAATGTAAGGTTTCGGGCACGAAACGTAAGTCCTTGAACGGTCGTGTTTCGGTGGAAGACGGCCGCCGTGTACCAACCCCGCCTGGTGTGGGCCGATAGCAGTCCACACAGAAGACACTTGGCATAAGACCACGAAGTGGAGAGATAGCCTCCTTCCACGCAGTGGGGTTACCATAGTGGGAGTCACAGTCACGCTTTGTGGATGGGGTCACACCTGGAGTGCGAAAAGCCAAGCTACGGGAAGAATGCGGACCATTTGTTCCCCTTATGTCACGTGGGATATACGTAAGCATGTCTGAAGGAGACTCCGCGCATTTGTTTTGCTGCGATACGAGTATTGATTATGAAGATCGGCTTCTCGTAACACCCGAAACGTGTTGGTCAGTACTAGAAATAAAGTTCTTCCATCCACCTATTCATCTTCAGATTGACGGGACGCTGGTTGGGTGTCATCATATGAAAGGTCGAGTGCTTTCTTCTGCGGAGAACTGCATCCATGTCTAGTGCTCTCTAATGAAGAGAACTACATCCAAATACTCTCATCACATTTTCGTAGGCGGTGCCGAGCTGCATAATAAATTCGGCTGGTGACAAATGCACGAGGCTAGCCAGCACACGGGGCATCTTTTGCATGTCCTGTAGTATGCAAAGCGTATTCTTTCACAATAGGTGTTGCTTGTTGCATGTTCGTCTCGAGCTCTCGAACCATTCATTTTTTTGCCCAAGTGGGGATATCAGCCGCAAACAGCGCGTGCCACACACCGGCGACCTCAGCTAACTAGATAGGGAGCTTTATCATGACCAAAATAAATTATAATTATGACAAAAGCATTCTTTGTGCGGTGCCTTGTGTGGCTACTTAACTGATATGCGCAATGTGCAATGTCTTGATGATTGTTGGAGTCTGATGGCCCAAAACCACCATATGATTATGAGAGACACTGTGTAGTGGAGGACTCCAGAAATTTCGACCGCCTGCGATTCTTTAACATATGCCCATATCTTAGCACACGGGCCTCAAGCATATTTGCTTCCATCGAAAATGCGACAGCCACACTGGGATTCGATCCCACAATGCTCACGTCAGCAGTCGAGTGCCTTCCCTACTAGACCACCGTAGGCGGGTAAGTGCAGTGTCTCGTAGCATGATATATGCCAATTCGTGAGGAATTGTTCGATATAATGGAAAGTAATACGCTCACAACCCATTAGCAACAAGTGAGATAGATGATATGCGAGCCACATTTTTTAGTTACCCTGTAGTTCAAATGCGAGAACCTACTTTAGCAGTGTTGAGGTGCTCGACAGGGTCCAGGATCTCCTGTGAAGTTGAAGTAGGACGTTTTGTGTGGACCCATGTGGGTGTAAACTATACATAGTGTCGGCAAAAATGTTTTGCTGTTCCGAAAATACCGACACTCTATCGCCGCCAATTCTCTTCATCAGTTTCCCAACACACGGGGTGAGTGAGGGAAATAGGCCTGAGGTCTTCAGTCTTTTCGGCATTTCCGTGTTGGTACTGCTCTTTTAAAAATCACTCCTTGAGCTTTCACTTTCACTGCGTGGTGTAGGTATGCTTGGGAATGGCCTGTGTGTCGCGCATCTGTCTGTTTACTAAAGTATAGGTTGCCTGATTGATCGAATATTAGATTCATTGATTTACAATTATCAACTTGCCGTACTTACTTTTTACATGGGAGCAGCTGTCTGTATAGTATTGGCTGTTTTTTTTTGGAAGCAGTAATCAGTAAAAAAAAATAGACGTGAACTTCTGCTCAAGATCCAAAAAACATCGAAGCACACTTGAAAAGGTTTAACTTAAACATGCACATGTCTCTTTGCCGTACCAATATATTTTCCATTACTTTATTTAGGTACCACTCCTTTTCCTAAGATACTGTGTTGCCCCTTTAGGTTGAGTGCGTTTTTAGTGGAGTTTTGTTATTATAAAAGAACTCAAAGTGTTTTCTAGCTGCACTTCAAGCAATGTAAAGAAGAATGATTGTAGAGTTGCACTCGAGGTGAGTAGTTGTTGCCGCAAAACACACATGCGTTGCGCTTTAAGCTATCTGCGTTAACTGCACAATCTTTGCGAAATATTTTAGAGGCAGTGTCTTATCATTTTTTTTTCCTATCTTATGTTATTTCAAGTTTCCTCGCATTTCTTCTGCACTGTATTCCCCTTATATTCTTCCTAACAGCACAGGGCAGCACGTTTCCGTCAATTTATTTCTCCTCCTGCAAACAGGCATCAATACTTTTAAGCATGCTTGCCTATATGTACTCTGGCATGTTACTAATAAGACACCAACGAAAATGCACTGTAACGCACACTCGTTCGCGTGTAGGTTGTGTATGTATTCAGTAATAGCACATAGTTAACATATGAAAGAAAAATGAATCTTGAAAATTCTGCCTCTAGAATTTGAGTGTAATCCTGGAACCATAACCTGCTCACGGGGTCGTCTCCACGCTGTGCGCTGTTTTGGGTGATATAATACTGGAGACAACTGATGAGCCCAGCAGAATAGAGGGACGAGAAAAGACAGGAGTGAATTCGTATTGAACTGAGAGGAAGGGATGTTGCATTATTTTTTTCACCCTCCTTAGAACTACAGGCCCCATTGGATCATCTGCTATGATTATTTTTATTACGCTCTCTAACTATTGAATAACTGCGTGAATGTGCCCCATAATGTATGTAGACTGTTTCAACCCGCTGCTGTAAAACTGCCAGACCACATTGACAGTATTATTGAAAATTAGAGGCCTCCAACTTCGAGTTTTTATTAGCGAAGTTGAAACGTCCATCTTTCACGGCTGCGTTACGCCATTCCCGTTGTGGCTGCTTGAAGATATGTGATGTTCTTACCAAGCAATAAGAACGCAGACAAAAGATTCTATGGAAACAGTTTATTTGTCTGCTACAGTAAGTACAAGCGCCTGCAGATTCCAAGAGTGTTTTCTCATTCCTATATGCATTGTATTTCGGCCCTTCTAATCCATTGGAGAAATTTCTGAAACAAGAAAATATAGAATCACCAAACGTCATGCTTGCTTTAGGAATACAAAGAGGAAGAAGCAGACACGACACAAAAAGATACCTACACTTTTTCTTGCGCAGAAGTGTGGCGTAATGGAAGGGAGAGCCGAGGCCATAGCCATAGTTAAGACCATAGCCGAGAAGACCGTGGCCATAACCATAGTGTTTAAGGCCGTAGCCAAGGCTGCTGACACCATAGCCGTAGACAGGGGCCGTGTGGTAGGCAGCCACGGCTGGCACGGCATGTGTAACGGCGGCAACAGCCGGAGCATGATGTACAGTGGCAACGGCAGGGGCAGCGTACGTGTGGACCTTAGCAACAGCCGGAGCAGCAGCATAAGCTATGGCTGGGGCCGCTGCTACTACTGGAGCTGAATGCACGACCTTGTGCACAGCCGGAGCGGCAGCGTAAGCCACGGCTGGAGCAGCGGCTACCACTGGAGCTGCATGCACGACCTTGTGCACAGCTGGAGCCGCGTACGCATACCGAGTGTAGGCTGGGGCGGCGTACGCAGCGACAGCTGGGGCAGCGATGGCGTAGCTCGCAGCTGGAGCATACCCGTAGGCAAGACCGTAGCCGGTCAGGCCGGAGTATCCAATGCCATGGGCGAGACCGTAGTGGGAATGGCCAAGACCGCCATAGCCAAGACCGTAGCCCAGGCTGTAACCTCCGGAAAAGTGTCCTCCAGCGAACGCGCTGGCGGCGAGAGCGAGGAGTATGGCGGCGCGCAGCTGAAATGAAAGGACAATAACTTTGAGAAGCGAAGCAGTGCAGAGCACAAGATAATTTACAGATTTTTGTTTGTGCACCGTTTATCGTAAGCCTAGTTGTAGATACATCTAAAATAATCTGTTTACAAATAGCGGGACACGATATTGTGTTCCGTAGGTAGACGTATTGTAGTGGTACACTTTTGTCCTCCAGAATGTATAGCGCAAGCCAACGCGTGTTGTCGATATCATATTTCGTATGGTTTATTCGGCGTTTTCGGAGTTAGTCTTACTAAATAAAGTACATTTCTCCTGATTGCTGGCTTCCATAGCGTTCATAGTTAATCATTGCAGGTCGTGCACGAATTTTAGTCATGAGTTATGGAATTAGGTGTACGATTGGCTATAGAGAAAGTTGAAATGGTGATTTATGATCAATTTTTATACATTTAAAGAAACTTTGGTTATTTAGTGCAGGGCTCTTATATATGAAAAACCCTGAAAGCGTCAGTACGACAGCAGTTGTTTTTTTTTCAACCAGAAGGTCTATTGAAAGCTACAAAAGTAGCCACTCGGGAGCAAGAAACTTAATATTTTAATTCAAGCTTAAAGAACAGTCACATCCCATTGTTGGTCGTACTCTGCGCTGTGAGTTTAATCCTGGTGCTTTACAAAGAGGCATCCTAAACAAAACCTTATGGTGTTTAGCGAATCCTCATTGTATAATTGAATGTTGCATAAACAAGCGAGAGACGTGATAGTTTGGAAACATTGTCGCTCTCGCCAGTCAATGAAGTAAAAAGCTGCTTGCTTCGCGGACGTCAGCATCCCAGTGAATGATTTCGTTCTGTGGGTAGCTTGCAGGAAGAGTCAAGCTGTTTCAGTTTTCTTGAGTTTGATATTCAAATTCGAATGGTTAACAGTGGCTGAAATATAGGCCGATTGATTGATTGATTGATTGATTGATTGATTGATTGATTGATTGATACGTGGGGTTTAATGTTCCAAAACGATCATATGATTATCAGCGACGCCGTAGTGGAGGGCTCCGGAAATTTCGACCACCTGGGGTTCTTTAACGGGCGCCCAAATATGAGCACACGGGCCTACAACATTTCCGCCTCCATCAGAAATGCCGCCGCCGCAGCCGGGATCTTATCTTGTGACCTGCGGGTCAGCATCCTAGTACCACCGCCACTAGACTACCGCGGCAGGGTGAAATATAAGCAGATGACGATTCCCGTTCATGTAGATCATGATGTTACAGAACAAGGGAAAATGGCTGTCACCGACAGAGGGCGTGCTTTATAGCTTGTGGCTTATAAGTCTCATTTTACCCCTCAATATTCTGCTGAAGTGTATTCTTATAGGTATATATGCAGACACACTAGGCCTTCCGCATCTATTTTTTTCACTGAAACCCACAAACGGTCGAATCACCTACTAATGGGTACTCTTGATGCACAGTTGGCCAAAAAATACAATGAATGTCAAAATATGCGTAAAATATTCGTGAAATACTCCATCTTTCGACACTATCAGCTCTCCTATAGCTGGAAGCTAATAGGATACTACTAGGTTGGCTTTAGCTTTGGTTGTTATGGGTGCGAACGCATCTGAGCGTCGTTCCACACTTTATGCAAGCCAGATTTTTCAGCGCATGTGTTAGCGGTTATTATTACTTACAATAAATATATACTTTTCCTGCATACTTGTTTCTTATTTTGGGCCATAAAACATTTCTTAACTTGAAATCACATTGAGGCTTTGCTCAGACAAATATGCCCTTATCAAATGCTCAATAGTTGACATCGGTTTCACCAAAATATCACCTAAGTGGTACGAATTTCGTAAATACAGAGCGTGCAGGACCTGTCTTTTTCAAGATTGCCACTTTATCTTTAAGCCTTGAAGACAAGTCCACTTTTGAAAGTACCACTGCTCACGAATTGTGCATCAGAAGCTTCGATATTCTTCTTCTGCCTTTTCTCTAGCGCCTAAGAGTCCATTCCGGCAAATCAGTTATAACTTGAACGGTTGCCGTGCACTGCTTCACTCTACACAGAATATGAAACAAATAAATGCCCCAGCTCTACTTTCAAGAGAACGAATTGAGGCTTTTTAGCATTGGTGAGCCGCGTTCATCGAAAAGCTACAAAACGCTGCGTTCTAACGGATATCTCTGAGAATCCCTTGCAAGCGTAAAGCGGTCACCCGCGATGCACACACCCTTGTCCGACGTACTCACCATGTTGTCTGTCTTAATCCTATGAAAGAGCCGAAGGTTCTGTAAGGTCCTATCCCGAGGCAATGCTTTTATATCTGGCACTCGACTGGCGAGAAACAGCAGCAGCTGAGCATTGCCAGCGAAGGGGAGGATAAAGGGAACGCCCACCTTTGATATTCGTGTTTTTTCGTCGCCAAAAACAAAAAGAACTGAGGCCTAACTCTTTAAGCGAGCAATTAGATTGTTAATCGCGAGCGTTTTCCTGGCGGTCTTTGGCTTCCTACTACGGTGCGAAGGACGGCAGTGAGCGCTTATATTTTTGTGTGGCTGTTACTTTTTTTTTGTTCTGTGGTGCTGTTGTGCCAAAAAGTATGCAATTGCGGCCAAGGCGCGATCAGTGGTCATTTAAGTATACGGTGTTAGTTTTTATCGTGATACAGTGTGGCCTAGGCAGCTCAGTTGACCTACCGAGTACCTTTTTAAGCGTGTCAAGCAGTACCAAGGGCCACTTTGTCACCAAAATTCAAGTCGGGGTCTTTTTGTGTGCTTCTAGATCTGTAAAGCCAAAATTCCCGCGTTGTGAATGCGTCATAAGTACATAAAAAACACACTAAATAACAAGTAACGGCCAATGAAGTTATCTAAATAACCAGACGGGATTTTGTTGTTTCAATTCTCATAGATCTTGCGTTAAGCTCGCGAATACGTTTGCTGAAGACCTGGGTATGTTTGTTGTGAAGCTATGCCCTTCCCGAAAAAATCGTTATGGCGTTTTGATCAATTATCAGTAAAACAGAAAAATAATACTAAACGTGATAGAAAAAGAAATAACAAGAAAGATGGTGTAAGAAGCCTATGCGCTGGTTCTGTGAGGTTTCTTTTTATGTCACTAAGAACAATGATTTTGTGGCTAAATAATTTTGTTCATACGGTAAGTAATCTACATGATTAAACTTAGAACAGCAACACATGGTGTGTTGTCAGTGCGCGAAAGGTAAGACTAAAGTATTTGTCACGAACTAACTTACTCCACGCATGAACAAATACAGTAGGTTAGAGCTCCGAAATGGAATAACTTCGCTTTCCTCTAGCATCACTGTGCATCAAACAAGTTAGTGAACTCCGTGTTGCCAGGTCGATAAAGGCTACCAGTCACGTAACTGCATGACAGTGGATGTACATTCTAGACGCAATTACATCATCTTTGTACATTCTAGACGCATGTACATTCTAGGCGCAATTACATCATCTAACGCGTTCGATGCTCTCGAGCATGGAACGCGTTATTCGAAGGTCGTAGGTTCGATTCCTGCTCACGGCTGGTTCTTTCTTCATCCAATTTTCTTTCTTCTTATTTACATTCCATCGGTTCTAATAACTTCCCCTGTACATTCCTTGGCATTACTGTCTGTTAGATCTCATATGTATATATATATATATATATATATATATAATATATATATATATATATATATATATATATATATATATATATATATATATATATATATATATATATATATATATATATATATATATATATATATATATATATATATATGTATGTATGTATATATTGAGTTAACTTGCAGATAGCAAATAAGAAAAGGATCGTATTTACTAACGTTTCGGCCGTGGCACGGCCTTCGTCAGAGTAAGTAGGTATGATACAATGCAGCCGCTTTTATAGGCTCACGTGATGAACTCTCGGTATAGCAGCTAGGACAATCAAAGTAAAAAAATGGTAATCTGTGAGAACCTTGTGTTGATATGACTGACATGTGACGGGTGCATAAATATACAAGTCTCAAATTTCCTTGCGCATCGACACGCGGGGCACAGTATGGTTGGCAGGACATGCAAAAGAGCTTTGAAGTAATGAAACCACGGTTGACTAATATACATTCTAATATACACTAAAATATTTTACTAATCTAAGAAGTCGTGTTGTTATAGTGCGAGGCAGGTGAGCTTTCCTACGTTTTCATTGATACCTGAACGAATGGTGTTAAATTTATGGATCAAGAAGGATTCCCTCACTTCCCTATCGTGATTTGTCTTGAAACCGGACTGAATAATAGTGGCCCTAATTTTGTCGAAACCATGGCCAGGCATACTGACGTGCTTCGACAGCGGTAGATTAGGGAGGCTTACGGCATGTGCACGGTGATTATTAAAACGAATTCTGAAACTTGTCTCTGTTTGACCTATGTACTGAGCTCCGCATGTTGAACACTCGAGAAGATATATGACGTTTATACTATCACACGTGATATATATATATATATATATATATATATATATATATATATATATATATATATATATCATACCTATCTATCAGCTTATGCCTAAGTGCTCCCGTGAAACCCCCTTCATTCTCGTGAACCAAAATTTGTATGGGAGAATAAGATGCTATGACAAATTTGATGCGCTGCTCAATACATCAATGATGTCACAATCCTGTCTCGCACGTCGTCAAACACTTCTTGGCAGACAGAGACACATATGCGTGGGCGGGTATGTGACACTGGTATGCTGAGTTGTGCCACAGGAGGTTGATATTTCGTATCTGCCCTGCAATAAAGAAAATATAGATAAGCAATTTTACTACATGCGTGTTGACATCTATAGCGTTGATCCGACGAGTGCAAAGAATAATTGTGAGTGTCCAAGCAGGAATTGAACCCAAACACTCTTCTTGGCATTCAAGCATTTAGCCGCCATGCCAGACCTCTGGTCTGCTTTTCGAATAAACCCTAATGTTCGCGAAATCTCACTGCTGGTTGCAGTGCTGGCTATCTGATTTTATAAAGCTTACATGTGCATTCTTTTGATACAGCTGTCACGTCGGGTTAACGTCAATTGTAGTTGGGCGCTGTGCGCTGAAGTTGATTTATGTAGCAGTGTGCAGGGCAACTCTCTTCGCGAGCACAGGCGCTTCATATTTCTTATCGCCTGAGGTGTTGCTAATACTCATGTGTCTGTTGACATAATTGCGCAAGTGCGAAGAACTGGCTACATAAATATTTCAAATTCTTCAGAATATATCTGTGTGTGCAACATTTATACATAATTTTGGCGTAATTTCAGGTGTCACTCAAAAAATTGCAACGCGGTCACCTTCTCTCCGCATGCTTTACATAACGCTGGTTCCCATAGTCCATGGGTTCTGCTGAATTTTTTTCGAACAAATATTATCCGCTGCCTTCTGCCAATCTGTACCAATCCCATACAATCACTCAAATATTGTAAAGAAAGGCAAGCGTTTGTGCGATAATATATTATATAAATGCATAGGGCCGCCTTATGGACTAAACTTTAACACGCGAGTTTTTAATACGTACCTAAATCTAAATGATTGCGTGTTTCTTCATAAATTGCACCCTAAGTTAAGATTGTACTGAGCAAGTTCATTTTATAACTTCAGTGTGACTTCAATTTCTGTTCCTTTAAGAAATGATGTAAGTACCGAATCGACAGATTTTACTTCACAAAAATATATATTTGTAGCGGGACCACGAGCACAAACTAAAAGCACATACTAAACAAAACTGCAGCTGATCTACCAACCGATAAATGCTCTGCCACATTCTTAGACGTTGCAACAGCCACACACATAAGAACACGAATCGTTTACCAACGATTTGCTGAAACAGTGTCTTCAAACGCCATTTAAGACTCCACCTGTTTGGCACAATGTCAGGGGAAGGTTTCTTTACGATTGGACCGAAAAGCGGCGCCTGCACTGTAATAACTCTGGCTAGCCGGAGGGTAGGACGACAATACACAGCATTCTCGAAAGTTGAACTCACTCATCTTAATATGATGTATATGCAGCCGGTGAAGGTGCAAATGTTTTTGATTTGGTAAGGCAAATGTACAAGTAGTTTAACCTTCCCTAAGATAATGAAACATACCACTCTACGAGAACGCGCATGACGTGCGGGAACATGCAAGCACGACCTGGCTTGCGGAACACGTATGAAGTAATCCATAGTCGGAGTGTTTGAACCAGCATCCGCCAGGTGGCGAATGCCGTCGATCTCACGGCGAATATTCAGATATATGTGGCAACCCCATAGATATCAGATGGACTTCACCGATGCTATTTTAGCCCCATCGTTCGACCACTCTGCTTCTCTTCATCTGCGGCCCCGCTGTACTTACTCGTACCGATGCATGTCTTTTTTAGTTGTTGTTGTTCAAAAGCATCAGTTCGCGTTCCATTTTTTATTTTTGCACCTTTCACTGGCCTCATGTGCAAGAGGTTTTGTCATGCGTCATTTCGCGATTAGCTAAATTATTTGCTAGTAATGCATGGTCATGATATGAAGACTATCACTCGGTCACGCTGATGCATGATGAAAGCAGTGCTCACCATGGCTTCGAAGATTTCGGCCATAATTTTGCAAAGTTGAGCATTCTTGCTTTGTATCGTTACAACAACAGGCACGGGCAAGGTGCCTCATTAGAAGTAAAGGATGGTCGCAAGGGTTTGTCGCAGTGCCCTCCACCCCCGTCATGCTTTGAGTATAAATTACTGTAGGTTCCACAATACAGGAACAAACAACGAAAAATGAAGTGATGACTTGCTTCTCACACTAGCCGGCCTACAGTATCTGACTTTCAAATTTCGGGGTGGAACATATCAGCGGCCTCTGGTCCCCATTATCGTAAAGAAACTCAGTTACCATACTTAGTGAACATATCGTTCAGAATTGGCGCCCCCCCCCCCTTATGTGCTTAGAGGTGGCGGCTACCGCTTTGACACCTCTTCCCCAATCGGGCGCACCCCCACGCTACTGCACGCACTGCGTCATGTGGTGCACGAACTCCGTATGACACAGACTGCAAGTTAGCGCGCCAAACAACGAATCAAACGCTCTCATTGGTGAAACACACTGACGTAGCATTGTTTTTTCCCATGATCTGTGACTCTGCAAGCTCGAGCACGCTCATCACAATGAAGGAGAAAAGGCGGTCAAGGTGGCAGACAAAAGATGGGACTCCGCTCGTACCTGCCGGAGGAGGAGGAGAACTGAACTTTATTCAGAGTCCGGCGAGTTGGTGGGGCGGGCCAACGGCCCCGCCTAGGTTACGGCCAGAAGTACTTGAATCTTGGCGGCTTCCTCGGCCCGCTGGACGGCGCACATATGATCTTCGAGGCCGGAGCTTTGCACTGGGGCTTCCCAGCGCGCGCGAAAGCTGTCACCAGAGGCCGCATACTCGTTGAAGGCACTAATCCCTCTACATTCCCATAACATATGCTCCAAAGTGCCTCTGGAGTCACAGCAATTGCACCTGTCCGTTTTGTGTGTATCGGGATATATAATGTGCGAGAGTGCAGGATTCAGATACGTCCTAGTTGGTAACTGCCGCAATTCGACAGACTGTCTTTTTTCTTAATTTTGGGTGAGGGGGCGGAAGGATGCCCCTCTGTAACCTATATTGTTTTGTAATGTGACTGTATTATGTCATTCTGTCTTCCAACTCCCACTCGTCTACCGCGCCTTCATCATCGGAGGATGCTGGGGCGGCACGTGAGAGGGCAGGTCGGTCGGTTAACCCTCGAGCTGCGTCATGTACAGCCCCGATGTTGCTGTCCCCCCCGATGGCGGTACCTGCCGGATTCAAAATATTATTCTTAAAACAAACAATGCGTGAGTAATGAACTCCTATTCAGAGGTCATTCCATACATACTTTCAGAAGTTCTCCTGTCTCCTACTAACGTGGAAATTAAGGTGAGGGATTTTCATAGCAGAGCAATGACTCATTCAGGCAAGCACAATACCGCACATTATTTATGTGTTTGTGTTAATGATACAGAATGAGAAAATTTTTATTTACTTCAAACACGAGACAATTACAGCACTACTGGTCAATAGCATTGCGCATACAAAAGTGGATCTAATTACAATTCAACACATACTACGTGACGGAACATGCTTATTTCCCATAACACTCAAGCTTGTACAACAGACACGTTTTCCATGCAACTTAACAATGTTGGCTTGTGCCAAAGAGAAAAAAAAAGAAAAAGGAAGAAAAAACACACAGCAAAGGAAAATGAAATGTTTAAAAGCTAGATTATCATATACAGGTGTTTGAAAGGCAGAATGCGTACCGTGACATTATATATATAGCCGCTGCTTGCATCGCAAGATGTCATTCATGTGTTTAACATTATTTTACTTTTAAGGAAAGGGACACCTGTTGTAGAGTATCTTAAATAAACGTGCTTTTCGACAACTTTTTTGCTGTTAAGCAAAATAGATATAGGCTACTTAGAGCCAAATAATAATGTTAAAAACACAGGATGTATTTGCATAATCTGCGGTATACCGGAAATCACGATCAGCATAGTTCAGTTTATCTTTCGCACATCACCATTGTCAGTCAGCATCGCAGCATTATTACCACCATTGCTATATCATCATTTCATATAGATCAAGATTGATCGTAGGAAAACAAAGGGGACAAGTGGATGTGGAAAAAAATTGACAGCATATCCACGGAGTGAATGATGGAAAGTGAGGCTAAGCATTCGTCCGTTCATTGGTTCTTGCTTCCGTCCGTCTATGCCTCCGTCTGTGTGACCGTCCATGCGTCGATCCGCCCGTTCGTGCGTGCGTTTGTTCGTGCGTCCGTCCCTGCGTTCGTCCATGCATCCGCCCCTGCGTCAGCTCATGCGTCCATCCATGCATCTGTCTGTGTGTCCATCCGTCCATCTATTCAACACTCCAAGTACCACCATCTCGCATCTTTTCATCATATATTTCCCATATAGAAGCACCGCCATCCAGCGGACATTCCACGGACTAATCGAGAGGTGGCACACGCACGCTTTCTTACGGCGTGCGCTTCGGGTCTACTTCCCACCTTTAACCACCTCGAGTTCATGGTATATACTTGTTCACTGTATTCATGGCACTGCAGCCATGAATACAGTGCTAAACCTTTCTAAAACCTCGCTACACCTTTCTGAAACCAAGGAGATTACGACCAGCGAGCATAACGTAGCAAACTTTTCCTGTCAGATAGTGCTCCATGTACATGCCAAAGGCTGCTAATGGGAAATGAGAGACAGGAGAATTTGCCTTTTACTTTCTTACGGCTTGCGCTTCGTATTATAACACTTCGAGTTATTCATGGTATATAATAGTTCATTGTATTCATGCCACTGCGGCTCAACGCTCGCTAAACCTTTCTAAAACTAAGGAGGTTACACCCAGTGAGTATAACGTAGCAAGCTTTTCTTTTCAGATAGTGCTCATTGTACATGCCAGTGGCTGCTAATGGGCATTGCAGCGTGCGCGTTAACTAAAAGCCGAATGCTCCTGTCTCTCATTCCCCATTAGCAACCATTGGCATGTACATTGAGCACTATTTTTTATTGTTCAACAACGCACAGAAAAAATCTCTCACTAGCACCACCTTGGAGGACAAAATGTTATACTGGTTACATACTACAACGGCTACGAAGGACGAACGGGTGCCGCTATAATGAACTTCACCCCTAAAAGGCTGAAAAGAAAAGATATACTTCTGTACTGGCGCAGCATCTAACGTTCTTGCAGTGCTTTCTTTCAATATCGAAATCTGGATTACATTCCTAATAATAGCACGAATTGAAAACAATCAAAATATGTATGTACCCGTACGCGTCTCCGAGTGTGACAGCGTAACTTCAGTATTCTCAGCTTCCTTCTACTAAGAAACGTCAAACACCAGGGCCCGGATTCACAAAGCTCACTTACGAAAACATTTTTGCGCAAGAGAAATTTTGTTGCGTAAGTCGATTCACGAAACGAAAAAACGTCGTAAGAGGCCATAGTTGTCACATCGGCCGCTGCAAATAAAGCGCGCTGTGACTGCCCGGGAACATGTCAGCGATGGTGATGCAGTTGCTATATTTGCTTACGTCACCGAAAAGTGCTCGTAAGTGGATTCACGAAGCGAAATTGTGCGTAAAAACAGCATGGCTGAGAGAAAATTCCAAGAGTGGTCCGGACCACTCTTAGGAACAATGTGGCTACTTAGAACCTGCTGCCACAGCGGTATACTTTGGTGCCCTGGCTGGTTTTGAGTTAATTCACGCCCATTAAGGGCTGCCTGATGACTGCTGGTGTGCTTTTATCTCTTTCGGCACTTTGAGCTTCGCGTGTTGTTTCCCTTGTACGCAGTGGATGGTGTTGACAACCACCACCGTCCAATAAGTTCGAAGTCGCAGTAATTGAAGAATTCTATTGGGCGTCAATGGCATAAAACTACGCATGTAAAGATTTGTGGTTGGATGAAAACCAATGTGATACGTGAATGGTCGGTGCATTCGAACGCGACATGGCATAGGATCAACCTTATTTGTTATATTGTTGTGTTGCGCCCCATCTCATTCAATTAAAAGTGCGACTCGAGATCCTTGCCTCATTGGTGGAAATTACCACCAAAGAGGTTAATGGTAGCACATTCTTTGCAAGCTATTGGAAATAAAAATGAGAGAAAGTTTCCAGTGAGTGGTTCCTAAAGTTTGTGCTCTAGTGTACTTTCATTGGCTCTAACTGTCCAATGGTTGCGATCTCTGAAATACAGCTGTCGATACACTTTGGGACGATGTGGAACAAAGCGTACTTTGTAAACCAAAGCGTATTAGGGTTGCGCGTGATTACGCATGGAACTACAAACAAATCATGCATCTTCACCTTCACTGTTCAGACACCGATATGGACCGTGATATTATGGCAAGCAATCGGAATGAAATGACCCTAGTAACTTTGTATGACACCGAAAATATGCAAACCTTCACGATTCTGGAGCAAACCTTGGCTGAATTCATCCCTGCGTCAATTACCAGTCATTTAACTTGGCGCACGAACATCATTCAAAGGTAGAGCGAGCCACTGACATATATTTTGTGCGACGTAGTGACCACTTGACCTGAGAATAATAGCGTTGCGAAGGCGAATCCCCTGTCGCATGCTCTGGTCGAAGCAGACGACAAACGCGAGCAGACGACGGCTTGGCCGACAGGCACAGCTTGTTATTGGTTGTGAAGCAATACCCTCTACATCAGCTCTCTCCGTGACGTTGCCAAAACACTTCTTTCATCTGGCACGCCTGTCCTGTTCGTCATATCACCCCCCTCGCACATAAGAGAAATTTTTTTCACGCCGTGAAAATAGTGCAAGTACTTTCTAAGAGCTCTCTTACGTGCGGTGCAGTTGTCGAAAACAACATGGCGTCGTAAACAGCATATCGGTCGGTGCGACTTTCAGCAAATGCTTCTCGCACGAGTTACTTCAGCGTTTGACCGGATGTGTTGTGATTACAGCAGCTCTTTCAGTGCGTGTGAGCAGTGCGGAAAGCTGTGGCAGTGCAATGGTGTACGGTGAAGCGCAGCGAAGCCTGTGCGTCGGTGTGGTTATCAAGCGGGGATCGGCGTCGATGTATCGACGGCAACTAGCACTCGAGAAGCCTGCAATGTGTGTTTGTGTGCCGGTAACAGTTCGTTCGCTTGACTTTCCAGTCTCTCAGTTGGGTGCTGTGCGACATTTCGGATTGACAGCGTTTTGACACGTTACTTGAGTGACCCCAAGTACGTACGGAAACGTATGAACTACGCGCTCGGTTCTTGCTTCGCCACTAGTTAGCCCGTACGCTTCTATTTACTTGAGAGCAATGTACTGTTCGGGAGTGAAACGATGTTCGTTGTGAACAGCGGTGCTGTGTGGACGTTCCAAGACTTGTGAACAAGCTGTGCTCGTGTGACCGAAAATTGAAAGACAGCGTTGATAACTGTTTTGCCCGGCGAAGTTGTGGTGGGGCAGCTTGGCGCGTTTGTTTATTAAGTCGTCACTTCTCCTTTTTGTGATAACCATAGTCCTAGCGCTGTGATGTGATCAACCAAAACAACGAGATGCTACATTCTGTTGTGGATCGTGTTACTTTGGAAGCACGCCTAGACTGTTCTTCGGTAACAACTTGAGAGTTCTATGTGGCAGCGAGAGCCCGTGAACGTCAAGCTTCCCTTCGGCCCCCAGAAAAAGCAAAGATTTCACCGGTGCCTTGCTTTGGATGAAGTTGTAGGCCAATATCGCCTAACTACAGGTTTCCGAGTTCGTCTGGCCATCGTTTTTCACGGCACTAGAGCCTTGACAACAGCCGGTCATGGCCAGTTCTTACACTTTATCAATGGACGTGCACGCCTGGCCAGCCCTTCATTGCTGCCATTGGCAGCTTCCAGTCTGCAGATGCCCTTTGCCTGTTGGCCGTACTTGGTTCCTCATGACACCGACGGCTACTAAATGCTGCCATCGGTGAGTTCACCTTGCAGAACTAAATTTCACCAGTACTATAATTCACGCAGTTCCATAACGTGTGCAAGTTTTTAAGCCCATCAGATGTAATGTTTCTCTATGGTAAGTTAAAGCATGAAAAATATACTACTACTGTTATATACATACATATATTATGGAGCAAATACATAAAAAGTTTTTTGTGATTTGATACAAGTGAGCTCTTGTTTGATTATGAGGTTGGGCCTGTCGATTGACCACGTTTGATAGTTGGAAAGTTAATGTGAATTTATTTTTCAGAAGCCAGGTTGCACTTAAAAATTTATGTTATTTTGGAAAATTAGTTCTATAGACGATTACCACTGTGCTAGTACTATACTTCAGTAGAACATATATATTGCGGTACGTAAATTTTACATGAGGCTTCAGTTTATTTCAAAGAGATTATAGCAGATTTTGGTCACATTAACGAAGTGATAGCTTCCTCGAATAAGTATTAGAAGTGAGTGCTTTAATGATTCTTTTTAAATATCTCGTTTTTGGCTCTTCACAGATCGCAGAGATTGGTTTGTTAAGGTCCTGTGATTCATCGGTTGCACATTCTGGCACATCAATCCTCATCATTACTTAGAGCACCTGTACAAAAATAGGAAGGACGCTTTCTCCCTAACTATGCAAGCCTATGTCACTGCTGGGACTGTTATCATTCAGCGGATGGGGCGTGGAAGCATGCATGGCAGCCTCATCTGGAAGGACTGCGATCTGCTTGGGAGCTTCGAGCACACAAAACTGCCTAACGGCTGGCTGCAAGGTTAGTTTTTCTTTAATACATACGATTACGTGAACACCACTTACTGTGCACCAATTGAAAACCCAAGCATGGTTGCTTTCAGTGGATACCTGTAATATTCTTACACATAATTCTTATTCAACATTTATAGAACTAAATTGCAAGATAATTGATAATGTTGAAAGCTGAAAGCCTGCAGCTTATGAATGAAACTCCAATAATCTGAGGCTCAAAAGCTTGTGCTTTGAAACGAGCACAAATACTTTGATTCCTTATTGAGCTCTCGAGCTTGTGACTCCCTCTGTGGATCAAGTGCTCTGGAAGGAAATAGCAAGTGGGTCAAAATTGCCTGGCTGTTCACAACTTGTAAGGAGAAAGACCTATTGAAGAAGCTTCAGATGACATAGGGCCAGTAACTGCATCTTTTACCTAATGTAGTTTTTTCTCTCTCAGTGCTGTTGCTTATGTTTCAGCCGAACATATTCACCACGATTGCATAGTGATATATATTTTTCTACAAATTGTACCTGACCTAAGTATGCATTGTTGATCTCTAAAGGTGACGTTCAGTGTGTTTCAAAGCCATGGCTTCTCATTTCTCTGTCTGTGGCTAGCCTATTTCAGCAGCAGAGCGATGCAGCTAGCACACATGCAATCCAAGTCATGGAGCGCTCCTTTGGTGTTCTGTGCAGGATGCAGCATATCCATCCGGCAAGACACTGGTATCAACAATAATGGTGAGTGTTGGTGGTACCTGTAGAAGCCCGTTGTGTTTGTTGCGTATGATTATTTCCCCTGATGAAGTGCATTTTTGAAAGGTTTTCTTCATTTAGATTAATAGATGTCAGCAACAAGCACACTCATAATCCACAAGTTCTTTGTGTCTTCTAGACTGCCCATTTGCTCCTATACGCAGTATGGTGAGCTGGCTATGTTAGACAGCCTTAAAGTTAGGAACATTGGCTGTTGCGTTGTAATGAAGTCTAACTTGTATTTCTTAGTGAACTTATTTGTGGTCTGCTTCTCGCACCTAGTGTAAAGTCAAAATAGAAGAAACTTTATTGGCTTTTTATGTCTGGCAGAAGTTTCATGCCTTCATCTATAACATTGTAGTTTTGCTCTTGTATCATATTAAATATATTTTCAGTCTTCACTGTTTGTGTGTGTGTGTGTGTTGAGGCTTGTCATTGGCTTCTGAAAATACAATATCTGTAAATATGAGCACATAATTGACAACTATACACTCTTGCATGTAGCATGGTTGTAACAATGATCTGTATTTTTCTAAGTTCCAGCAGTAACAAGGGGTTTGGTGCTCCACGGTCATGTACAGTGTATCAAGAACAGAGCACAGAAGACCAACAAGTATAAAGGGACTGCCAATGACTGTTCTCCTGCTCAAAGTTTACAACAGCAGAAAGAGCACATTGTGATGTCAGGAGCAGCTGCTGCTTAACTTCTTAGCAGTGCATTATTCAGCAGTTCATTTGCTTGCATTCAAAATTATTTAAATTTTGCATGGAAGATACCAAACTATGACACTAATTTAAAGGCTGCTGTAGTGTTAGTGGGCAAATATTTTTGAGCTGAAGTTTTTAACATGTGTGTTAAGTGCCTGCGTGCCTCTACATTTACATGCCAGAAATCACAGCATCCATGGTCGCCAATGGTAACTGTGTCTGCATTCTTTGTAGTACAAGAAGTAAAGCCATGGATGCAGTAATCATGTACTTAGTCGATGTAATCCTTCAGTGTACACTCACTTCTATAGCACCAATGATGCCATGAGTGTATAAGCTCTGGGAAGTGAATCTATGTGGATTATTTTATTTGGAAGGAAGTAGATCATCACTACTCCTAGTATATCTTAACAGAAGATTTTAGTGCTTGGGTATTATCGCACTGCCTGTCCGTCCTTCAACAGTCTACTTATCTACTGTGTAAGTGTAACTTTTTAAATGTATACTTTGCTCGGATAGGTTTGCTCATAATGTAATGCAAGTGACTTATCATCTATGCAGCTCTACTCAGACTAGAAATAAAAGTACTTATTTTTATATGTAGCTATACCATGCATTCACTTGTGTTTTTCTAGGTGCCTGTACAATTGTTTAGCCCTACAAAAGTGCTGGTATACTTTAATATTGAATCTGGCATCTTAAAATAGTTTGTTAGTGGAAGTAAGAATGTGTTTACAATCAATATTACTATCCTCAGATGAACTGTGAAAACTCTGTGGAAATTTATTTACATTTTTTGAACTTTGTGAAGGCAAATGTTGTTATGTTCTTTTATTGTGGTCCCTGTTTCATGAAAATGACACATAATTACTTTGCAGTTGCATAGTATTAGTTGTTATTTTACACATATGTGCTGAGCAACATCGCAGTTGAGGCCAGCAGCAAGATATACATGCAGTGCACTGGAGCATCACCTCACATAGTGTACAGTCTTTGCCCACCAGTAAACTCAATATTTTTCAAGCAGACTAATAGGCAGCTGTATGGGAACTGTGTTGATGTGCAAACTTCGAAGTCTTCTTGAGGAGTGTTTTTCATCATTTTTGTCCAAGTGAAGTAGCTACCCAAGGCCACAACTGGTGGGAATGTGGTGGTTTCCTCTCTCCAAAAGCACTCTTACCAGCTGCCTCAATGTTAGCATGGGGTGAATTCACGAACTGGAAAAATAATTGGTCTTTGTTTTCTTGGCCGAAAGAGTCGCTTCCACCGTTGAGCCACCACGACGCGCCAGAATAGAAACTTTTAGCTAAATAAAGTTGATTCTACTTTTGAGAAGTGTTTTGGGGAAACGAAATGGCCCTTATAGCTGTCAATATAAACACTGTTTGCACCAAGGAGCTTAGTAGCTTATAATTGTATTATTCATGTATTGTCTAGAATTTACTCGCGCTGTGCCAACTTTCAGCCCAAGTGTCCTAACATGCTTTGTTAGTGGGTTATGAATGAGCCAAGCTATGTAAATAAACAGAGTGATATTGCAGACATGTACAAAATATTGATGCACAGCCCTTTTCTTTAGCATGACATTGTCAAGGGCTTTATTCTTGTGTTCTTTATAAAAACTGCTTGTCACTGGGCAGCAGCAGAAAACTATGCATCAAGCTTTTGCGAGATAATTCGAGAAACACCGTGTTCAGACATAACAGTGCCGGTGGATATCTCTCGTAAGTTACTTTCTGTAGTATATTCAAAATGAGTGTATTAGAATTGTTGTTTTATAGCCATTCATTTTAATATTTACACATGAGTGTGTGTATGTATGTATGTATGGGTGTACATATGTATATGTGTGTGTGCGTGTATGTATGTATGTATGTATGTATGTATGTATGTATGTATGTATGTATGTATGTATGTATGTATGTATGTATGTATGTATGTATGTATCTTTTAAATGAGAATCCGTTCATCATTGGTGAGTAAGTTTGGTAATGATTTGGCTGAATTTGTTTCTAGTTATTTCTCTTTTGAGCCATTATACATTTCAATTTGTTTTGTACTGCATAAAAATAAATGTAACCTTACACAGAATATGTGTGTTCGAAGAAGTTTCATTTACCAACCTACAGTCATGGGCAAGAAATTGGGTAAAACGGAACGAACCTGCGAAGATTAGTTTCGAGCATAGCTACTCTACATGGCATATCTCGTAAACATTGCGTTGGTTGAATATGTCGATTTCAACCTTTCAAGTTTAATTAGAATAAGCAAGCTATCACCCGTGGTTGTATATGTGTGTGATATTTATGCATACTGTGATACCGGTTCGCAATTACAATTAAGGTCACAAACCTAGTCAAGCTGAATACACGAATTTTGTCCATGCACCTTTCATCTGCACTGGAACTGTTGTTAATAAAAAATAAACTTCAGTTTAGAAATTTATTCTAGTAACCAAAAGCAGGGTATCTCTTTATCACACAAATCAAATTGCCATTGTTCTGTTCTATTCTGGACAATAGGGGACCCTCTCAGCAGAACTCGATTACCTGCTATAGTTCATTTTAACCATTGACAGCGACATTACACTGAAGCGTGCAGCATGACAAATAGCGGGAGAGAAGACACAAACTAATCACTCTGTTTGCGTCAGCTCTAACTGTCCGTGCTCTTTGGTCTTGCTGCATGTGATGATGCCCACCAAATTAGCACGAAAGCGTGCCCCTACAAAGGCAGTCAACTTGGCTGCAAGCAGTTAGCTCACTGCATGTGTAGATTTTCTTCAAAACACCGTGAAGACTGATTGCTGGTCGAATATCCAAAGACGTGAAAAGTAATATACCAGGTATGATATTGGTATTTCAGCACTGGACACTTTTGCGATAAGAGAGGATGGAGGAGAAAATTATGAACCCTCAATTGTTTAATTTTTGAAGGAGCACAGTACAGCGCTTTTGGGTCAAAAGGGGAGTGAAAGAAGCAAGTGCGAAAGCCTACTTCTCAAAAAACTAGTACCCGCCACCACGCATAATGTCAGGCCGGGCAACCTCTTGAAAAAAAAAAAAGTGCTCAGTGATTCTGCGAATCGAACCAAGTACCTCCTAGATTGTAGCTGAGCGCTGTAACCGCTCGTCCACTGCAGCAGTGCTTGTGTTCGCCCTATTGCTGATATATCGTCATTCCTTCGAATGAAGCCAAATGCAAAAACGTTCCGTGAAACTTTGTCAAAAATAGAAAAAAATAGTTAGAATGCGTTTTCCCAAGGTTATTAGAAGATAGAAACCGCCACGTGTGACTGTATAACCGTGCGCTATTTATTCTTGTACATTACTGTCATGACGTTGGGATAGCCGGCTCTAACGTACGCTACCTTCTCATAGTTTGCCAAATATAGATAAGAAAATAAAAATATATATCGGCCTGTGACAACGCTAATAAACTATTATGAGTTCACTGTCACTAGTGTCACTTTCACTAGATGAATGCTCAGTTTGCTTCCATTATCGTTATTTAGGAAAGTTTTGGCTAATTAACTCAACTCTCTTAATTAGCATTGATTCTCACACCTAAGGACAGTCACACATCATCTCGCTTTCTGAGTGGCTGTCCCTCCCATATAACGCGTACTCCACTTTTTTATGCTCTCCGAGCATCTGACCCTGCTTTGCGGAGACATTCCCTGACGTCTGCTGGGCCAGAAAATTGTCTTTATCATCTATCAATTTCAAGCTTTCGCGAAGCCGAAACGAGAGTCTCTCTCTCTCTCTCTTTTCATCCTTTTCGCACGTGTTATAACGTCTCTCGACCTCAAGACTCGTATACACGTCCCTTGCTTCGTTTGCGCACTCAAACAACGCTGGGCGAAATATTTGCACCGTGTTTTGTGAAAAGCATTAGCACTGAGACACCTCCCGACGAGTCTCCCTCATTTTACGTAGACATATACCTAAGCGTAAGCGTATGCACGTTCTCGCATTCCGGCTTTATAAAAACGCTGCGGTGCATGAAACCAGCGAAATTGCGCTCACAATTTCATTTGATTACTGCTGTTATCTATTTCCGCACAATTCGTCTGCAGGCACCAAAGTCGCCCATGTGTCTTGTAATAGGAATTTTGTAACAAAGGCTACCTTTGACTATAGGTACAAAACACCCTTACGTTCACCACTATACCGTGCTAGATTGCACCGAATTAGTTAAGTAGCAGCGCAGCTTCAATGAAATGTAAGGTAACTGGTCGCGTTAAATAGGGGAAGACATTCGAGGCACATTTTTCAAACATTGCATGCATCGATTTATGTGTGGTTTCATTTATGTGGTACACCTGGAGTGTTGTTTACTTGTACTTGGCGAGATAGTGCATGGATTGCTCGGTGGCTTAAGGCGATCGAGCAATTATTTTTTTAGCTACAGTCGTTAAATAAAGGCGAGTGCTTGGCTTTGCACAGCCCACCAAAACGTCTATTACAAAGTACGCGGCATCCCGTAAGCGCTGTAGCAGACGCTCGCGGAACTGAAACTTAGATGCAGCAAATCATTGGCTATCATCGTATACTCTCGATGCTAGACGCTTTGCGTGCTACCTTGATATTATCGGCACACACTTCCTTCTTTCCTTGTCGTTTCATCGGCTATCGTGTGTCCTCCTTGCCCTCTTAAGTGCCGAATAAGTTAAATTCATACCCGCGCTATAGTAATCCCTCCAGATAAGAGAACTTTTGGCTAAGAAAATGCGTAGCCAAAGAGAAAGCTTTGTGAATTCGGCCCCAGGTGTTTCGTTCTTCCTTGAGACAATAAGGCCAGGAATAAGACATCTGTTTTTGACAAAGGATTGTCGCACTTACTGCCGCTTATATTCAAGAAGCTCCGTTTCCTGAACGGAAATCTTCTGCACCTACTATCTCAGAAATCATTTTCTCATGATCACAGCTTTTATGTAATTGCCTGCGACGAGTGATGATTTTTTTAAGTGAAGGCAGGCCAGTTTTATTGCGCACTTCAGAAGTTCGGTTGAATACTATTCTGCAATAAAGATTTTCGTGAAGTATTTTGAAAATGTCAAACATATGTGAGTGCAGGCCCTGTAGATTTCGATTCGGGTTTGATTCGTAAGCATTTTATTTTCTATTCTCGACATGCTCCCAGCAGTGGCCTATGTCTCTTAGTGTATTCGTAATATGCTTAAAAAAACCTTTGCCCGTGGTTATAGTCATGTAAGGTTAAGGAGATTGCACGAGAAATGCTTTGCTGTAAGCAAGTGCAATGGCTTAATGGGTAAGTGCCCACTTCCTAAAACTGAGCCTGCTGTGATAAACCAATGAAAACTGAACGATAAAGACAAAGTAGCGATACTTGTTGTAGAAAAACTACAAATCAACTGAAATTTATTCTCATTCCCTCGTTATGCTTAGAAAGTTCTCTCTCAGAAGGTTTTTGTTTCTTTTTAACGCAGAGTAAGTTAACGTGGTTGAATGCCAAAAAGAATCGCACACAATCTCTGGCAGGTGTATAACAACCTTGGTTTTTAGCACCGAGTGCATGTTGCGCCGGAATCATTTGATGTGCAGAGGTTCTTCTTGTTTCATAGCAGAGCTTTTTCTTTTTTTTTTCACTGAAGCTGTGGGTTGAATTTTTTTATGCTGTCCAGCTCCTAAATGGGAAAGTGGAAAAAAATACATTTGAAATAGCAACTGCTTCACCATCACACCAAAGCCACTATCACTAGCAGATGTTAACACTGCGCAAGTATAGTTAAAATAGCTCCTTCACTTGGACTAAATGAGGTCTTATAGCTAGGAAAAAGCGTGGCAAAATATATTGTGTCCTTTGTGAAAGAATCGAAATGCATCCAACGAGACTCCACTCCAGAAGAAGGGAGGAGCTGCTTCCGCTTGCTATCGTTATCGGCATGTGCTAATAAAAAGTGGTGGCGGCTCATTGTCACCTTGGAAGACAGTATTCTATGCTGTCTGTTTTTTTTTTTGTAGTTGCGTACTGTTTTTCTTTTGCACCAGTGAAGATGCCCTTTTGATTTATTTTTCTGAACTCGCATGTCTTTAACAACCACAGTTATATACTCCGTTTCAATCCACGATTACTAAAGCAATTCCGTTCCAATGTCAACGGCTGATCGTTGAATAGCAACAGTTCTATACTCCGAATTTTCGAAGCAAGGAGCCTTCTATGAGATTGTAGGGAGAACATCTGACATTTTACTAAAATGTACTGCACCGTTATGAAATTTCTGTTATAGCAGGGCCATCCACACATGCTGTGGCCAAGGCCACATGCTCTAATACAACATCATCTGTCGCAGAGCTGGGTATACCAGGCACGGCTGTTTAGCGAGCCCTCCCTGGTGTTGCATAAGTACTAACCGGCGTTTTTTTTATCTTTTCACTAATTTATCTTGTTGCTCTGAAAGTTACGAGACTTGAAAATAAAGGAATAAAACAAGAAAGAAGATTACCTGGTTATGGAATGCCTTATAGCGAGAATCTGCGGAAGAATTTCACACACTGTGGAGTTAAAAGTTACGCTGGTCGACTTAGGTTGAGTCCGAAGTTCGACCTATTGCATCAAAGCCGACAAGAATTTCCTCATTGAAGCTTTTAGTAGAGGGAGTCCCAAACTAAGGATGACCGTGAGATGTGCAGTTTCGTCCACCAGGAAAACAAACGACCGAAGCTTGTACGTCTTTGTTGTAAACTTACCTTAGTAGACTCTGGGGCTATGCAGCCAAACAGGCTAGGATTAGGTCCCTCACCTATGGCTTCGCAGCGTTGGATAGCCTGATCGCTAACACAATAGGCTTGTAGAAGCAAGGAAGGTAAAATAGGAGGAAAAGAACCGTAGGTAGGTTAACCTAGCCTATAGGCAGACGGTTTGCTAACCAAACCAGCGAATCGCAATATACCTACGCCGAAGGATACCTGGGAACGCCCACTATTGGAGAAAAAGAGTGGGGAAATTAAGGTGCTTGCGTTCGGCATTTGCACTTGCGCGAATGTGTACTTTGAAGAATGTGTACTTTAGCACGGCTGTGCCAATTAGGACCCCGATGCCTAAATTTTCTGAGCCACAAACGCCCGTCGCTCATGGGTTCGATTGCTCTTATCAAGTAATTTTACGAGCATTCGAATGGTAGGGTGGGGTGGGGTAAAATGATACACGGCTCAAATGCGACATTTTGACTTGCCGGCCCGCGTAGCTAATGAATAAAAATGACCAGGCGATAGCGGAACGTGAGGCGCAGTCACAACTAAAGCCGGAAGAGCAGCCTTTCAGAACCGTTTCTAAACAAACTATCAGTAACAGCTACAAGCACACTTGCTGGGTACCCATTACTCCAGAAATAAATATTTTTTTAGTAGGCCGGCATTCCCTTGCTATTCTTCGTCACTATTCAGAGAAACATGGTATACATTACACAATTGCTATAAAATATGTGCAATTTTTTATTCAGCGGATGACGACGATGAAGAATTAAGGTTGAAGTCCGTATGTGCCACAGTTAAAAGGTAATGACGAACAAGCTTTCGGGTACGAGCCATGGCTGTGGAAACATCAACATCATCATCATCATCATGAAATGGGTTGGAGCATTGGACGACTCACTCGTTACGCAATTGTCATTGTGTGATGCCTGGTTGTTCATTTTCTGTTCTAAAGCTTTTAATTCCTCATAATATATGAATTACTTTCCCGACATCAAGCCTACCTGAAGCAAATTCGCTGCCTAAGGCGAATTAGTGGCTCAGTGGTAAAAGTACTTGTGTTGTCAAAGTGAACCCGTGTTCCAATCCCATCGTGTCCTAAGTGTTTATTATTAAAAGATTATTTTTCTTGTTTTTTTTGTGATACTGACTACGGACACCGGTGATAGCGGCAGCGGACAACTACGGCACCACACTTGGCGTGCGTTTTGATCTCATAACAGCTTTTACTGTAAAAACTATTTGTCTTTGCTTTTATTTCCCTTGTCTACCTTCTAATGTGTAAAAGTTAATGGCTGCTCACAGCGTTCGCTGTGGAAACAATTACGCGGCTGGTGCCAGTGTTTTCGTGAACTGCCAAAAGGGGGCGAAATCCTCGTCAGCGAAATTTAAGGATCCACACATGTAGCTATACTTCTCTGTCAGCACAACAACGCAAGTGTGTATTTTTGTTACTTTAGACTGCAAGCTGCATAACACTACAAAGGGAATTTTTCTTAATTCAGGCATATGATAGGGGCACAATGTGACAAAAAAGCACCCAATTGCCTTCGAGAGAGTCTGAATGATTGAATAACTAACCTATGCTCTGTATGTATGATATTTTTTTATTCGTGAGTGTTCGGAAATACAAGAAAATGTCGTATACAGCTTCCTAGGAAGAAAATGTCATGAAAAAGCACTACTGCCGTTCAACACATGACTCTCTCTATTCGCACTGCATAGAGGTTCTTCCGCGTTCCCAACGATGCTCTCAAAAGATGCATCAAAATGATTGGTATCTCCAAGTCAATTGATTAACAAACACCTCTTGGGATGGAGTTTTAACAATGTTTCACCAACAGATTAATTTAAAAAAGCGTTGGAAAATCTGAATCTAGCACAGTTGTAAATTTATTGTCTCACTAAGTCCGGCGGACGAACTTAAAAGCTATGAAATGCCTGAGCAGTTCTTCATCAAAACGGCAAAAAGAGGTGACGAAGATACGCCAAAACATCTCTAGCCTCCAATTATTCAATCATCTAATGATATGCCAGCATTCAACAAAATACAACACTAGCACAAAAAAACCTTGCGGTGTTTGATATGCAAGGAGTTTTGAAGCAACACAACACCGCGTTGTGTCAAGATTCAATACGTTGAGTCCAAGGAGTGGGCTTCTGAAGACTGCCTAAGGTCAAAGGGAGTGAATTTTAAGTCGTTTTACTGCAACAATTAAAGGACAATTTTTTTTCACCCTGTCTCGTTTTGCCTTACGCAGCATTTAGTTTTGTTCTGCAGGTAGAGGCAAATGTGCCATCTGAAGTACTTTTAATTCATAAATTCCCGGGGCATCCACTACGGCGTCTCTCATAATTAAATCGTGGTCTTTTGGACGTAAAACACCAGGTAATAGTATCGTAATATGGAAGGATGTGGCTGGCCTTTTAAGATAGTCTAAACACGTATATGACTTCTACAGCAAGAAGCCTCGCTACGGCCGGCCACACAATACGTATTATGGGGAGGTAATGTACTCACAATGCTTATAGTCCAGCCAGGGTGGCAAGTTTGTGGGTATCATTCCGTACGATCGTTGTACCTGGCACGAAGAGAACGTTTGAACGTGGCATTAGAAATAGATCACGGCTGGTGGAGGCTGCATAGTCGCGTTTTCTAGCACCACCACTGGCTGCGCAATGATCTGCGTACCACTTTTGCTGATGAGTGGGCTCTCGAGTTTCGCGGTGATGGATCCAGCGGCTTTCAACGCTTTATCCACTACTGATGATGCCAATCCCGTTACTTTCTTGATTATACTCTATGAAAAGAAAAATAACAATAGAAGACATTATAGAAATGTAAGCCAAAAATGAACTCGAAGCATAAATTACTCTATTTTTAGAGTATAGTTCATCGATCGAACTGCTGTTTTATTAATGCCGTACAGGACTCTGTTCAAGTTATCTAACGTCTCGAGAGAATGATGATTGCTCGGGTGTTGTAAGTACTCAACGCAAATGTGTAATCGCTTGAGGGAAGTTTTTTATTCTCCTAAAATAATTGTTCTTAACCTTATTTTTTCTACCACGAATTTTTGTTAGATGAGGCATTCGAGCACTGTACGCGCAAGTGTTAAGAAAACTATGAGCAATAAGCTACACTATGAGCTTTTGTGTATGACAATGTACTCATCTGTGTACCTGTACTCGGTGTGTGGTTATTTGTGGTGACTGCTATCCGGGAATTTCATTAAAGATTGCCATCTTTTTCGGGGTTTTGTTTCATACTTTGAGTTTATTCCTTTTCTTATGCAACTGCAACACCCACGGTTGCCATGGGTACCGTCATAAATAAATAAATAAATAAATAAATAAATAAATAATGATGTGGCTTGGGAAAATAAGATCTGCGCCACAAAGTTTTATGTAAATCTCACCGGTACTTTACTATCTTCTAACATGAAAGTGTTTTATGACAGGTGCCGCCACAGCTCTGCTGACGTATTTCCTTCATGGATATTAGGCTGCAAAATATATAATAACACTAGAAGGAAAACGAGAAGAAAAGATTCTGTTGCATGCCGTCGAACTAGCACATGGCGCTATCTACTATGCCACGGAGCATGCGTTGTCGATGACGGCAAGCCCTTTGTATACACCAAACACAGCTTGGAGTCCTGAAAGCACCAAAACTTCAGCACGTTTTCGTTATCAGTAGCGACATGGTGCGACGGGCTCACGTTCAGCGCGCTCCAGAGGTTGTCGCCTTCACGGTGCGCTGCTCCACAGAGCGTAAGTCGTTCTTACGTGCGTGCCTATAAGACTCGTAATTCGGGAGAGGACGAAAGCCACTCCGCACGCTGCTTTGGCCACCTTTGCGAAGGGAGTGCGCTACTGACACACGACGCAGGAAGAATTGTGACAGTTCGCACTTGTCTTCTGTACACTTGTGCCCTTGTTTTGAGCGTCTTTCATTCTGTTTGAACTGTACGCTTCAAGTGTCGAGCCATGACAGTTGTTAGTTCGTGCTTGTCCTGTGTTTGCTAATTTCGTGCTAATTTCGTGTTTTCTCTTTGAGATGTGCGCTGCAAGTTTTGAGCTTTCTGCCATTCTTCACGTGACGTAGAAACTTGTTGCTGTTGCAGAACTAATGAAGAATAGACACTCAACTGCCTCAGTAAAAATAAGTTTCACTTTCGTGAGGCACCAATCCATAGATAAGTGGAACAGCCTTGTTTTTTGTAAGTTATCATTTTGGCTTCGCAACAGAGATTTTGGGATAGCTAGGCAGAATCACCTATCTAGATAGATGTCACATGCCCCAACTGGAGCCCCACAGAAGAGATCACAATAAAATAAACGCATTTTTGTCATCGTGGCTTTTTTTTTTATTCGGCCTGAATGAAACGACTTTAAGGTCATGCTTCAATTTAGACGTGATAATCAACTCGCAAAGATTTGCCTATATTTTCCAGTGGTCCGTTCGCCGGTCGTTCATAACTTTTTCAGGAAAACAGGTTCTCGAACAAGGCAGCAGCCTGACACACCAGGTTAAGTTTACTTCAAATAATTTTGAACGTAACTTGAGTATGTCGAACAATAAGGCTTCAACAACCACTAGACTATTCCTGATAGCATCTAAGGAACTAAAGCACAAGAAAATTACGAAAAAGAATCACAACGACTCCACTTGTTTTTTGACTAAATGATACATACTATTTGACGTTATTTGTGCCTGATTTCTCGAAAGGGGGTTCAACATGCACGCATGCTCACGTGAAATGCAAATTCGTACCTAAAAGTGGAGAATCTAGTGACGCAATGTGTTGATGCAATAAATTGCAGATGGGTTTATTAAAATCAAGAAGGCGCCTTTGTCACGCCAGCTGGCTTTGGAGTTTAGAGCCCAGCTCTACCTATATTTTTCAGTGAACAGGTACCTCTACCTGCGGCTTGTTCAGCAAACCTAGTCCTAGTCCGGCCACCCCTCGACATTCATCTTATTTTTTAATTTTACTGCAGTAAAGTAATATGAAAACATTTACACAAATGGTATACAACGTAATATCATAATAGTAAAGCAAAGAATATTGGACTTCTGTATAAAATTTTTAGAACTAATTTAATCAAGTTGTAGCCTTGGTGTCACGAAAATGACGCATTTTGGGTGAAGCGTACTTGTATGAAAGACTCTGTAAAATTTTATTAGAGGGGGTTTTATATTAAGCTATTGTTACGACCTACGCAACTTATTTAGTATTATATTTTTCATAGTTGGCATATCAATACACTGCTGTGGAGCTGTCGATATAGCGTTCGATTTGTCTACAGTACAGTGGTACACCAAGATAATACCAAGATAACAACAAGTAGACCAAGATAACAATATTAAAAAATCACAGCTTTGACACAAAGGCGAAGCAGTGAACGTGATAGAAACAAATTGGAAGGTGATGCGCAGTATGGCATGTACATCAAAACGAGCCCCGAGTTTCTCACGCACAAAGACGCATGAAACGTACTCACAGGTACAGAATAACGCGAAGAAGCGTCTCAGTTGTTACTTCGCCGTGTCCGGCAAGCGCGCCCTTTTTGCAAATGGAAGCTGTGCAACAATTGCAGTGACCTTTGTGCGCCCCGTAACTAATACAGAATCGTTCCGACGAAACTCAAAGGCTAGCCAAGGCACACGATTCTCCCCACTGCAAGATAAGGGCGCGTGATCGACCGTACTCCTCCTTGGTCTCTACGCAGGCCGAAGTTTGTGTAAGAGATGAGAGCCACCGCGTGCTCACTGCTCAATCTTGCTGATAATGCCGAAAACACAATATTTACAACCCCCCTCCCCCCGAGACGCCCGCCAACAGCAGTAAGTCGTAGGTATGAATAGCTTGCCGTTTAAACGTTGAAGGAGGTACCTTTCGGTGGCTCATTGGTTAACGCCCTCGAATGCACGACGCGGTAGTCCCAAGTTCTATTCCGCGCACGGGAGTCTTTTTTTCTACGATCTTTTTAAATGCAAAGCATTTCTTAGCGAACTTTAGCGACCTTGAGCGTATCTATCTATCTATCTATCTATCTATCTATCTATCTATCTATCTATCTATCTATCTATCTATCTATCTATCTATCTATCTATCTATCTATCTATCTATCTATTCATCTATCTATCTATCTATCTATCTACGACTTTTATCTTCCCTGGCCGTATCGATTATAGTACCGACACCAAGCTTGGTATGGCATAACATGACTGTATGAAGAACATAATTCGCTAATTATAACATGGAAATGATGACATGTATGTCATGAATGTCATGATTTACATTTTATAGTCCTGCAGCACTTGCGGCGGTTTCATTCACATGATATTTTGCAAAACTGGTGTGGTATGGCATGATTGTATGGCGAAAACAAGCGACAGACCCTAATATTAAAATCATGATATGTGTGTCATGTAACAACATGACTACATGCTATGCTCATGTTGCGCTCGCGGCCATTTCGCTAACTTTACCTCTACCAAACATGATATTACGTGACGCGAACGGACGACATAAGTAAATGACACATCCAAACATGATAATCATGACATGAATGTCATGTAACAACATGGATACATGCCACACTGATGATGCACTCGCGGCCGTTTCGCTAGCTTTACATATGCCAAATTTGGTGTTAGCGGCGCCAATGAATGACGAAGGTATGTGACTAGTGCAAACATGATAATCATAAGATGCGTGTCACGTGAGAAGATGACTACATGCCAAAGTCAAGGTGCCAATACATTTCGACGTGACACGGTGCGTGTGCTCGCAGGCATTCATTTCGTCAGGCGCCGCTAGCCGCCGGTCCTGCCATATACTCGTAGGCACGCGCCGCGCTGCGTTGCTTTGACGCATGCGCGTTTCAGCGCGTCCAACGTCCCTCCGTCACGAAATGAGGGAGACGCAGTGTTGTCTGGGTAACTCATTGGTGCAAAATGCATCGTGTCGCGTTTCGCGCCGGTGGCCGTCGGGCCACCCAATGGACGCTGGTCGCGCTTGCGCCAGACTAATGAGTGCTCGCGTTTTGCTAACGTAGCGTGGCTGTGCCCAGCGTGCGCGCGCGTCAACGCTATATTGGAGCATATCGGACCCTTCATGATGCGCTCGCGGCCGTTTTGCTACGCGGGCGTTTATACACCAAATTTGGTGTTACGTGATGTCAAAGGATGATAAAACATATGACTGGTGCAAAGATGATAATCTTGACACGTGTGTCATGTGAGAACATGACAACATATCACGCTCATAGCATGCTCGCGCCCGTTCGCTGGCTCCACATATACTAAATTTGGTATTACGTGACGTGAATAGGTGGTGAAGGTAAACGACACATCCAAATATAATAATCATCACATGGAAGTCATGTATGGCATCATTTAGCTCTACCGTGTAACATTGTGCTGATTTTAAAGTGACATACCAACATTTCTCAGTCATGCTTCGCATGTTATTGACTCTCACTGTACGTGGAATCTGCCATTTTTTTCTTTCTAGCGTTTTTATATATATAGATACGTGTACAGATACGGTGCATGACATCGACGGTGACGGTGACGGCGAAATCCAGCCGAGAGTGTCCATAAAATTGATCGCAATAAAAACGATTCATGGGTCTAGCTCTCCGGCACGTCAGTATGAGACTAGCTGATGCTTTTAGGCAGGTAAATACGTTTTGCGAAGTATTAGGCGAAAGGATTGATGTCTCAAGATACCAATGAGCACTTACCGGATGCTTCATCTCTGCCACCTTGCCAGTACTTATCGTACTCACAACACTGTGCTCTTTGCTCGTTTTGACAGCGGATGAGGATCGGCTAGGATAGGAACGGAGGTCGGTAGGCTTGGCCTATGCGCGGTTCCTTTGGTCCAACGATGCTTTGGAACTTAGCTCTTGCCGCCCGGCAGAAACAACTTCGGCAATAGTCTCCGGAGGTGTGAAACCATTGGTCAGGGGAAGCGGTAGTGTCTTTGGGAAGCTTCAAAGTTTACTCGGGATGTCTGATTTCGAATAACTGATTGTACAACTTTCTCCTGCTCTCCGGCAGACAGCGAAGCATTTACGGATGTTTGAATGTTTCGACGCACTTCTGTGAGCCTCCTCAGTGAAGTTCTTCCCGAATAGGTGGTAACGTTTTGTCGTAGTTATAGGAGCATGGTGAACAACTTTCTGTTCGAATTGTTTGGGTATGTTCTGTCTTAGCTCTGTGAGCGTAGTGAATCACTTTTTTCCCGGCTGGTTGGTAACGTTTTGTCGTTGATCTGCGAGCATTTTTAATAATCTTCTTTCCGATTGGTTGGTAAGAGCGCTTTGTTTTGGCTGTCACAGGCACTCGAGTCGTTCTATGCGACAAGCCTGCGTGAGGTACTTTGCGTGGTCTTAGGTGAGGGGGTGTATGGGCCAGGATGATGGGATGTTACGTTCCGAGTGACGTTTACTGTAGTCTTTGTAATTACAGAGTGAGTAAACGTCTTATTGCTAGTGATTGCTACGGGTTTTGTTGTGTGGGCTGGCACTTGGGGAGCAATTGAAGGCCTGGTATCAGCGACAGTGGGCAGGGGCTGCTTATTTAGCATTGTCGTCTTTTTCTTCTCTTGTTTCGCTGGGTGTGCTGTAGTCGTTTGGAAATGGATGACTTTAGAGATAGGATTGACAGTAGAATATTTTCTGACTACGGATGGGGTTGGCGAAGTAACCACAGGCGGTGAAGGAGTGGTAGTTTTTGAGGACCAATTGGGAGGTGACTGAGGACTTGGGCGAGGCGTGGTGAACATATATGACAGTGGATAGGCCACCCTTACTATTGTTGTGGCAGGCATGATAACTACAGTCGCTGGACGCGCCCCGATTTCAGTTTTATTTAGGAGCTTCATTGCTGGCGCTACACTCATTGGTCCATGTCGCACTACTGGAGATGAAATTTCCACTACCGCGGGGCTCGCTGACACAGTAATTGAAATGAGCGTTGTGTTCATTCTCAGCCAACTGTCTAATTGTTTTTCTGATAGACTCGGCTGAAGGCTGAAAGATAACTTCTTTTGCACCAGTGGTAAAGGGGGAATGAATATGAAACACGCTGTGGCCACTTGAGATTAGAACGTGTTTTGTGCTGGAGATGTTTGCGGCTGTGTATTGTGGGACTATCAGTGGCATTGAGAACGCCCGAAGGAGGACCACGTGATGGTAGTTTTAAGCCATACTGTGGTGGATTCGGAATGTTATATACCGTGTTAACTGGCGCATAGACAACGTGGGGAACACTGTCTTTTGTTGAATTACCACTGGCATTGAGTACGACAGGAGGATGGCCAAGGGGTGGTGGTATGAAGGCATAGTGCGGTGAATTCAGAATGTGATATACCGTGTTAACTGGAGCATACAGAACGTGGGGAACACTGTGTTTTGTGGAATTACCAGTGGCACTCAGAAAGCCAGGAAGAGGACCGTGGGACGGTGGTTTCAGGTCAAACTGTGGTGGGCTTGGAATGTGGAATATTGTATTAACCGGCGCATAGCCAACATGGGGAACGCCGGGTTTTGTTGAACTACCAGTGGCACTAAAAAGGGCTGGAGAAGGAGCATTAGGAGGTTGTTTTAAGGCATAGTGTGGCGGATTCAGAATCGAAAATACTGTTTTTGCGTGTGAATACAGAACGCGTGGAATCCCGTTTGTGGTCACTGTCACCACCTTGCTTTCATCATTTGGGGAGATTGCTGCCGCGCTATTCATCGCGTTCGAATTCGATGCCGTCATCGGAAGGGAGCCTAGCGATACGTTGGTACCAGGCGGAGCATTCAAAATTATAGCAGTTGCCGTCTTTACTCTCGTAGGTTTTTCTACGACTTTCGTTATCTCGATCTTCCTAGTGTCGTCGTTGTCCGAAGTTACCACCATGGGCGCTGAAGCGGTTAGCTGAGGGACCAAATACGGGAACCGGTACCAAGCGAAACTTGGGTTGGCCAGTGCTTCTTCAGGCAAAAGTTGCGAAGCTTCTTCAGGAAAGCCCACGGTGGTGGGCACGTAGGTGTAAACGACATCGCTGATTGCACCGTCGGTGAGCACTAGAGCAAGCAGTGTAAAAAAGACGGGAGAGGATCCCTGAAAAGAAACATGAGTGCAATGTATTGCTATTTAAACTTTGTTGCCATAAAATGTAGTAATATTGTTAAGATGTTGACTAGCAACGTGTGAAAGACATTTTATAGGCAGCCGATTGATTTCTCTGATGTTTCCTTTGACTCGCAGAAAATGGCACCGCTGAGTGCGCAACTTGCTGGAAGTACTCAATGAACAGATAAACAGAATATATTAAAGTTTTACTCTCAGCAATATGATACAGCAGAATAAAGTATGACAGTTGTGCAATATGATGTAAACTATGGTACAACTTTCTGAAACCCTTCACTAGCACTTGCTCCTTGGATGCATTGACTTTTTCCATACAAAATACCTTACTAGCATTACAGAGTGAACTTTTTTGAGAAGCACTGTCTGCTGGGCGAGTTGGTCATTCATCTTAACTGAGGCGTGCGAAAAGATTGAAGCTCTCTTCTTTTTGTGCTTCAATTTTTGCCGCACCTCCGTTAAAGAAACTTCCTTGTACGAAAGTGTTCATTATCTCTGTTTTGACTCATTTTCTGCCTTGTTTTCGTGAGAGCTTTTGGTTCTTTAGCTATCTCTTCAGTTGGACGTGTACATCAGTTTTTTATTGTGTGTTTGTTCAAGACATTGAAACTTTGTATCCGTATACTTTTTGTCACTACTGTTTATAGACGTCCGCTCACCACGTCTTGAAATGATAGGTCTTAGTTTGAAAGTGCAAGCTCTAAGATAGCTATCTATAACTTTTACCCATATTTTGAATGCTATATGATGTATGCACTTTTGAATGTTTGTGTAATATTACTACCAGCATTGATGTTATTATGTATACGATTGTGCATGTCAGTGCAAATTAATAACCAAATGGTCAAAATTTCCGGAGCCATTTATCATGGTGTGTCTTATAATCATGTCGGGATCTTTGACGTCCATTTAATGTTGCATTGTTCTTACTCTGCTGTATTTTCTGTTGTGTTGGCAGCCAGCAGAGTACTGTAGAGCATTTTGGTTAACCTCCCGGCCTTTCTTTTCTCACTCTCTCTCTATCTATTTGTAAAACAATAAGTTTTTATCCTACGCTCATGTCTCGAGCAGCTATTCAAAAGATTCATCATATGCCTTCATCAGAATCCAGAAGTCATCAATCGGTACCAATGCGAGTGATTTAAAGCTAAAAAGTTGAGATCCTTGATGACGTATGCAGAGAGGCTCAAGTACATTGCCAACTTATCATTTCCACTATGATTGCGCGCACAATCCTAGGCAGCGTCGTTTCTTTTTTTAAGAAAATTGTTGGCCATAAAGCATGTTGTGCAAACAAAGAAAATTTGTACTGCATATTTGGCTGCATCCAACATTTTTTTCATTTCAGCATTGAACGTGGAAGTAATATCGCATGCGTAAAAGCATATTTTACACCTAAATGAATACATCTATGCGCGTAGGGTAAGTAGAAATTTCGTAGGAGCATTTCCACCCAATACTGTTTATGACTTTCACACGTAACGCATTAAAAGTCATGGGTACCCTACGCAAAACCCCATATGATACATGTGCCTCATATCCTGTAATCTCGTAATAATCACAAGCGCCAATCATATGCATTTCTGTATGATCATGGACAATTTTAATATATGGGTCATATGTATTATATGATATTTTTTATTGGAAGCAAGCAATTCAGGGTTTTTGCTACTAAATGATATTAGTCCTGAAAAGTATTGAAGAGTGTCGCACCACTAACATAAATATCTTTCCTTTTTTATCTTCAATAAGTCTGCGACTCGCCTTAATATGATATAGCTATCTTTATAGAACGAAAAGCCTATGAGAACTCAATGTTATTGAATAACACTTACCATTTGGCAAATTCTATGACATCAATGTCGCAGGGCGTACTCCACTTCTGGCGTAACTTACGATGTTCTATATCCTTGCCTTGTTTTCCTTGGTCTTGCGAAAACTACAGCTGAACAATTGTGATTGCACACAAATCTTTCAAATAAAAAAGTAACCTAAAATGCAATCATTTGTTTTATTTGTTTTCATGAGTGAGAAATAGAACTTCTCTCAGAGATCTCCTAGGAACTCCATAATAGTATCCCCGCAAACTTCACTTGAGTACACGTATCTCTGGCACTTTTATTTTTTCACCTTCTGAATCAATCACAAAAAAAAAACACAAAGAGTGTGAGAATCAGTTGTAAGGGATGTTTATGGCTCCAGTGTTATCAAAACATCCATAATCACACAATGCCCCTTGACTGCCCGTTGACAAAATCGACCTGTCCAGTGATGTATGCCACACTAACGGCTCCAACGCGAGATGGCAGTTATTTTCGTTTTAAAAGCAATGCATCTCAATAAATCCACAAATACTGAGAAACATAAGGAAAGCTGTACACAATGCTTGACTGTATGGAACAGTTAGAAGCAAAAACAAGGGTTTCCGTCCTAGCGTACGTGCGAGAACAATAGAGTTCTTGGGGAATTTTTTCTAACGCAAGTGTGTAAAGCTGCAGCGTTGACGCCCTGTTTACAAATAGTGAAATATAAAACTACTGCTTTTCTTTGCGGCAAGATAAGTTAATCTACTAAAAGATGGCAGAATTTAAAAGGAATCAACAGCAGAAAGGAGATAGTTAAAACCAAGGTCTCTGTTTTGTCACTGCGTCTTCAACACCGCTGTTCTGCTACACGAGACCAATGCGTTCTCTGCGAAAGTTGTAGAGCAGTTTGCATTTAAGTCATTCATCAAAATTGACAACCAGAGATATCAAAAGCGTCACTACAATGCCAGGTAACGTCGAGTTTTCTCGTCAAGAAATATTTTTTTTGCCGTTTGTGCACACTGTCCTGTTTTAATGAAATGCCCCTAATATTCTTTAAACACTTATAAAAGGAACAAGGAGAGAGATTTTTTCGTTACTGAAAACTTGAGTCGAGGAAGGCGACATAAATATAAGGTGCCGTACATTACTTTGACGTGGCTTGTATTCCGGCGAAACAGAAGGGAAACTATGGTGAGAGTTCATTTTCGAAGTACTACCTGTCTGCTCATTGCGATCGTCCTGTCCCGTCTGCCGTTCAGGTGTTCTCGGTGAATTCACGCTTTCTAGAACAGAATGTAAAGCACACTTGCTAAACGCAAATATAAATGAGGAGAACTTGAGTTTGGCCTAGTTGGTGCTTCCTTTTCAACATATCGACCGCACAAAAAGGACGCGTTTCAGTTGTCGAGCGTTATTCAGATTACATTATATCATTCCAGGCCTTATTGCTGTAGTCACAACACAACAAAATGCAATTTATCAATATATCCTAAGACTTGTGGGAACTTTACACGTTTGAACAAAAAGTAACCTTCCAGCAACAATGAAAGGAAATGCTTCTACACTTGCGCGTGAAATGCCCAATAGCTGTTCTGACCGAGACGAATAGAAACAAAATCCGTCATTTTATCTTGCGCAGTGGCGTGTGTAATTGTAAAGCAGAACCATAGAATGTTCTTTGGCGAGAACACAGTATGTATACTCAATAGTTACTTGTGTGCTAGAATTTCATTTGATTGCGCCATGTTTTGATGCAATAGTGCATGCTTTATCTATGTTTTCCCATTACATAAGTAAATTGAGGAATTAAACTCCGTATCGTATTCGCGGAATTGTACTTGCCGCTCCATAGCTTCAGAGTCAAGAACCATTCAGTGTCTCTCCGGCTTTTTCCATGGAGTTAAAAGTGCTTTAGTCCCGCATACTAAGATTTAGGTGCACCTTAAAGAACTCCATGTGGTCTAAATTTTTCCCAGAACCATATGGGGGTTTCGGAATGTTAAAATGCCTCAATGTAGCTGTGTATGCCCTGAGGAAATCCTTCAGAAGAAGAATTGAACCCATGGCACCTAGTGGACGTTGAAGAAACTACGAATGTTTCAACTTACGAAAAAGCCTTGCTTCCACCAAATATTTCTGCTGGTTGAAAAAAGGCCACATCTCTCCGGGGTGTAGATAAACAAGTTTCCTAAAGAAAAAAAAATATGGCCCCGTATCTGCATGTTAATCTGCAAATGTCATGGAAAGACGATAGTCTTGCGTTTGGAGAGATTGAACAAAACGTTTATTTGATGTTCTGCGCAAGAAAATTGGTGATTAGCATTCTTGAGGCACTGCGTTATAGTGCCTTGAGCGTGCAGCGGAGGCGAACGAGCGCACCAAGTCACGTCACACGTGAGACATGATCGCTATCTAGCAGTTATCTTGGAAAATAAAACACGCGGTTCCGAGACGGGCATGCACGTCAGTCTCAGAATTGATAAGGTGTAGAACGCAAGGCCACAGGTAAGGTGCCACGACCATGTCGTTTCAGCAAAACATTAAAAACACTTCCCTTTTCGTGCAAGCGTTGCATGGCCAGTGCTGCGTGATAAACGCTGCGGTACTTAGTATAACTTATGTATGCCTTTTCTAGTAAAAGCCGCACATACAGAATATATACGTGTTGTTAAGGTGCATCAGATATTCGCGACAACTGCTTTTTAATTGACAATCACACAAGTATGAACGCTGAATCTTAAGCAACATTGGTGGGCGCAACATTAGTGGGCCATTTGAGATATCCACTATTGCCGTTTAAAACGCCCAGTACCGTCAAGGGTGAACAAACTGACAAATGGACAGACAGACAGACAGACAGACAGACAGACAGACAGACAGACAGACAGACAGACAGACAGACAGACATATCAAAGTTTTTGCGTCGAAGGTCCTTAAGAAAGACTATCGTCTTTAAAACAATGTGTAGAGATAAATATTTTGTGCAAAGGCCGGGAGCTTGGCCACAACTACCCTCGTGAATAAGGAAGTGGTTCTCGGTTATTTTTTTTCTGGTGTTTTGCTGCTGATTGCATTGGTCGTTCGTGTCTTCCTGACACTCCTCCGTTTGGTCATTACGCTGACATTGCAGGTTTTGGTGCCACAGAACCCCACCACAAGGTGGTTCCTCATTCAGCGCTTTAAGGAGAAAGTCGATCATTTCGCTGCAATAAAAGGCAGATTTCGTGTTGAAAAAATGCGTACATGATCATTTTGAGGTCGAAAAACATTACGCAGATCTCACGTACCTCGGAATCGGTGGTATGCGAGGCATGTGGAGGGAAGGTGACCGTGTGGTGAATTTTTCGCTGAGCGACACGTCATGAAATGACGCTAAATATATATACAAATGTTGCACGCACCGACATATGTTGACGAGTTGCAGATGTTTATATAACCAGTTGTTCGCCCTTGCGTAACAATACCGACAAGAACAGGCGCATTAGCAACACCAGAAGCTGATATAAAGTGCTGATGCTCGCGAGAATGATAGCTCTGGACACTGCTGCATAAATCTACTTTAGCGCATGGCAACTAACCACAATTGACGGTAACCTGATGTGACGGCTGTATCAAAGGAGTACATATGTTGTGTTTATAAAATTTGGTAGGCCGCGCTGCACCCACTGATAACGTTTCACGAAGATTAGCATCTATTTGAAAAGTAATTCTGCGGCCTAGCGTAGCTCTATGGTAAAATGCCTCATTGCCACGCAGAATGCTTGGGTTCGATTCCAGCTGGGAGACTGATATTTATTCGTTCGATTTGTCCGGTCGTCGGCACCGATGGCTCGTACTTCTTCGCGTGTTGAAATTGCCCATGTGTGTTCTCGTCGTTCCTAAGCAGATATAAGTGTCTATCACCTGTGGCACATACCCACATACCAGCGGCACATAGACGCTCGTGGGTATGCGCTACTGTCTGGCGGGAAGCGTTTGACGACGTACGCTACGGGACTGTGACATTATTCATGTCTTGACCAGCGCGTCATATTCGTCAAACCATTTTACCCTCGCATGCTAATTTTGGTTCCCACCAAGTTAAGAGGGTGACCACGAGAGTGTCCAAAAGTAAGCGGCTGGATAGATAGATAAGCTTGATAGATAGATAAGGCTGGATAGATAGATAGATAGATAGATAGATAGATAGATAAGAAATGCTTCACATTTAAAATGTTGCGGAGATTGTCCTGAGTGCAAGAAAAAATGGTGCCCAGATGTTTTGCTTGTTTTCCACAGTGTTGTAGTTTCCTGAAAAAGTGACCACGTGCAAGCATTTTGAGATGCGTGGTGCATTCTCGCAGCAGTGATCTTTTGCCGCCGGCCTCATATCGTTCATACACCGATTTTGGTGGAAAGTCAGCCCAACTTCTACTGTAGCTGTTGATTATTCGCCGGTTCTGGCCTTGATTTCGCGTGGTTTTAGAAGCAATGATGTTTCAGTCCGTAATATAGTCTTCAGGTGGCATGGCGTGTAGTCGGCGTACCAGGTGCGCTAGCGTCACGCGTTTAACGACTCTATTCGGAAGATACGTCGGTTCGCCTCGTAACGCCACATAAATCGCTGTAGCCGGTTCCGCATAAACTGGTTTGAAGAACAGCGTTTGTCACAGTGCGCAATATGAGCCCGGATTTCTCTTTTCCTCTTGTGCAGATCCGTGGCAGCCTACTCCTGCTTTTGACCTTCGCCATCTTCGCTCAGGCGTTCGGATATGCTCCAACGTACCGGTTTCGCTTCCTGAAGAGTGCTGGCCGTCCCCCAAAGCCCTTTAAACCAAATCCCAAGCCTCCGCAGCCGACAACCCGGTTCATCGGGCCAGTAATTTCTTTTAGAGCCGCGCTTCCTCCGGTCCTTGGATTAAGGCCAATGGCGATGCCGATGCCGATGCCAATGCCGATGCCGATTCCGATGGTACCCGCCCCTAATTTCATAGGACCCAATCCTGGCGGGCTAGTTGCGGCTTTTGTGACACCAGCAGTAGGAGCTCCCAATACTGCCTTAGGCTTCGTGCCAGGGCCTCTCGTTCCTACACCACGCCTCGTGCAGCCCGTCATTTCTCCACACCAGAACTTCACGCTCTTGTCGAAGCACTCCTCAGGGCCAAGTGTGACGGCCACGGTGTTCCGTGCTCCCGGAGGCCTCTCTGCCACTAGTGTGCAGCGCGTTGAAGGCACGTCCACCTCGCTCTTCCGTGAGTCCGACACTGCCGGCGCCAAAACCACCACCACTACCAGTACTCGCAAGTCTCCACCTCTGGTTCGCGTGCCGGTACTAGGTACTGCGCGCCGCATGGGGTTCTTTCCTGTGGTTGATCCTCCCATACATTATTTCGTTTACGAGAAATAAAGACCGAACGCCTCTTGCTGAACATGCTGCGTTCTTGTTTGCTGGAGAAATTAAATCATCACGGCTGCTTCTTTCCTGCACTTGTGCTCCGTGGAAATTGCACAGTTGACAAGCTAACTCTGCCACAGAATTGATCAGAGGAAGCAACAAAAGGGAGAAGGCAGGGAGGTTAACCAAAAGGACATCCGGTTGGCTACCCTACACTGGGGGATTAGAAAAAAGGGCGAGAAATATGAGAAAGAGGGAAGAGAAGAAAAAAAGAGCTATATGTTTAGAAAAGGCAAACTATATAGGATAGCCTTCAGAGAACAAGACTTTATGCTGCTTTCTTGAATGCCGAAAAAGGATGACGACGGCACCCATGCACGTACGCGGTGCCTTCATGCACTCATGAATAACTTTGGCAAACAAAGCGACTACGACTAGGAGAACTAAAATAGTTTACCTAATAACGTTGTAAACGTTTGTATAGCTGTCTATGACGCATGATTATGCAAGAAAACTGAAAGCAATTATTGGTGAACTGATGTTGATTTGATGTCATGCTTCTGAATTGGTCCTAAATATTCACCAGAAATCCTAGCATTCAGTCTGCTCATTCCATTCACACAACAGCAGGTACTAGAAAAAAATATGTCTCTCATATGACTTCCAGGAAAAGGTTTGCTTTTTCATCAATGAGAGCAGAAAGTCAGGGTTGAACCGGGGCAGCAGAGGTGTGATTGGCGTAGAGTGTGGGACAATGTGGTATTATTACAGTTTCACCTTACAACCTCACGAAGCTTTGGACAAAAACTTGCCGTTGCCTTGTATACACATTCTCAAAGGAGAGGAAAAAAATTGGCCCCGTATCTGCACGTTACACTGGAAATGTCGTCGAAAGACGATAGTCTTGTGCGTGGAGAGTGAACAAATGTCTATTTGATGTTCTACGCAAAAAAAAAAATTGGTGACTGGTGTTTTGGAGGCGCTGCGTTAGAGTGCCTCGAGCATGCAGCGGAGGTGAACAACCGCATCAGGTTACGTCATACGTGAGACATGAGCGCAATATGACCGTTATCTTGGAAAACAGAGCGTGCAGCACACGTGCCCGTCTCGGAGGCCTTAAGGAGTAAACCGCAAGGCAACGTGTAGGTGCCACCACCGTGTCGTGTTAGCAAAGCGTTGACAACACTTGCCTATTCGTGGAAGTGTTTCGTCGTCAGCGCAGAGCGATAAGCGCTGCGGTTCTTAGAATTACTTATGTATGCCTTTTTCAGTAGAAAAAGACGCATACAGAATATATACGTGTTGTTATGGTGCCTCAGATGTGCGTAATAATTGCTTTTTATTTGACAATCGCGGAAGTATGAATGCTAAATCTTGAGCAATAATGGTTGGCGCTGCTGATGGGGTCGGCCATTTGTGGTATCTTTATGGGTGGACAAACAGACAATTGTATAGACAGTCTAACAGACAGACCAAAATTTTTGCGTTGAAGGTCCCTCAGAAAGACTATCGTCTTTAAAAAACAGCAACTTGCTGTGCTGTATGCTGGTGTACAAAGGCTGACGTCACAACTTCGGCATTACACTTTCAGGGTGTCATGTCTGTTAGAGCCGGTAGGATGAATAATTGTGGCGCTTTGGAAGCCTCTGGGGAAAAGTCTACAATATCAGACAACATTCGCCAGAGACTGAGAGGATATGGTCACTCATACATAAGCAATTCGATTTGTCAATAGTTTTATTATGTTCGTGAACCTCGTATGCTTCGCAAACAACATTTAGCTAGCAAGTGGGGGAATTGTTTTATAGGAGTACTAATTTTTCTACATCCACAACAGTGTGTAATGAACGCAAGTACACAACTCGCCTACTACCGAAACACTACAGTAAACGAAAGTAATGTACAACAACTTTGGAAGAGTGGAGCGCTTCGAGATAAATAATAGTGCACTTCAAGTTGTAAAAGACTATGTATACTTGGGGCAGGTAATGACCGCAGAGCCGAACCCCGAGTTGGAAGTAACTAGAAGAATACGAATGGGGTGGAGCACATTCAGCAAGCACTCTCACATTATGACAGGTGAATTGCCACTATACCTCAAGAGGAAGGTATATACCAGCTGTATCTTGCCGGCACTTAGCTACGGAGCAGAAACCGGGAGACCTACAAAGAGGGTTCAGCTTAAATTGAAGACGGCGCAGCGAGCAATGAAAAGAAAAATGGTAGGTGTAACCTCTGGAGGCAAGAATAGAGCAGAATGGATTAGGGAACAAACGGGGGTTAAGGACATCACAGTTGGAATCAAGAAGAAGAAATGGACGTGGGCTGGGCATGTAGCGCGTAGACAGGATAACCGCAGATGACATTAAGGGCAGATGACATTAAGAAGTTTGCACGTATAAATTGACAGCAACAAGCAAAGGACCGAGTTAACTGGCGGAACATGAGAGAGTCCTTTGTCCTGCAGTGAAGGTAGTCAGGCTGATGATGATGATGATGATGATGATGATGATGATGATGATGACAGAACTCGCACCTTTACAGGAGGTGATACCTTGCGTACAAGGCACAATTTTGAAGATGTAAAAAGTGAGTTTATATCGAAGTATCTAAATCGAAAGCCGGCAATCGACACAAACTCATATGACACATAGGGTCATATTGCATTATTAAGACAGCAAGAACGAGGTAAACAAGCTGCGACGATTGCTTACGAACTGCAGAAGAGCCATAGTAATACAAATATCTCGAGTTTTTCTCCCTAACAGGATGATACAAGCATTAGGCAAATGGTATATTGGATATGCTTCGGAAATTTCAGCCACGTGGACTTCTTTATCGTGAGCCTAAATCCAAGAACACGGGCTTCTAGCAAATAACGTTTGTCGAAATGCTACCGCCACGGTCGGGACCGTAGACGCGGCTTACTGGTTAGCAGCCGTGCACCCTTACCACGGTACCACGGGTGCATCAAGAACTAGGGCTATGGCGATTGATTACAGAGCCGTATAAATTATTATTCATAATTTTATGGTCAACACACACCATATCAAAATTCTCTTACACAATTAGAATAGTTAATTAAAAGAATGACGCGCGCGGCCTTGCCAGCAAGATCACATCTTCCGCGACGGAAACGAATACTGGATCGGCTGGAGTGGTAGACGGTAGATATTAAATGTCAAAACGCTTACTGTGGCGGCCCGCTTGAACATGTGCCAGCTGCAATACTGAGTGCGCAACAAGAGTGCATAAAGAACACAATGTGATTTTTCAGCTGAATGCCGATAGCTACTAGGCGAATCAAGCTGGTTTTGGTCTAAGCATTCCACCAATAAAAAAAACCGCACAGGGTACCTCGCCCCATCACTTAAGACGACTGGAAGACAAAGTTAATCTTTTTTCTGATCTAGCCAGGAGCTTTCTGAACTCCAGAAGCTTTCAAACGTAACGTGGTTTTACACTGCCTCAAAAATCGGAAGTATGACACACTTTTTATCCTTCACGTGGGTGGGCACAGCCTCCGTGATTCGTCCTCCTGTAACCAAGAGATGATGCTATGCGAAGGCGTCATCATCGGATGTGCTGATGTAACATTACCATGTCACATCATAAATCACGTGGGCACGCAGTGCCTTTGTGGCAACACCATGAATCATAGAAGACGCTGCTGCCGTGGCATGTCGTTTCGTTATTTTTGCTTTCCCGATTGCATCGTGCGCATGCCCTTGGTCATTCTTGCGAGTTAGCACAGTGTTCACATGGAAGGTGAATGGTGGCAAAGCTCGTGTCAAGTGCCTTTTGTTTCATGCAATTACTGAATGCCATCTGGCTTGCCACAGGCAATCATTATAATAGAAATGTACTTAAAAACTATTTATGGTGTCTACCCTCTCAACTATGCCAGCGCGTTCAAACATCATTAACTGTACAAAGCCATATCAAAGAAAAAACTGAAAAGGGAATACATTCAGTGAGAAAGGAAGAGAGAAAAAAAGAAGGAAAATGCGTAAAAATAAAGGGAGAAAAAAGCTGCGAAATCTGCAAGAAGAAATGACAAGGAAGCGAAGAAGGGGAAATCAGAAGAGAAGCGAAGAAGCGCGTCCAGCGTCGCACTTGCTTCGGATCGGCTGGCACAACCATGAATGAGACCGTCCTAAATTATTTAATTTTATATAATTGAAAGGGACCCTTAAGCAATCTTTGCAAATTCAATCGAACGTGAAAGCAAGTTCCTTTTTCTTGTTTAGTGTAGTGTTATAATAGGATCCCTTCAATTTCTGCACAAGCCTGAATTTCGCATGGCTTACGACATCCGAACACCTACTATCTAGTAGCTATGTGCAAGGCGTTCCGGGTTTTTCGCGTATGAGGACGCCCTCCTGGGACGACAGCTTACGTGAAGTCCCGATGACTCCGCGAAAAGTGATGACTTGCGGTCCGTCGTGTCGGCATAACGAGACTTCCTGACGCAGTGATAATATTTTTTATTTTGCAGCATTCAAGGTCACGCCCACTCCGTTGGTAGTTTTTCTCGTTTTGTGAAGCATCTAGGGCTATCGCCTCTGAATAATAATAATAATAATAATAATATTAATAATAATAATAATAATAATAATAATAATAATAATAATAATAATAATATTAATAATAGTAACTACCGTTTTACTTCCCGAAACTGCAATACGAATATGAGAGACGCCTAGTTTGAACGCTTTCGATATTTCGACGATCTGGTGTTCTTTAACGTGCACTGACAGTCACGCTTCTCGAGACTAAAATAAAGTTCTGCTATCCACCTTACGATACACGGGCCTCTACCACTTCGCCTCTATCAAAATGAGACCGCCATGGCCGGGATCGAATCCTCGACTTCCCAGTCAGCAGCCAAGCACCCTAGCCACTGTTCCGTCAAGGATGATTGTGACTCAGACTAAAAGCGCGGAGAAAGTGAAGCCATATGTGCCAGAGGGCAGGTAAGGTGCGAATGCCCAGCTGGTTTTAACACGAATGCGTTATTAAGCTCCTTTCACAGAGATTCTGGTGCCAACGTCATTAGTTCTGAGAAAACAAAATATCAGCTTGTCTGTGAACAAAAAAAATGACACAGATACAAATCTAATAAAGAATAATAATTTGCATGGCGAGGGAGAAACAAGCCTAGGTTGTCTGCGTGACAAAGCAGGCACTCTTCCACAGAGACACGTTATTGCTTGAAAGTACCCCGGACAAAGAAAACTCTATGCGAATGCCATATAGTGGAAAGAGACTCTTCAATGCATATTGTGGGACAAAAATGGAGAATCACACCCTGGCGTATAAAAGCATGAAATTTCCGCAGTGAGTGGGTCTTTCAAACACTCAATCATTACGAAGCACACACACTTATTTTTTTATGGCGACATAAACTTGCTTTTAAGGCATACTATTTGTCTGCGTGTATGTGTATTAAATGTGTGACGTTATGCCGCCGTTGTGTATGAAGTGAAGTCATGTCTTGTGAAATGCGTTGTGATGTATTCAGCAGTTGTAACTGGCTGTGTCACTGTAGCGAAGACCGGCTTGGTGAAGGTGAAGAAAGCGTTCCGGTTGTAACCATTGGCATGTCCATATAAGGTGGTATGCATCTGCTTGCATCACTGTAGTGGTACAATACGGACACGTATCACCAACTGGTAAATGCGACCTGTTTCATGATGATATAACGGCTGGTGTAAGCCTCCTAAGTACGACTTTCACCGCCTTAGTAAGGTGGGGGGCTTGATCAGCTGCAATACGAGCAAGAAAAGCAGCAACTGTGCAGGGATACCTGTTGCCTTACTAACGTGTAGTGCGTCCTTCGCTGATTTAAAAAAGGAAGAATTAGGGCGTATTGGGCACTTAACATCAGTACTTGCAGTATACCTACTCGGATTTTTTCAAATAGGTCAGTGCTGAGCGCAGAGTAGTTTGTTTCCGTTCGGTTTGGTAATGATATGCACGGATAGCCGAAGGCAGGCTAGCATTTGTCAAGCCGATGTGCAACGGGACCTATAACGCTATCGCGTTCTGCTTTTGAGGCGAAGCTCAAACGTCGCCATGTTTTTCTGTTTCTGTAGCATCGAACTAAAGCTGTGACACAGAAACACAGAACTTGAGTCCTGTAAAACGCTACTTCTTTAGAACAGCCTCGAAGGCAGCTCCCACGTGTGGACGGCGAGGCACAATGTGGGCTCTCTGGACAGCCCGTAGTTGTGGCGGCAGCTCTAACCTTCGTAAGGCACAATGCCGATCCTGTTCTGTGGGCTGACTTGAGTCCCGTAATGAAGGGCATCCTTATAAGATAAGTTCAAAGGTACAAACCTACCAACGATCAGAGCAAGTAGACTCAAGATCCTCTGAAGAGACTAGGCTGAGGAAGGATAGACTTGCATAGGACCTGGTGTGAAGCATTCTGAACGCAATGGCCGGAGGTCTTGAAGACCTTCTCTGTGGAGGAAGAAATGATTGCCTACTCAAGTGCTAGTGTTTAGCCACTTCATTGATTGTAAGTAAAGGAACTCTAAGCAACCACCGGCCAACCTGCCGACTTACGTCCTTCCCAGCACGAAGAATTTGTGCGTGCGCTCGGGAGTGAGCACTGTCGTTGAGGTTTACTATGGAGTCTGCAGTGTTGGTTCGAGATGCGCAGGAACCCAGGTAATGGTAGGTGAATAAAGTCCCTGTTTTCAAGTGGCTTTAAGTACTTCAGCCAGAGCCAAAAGTTCTGACCATAGATCTTATGTCAGCGAATATTTGTGACCTACTGTTGTCCAAATTGGCTGCAGCAAGATGTTCGACACTTAATGAAGTAGAGAGTCTAAGCAGAAGCGTAGCCAGAGGTTGGCACAACGGGCATGTGTTCCCCTCACCCCGCCGAATTTTTTCGCCATAGCATAAAGAGCGAAAAATGTACATTTTAACGTAAGCCACTCCAGAAACCTCAGCTTAAATTGAGAACGACGCAGCGAGCAATGGAAAGAAAAATGGTAGGTGTAACCTTGAGAGACAAGAAGAGAGCAGAGTGGATTAGGGAACAAACGGGGGTTAAGGATATCATAGTTGAAATAAGAAGAGGAAATGGACATGGGCCGGGCATGTAGCGCGTAGACAGAATAAGCGCTGGTCATTAAGGGTAACTAACTGGATTCCCAGAGAAGGCAAGAGAGTTAGAAGGAGACAGAAGGTTAAGTGGGCAGATGAAATTAAGAAGTTTGCGGGTATAAATTGGCAGCAGCAAGCACAGGACCGGGTTAACTGGCGGAACATGGGAGAGGCCTTTGTCCTGCCGTGGACGTAGTCAGGCTGACGATGATCATGATGATGATGATGATGGTGGCTCCAGAAACCGAGGAGGTGCTCCTCCCCTCCGAAAATTATCTGGCTGTGCGCCTGACCTTAAGTGACGCAGTATGCATTATTGATTTTAGAGCTTACGTCATTGACTGAAATAAATGAAACCGTAACCAATTGATCGTACTGAGCGGCACGGCACCCCCATGATCTTAAAAAGCGTGATGACCCTAGCCTGGCGCCTGCCTACGTCTGGCTGTAAATGGACGTTTTATTCACAGTCCGACTCCTGGATGAACAGCACGACACTGTTCATCCAGCAGCTGAAGATGGCGATCCTCTACGAGCACAGGGCTGATACCTAGGACGGCCAGAATCTACCTACCAGCCGGCGTACACGACAGACGCACTAGCTGTCCAGTGTCCTGGGCTTCAATAATTTTCTCTAGGGTGTTATGGACCCTTAACTGCATATACCGTTGAGGGCCTGTTCGCGCGGGGTGCTTAACACACTCTTTAGGTTTTTTCTCCTCGGAGTTTTAAACATCTTTTTTTCCAATCTGTACCCTGAGTGCATAGCAGCAACGTACACAGTATGACTTATGAGGGCTACACAAAAATGTCGAACTAGATTGTCTTTCTTGAGTCCTCCCTCCTTCCCCCCTCCTCCTGCTTCCTAGTGAAAACACTAATATTCAACCGGATAATGTGCTTGGTCTCCGTTGAAGTTTTACAAATGGTCCAACCGTTGTACCCGTCCAACTAACTCTATTATCACGCCCAGCACTCTAATCGTGTCCACCCTCTGAATTGGGGCATCATTTCTGGTGTGAAGCGCAAAGTTCGCTTCTGTTAAAAGCTTCCAATTCTTTGGTTTGGCTCCCTTATAATGGGCTTGTATAAATAGAGCTTCTAGCTACTCGAAGAGCACCTCAGCCCTGCGCCAGCAAGGGAGAGCTCCATCGCAGTGATGGCTTCCCGAAGGGCAGTCTAGATTCCCGCTCACTGCCTCCGGGACACCAGAAGGTAAAACATGAGGCTGATGCCCTTCACGTTAGGTAGCAGTGTGGACAACTTCCACATAGCAATGTTAAAGAGAAGCAGGGATATCATCACTCTTTGCGGCGGGCTATATGGCCCAGTGCTATCAAAATGGACGTGAGGTCTCCGATATTGAGCGTTGCCGTTCTCTATTCGAGAAAGGACAGGTCGTATCCGTGCAAGAATTTCGTCCAGCTGCAACTCTGGAATGGAATTTAAGACGTGTGAGTGAGAAATGTACAACGCAAAAACGACAAATGCGAAGTAAAACAGAAGGCACACGAAAGAGCGCTGGCTCGCAACTGAGAAATTTTACTTAAAGAACATAAAAAAGTCACAGCTAGAGTACGTATCAGCGTCATGCAGAAATGTCAAACATGTCTGCCAAAGAAGCAATGCGTATCACCTAGAGGCACACGTATGAAACATTTTTAACAGCTCGTCCGAATGTTGATAATTTTTTATTCATTTATTGCTCTAACCTTCGTGATTTCTTCAAAATATTTAGATCATGCTCCAGCTTTGCATTCAAGAGTTGAACGTGATACCCTAATTGAACAATTTTACGCTGTCCCTCTTACCTTCAACTGCGAGAACACAGAAAGGAAGAATTCACGTCACTTTCAAATCCTGCTTTTCTCCGTGTCCGTGGTTTACGCGCTCTACATAAGCAAGTGGCGTCTGGCTGTGTTAAAGATAAACAGATTAAACCTTATGTAAAATCGCATAAAGCTTTCATATTATCACGAAGTAACTATTGGCATAGGTGTGCGCATAGCGGGGGACTGGGCGGCCGCGCCCCTCAATCACATGACTGAGAGGGGAAAGGGCTGATGAGCCTCATACATTGACTTAATAGGCTAGGATGGCGATGCAGTGAACTTTCGCTTCCCTCCTTATGAAGAACCCTGCGCTCGCTTATCACTATTGGGTTGCACGAAGACAAGCCAGTAAAATTCATCACCATTTATAAACTATGTGAAGACATCGTGACTGGTAAGATTTTTTTTGCGAGGTGGGCGGCACGTCCCGCAAGAAGGTCGGAAAGAATAATGACCCAAGGGAGTATGCCCCTATTCATTTAGCCTTTCGTTGAGATCGCACTGTTGGCTTCACACATGCTTACATTACGAGATGGTCCAGCTTACCGTTTCAGTTGAGTTTATAAGTTCGAACAGACGCCGTGCAAGTCAACGCCACTCCTTATTTGTCATATGTGTTCATCGCGAACGCAAGGATGAACTTGAAACACTAAAAGGGGTGTAATAAGAAAACGACGGTGTGTGCTTTATGTTTGCCTCCACGGGCAGCGATATAACGCGTTCTAGCGGGCGCCATTACTTGGTGAAAATAAGGGGTTCAACTATGATGATAGGTTACACTTTGCGCCGTTAACCGGCTATGTGTACTTCCTAGCTACTTGAAGCCGCCAGTGATGTTCGTTTCGATCACGAGGGTGGATCGAAGGAGCGCAGTTCGCGAAGCTCACGGAACAGAACGGAGGCTGCTGGCACAGTCTTCATGCATCATTAGCCCTAAGTTGCGCTGCCGCCCACCTGCCACTTCCCTTTCTTTGTAGGCGGAAAGCAACGAGTTTTTCCGCTAAAGAACACGCATGGATGACTGAGTGTATTTATTCTCATATATGTGTATAAAGACAGTGAAGGAAGGAAGGAAAATAGGGGGAAAAAAACGGCAGGGAAGGTAACCAGCCTATAGTCAGCCAGTTTGCTACCCTGCGCATGGGAAAGGGATGGAGGAGATGAAAGATGGTGAGCAGAGAGGGAAGAGAGAAACACAGCACATTCGGCAGCACACGTGCGCACACTCAGTCATAGTCCTGTCTTGTCTTTCGCGGTGTGAGGCAGTGATAGAACCAATAAAACGAACGAGGTAAACGCGGACATGCGCCATACACAAGGCAAGTGCAATGCTGGCTTTTTTATTGTCCATCCTCACTGTTTGTAAAGTTAATATCATTAAGTGCTGGCATTTAACATCCCAGAACTACTACATGAACCTGCGAGACGCCTCTTTACAAAGTTACAGTGGATTAAAGGGCGGGGGGATATACGTATGATTGCCCATTATGAGCCATAACATGTGGTGATACGTATGCATTTATTTTTGTTATTCTTATATTTCGTTTGACTTTTGGGGACCGGAAGGACAATTTAGACCATGTTACACAAGCCCCCTTTAATTGTCACCTAGGTCGACCCCAAACGAGATATCGATGACCAGGCGCAATGCACGGCATGATCGTCGAATAAAACTGCAACGTGATATTTGACAACAGGAACCACAAAACTACGTTATTCGATATCAAGGCACTCACATATATCGTATTGGGTCATTTGTGAAGAGCAGGGCACGTTATGGGGCCATTCTGTCCCATGTATGCTGTGATAGTCGTATGCTATCGTTGCCTCGCATGAAGAAGGCAAAACCACGTAGAATACGGTAATTTGCGGAGAAGGAGGAGAAGGAAGGAGGAAGAACAGAGAATTAACCAGTGGTAATTTGAGCGCACGCTTACGCCAAAGAGCAAACTTCGTCCTGTTATTTCTCGAAAGCCTTTATTATCATGGAAATCAATAGAAATAAACAGAAAAAACTTGATTGATTGATAATGGGGTTTAACGTCCCAAAACCACAATATAATTATGAAAGACGCCGTAGTCGAGGGCTCCGGAAATTTTGACCACCTGGGGATCTTTAACGTGCACCCAAATCTGAGCACACGGGCCTACACGATATCTGCCTCCACCGGAAATGCAGCCGCCAAAGCCGGGATTCGATCCCGCGACCTGTTGGTCAGCAGCCGAGTACCTTAGCCACTAGACCACCGCGGCGGGGCGCGAAGAAAAGAAAAAACTTCATAAAAACTGGAAAAGTGAAAAAAAAAGGGCAAACAGCAGAAGCGGAGAGAAACTAAGGATGTTGCCCAGCTGAGCACTTGTCTCAGGCCATGGCACCACTTATGCAAGCTGCCCTAATATTTGTTATAGCTACTGGAGCTTTATCAATTGCAGAAAACAACAGAAAAAGCAAACTCCGCTCACTAAAGGCTCGCCGAAGATAGCGAACTACGCATTGTGTGTCATTGCACCCCTCAAATTTTTCCTAATTTGCAAAGGACGAGGACATTGCCGGCGGACACTTGCGGGACGACCAAACGTCAGTTATAAGTACGATTAGCATCTCCCGATGAGTGAAAATCAAAATTGATATTTTTAATGCACCTACTTTTGCATGAACTACTAAAGTTTCACTTCATTAGTACTGCATTTTTTCAAGCGATTTGGCTGCAATGCAGTAACAATTTGTGCGTTGAGACCTTATGTTACTTGTCAATGCAGGAATAAGTTACTCACATCTATTTCCCGTTGCAACCTAGACAAAACGCACATGTTCCACTTCTCTTTCCTCATACGACGTAGTCGTCACTCATGTGTGCATGTAAATCGTCCTTGTTCCTGTTCTAAGGATTACGTTCGAACTACTTTTATACATCATTTGTTCAATTCATCGTTGCACTTAAGATATTACGTTTGGCTGGTCAGAAAAGACAAAATATTTGCTGGAATTCGCAAAGGAGCTCAAGCTTTCAACTGGAAACTACCTCCCTGAACATGTCTTTATGGGAAAGTCATCTTCCTGAAATACGCGAGCGGTGCCTGACGCTACTTTATTAAGCGACGGCAGTTTGATAGCGTACTGGAGCATATCTTGGAGGGGGACAGGGTCACCAGTTGGCGAGAACTACAACCAGCAATACGAGCGGCAACTGGACACCGGGCAATGGCTATTTCATCTTCATCCTCATTGATTTTTTTGATGGTGAGAGTGGAAGCTCGCGGCCCTACGCTTGAAGGGGGAAACGCGTGGGATCAGTATACGCTGTCTTTCATGCGGAGATACGGGGGGGGGGATGTAGTGCTGTAAAAATGATATGGCACCACTTATCTATGGTATAATAATTGGTAAGACACGATTATGCATTTTCCCCCGCTTTTATCAGGTGCTGTACCCTGTCGTTTCGCCGCCGATGGGTGGCTGGGGCGTTGTCAAGCTGTCATTGGGCAGCTTTTTTTCCCGACCACTTTTTTTCACCGTAAATGTTTTGGTTTTGGTGAAAATAAAGTTCTTTGATTGATTGATTAATTCGTTGAATATTAGTTTAACGTACTATTCAGCAGATCACATTTCCAACCGGCGTGCTTAAACGAAAGCAGCCAAGCAAAAATGTAGTTTTAATAGGCTTCATTCCAATCCGCTGGCAATGAAACACGGCGCGAGTGGCGTAATTCTTTTTGTTTGAATTTATGTATGTGCAGATACGAGCCAACGTACTGTTGCTGCTAGTCCTGGGCAGCGTCACACAGGCACCCGGATCTGCCTACCGGTTCCGGGACCCGAAGCCTGGTTACCCTCCCCCGTATTTTCCTACGTCACGCCTGATGCCGCCACCGATGGATCCTCAGATTTTTGAACGCAGCATGAGAGGTGAATTTCTCCCGTCACCGATCCCTCTTAGTGCCTTGGTCCACCGTGACGGTCGACGATTATTGTCGACAGGGCCGGTTCCAGTTGGCGCTCGCACCTCCTCGAGCGGAAACTCGCTCGACGACCAACGTTGGCATAACCCCATGGGGGAATGCAGAGAGAGTGCCGTTCACTACGTATTGGCCAGGTACCTATCCTCGCCACCCGATGGACCTTCTTCCGCCCCCTGTGCCCCGGCCACCTCCAGCCGTTGCTGCATCACGTTCCCCGTCACCAGATGAGGCTAGAGAATTCCGGGAGATGCTGTCTGGCCCAGTGCCTCTCTTCGCACCCTGCCAATTATCCCACTACCCCTTCCTCTTCCTGATGTACGTCCTCCTTTTTACGTCTAATATACTATGGTAGAATTAAAAGCGCAGCAAATTGCCGCAATCGCTAAATGTGTTGCACACTTGATCAATTCACTAGTAACTTCACTTTAGCTCCTGAATACTACAAAGAAAGAAATAGCTTAATTTGTTGACCGTAATTCTGCCCCGTGGTTATGAAGTGAAGAGCCATGCAGCTACACACACTTGCTCATTTAATTCTATTTCTACACCAATAAAGGTCCTTAGAATCGTCATAAAATACATTGTAAAGGCGAAATTCACAAATATTTACCGCCGGTACGATGGAAAGAAAAGCTGCAAATCACCTGTTTTGAAGCTCAACGCCACGAGTGAATCTCGGCGTACTCCTCATAAAACCAATTTCCAGAGCTAAAAAGGTAACAGCGCGAATCGAACAAGACCACAAAAAGAACGAGGGCTATAGGACAAGCGCTGAATGCTCACCAAACGTTTATTAGACGGACACCAGCCTTTCATAGATTACCATGATTAACACGCGAACATCAAAAATTCGCAGCTTCGAATCACAATCTTTCTGTCAATACATTTATTTTTCTCTGCAATACTATTGGAGAGGGCCAATGGACACAATAGTCACCCATGTTAAGGATCCCAAATGTTTCTGAAATTTACCTTTTGTTCTTCACGCTGTTACATCCTGTGCTGTAATTATGAAGCAAGTAGTTTACGTCAAGTTTTCACAATTAGCAATTGCTATGCCACTCCACTAACTGGAAAGCTTTGTTGTTATAGAGGTTGTCTTTGAAAGGCCATTGATGCTACGTAGGACTTCCAGTTCCGGACAAGTTCGTGTTCTGCTACAGTTCTGTTTTTTCCCGAACGAAGTCTTACGAATTTTATTCTACGTTTCTGGTACAAAATGGTTGGTTGACAATTTTTTCTTTCATGCTGCTGCTGTATCGCATAGTCACGTATAATACACAGATCTTATTTACACAAGCAAAAAAAAGAATTTCTCAGATATTGCTCTGGGGCAAATTTTTTATAAAGTCCAAGTCTGATAATTCAGCTTCAAATAAACAGGATCTCAAAGGAGCCCTGAAACACTTTTTTCAAGGAATCACAGAATTAACTCACTGGAAAAGCTTATTCCCTCATGAATTAAACGCCGCAAAAAAAATTTAAGAATCCGTCCAGTACGAGTGGAGTTACAAAGGTTTATCGCATGTTGCAATTGCGTTCTCTCTTCTCTCGTCCCGCCGAAAGCGCTGAAGCTAAGCTGGGAGGGATGGCAGGGTCACAGAAGAACGTCACACGCGCCTCATGGACTTGATCACTTTTTTTCTTTTTTTTCTTCAAATGCGTCGCTATTTTGGTGGGATCGCGCACGCTCGCCTGGACAAGTTGCGGCCTCCCGCGGCAATCTCTGTAACTGAGCGAGCGTGCCATGTTCAAATCAGCCAATGACTGATAGATGGGTATTCACGTGTGATTTATGGTCAAATTCCGCCACTTGTCGAGAGAAGAGAAAACATTTTTTAGCTGATTTCGGTCAATCATTGTGAATTACAGGCCGTGTGCTGTGCTGTAATATTTGGATCGCATGTTGTCGGGAGCCTCTACTACCGATCGGCAGCGTTTTCTGACCATGCTCAAAAAGTGTTGCAGGGCCCCTTCATGTCATTCATCAAAGAGACAGGTGTCGGTCGCAGCACCCATGTTGATGCTTTGAAAAGTTATTCGCACATGAAGCCTTACAATGGCGTTTATTGGCCAGATGAGACCATTATGCCGCAAAATGAAATACTTTATTGAGATAATCTATGCCAGAGCTAGCGACTGTCAATTTATTAAAACCAGCGAAATACACCTAAGTCGCAGTAGCTATCATATTCCCCAATATAGCTGCTTGATTTCGTTTGAAAAGCAGGTGAGATACTATGCCCATTTCTTATTTATTCACGCCCGTATGAACAATATAGCGAGCGTTATGATCTGTTAAGCTATCCATACTATCACATTCAAAACTGGACAAGGCTGAAAATGTAGTGATGAAAACCAGATAGATGACAGCATCATAACGAGTTGATTCCTTAACAGTTTGGTGAAGAACATATGATAACAAAATGTTGAGTAGCTCTTTTTCAAAAAATACTTCGCATCCACTGACTGTCACAGGTGACCAGTCTACAACAAAAGCATTAAAATAACCCTTGCAAATAACGTTAGATACCGAAGTACCGTAGGTATATAGAAATTGATAATTTTGTGTAAATGTTGGATATCAGAACCAGGCGGGAGAACACGATCCCGATAATCAAGGACATGTTTTCTAATAGAACCATGCACCACAAGAACTCAGTATTTGGTGGTGCTGAAAGCACAGAAAAGTTGGGATGATACCGAAGAAATAGGACAACATCACCCCCTCTCCACATTTCTCTGCCTCTCCGAACCACCTTGTAGCCAGGGAAACCTATGTGAAAATCATGTACTCCATCGTGCAGCCAAATCTTAGTAACGCCGATAAATTTTAGGGCATAACATGAGACCAGACAAAAAAGACAACTTGGAATACTTACTGACAACACTTTTTGCATTGATATTTATTAAGGCAAGCTTATTCTGAGGGCCGCTTCGTCAATAATATGTTGGCCCAGGAGTCAGTTCAACCATTTTAGTTAAACCAGTGGATGACCTGACAAGAGTACTAGATTACCTGGCCCAGTCATATTGCACCTTGTCAATGAATACATGATAAAGTGAAGTAGGACAGTTGAGCCGATATCCCTGTGACAGGTGGATGCCGCCCACAGATTCTTGCGAATATTGCGAGCCTAGAGAGAGACGTCTTCTAAAACACAAAATCCAGTGTTTTTAAAGTTTATTACAGTTTTTTATCACAGTCACCTTAGCCTGAAAACTCATGAACTTCACGATGAAACGTACACATCCTCTAGCACTACAATTAGCCCATGTTTTCCGCCACTCCTTCTCTATATTCTTATACAACTTAGCCTAAGCACTCGGGTGAGGCCCCGCCCAGTATAGTGAATAGCGGCAGCCGATAACCTCCATGACTAAACATATAATCCCGACCGCACATTCGGATACGATATTCTGAAGGCAGGTAACTAGCTGTGTCCGGCTCACGACGTCAGCCTGGAGGACGAACTCATTAGCGCACGCTCGTGGGCGTTCGCCTTTGAGAAGAAAAGGATGAGGAATTTTAGTGTTGCCTCCAACTTGCAAGTTATGCTATATCTGCTGCTCTAGAGGGTTAGTTAAAGGTCTGTTGAGGAGGTTTAAGCCTTCATTTTCACTTATCTGGTTAGAAAAAAATGTGCATGTTATGCCAGAATAAGAAAACAACTCTGGCATTTCGTTGCGGTGATGGATTTAAAAACCTTATTAACGAAACCTTCAGGCTCTGCAGGACAATGACACGGCTGCTCAGTCGCCAAGGTGCGTAACATTAATTATGCACTGCAAGTTTTAAATGCGCTAGTTCTCAACAGTCGATAATTTTTGTTCCACTTGGTATCGCCACCGTATTATTACGTTATAAAACTAAATTTAGTTGAATAACAACCCTACTGCAAGCTCCAAAGTGTATTAGAATGCAAAGTTTGCATAAAACGGTTTTATTGCTGTAGAAGTTAGGGCTGATTACTTCTTACATGGCCCTATGCCGAAAGAGAAGACTCACAAGCTGTATCCCCAAAACAAAGCTTTTTTTCTTACGTTGCTGCACGTTAAATAGAAATCTCACAACTGCGATAAGAAAACATCGTCTGTCATTTTCCCAAGTAGTATCGCAAGTTACAATGCAGCCAAACATCCAATTCTGGGGCTTCGAGGGGCGGAATTACGTCATCAATACGGGGCGCATATGTTCGGTACAGATGCCTATTGTGAAACTAAATCTAAGCTTACGAAAGTCGGGCACCCGGTCCTCAGTAATATGCTCCTACCATGAACTGCTTTGGGCACAATGTAGCGCCACCTAAAGCTCAACGGGGCTGTATAGTTCCCACTTTCTGGGCTGAGGTCATCAGAAAAATGACGCTTATAGAAGGGAGGGGATAGAGATTGAAGGACCATGCCAGTGGCAAGAATCATTTCAGTTTCAGTCCGTAAATATCAAGAGCTTTGGCCGCGAGATGGGGGTAGAGGGGGTGGAGAGATCTAAGAGGGCGAGAAAGATTGGCATGGTTTGCACTTGGGCTAATTTGTGACCTCGCATGTGGAATAGTCGCAGCTAAATTTAAACGCATACGTGCCAAAAATTGAGATGACGGTGGTGGCTATTCTTAATGTTTTTAATCCTGTTTAATCTATGGAATATTTATCCACATGTCTTTAGATTGCCACACCTCTATATTCTGCGGGGTGTTTCAATAAACACCAATTGTTAGTGCCAGCGCTTGCGTTTCTTTCCTTCGTGCTTGCGTCAATATTTAGCTGCACTCATTCAACATGTGAGAAATATGTACTGGTAAACTAATAAAGAAGAAAGGGAAGCACACTCTCGCCCCCTTATATGTCTCACCTCGAGCGTGAAGCAAGGATACAGTAAAACTTCTTGCGCTTGTAGTTGCCAAGGAAATAGGTTCATGGACATGATAGCCAACAAACGACAATGCACACGAGATTATTTGATGATTCCTTAGCGGCTGCCGCAAAGTATTGATTATGAAAAGAATTTGTATCAATTATCCTTTCGCCAACGCTAAATTTGTTTACGATATAACGCAGACATAAAACTCTTGCCGACGCCAGCTGTTTACGCATAGTTAGCGGACGAGTCAGATACACGTGTCGTAAAAGATGGCTGAGTGCTATATTTTAGCGATCATAGCAGGGAAGTTATTTTGCGCGGGTTGTTTGATTACTTTTGCCAAATCAGGCTTTCATATCAGTGACGGTAAAATTATTAATAAAATACGCCTGAAGTAAACTATCACTCAAAAGCGACAGTCTGCTTTTCTACAGCACCAATTTATAAAAGCTAACAATGTTTCGAACACATATCTTCATTTACTCGTTTAGTAGCATGCTACCACATTACATGTTTTCGTTTCTGCACCAAAAAGTTTATAACGTACATAATATACTTTTTGAATATCTGTACGAACAAACACACACGCACGCACACCTGCTTAACTTTAATTTAATGTACGACTTTAGTGTAGCTGCTGGAAGCAGATGTTTGTTTTTTTCATGTTGAGATAGAGACAGTCCTGTTTTTACACAGTTCACTCAGCTTTCTTATTTGCCCGGCCATGCTCAGATATATTCAGCCACTAAGTTCAACCTCCGTTCGCATGATCACACATGCAATATTCGGATGAATGTTCTTGTGCTACTGCCTGATGTAATGCCACATCCCCGTGCGGTGCTAAGTATCAAATCAAATCAAAATCTTTATTTCAGTTTGCACATACAAACATACAAACTAGGGATGGCGAGAAAAAAGCAGCGAATTTTTACGCCGCTTGACGAGCCTGGCCATCCCCACATGTCAGCAGTAGGGCACTAAGCAGAAACAACCACTGTTCCAGGTCTTGTAAGTAAAACAACCAGGTCTTGTAGGTAGCGAAAAAAAAAAAAAAAGTGACAAAAAAAAAAAGACCTATGTATCATAATTGACAACAGTAATTTCACTATAAAGCAATAACATAGAATTGGTACAACATATGAAGACATGAGTACATTTGATATTACAATGATACATATTGCCGAATAATGCTCTTGCGAATGGCAGAAAGAGACATAGTATTCAGGCAGTCATAAAATGATGTGTTCAAGAAATTTGGCACAATATAACTCAACATAGAAAAACCATAATTTGTTCTACACTTTGGTAATACATAACTACTTTGGGCTCTAGTATCATATGATGAGTGGCGAAACGTAAGTGGAGCAATTTTAGATAAAAAGGGGTCCTTTTTCCTTATTATTCTTTTATAAAAACATGCAAATCTGTAGTCGAATAATTTGTTGACTGGTACAATATTATATTGTAGGAAGATATGTTTAGTGGGCGAATCGTAGGAGCCATTCACAATTGCGCGGAGCATTTTCTTTTGTAGGGCTTGTAGTTTTATTATATTTGACACCGTTGTATTGCCCCAGACTAGTAGGCAATAGCTTATATGGGAATAGAAAAATGCATAGTACAAAGTAAGTTTTGTTTTGGTTGGAAAAATATATCTGTTACGAGAAGTGATTCCAATTATTCTAGAGAGTGTTGTGGAAAGATTATTAACATGTGCATCCCATGACATTGTATTGCTGAATGTTATTCCTAATGATTTAAAGGTGTCCACGCACTCGATCACAGTATCACCTAGGTATAAGCAGGGAGGTAGAAACACTTGTTTTCTTTTAGGTAGGAAAAGTACTGCTTTCGTTTTCTGTTTGTTTATTTTCAAAGAGTTAACTGAAGACCACATAGCAAGTGATGAGAGCGCATCGTTTGCAATTTTTTCTAAGTGTCCTATGTCATTAGAGGAAAAAAATAGGCTGGTGTCATCTGCATATATAATGTATTTCGCATGAGTGCTGATATTAGGAATATCATTTATATATACATTAAATAGCAGCGGCCCCAAAATGCTACCCTGAGGGACGCCATTTGAAATACTTAGAGTCTGTGAAGCGCAATTGTTAATGACTACGTATTGAGACCGTGAGCCCAGGTATGACTTCAATAGGTTAAGGGCGTGTCCACGTACACCGTAGTGCTCTAATTTTGCAAAAAGAATATCATGATTTAAGCAGTCGAAGGCTTTGCTGAAATCAACAAAAATACCAAGAGTTAAGAGCTGTGTCTCAAAATTTTTTAATATATATTCTTTTTGAACAAGTAGCGCATGTTCCGTAGATCTGTTTTGCGTAAAGCCATATTGACAGTCAGTTATTACGGAATGTTTAAGAAGAAAGCCGTTGAGTCGAACGCGGATTAGTTGTTCTAACCCCTTAGAGAAATACGGAAGAATAGACACTGGCCTGTAGTTTCCCAAAACGTTGGCGTCTCCTTTCTTATAAATCACGGTCACCCTGGCTAGTTGCATATCAGCAGGAAAATGAGCTGTTGTAAGCGCGGTGTTATAAATGTGTGTTAGACAAGGCGTAATTATATCAAGAACATACTTCACTGGCCGACTTTGAATATTGTGCGTATCAAGACTAGAGGTATTTTTTAACTTTCTGCATATAGAAAAAACTTCCGTTTCATCTGTTGGTGCAAAAAATAAGGATGGTCCTAGTTTGTCGCCTAGAAAACTAGAGATTCCAGCATTGAAATCACTGTGACCTACCTCAGAGAAAAATTTATTAAAAGTGTTAGCGAGATGCGAGCCGGACGTTTCGTTGCCTTCAATTACTAAACTTGTTATATTTCTGCCGATCGTGTTTCTATTTAAAAGCATGTTTAAGCATCTCCATTTTTCTTTTGGCTTTTTAGAAAGATTTTTGTCGAATAAGTTATTGTAATAAGCAGTTCTTGCTACTCTAATTTCTCTATTCAAGCGGTTGCGCAGTGATTTGTACTGTGCTAGTACGTCGGTGTCTCTCGTTTTAATGAACACCGCAAACATTTTGTGTTTCTTTTTAACTTGTCGTGTAAGCTGACTGGTCATCCAGGGTTTACGGGCATTCTTAGGTGCATTTATAGTAACAATGGGAAAACACGCGTTGTATAACAAAAGAAACATTTCTAGGAATTTGCTGTAAGCACCGTCAGCTGTATTTTCTTTGTATACTGGAGCCCAATCCACTAAAGCAATGCGGCTCCTGAATTGTTCGAGCCTCTCTTGAGACAAAAGTTGCCGCTGAGTTTTTGTATTTGCTTTTGAATCGATTTGCTTTTGCAGAAACAAGAAAATAGGCAAGTGGTCACTTATATCGACTGCTATGCGGCCGGAAAGGAACGCACTATTGCTATTAGTAATTATAAGGTCCAGCAGTGAAGAGCAAGTAGCAGTGATTCGTGTAGGACTACTAATTACACTGTGAAAACCGGCAGCCTGGATGATTGATGACAACTGTTGCTGCGCGGGGCTGGGAGTGCTCATATCTATGTTGAAGTCTCCAGCTATACAAGAAGAGAATTTTTCTGAATTGAAAAAGAATATCTCGCGTTCAAAGTAATAAAAAAATGTGGATAAATTTCCCTGAGGGCGGCGATAAAGGACTGAGAATGTTTGACAGGCCGACTTCACAGTTAGCATTTCTATGTCCTCGTTACAAAAGCAGTGTTCAGATAGCAGTTCACAGACATAGGTGTTTTTCACTAGTAGCGCAACACCTCCCCCACGCTTCGCTGTACGGTTAACATAAAAAGAATTATAGCCGGGCATGCGCAAAACATCCGTTTCATGACGGTACCACGTTTCAGTTAAACAGATGACGTCAAACGAGTTTGTTAAGCCTGCCAAAAAATGGGTCAGCTGATCAGCTTTGTTCACAGCAGATTGCATGTTGAAATGTATTATTTTCAACTTGTTTTTGTCTGTGGCCACGTATCCCACGTATCCCTTAATTAGTATTACCACGTATCCCTTAATTTTGCCAATGGGTAGTTTAAATGGAATAGCTACCATATCGTGTGGTGCGTAGAGGCCCATGGTTCGTCAGAAGTAAAGTGGCAGTTGGCAGCCGCGTCACGTCAGGAAGAAGCTTGGCACTGATCGTATACATGCGAACGCAACGTACCTTAAGTAGATCGATTCATTTGCCCAGTGCAGAATAGCGTACCAGTTTTTCTAGACTGGTTAACATCCTTGCCTTTTCTCTATCTTTGGCAAGAGTGGTGATGTGGGCTTGTTGGCGAAACATTTGAAAGAAATTTATGTAGCGCGAGGCGAAAAAACGAACACAGGAAAGAATAGACTGAGAGGACAGAGCGCTACTAGCAACATGTTTACTTTCGACCTCCAAGCCGTTTTTAAGCCACAATCGTCAAGCGAGCAAGCAGATAAGCATGTGTATTCAGCTAAATGCACGACAATGTCATCTACCTACAAGAAAAAAGAATAAATAGGACAACAAAAAACTACACAGATAAAATCACGTATCACTGCGTACGCAGGAACGCCAGTTCCTTGGGTGACAAGGCAATTGAAGGCTTGCTAATACGTACATCTCCAGGAGCATCAATAAGTTCGGCTTCTATGATCAACCCAGTCATCTAATCCTTATGCCGACCAACAATGATTGTACTCTGGAACAAAGGCCGGCACCCACACGCGTGAATGTGAAGAGCGAGAAAACCTTCTGGTGGCACTTTATCCACCTTGTAATTGTGTTCTCTCAATACCTCATTCAAACACCTACTGGATCATAGAAGCCGAACTTATTGATGCTCTTGGAGATGTATGTATTAGCAAGCCTTCAATTGCCTTGCCACCCAGGGAAGTTCCTGCGTACGCAGTGATACGCGATTTTATCTGTCTGGTTTTTCGTTGTCCTATTTATCGTTTTTTCTTGTAAGTAGATGACATTGTCGTGCATTTATCTGAATACACGTGCCTATCTGCTTGCTCGCCTGACGATTATGGCTTAAAAACGGCTTGGAGGTCGAAAATAAACAGGTTGTTGCTAGTAGCGCTCTGTCCTCTCAGTCTATTCTTTCCTGGGTTCGTTTTTTAGCCTCACGCTACATAAATGTCTTTCTATCTTTGGTTCCTTCCGGTGGGCTTGTCTGAGCATGCGCAGCCGCGGAGATGGAAGACACACCAAGTTTTATGTGGCCCTTGGCGTGGCAAGACCATCGAACTGAGTGACATGTGGTCTTTGAACCTTCCGAACTGTTTGAAAACAAAAGAGCTAATCCAAGCCGAAGAGATTGCCTAGCGAAGTGTGGCGGACAGTTTCGAAGGTTAAGGACCACCAGTTTCGATTTCCGCTATCTTCATTGCTTCATTGAAGCGATGAAGATTACCTTCACCTTCAACAAGGACAGCTTATGCATTATCTATATATATATATATATATTGTGAGACGACGTCAGGTACGAAGGAGCGACCGTTTTATTGTCAACCCAGACGCGCGAGCCAGCAACCGAACAAGCAGCGAGCCGCTACGATGATGATGATCACGGTGCTTTGTATGCGCAGGTGAAAGTGAAAATGATGAGCAACACAATCAGCGCTCACACTATTTCCCCCCTACACGAAAGCGGTCTGCAAGACGTTCATTTAGTAAGTGTATGAGCGCTGGATATAAGGTTTCAGGCGAGACACATGGACGATCTCGGTCCCGCGACGACGGCGATCAGAAGCCGAAGTAACCGGCGCGACGCGATAATTTACGGCCGATGTTCGTTCAAGCACGGTGTAAGGACCCAGGTATCTGTGAATGAATTTTTCACAGAGGCCGGGTGTGCGAACAGGTGTCCAGAGGAGCACTTCGTCGCCTGGGTAGAATGACACAACTCGACGTGTCGCATCACAACGAACTTTTCGCTGGGCCTGAATGGTAGAGGTGTTGGCGCGGGCGATTGTGCGGCAGTGGTTGACACGGGCAGCGAATTCTTCCGGAAGGGACGCAGATGGGACAGAAGGCGTGGACAAAAAGCTGGTGTCTAGAACAAAAGATGGTGCACGGCCATACACAAGAAAAAACGGGCTGTAACTTGTAGTGCGTTGTATGGCAGTGTTATAGGCAAACGTGACGAAAGGTAGTATTGTGTCCCAGTTCTTGTGATCGGGTTGGACATACATAGAGATCATGTCTGACAAAGTTCTATGAAAACGCTCAGTAAGACCATTGGTTTGCGGATGATATGCCGAGGTGGTCTTATGGATTGTGTCAGAGGCCTGTAAAACTTCAGCGAGCACACGAGAAAGAAATGTCTTGCCACGGTCACTCAGGAGAACACGAGGGGCGCCGTGGCGCAGGGTAATGGCACGCAGAACAAAGTCGGCTACTTCGCTGGCAGCTCCAGTAGGAAGAGCTGCCGTCTCAGCGTAGCGAGTAAGATGGTCTACGGCAGTAACAATCCAGCGGTGACCGGCGGCGGTAAGCGGAAGGGGTCCGTATAAGTCTATGCCGACGAACTCGAAGGGAGCGGATGGGCACGGGAGAGGCTGTAGAGGGCCGGCGGGAAGAGATGTCGAACGTTTTCGGTGCTGACATGATGAACAGGAAGTGACGTACCTGGAAACACTAGTGGAGAGGCCAGGCCAGAAGCAGCGAGTCTTAATGCGATCGTAGGTTTTATGAAAACCCAAGTGGCCAGCCGTCGGGTCGTCATGAAAGGCTTCTAAGACTTGGAGTCGAAGTGAGCGAGGTATGACCGGGACCCATCGGCTACCGAGAGGATGGTAAGTTTGTCGAAGTAGCGTTCCGTCATGAAGTTTGAAACGCGTGAGTTGTCGTCGCAAGCGGCTGTTGGGAGCACGAGATGAGCCGGTGAGCCGATCGATGATTGTACGGCAGTATGTGTCTGCACGTTGGAGCGAGGTGAGGTCTGCGGATTGAAGGAAGTCATCCGGTGCAGTGGGCTCGATGGGACTAAGACTGGTCATCTGCGTGGTCTCTTGGCTGGGAGGTGCTGCGCAGCAGGTAGATGCGTCATGATTTTGCAACAGCGGACAGCGTGACAAAGCGTCGGCATCTTGGTGTTTGCGGCCCGACCGGTATGTGACACTGTAGTCATACTCCTGCAGTCGGAGCACCCAACGACCGAGGCGTCCTGACAAGTTTTTTAATGATGACAACCAACAGAGCGCATGATGATCCGTGACGATCGTGAAGCGGCGGCCATACAAATAGGGGCGAAATTTTTGCACGGACCATACGATAGCGAGACATTCCTGTTCAGTGATGCTGTAATTGCGTTCCGCTGGGGAGAGAGTACGGCTCGCGTAAGCCACGACTTGCTCTTGTGAAGCCTGGTCACGCTGCAGCAGAACAGCGCCGATTCCGTGCCCACTTGCGTCAGTGTGTAATATAGTAGGGGCTGTGGGATCAAAATGGCGAAGAACTGGCCCTGACGTGAGGCATCGCTTCAGGGTCTGGAAAGCAGCTTCACAGTCATCTGTCCAAAGAAATGATGCACTTGTGGTCAGGAGTTTATGAAGAGGAGCCGCGATAGTGGCGAAATCACGGACAAAACGGCGGAAGTAAGAGGCTAAGCCGAGGAAGCTGCGAAGGTCTTTGAGCGTGGTGGGCTTAGGAAAGTGCAGCACAGCGGCCACTTTGTCGGGATCAGGTTCGATGCCAAGCTTGCTGACAACGTGGCCTAACACTTTGATGCTGCGGCTCGCAAACCGACACTTCTTGGTATTTAGCTGGAGACCGGCTTTGGCTAGACATGTGAGCACCTCGTCTAGACGTTCTAGGTGTTGCGAGAAGCTGGATGAAAAGATGACGATGTCATCCAGGTAACAAAGACAGGTCTTCCATTTTAGGCCACGCAGCACCGTATCGATCATCCGCTCAAATGTGGCTGGGGCATTGCAGAGCCCAAAAGGCATCACATTGAATTCGAAGAGACCATCAGGAGTAGCAAACGCTGTCTTCTCTTTATCAGACTCATGCATCGGGATCTGCCAATACCCAGATCGTAGGTCGAGACTTGAGAAATATTCTGCACCCTGTAAGGTGTCAAGTGCATCGTCAATTCGAGGCATAGGATATACATCCTTGCGCGTAATTTTGTTTAGTGCCCTGTAATCAACGCAAAATCGCACTGATCCGTCCCTTTTCTTAACTAGGACAACAGGAGAAGACCAAGGGCTTGTGGAAGGTCTGATAACGTTGCGTGCGAGCATGTCATTGACTTGTTCCTCGATGACCTTGCGTTCTGAAGACGACACGCGGTAAGGGCGACGGCGGATAATACGAGAACCGTCTGTGGCGATGTGATGAGAGGTCACCGTAGTTTGACCTAAGCCATCCGAACAAACGTCAAAACAAGTCTTGTGTTTTGTTAAAAGGGCCATTAAGTCATTAGTTTGCGTTGGAGTGAGATATGGACTCAAAGTGGCTTTAAGCGCATTAGATGAGCCTCCTGGTGGCGTACACTTAGCGACTGACGGCGGAGACGATACAGTGACGACACATACCGGTGCTATGTCGATAAGGCTGGCAACAGTGGACCCCTCTGGCAGTAGTTGTGGCTCTGTTGTCGTGTTGTAGGCGGTGAGACTGGCATGACCACGCGAAAACCGCACTAGACAACATGCGATGGCGATTCCTCGGAAAATGCAGCGCTGATCGGGGACAACCACTGCGTCACCGTCAATGGTATCGCTGGATCTAATGGTGAGGATACGTTCTTGGGCCGGGGGCAGTACAAAGTCTGCAGCTGCAACAAGGTGAGGCGACGAAAAATCGTAAGCACTAGAATTTTCAGTGTCCGTAATGCGAATAACGGGCGGACCACACGAAATGACAGCGGAAGCGGCTGACAGGAAGTCCCAGCCCAATATAATCGGATGAGCACATGAAGAAAGCACAGCCAATTGTATATGGTGACGAATTCCGTCGATCAGAACACGAACAGTGCATTGTCCAATAGGGTAAATTCTATTTTCATTAGCACCACATAACACCGGACCAACATATGGAGTTTGCACTTTTCGTAGACGATGACATAGTTCGCGATCAATGACCGAAATGGCTGCTCCAGTGTCCACGAGTGCGTCAACCGAAATGCCTTCTACACAAACAGTTAGTAAATTTGCAGGGCGCGCAGGAGGAATTGGGACACTTCGACGACAGGCAGTTTCTCCTCCAAAAACTGCAGCTGCTAGTTTTCCGAGTGGCTGTCGAGGGGCATCAGGGCAGAACGTAAAGGCGAAGTAGTACGGCGGAAGGGCGATGGTGAACGACGGCGGGGTGAGCGGGAAGAACGAGGTTCACCGTGGGACAAAGGAGGCGAAGGCGAACGTCGTGACGAGGGAATGTAGGTTCCTGGAACGTAGGGGTCAGACCTCGCAGCCCGGTCATTCTCGTACGAAGAATAACCTCGTCGTTCATCTTGCTGGCGCCGACGGCAAAAGCGGGAGATATGTCCTCTTATGCCACAGTAGTAACAGACGGGGCGCGTAGGGCGCCAGGCAGGGAAGTGTGGTTGTGGTGGTGCCTTGGCTGCCATCGTGGCCAAATGGTCGTATACGACGTCCGTAGTTACAGGTGGAGTAGGTGGAGGAGGCCGTGACACGACTTCGGCATACGTAGGCACATGTAAGGGCACAGGAGGCGGGGCACGTGCGACGCTCGTCATCGACGCCAATTCGTCCTTTATAATTTCCCGCAGGTTAGGAGGGGGTGAGCGGGCAGGTGAAGTCGGTGCGCTGGCAGGAACAAGGCTGTGAAGTTCCTCTCTCACTATGGTGCGAATTAGAGCTCGCAGCTCATGCTCGCCAGTAAGACGAGTGTCATAGGAGGCATGTGGAAGGCGCATTGAGTAAAGTGCGTCCAGGCGCTGGCAGGTGGTAATAATGTCCTGAACTGTTGTCGGGCTCTGCATGACAAGAGCATTAAAGGCGACGGAGTTGATGCCTTTCATTACTTGCCGAATACGATCGGCCTCCGGCATGTCCTTTTGGGCGCGGCGGCAGAGGGCCAGAACGTCTTCAATGTACGATGTGTATGATTCGTCAGGCCCCTGGATGCGGGTAGCGAGCTTCTGTTTAGCTACCTCAGAGCGTCCTGTAGAAGTGCCGAATATTTGACGCAGCTGCACCGTGAATGCTGACCAATCAGGAAAGTCGCGTTCGTGGTTATGATACCACGTCTTAGCAACCTCCTTCAGATAAAAGGGTACATAGCGCAGCTTATGTGCCTCATCCCAGTAATTGCAAGCACTGGTACGGTCGTAACTGTCCAGCCATTCTTCTACGTCCTCACCGCGAAGGCCAGAAAACACTGGAGGGTCTCGTTGCGAGGTACTCACGGTGTGGTGAGGCCCAGCAGGCTGAGCGGGTGGTGCGAAGAAGGCGGTAGGGGGTGGGTCGTTTTGCGCCATCACTGTTGGCAAGCACAGCCGTCGACCTGATCGGAGCTCCAGGGGTGACCGGTAGTGCACGAGGACTTGGGGATCACAGCACCTCCACCACTTGTGAGACGACGTCAGGTACGAAGGAGCGACCGTTTTATTGTCAACCCAGACGCGCGAGCCAGCAACCGAACAAGCAGCGAGCCGCTACGATGATGATGATCACGGTGCTTTGTATGCGCAGGTGAAAGTGAAAATGATGAGCAACACAATCAGCGCTCACAATATATATATATATATATATATATATATATATATATATATATATATATATATATATATATATATATATATACGTTATGTTGAACGGAGTTGTGTATTTTCTACGAAGTCATGATCAATACACTGACAAGTTATAACCAACTGATGGTTCGCAATAGCGGGCTAAGACATTATATTCTCCATCTGTAAACGACGTCATGACAATCATAGCACCACATTGTCGCCTGAGAGGTGGAAGGCTCAGACATTACCACTCGCTTGTCATTATTGTCATGGTTACGCACTCACATATATGAGCACAACAAGTCAGTCTAGTTTCCTCGTTGCGCAATGTTCTGTAAAGTATTTAATCACTCCATCATCTCAATTAACGAGGGTGTTATAAAAATTTTCATTAAGTGTGACCTCGACAGCGGTCACATGCAATGATATCAACCATATAAAATCAACCTTTTCAATGCGTTCTGCTAATTTATCGCCTGTACTTCCAACATAATTTGCATTATTTTATGAGCTAATTAAAAGAATGTAAAATTTTCGTCACGTACGGGTGACCCTTTTTTACTTCATCAGTGGTACCTGTTCATAGCAATTTTAGATATATCGCATCAATTAATGAACATCATTTTTTGCTCACTTAACATCCACATCGTCAATATAATCCTAAATAACGACAAGGTAAGGTGGAACTGGCTGGATGAAATGTTCATTTTCATGCTCATAAAGATGTACTTGTAGCTGCGCAAAAATTAAACACGAACAGCGGCAAGCATAAAAGTTGACATAGCGCGCACCGTCCAGTCATCACCATTGTGACGTGAGCAGCAACTCGGTTCGAGAGCACTGCGGATGCTCATGTTGAAGCCACTGTTTGCGTTTGATTTGAAGCCGGTAGCACGTTTTGTCGTTACTGGCTATAAATATTAACGCTGCGTTTCGAATTTACGATGGTATCGAACGAGCGCAGTCGGACAGCCCTAGAGGCTTTTACCAAGAAATCTTTACGATCTTCAGTCAACAAGGAGGATTCGTCATGTTCCGAGAAATCGAACTACAGCGATGTCCGTTTATGACGACGCCATGTACGTGCCTTGGCCCCGATGACTCTGACATGCTCACCTTGGTCTTGGTACGTTCGGGAGCTGATTCAGCGAGGGGGTGCGAGTGAAACATTTCTTGAAGACCACGTTGGTAATACGACACCGATGCCTAATTTTCGTGAAGTGTATCCACTTTCTGCGTATGCTTTCGAACTGATAGAAGATATTCACAACGCTTGATTTACAATTCTTAATAGGAGATATTCACATTGCAGACGCGTCGCCATCTTTAGTAGGGCGTAGGTCTGAAGTTGTCTGCAATAGCGACTATATAAGGAGAGGCCACGGAGAGGCTCAGCAGTCGTTGACTGATATGTCAGACAAACAAAAATGCGGTTGTTTTTCTTCTAAAATGCAGTACAGAATGGTCAGCAGACATCTCTGTGCTGTAACAAAGCGACGAGAACACAATATCGCCGTTCCACCTGCCTTAACACTCGTCTTGAAAAGGCTTCAACGGGGGTGACCTACACGCCATTAGTGTTATAACCGAATAATAGCCTATCCCCAAACCAAAAATCAGTTGTAAGTACACTCCACTAACCAACACGTTTTCCACGGCACAAGCACGTGAAGATCCCCTCGGGACATCTGTGCACCCTCGGAAAAGACATGTGATGCAAACACCGGCTTGCCAAGAGTGCTGCAGCACCTAGCTGCTCATGAAAGCCTTCCAGCTACTGTATGTATCTATCTAAAGAACATCCACCGAGAGGAATAAAGGAAAAACTTTTTATTTGATCATAGACACGAGTGCTATCTTTTAAAGAAGCGCACCACGCTGAGATTCCCTGCTGTGTAGATTCTGCCAGATTGTTTTGCTTATGTAGCTTGTTTCTGAAAAGAATAAATAAAAACACAGTTTAAGTTTGCTTTCACATAATAAATTTCAGAAGAGTAAGGACTGTCATGGGAGCAAACGATGCGGACGCTGAGAACCACTGCTTCACAAACGATGTATAATTTCATATTAACACCTCCTAGCTTGATTATAGCCAATTTTATTGCATGCCTACATTCTTTCTAACTTTACCCGGGCGATAAAGTGCCTGCATATCACAGCCTGTTTGCATAAGATTTTACTGCACTCAGTATTTCAAACATTGCTATGTACTACAATCTTTAAGCAGCTTATTTTAGAGTGCACTATTCTTTCACGAATGAACAGTATCGACAATTTACAAATGCTCGGAAGGTTGCCTTTTGCTTGATGTACAGGAGAACTTCAGAATAAATGTACTTACACTTCTTCTTGCGGAGGAGAGCACTGTACTGGAGAGGAGAGCCAAGGCCATAGCCATAGTTGAGACCGTAGCCAAGGAGACCATGGCCGTATCCGTAGTGTCCAACACCATAGCCAAGGCTGCTCACTCCGTAGCCGTAAGCTGGGACGGCGTGGTGAATGGTGGCGACAGCCGGAGCATGGTGGACAGTGGCAACGGCTGGAGCAGCGTGAACGGTGGCAACTGCTGGGGCGGCGTGCACAGCGGTGACAGCTGGAGCAGCGTAGGTGACGGCTGGGGCGGCGTGCGCAACAGTGGCAACAGCGGGTGCGGCAGCCACAACTGGAGCAGAGCGGACGACGCTGGTGACAGCCGGAGCAGCGTAAGTCACGGCTGGAGCGGCGTGGGTAACAGTGGCAACAGCTGGAGCGGCAGCCACAACTGGAGCAGAGCGGACGACGCTGGTGACAGCTGGAGCGGCATAAGTCACGGCTGGAGCGGCGTGGGCAACAGTGGCAACAGCTGGAGCGGCAGCCACAACTGGAGCCGAGCGGACCACGCTGGCGACAGCCGGAGCGGCATAAGTCACGGCTGGAGCGTGATGAACGGTGGTGACAGCTGGAGCAGCGGCTACGACTGGAGCAGAGCGGTACACGCTAGTGATGGCTGGAGCAGCGGCATATGTGTAAGCTGGAGCGGCATGGGCAACGGTCGCGACAGCTGGAGCGGCGGCCACAACTGGAGCCGAGCGGTAAACGCTAGTAACAGCCGGAGCGGCATAAGCCACGGCTGGCGCAGCGTGGGCAACGGTGGCAACTGCGGGAGCAGCGTGGTACGTGGCGACGGCTGGAGCAGCGTGAGCTACCGTGGCCACAGCAGGTGCATGGTGGACAGTGGCGACGGCTGGAGCAGCGTGGTATGTGGCATACGTGCGGGCGACAGCAGGGGCATAGCCGAGTCCATATCCGGTCAATCCAGAGTAGCCAATGCCATGAGCCAAGCCATAGTGAGTAAGACCTAGGCCATAGCCAAGGCTTCCGGCAGCGGAGGCATAGGAGGCCAAGGCAAGGAACACGACGGCGCGGATCTGCTTTGGGGTAAATAGTAAGCGAGAGATTTTTTCAGTTGTATCGAGATCACACGCACTGGGTAAGAATATGAGTAAAGTTATGTTTATAACAAATTCCTTGGTACTCTCAATGCAAATCATTTTGAACAAGTAGAGTGCAGTAAGCTAGGTTTGAGCAGTTCTTTAGTCATGGTAATCATTGTAAGTTTTCTATTTTAATTCGAGAGTAGTTCTGATACATATTGAGAGAACTTTTCGCTCCTTTAGGGAATATACGTAGTACCATATAATCGTTCAGCGGCAAAGTTTAAAGTCAAAATCAAAGCTACTCTTCCGCAAACTCTGCCAATGAAAAAAGTTTTGGCCCAAATGATGAAAAGCCTTAGAGCCAGATATTAACTGTCGTAAAATCACTTGATTTTTCGCTGCGTATGACTTACAAAAATATTGCATGCTAAACAGCAAGTTTTACGTCTTCAGTGCATGTATCTCCCAAATTACACCGTGTGATCATAAGTGGTCTGATGAAATTTGCCTCTGTCTAAGTGCTTGATGTCAGTATCCTATATACTTTAACCGATTCTTTAGAGGCCCATGAATGAACGTCCGAAGTGAGGCCAGAATTCGCGCATATGAAGAGCACTCAGATACTTGGGGTAAGCACTGTTCGCTGGGTAGGCAAATGTCCTTTTCTAGCGGTGCCCATCACTATTTCTGCTTCAATATCAATATGATTGATTAGGAAAACTTTTTCAGCGTGCTGTTGCAGACTAAGTACGGCCTGAAGAAGTATTCTTGCGCCTCCTGGTCAAACGATATTTGGCGTTATCCCTTTCGAGAACGGACTCCGAAACAGTGAAAATGCGCTCAAAAGTGTCGGGTATCAGTATTTACCATGGCTGGCTTTGAAGTGGTGCTGAGACGATCAGCGGAAGCGTAAAGACTGCGGCTACAAAGTGGCGTTTTTATACCCAAAAAGTTAGGATGCGGGGTAAGGGTGAACCAGTGGAGAGAAAGTGGATTCGGGTGTGGAACCACAACGCGATTCGAATGATGCACTCGCCAACGTCTCTCTCAAGGCACGGTGGTGGCTTGATGGGCTCAAAACTGAGCCACATGAAAAAGAGACAACAAGGTCGCACGCAACGCGCGAAAGCCAAACAAAATCTACACTGGCGGAAGAAGAGCATATCGATACGATGAAGGCTGGCAAGGATTTTTGCAACCATGAAGACGGTGAAAGGCGACTACAGAGATGCTGATTCTGGCTAGCCTTGCGAAGGTCAACAAGCGCGGCCTTTCTCCAGCCTCGCGCCCCAAGATACTTGACTTCTATCTATTTTTTTTTTTGTGCTTGACGCCGCGCTGAAACGCTTTTGTGCCTGTGAGGCGTGCGGTGCTCCTCCTTGGAAGATAGCGTTTCCAGTATTTCATCGAGTGTCATGTACTGCACCTAGTGCGTGTAAAGTGGCGCACGCACAGCAGGAAATCGGCAGTAAATGGCGCCTTCAAGGATGCGAGATGAAAACTGGGCCGGCAGTAGGCGTAGCAGCTTTGGTGCATTTAGTTCAAGCGGGGTGATGACAGTGCACGGCAAACCAGCCTATATTGTTGTCAGATGTGGGTAAACAGAGATGAATCGCATATCTTTTCTGGGGAAGGGCGTCTTCAATCAGTGAATCCAGCATCGTGCTTTTTTTGTTGCGCTTAAATTAGGCCGCAATCTAACAGGAACTTGTTCGCGGGATGAAGGAGCATGCTATTGAACTCGAAAATTTATTCTGGCATGATAAACGGTGGCAGCGTTGTGAAAAGACTATCTCTGGGCAAAGATGTGCGTAGTTTGAGGAGCAAATATTTTAAGTATTGTGAATGTTCTTATGTTTGAATTTCCAGAATCACTGCGAATATTCCACTGGCCGTACTGAAGGTCTCTAGGCAGTAATTAAGAGATATGAAGTGATGTCAAATTATACTTTTGTTCTTAAACATGAATCAACATGATGTTCCTGTTGTCTCTGCTATCCAAAACTTCTCCATCTTGTCTATAGAACGCAAGAAGAGCAAGGAGGGGCGAGGGGGGGGGGGGCTTCATAACGTGGCTACTTACCAAAAGGTAAATTATTGTTTGGCTGCGCTACCAACGCAGTTGAATGGCTGGTAAGCAGGCCGAAAAATTAGGAACGTGTGCCTATCCTTGTGGTTACACGTAGAAATGGAGTGTCCTTGCTATCAGTTCACTGATATTTACAAGTGTTTTTTTTTTTACCACCACGTTTTAGAAATTACACTGAGAGGGAAGGTGAGCGGTTCAGTATATTTTCACGTGATAACTTTGTAGTCTTCACCTCTTTGAAAAATTATTGTTGCCATCGATATCTCAAGCAGCATGCATCTTGCCAGTTAAAACGGTAATATCACATAGTTGTCGCGCAGTCAATTGACAGCGGAGCGACTTTTGCTTTATTGACGACTTCAATTACTTTTGTTGCCTTTCTGTTCGCTCTTGCTATGTCTTGTGCCTTCGTTTCTTGATTCCCTTCTACAGGGCCAGCTGCAGTTTAATTTCGCGTTACGATGTGTTCGGTTCGCTTAAATGGTAACCTTTTTTTCTTATGTCTTTGCACTGGTTTACTTAATATGGGGGAATGTTCTAATCGATAGGGAGCAACGTCACATGTCACCACGTATAAAGTTTCCACTGTGGCACTAGCCACCTAAACGTGAATAACGTTTTTTTGGTCTGGTTATAAGTTTTCTTTTAACGATTGCCACGTTTCCGGTCAATATCCCAGCGTTGTTGTTCGCCACGGATACGAGAACCTATTGTAATTTATGAGAAGACGTAGACGCCAGGCTCTCTCTCATGATTCAACCATGGCCATATAAACGTAGATGATATAAAAGGTGGACCTGATGGTTATTCCATCAAAATCACGCGATATGACAGTGTGTTCGCAAAAGTAGATGGGCGTTGAAAAAGTCAGGATACTTTGCAAGCAAGTGCATAGCACGTTTCAATTTTTCTGTATGTTTTTAATACAAAATTGCACTTGATGCAATTTTCTATCCGGGATACAATATGGGAAATACATATTCTTACATGGGAAATACATATATACTTATATATACTTATATATACTTAAATACTTATATCGGAAACACATATTCGAGTATCGAAGCCTATGATTTCGTTTTCTAATAATAATTGTCGGGTTGACCGTGCCGAAACCCCGAACTGATTGTAAGAAATGCCAAAAAGCAGGGCTCCGGAAATTTCTACCCCCTCGTGCACTTTAAGGGGCAACTAATTCCAAGTATACGGGCTTCAAGCATTTTCGCCTTCACCAAAAGTGTAGCCTCCCTCCCTGCCCCCTCTCCTGCAGCCCCGTATTGACAGTTTTCCTTTACCTTTCCTTTGTTATGGCGGAGAAAAGCGTAAAAAGCGTAGACACGCTAGCACCGAAGAATTTCTCTTCCTGCCATTTTTTATTTACTTTTATATATTATACCGCTTAGTGACTATATACCACATGTCTGTTGCAATCGTCTTAGCATATAACTGCAATATATTTCTTCTGAAAAACGTACTCTTTCAAAATGTGCTCTGAAAGTCTACACTGATGTGGGCATGCAAATTCCTTGAGAAATCGAAAACGAAAGCTCAAGGTGAATTAGTAAGTCAAGTGATTTCGCTTGCACTTCATTAAAGCATATTTATAATCGAGAAATCAGTGTATGAAGATAATATTTCAAGCTTTGCTGGTGTGATGAAACAGCCTTATTGTGTGCCAGAACGAATAATGTACGGACGCCCATATTCAGTGAGGGGCAACTTAAGAGCCAACACTAGTCCAGCGCACACGACATTTTCTGCAGTAAAAGACACAGAATTTGTAGAACATTGAGTATTACCATGCAAAAAAATAAAACCACGGTTCACATCTTTGTCATAAGAACAGGTAACAACCATGTGTTTAGAGGATTATAGTTGACTGGGTATTGTGCAATGATGAATGACCACATATTCAATACCTATAGGTTTGACGGCAATCAAACCGTCAGACGTGGATGCAGCCAAGTTGACGCCTAGGGAACATCTCCGTCCCAACGGGTAACAGAAGGTGTCGTGATTTAAGCCTAATGATATTGAAGTCGTAAACGCCCACTGCACATGTTCGATTCCGCGCAAAGATGACATTGACAAGCGTGTTACACTGGTACCTAATATCCACTGATTAAACACCTAGATGCACGTTCTCAATAATAGGGTAACTTTGACCTGTGCCCATGCATATGTCATTAAGAGCTTCGGCAGTGTGGGAAGTAGAGTTCGTAGCTTGAGCCGAGGATGCTGGAGAGCCTATCGGAGCACTCACTGCCGGCGTTCGCCAGTGTCACCTACGCAGTTCTTCACTTCAGCGATCCCACAAGGTGACATCGCTCTGCGTGAACCGGGATCTTAGAATAAAAGAGAGAAGGAGCTGTCAATACAAGACGCATTTGTGAAGCTTTTTAGATGCGGAAGCATCTTATACTCGCGCCTTGTAGTGCGCCGTCCGCGCCGTCCGCGCCGTCCGCACCGCTTCTCGAACATTCGACAGCTGACGCGCGCGCATGCGCCGTCGCCCACCATCTGTGCCGCGCGCGCTTCTCCTTCGAGAACATTCGACAGCTGACAGCGCATGCGCCGTCGTGCTGTATATATACTCAAGGTCGGTGCTCGCTCACTCAGTTGCCGCTCGTCGGTTGGTTTGTACGGCGCGTCGACGTCCAAGGTCGCGGTGAAATGAATTCCAACGAATCCACAAACACAATGATCGACGTCCCTTCGACCAGCGCCGTCCTTTCGCATACGTGTGTACGTGTTCACTCATTTAACACCCCCTCCTACAACCACGTTAACCAATTGAGCCATCGACCCAAGTAAGTCGCAATTTAACACCCCATTTCACAACCACGTTAACCAATTTAGCCATCGACCCAAGTAAGTCGCACTTTAACACCCCGTTAACCAATTATATGCTCCGCATCCTCCTCAGTGTTCCCCCGAGGGAAGCTGCGGGCAATTTTTTTCATGAGCAACTGGAGCACACGCGGTAAAGCATCCAAATCCCACGATTGTGCATTCAGTGGTCATGGGTTTGACTGCCAGGTCATTCAAATTTTCGAAACTTTTCTTCTTGTTTTTCTTTCTCACCTGCCCTTTACTGACGAACTTTTGCGGCGAAAGTACGTTCCTGAAGTCTTCGTGGACAACAGCACAGGGCACGTTCACGTTAAATGAACCATGCTGCCTTGGTGGGTAAATGTATATCATACAAAAGAATCACCGCTTCAACTATCTTATGTAACACTTGTGTGAAGTAACAAGTTATGTGTGAATATTTCCAATGTACCAACACATTAGTTTGCACGCTCGGGTTTAGTACACTCTATTTTACATCATTCGGAATGTTTTCTGAAATTAAAATATTTACATTTACCAATTACTCTAAAGACGAGAAGGCAGAACAAACAGCATATCCGCACGTGTTTCAATTCTGTGGGAGCCACATGAGAACATGCCTGGTAGATTGAAAAGTATAGTCTCGGGGTTGGTCAAATAAATACTATAAGGGCTGCATGCACGGCTTGTTAAGTCAAATCAACCTTCAAAGCGCTGCAGTGGGGTGGCAAGTGCGTGCAGTCACAAAGTTTCGTTTCATATTTCGCCGGATTTTATGAAACTCTGAAAAAAAACATACCTAAGTGTGTAATCATCTCGCAAAACATGAAACAGCGAAGCTCGACAATTCCTAAATCTAATCTGGCTGCTTCAATAGGTTGTTGCTAGGTTGGTTTTAGTTTGTACAGAGGCTTCAGCTATGTCGCGTAGATTGCTTCTAGGTTTCTTCTCAGTGCAGAGATGTTCGAGTTAAACCACAGATAGTCACAGACCCGGCACGTATGCGCAGACTCCAGAGACAGGAACCCGTGCTGAATTCGAGCGTTGACATCTTGCACAGGTCAAGAGGCACGTCCTCGCTCATCCTATAGGCTCCCTGCACTTCGAAGTCTTTTAGGCGCCGCCTTTGCCTTTGCCGTAGTCTATAGCATTCTCTCGTTCTACGTACCGCTGAAGCACTTTGTTCAGATGCATCCGCGAACTTGGAACGTTCGGCCACTGGGTTTATCGTTGGGTTTGTGCCTGCGGTTCAATAAAAGTTATCAATTACTGGCTGCGTCTACCTACAAGTCTCGATTGGTAATTTCCACTCGTCTGTTACCTTCACTTTCAGTGGACCAGCGGTTCGTAGTGAGACAATTTTTGTTACTCATATCCGTTAATGCTTATGAAAGCCTTTGTACACAATGTCTATACCGAAATGTTTACGGCCGGCTTAACAAAAGCTGCATGGTTAAGAGGACAATTAGCACATGGGTTGCATTATTCGCAAGTGCTTCCTGACCAACCAAACAGAATAAAAAAGCAAAACAAAGTACGTAAACAGAAAGAATAAGTTTAGGCTGTTGTCACGATCTCCACAGCCACTAATTGTACATAAAAGCCTTTCTGTACTACCTCCATGAAATTGTGTGGCTTTGTGACTGCTTTAAGCCATATCTGACATAGCTTGTACGTTGTCGCTAACAATTGGATTGGCCGATGTGAATGGTATGCTCTTCGCTCTATTGAATATTGAAAAAAATCTTATGATTGATTTTACTTAGCTAGTTAGGTAATATGTAAAAAGCACACTAACGAGAGGCACATGAGGACGAACGCTTGTTGTTGGTTTTATTTGTTTGCGTTTAATCACTTTTTTCTAAGTGTTTTTTTTTGCTTACCTGAAGCACCCTATATACTATATGCGTCTGTCTTCTTGTGCGTACCTCCCGGCCTTTCCTTTCTTACTCTCTCTCTCTCTTCTTGTGCGTGATGTTGCGTTTATTCGCACATTGTAAGTCTTCATTTTCTTTTCTATTTTTATTTGCGTCCTAATTACGTTTTTATTTAGCAAATGCATTAAAGGTATGCGCTTCTATTTTCTTAGTCAGTTTCAGTTATACTTATTCTGTTTACAAACATTACTATTTTGTTTTTGTATTTGAATGATGCTATGTGATCAATGTAAATTGAAGTTGAGGAGGTGTTGTAACGCATGTCCGAGAATAATTTTCGTCTCGCACTCCACAAGAGTGGCATTGTGTCTATGTTGTTAAACTTAAAAACCAAAACAACTCCTGGCCCTGACGACATCCCAAATGTGTTCCTTAGGCGATACGCCGAAACTACTGCTAAATTCTTGGTTGTGTTATTCAGAGAATCTTTGCTATGTGCAAAAGTACCTAGTGATTGGAGAATGGCTCGAGTTGTCCCAGTCTTTAAGAAATGCGATCGATCGTTAATACAGAATTACCGCCCCATATCACTGACGTCATCATGCTGCAAAATTTTCAAGCACATAATCACAAGTCGCATTGATGAATTCTTAGAAGAAAAGTCGACACTAACCACTTGTCAACAAGGCTTCAGAAAAGGCTGCTCGACTATCACACAATTAGTTATAGTAATCGATTCATTTGCTAAAGCTTTGGACGCTAACGGTCAAATTGATGCTGTATTTTTAGATTTTACTAAAGCCTTTATTAGGGTCATTCATGAAAAATTAATTCTAAAGCTAAGAAACATTAAGCTTCCTGATATCTTAATTTCCTGGATCGCAGACTATCTGAATAACCGTAAAACCGTAAACAGTATGTTTCAGTTGATGGACACAACTTGGGCTGTCTACCAGTTACCTCAGGTGTGCCCCAGGGCAGTGTCTAGGGTCCATTACTCTTTCTTTTACATATTAATGACATCGTCACCGTCGTCACACCTGGAACACAAAAAGACTGTTTCCAGACGACTGCGTTGTGTTTCGTACAATTAAGTCTGTGGATGATCAGAAGGAACTCGATTTCAGCTTGAATAACATATTTTTGTGGTGTGAAAAATGGGGCATGGCTGCAAATACCGACAAAACAGTCTCTTTTCGCATAACGCATAAAAAGAATCCCCTCGATCACGTGTACAAAATGGGATCTGTCCCATTAAAACAAGTTAATAGCTATGAATACCTTGGCGTAACCTTCACTGCCAATTTATCTTGAAATCTTCATGTTGAGAACACATGCTCTGCTGCATTCTGCAAACTAGCTTACCTGCGACACAAACTCAGAAATTCTCCATCAAACGTTAAGTTACTCGCCTACCTAACCTATATCCGCCCAAAACTAGAATATGCCTGCGTAGCATGGGACCCGTACACTAAGCTCAATATCAACAAACTTGAGAGAATACAAAGAAAGTCGGTTCGTTTTATTTATTCTAAATACAAACGTTCGGACTCCCCGTCACAGCTAATGTTGGCTAATGAGATTCCTTCTCTTGAATCAAGAAGACAGAAGTACTGCTTGGAATTTTTACATAATCTAATCGACCACAAATTCACCCTCAACTCTTCGCTTTATGTAAGCCCTCTTTCCATAAGACAAACACGGCACCATCACTCTGATGCATTAACGCCTATCTATGCTAGGGCAGACACGTATAAGTTTTCCTTTTTTCCAGGGACCATTTCTGAATGGAATTCTCTGCTCGCACCATAAAACTTGTGACGATGGGTGACATGTACTGTTCTGTACCTTTTTTTATGTGCAATCTATCACAATTTTGTTAAGTTCTTTTGAATATGTTTGTATAGGCACTTATATATTAGTGTGTATTTATATGTGTGTGTATATGTGTATGTATATATGCGTGTACATATGTGTGTATATGTGTATATATAAATGTGTATACATATGTATATATAATGTATATATATATGTGTATGTGTGTGTATATGTGTATGTATATAGATATATATTTATGTTTATTTGTGTATGTATATACATATGTATGTTTTAGTTTTGTGTACAATTATGTATGCCCGTCCTGCAAGGACCACGACGTGGTCTGCAGTATGTACTAAATAAATAAAAATAAATAAATAAATAACTGAATAAATAAACATAAATAAATAAACAAAAATCACGGTATCATTTCTCATATGGTTCAGACGAATCTAACTGGAGGTTTGTTGCCTCTCTGACCTCTGAGTCAGTTGTCTGGATCTGTTCCTGAAGCTGTCCTCCCGTGCCCTAGTATTGCATCGCCGCTGGCATTGGCTCGTCTCTGACGAAGCGACGACATCATGTAATGAAGTCATCATGATGCGTTATAGCGGCATCGATGCAGTGTCAGACGTTTTGGCAATTTGTACGTAACGACGACATCACGGAATACGAATGGCGTCATCATTATGTCATCCACAATGCCCTGACACTTTTTACTTCGTTTTTGTTGGAGCCGGTGGTCGCTCTCCGTGCTTCGTTGGGCGTCTAAGCAATGGGAAGAGAAAGTGCTGTGTCCAACAAAAAAAAATGAGCGCTTAAATTAATTTTATTTCTTAGATTCGCATTTAGGGTGTCCTTCCCTCATACTTGAAACAGTGAAGCAGTGTGCGATGGCTTGTTGGTCAGCTGTTAGCTCGTAAAATGATCCCGTGCTAGAAAAAAAATTTCACGGTGGGGCTTGTACGATTATGGTGGCGCAGACTCACCTTTACTTCTCTGTGGAGACCAAAGCTTTGACGACAAGTCTCTTCAACCCTGTTGTTAATGGCCCCGCCGCGGTGGTCTAGTGGCTAAGGTACTCGGCTGCTGACCCGCAGGTCACGGGTTCGATTCCCGGCTGCGGCGGCTGCATTTCCGATGGAGGCGGAAATGTTGTAGGCCCGTGTACTCAGATTTGTGTGCACGTTAAAGAACCCCAGGTGGTCAAAATTTCCGGAGCCCTCCACTACGGCGTCTCTCATAATCAAATGGTGGTTTTGGGACGTTAAACCCCACAAATCAAATCATCAATCAACCTGTTGTTAATGCTCCAGTCCTGTGCTGCACACTCACAGCGTAGCTAAGCGAAAAAAATGGCCTCCCTAGAGCCCGCTATTCACTGCCTAAGGGCGCCGAATTTAAGTACGCTAGGAAGGCGCCCGGCGCAGTGGTCATGGTGCTCAGCTGCTGACCCTAATGATAGAGGTCCGTGTGCTTCGCGATTTGAGCGCACGTTAAGAACACCAGATGGTTGAAATAGCTGGAGCTCCTCACTACGGCGTCTCTCACATTCATATCATGGTTGTGATACCTGGTGCGTAAATGATCAGGTAATAGTATTGTTATTATAACGTGTGAAAGACACGCACAATGCCACAAATCCCAATTTTCGGCATCTAGGAACAATTTATTATGGCATTTTTTTTTTGTAGTCTGCGGACAAGCGAGGTACCAATACACGTCGGTCAGGTGATACGTGCACGGATTGGATTATTTAGATCATGATAATGCAGAATCGTGGCTAAACCATTCGTAATGGCTTGGAACTTAAAACCAATAAATGACCCACTCGTTACGCATTTTGCACTTTGTGAAACCTGCTTGCAATTTCACTCTCCTACTAGGCTGAATATAACGCTATCCCTTGCCTGACATAGCGCCTGTAAAGGTTTTTTTTGCGAAAGAATTTCAAGCAGTAGCGTTGCTCTGTGGTAAAATTCTCGATTGTCATGCAGGAGGCCCAGGTTAAAATCCTATCAAAACCTGAATATTTTGTCTTCAATTGGCTTTTTTTTTTCATTTTGTGCAATAGCGGTACCTAAATACAATTATGAATTCGTGAAATGCCTTCGTGATCATTTTTTGGACCCGTCTTGTGTACATGCTAAGCATTGCTTTACATTGCTGTGTAAGAGACGGGATAAATTATATCTGCATTATAATCTCATAAATTCTGGCTCGCTATATACCACGTAGTCTCGTAGATACTTACACTAATCTTTGTGGCAGGTAATTTTTTTGCTGCGTCTGTAATGTGAATGCGATAACGTTTGCTTTTGAAATAGCTTATACAAGAATCGCTGAAACACGGTTGTGAAACACATAAAAAACACTCTGCACGCTATGTGCAGAATGTCTTCGCCGACAGCATTCAATTTCTTCGCCAGCAGCATTGAATTTTGGAGTGAAAAATATGTAAATGTTTTTATTTATATGTACAAAAGCTTCTATCATAAATACTTACACTGGGCACGCCAAAAAAAATGTTTCGCCATGCGCTGAATTACACCTGGTTTCTTGATAATCGGAATTGCCGAGGAATTCCTGAAAAGAGATACAATGGACACAAAATGTATGATAGGACATTTCAGCGACGACAACCTCGCATGAGGTACGTCAACACAGATAAATGTATAGAGCTCTGAGCCTTGCAAAGCATGTAATAGTATGTGTGCTATGCCTGGAAAGGCATCCTATTTCATTTCTTGTAGCAATAGAAGGATCTTTCAATATCGTTAATAAATTCTCAGGAAACAAATACTCTAAGTACTCGGAGAAAACTCCTAGAAATTTTATGGGGTGTGTAATTACGCCGTTTTCCTGTGTTCCTTCACTGAAACCAGTAATGCTGAATACGATTTCGAACGAGTGAGGCTGTACAAAGTACACCACACCTGTCTAAATAAAGCAGAATATCACAGTGTGTTACAGCATAACACGAGACATAGCGCCACCTTATTTCACTTGCAGCCTTTCGCTTATTATATTCGATTATTATGTTCAAGTTGGATCTAACCACACTATTCTATTATGTCATTAGCCTGATCATTTTGATGTCAGCTATGCCTATTCAGCTTATATATGTTTTTAGTATAGAATAACCAAGGATGGAAATCCTGAAGGCCCATTTTAGTTTTGTTCGACAAAACTTCAATGAATTCAGGCACATTATTAAGCCAAGAAATGTATAGAACTCCTTAAATCTGCTACTCTAGGTGTGTTACAACAATCGCGATGTAGTTGGGAAAGATGTATTGTGAACGAAAAGACTTTTTTTCGCCGGAAGGCCACGTATTAACCACGTTTTGAAAATGGCTGCAGGTTTTCAAGATGTATTTATTGATTTATATGTGGGGTTTAACGTCCCAAAACCACCATATGATTATGAGAGACGCCGTAGTGGAGGGCTGCGGAAATTTAGACCACCTGGGGTTCTTTAACGTGCACCCAAATCTGAGCACACGGGCCTATGACATTTCCGCCTCAGGTTTTCAAGATGGTTGCAGGTTGATAGGGAAACGTTCAAGCCTGCAACCTTTGCTTTATTGTATAGAAATTTATGTGTGTTTAAAACTTTCATATCACGATACAAAGTTTCTGACGCTCCTTGATGCAACGGTTTTTGGCTTTGCCAACAGTAGTTTTAGCAACAGGGATTTTGCCGTTTTGCCTTTTTAACCTTTGGCGAGGCTCCTCATGTATTCATGTAGGTCTGCTTTTCTCTCACCAACACCGATGCGAAGTGTGAGAAAAATGAAGTAAAGGTTGATTTGTAAATAAGTGATGCTTCGTGCACAATGTTACCAAATTTGGCTACATTAACCTAAGTATTTGAGTCATGCAGCATATATTTAAAGACTATTCAAACAAAATCCGTGATTGCTTGAATGCACGCATCATACTGTTTCGACGTTTAGAAGAACATGCTTCTTGTTAACTGACTCCGAACACACCGAGGGCACTTTGGTGGCCTCAATGCGCACACAAACACATATGTTCATCAGCAGCAGTCCCCTTTGATGGATCAGTGGCTAGTGTGCTCAGCTGCTGATCCAACGGCCATGGATTTGGTCGTCGCTATTTGGGGGGTCTTAATAGTAGAGGCTCATGTACTGTGCGATATTAGGTCAAGTTAAAGAACACCAGGTGGCCAAATTTTCGGAGCCCTCCACTATGACTTCTATCAAATTTCCATTGCGATTTTGAGACATAAAACGCCACATCCTATTAAATTATCAGAAGCACTCAAGTGCGTTGATATTTACCATGGTGATTCTGCCGCACATTTGAGTTTTGTATATGAAACAAAATCAAAATAAAAAATCAGTTACCATGAGCTCAGGCATGCGTACATAGCTCTTTACAGAATTTGTACTGCACTTACTGCTGGATTAGGCACTTCTACTGAAGGTAAATTACTCACACTTCTTTTTTCGAAGAAGGGTCGTGTAAGCATCAGGAGTGCCGAGACCATAGCCATAGTTCAGTCCATAGTCAACAAGACCATGACCGAAACCATAGTGGCCAACACCGTACCCAAAAGTGCCGATTCCGTAGCGGTAGGCTGGGATATACTGGTTAGCGGCATGTTCAACAGTGGCCACGGTTGGTGCGGAGTGAACAGTGGTAGTTGAAACTGCTGGAACAGCCTCAATGTTTGCGAAAACCGGAGAAGCCACCACAGCACCCACAGTAGGGTCAGCATGGTAAGTGGTTGTAGTGATAGCTGGAGCAGTGGCAACAGATGCCACAGGGGCAGCGGCTACTGTCGCAACAGCTGAGGGTGTATGGTATGTGGTTGTGGCGACGTCTTGACCAGCGGCCACGGAGGTAACCGGAGCCGGACCAACAGATGTTATGGCTGGAGTATCGTGGTAGGTTGTCGTAGTGACAGCAGACACCGGAGCAACAGGGCCACTCGGGGCAGCAGCAACAGAGGGAACACCCGGAACAGCATGATAGGTCGTAGTTACAGCCGGTGAAGCGGCAATAGGAAGCACTGGAGAAGCCGCGACTGAAGCTTCAGCTGGAGAAGAATGATAGGTGGTAGTGGAGGTGACAACAGGAGCGTTGGAGACGGAGGCAAGTGGGGCGGCTGCGACAGCTGCAATGGCTGGACTAGACTGATCAGTGGACGTAATGACAGCAGGAGCAGCAGCCACTGAAGCAGCTGGAGAAGCGACGTTAGTGACAACACTTGGAACAGCTTGGTAGGATGCCGTGACTGTTGGCGATGAGGAAATGGAGACAACGGGAGCTGCCGCAACGGGGGCTGCAGCTGACGAAGAGTGATAGGCGGTGGTAGTGACCGCAGGAGATGTCAAAACTGGAGCAACAGGGGCCGCAGCGACAGTTGTTATAACGGGAGAAGAATGGTAGGTCGTTGAAGCAATGGCTGGAGCAGGGGCTGACGCTGGTGGGTTGCTGTATGTTGTGGTGGAGACCCTAGATACCGTTGGTGGTGCAGAGACAACGACTGGAGAAGCTTGGTACACCTTACTGACTGCTGGAACTGATTGGTATAATCTTGTCAGAGCTGGAGAGGTCTGGTAGATTCGAGTGATAGCTGGTGCAGATGTGTAAGCCGCGGCCACTTTGGCAACTGCTGGAGACATGTATGTGTTGACAGCTGGTGCAGTCGCCACAACTGCAACTGCAGGGGCGTCAGAATACGTGGTGGCCACTTTGGCAACAGATGAAACAGGGACAACAGCTGGAGCGGAGTTGTACACCTTAGTGAATGCTGTGGAAGTTTGGGAAATCCTCGTGATAGCCGGGGCAGAGGCATAAGTGGTCGCGGCCTTTGTTACTGCGGGCGTCGTGTATGTCGTAAGAACTGGAGCAGCAGCCACTGGAGGTGACTGGAACACGCGTGTGACGGCTGGTCTCGCGACATAGCTAGCGGGAACTTGGGCAATGGCTGAAGCAGTAGCTACAGCTGGTGCAGACTTATAGAACCTTGTAAATGCTGGGGCATTCTGGTAGACCCTGGTGATGGCAGGGGCAGATGCATAGGTTGTGGCAACTTTGGCTACTGCAGGGGCTGTAACAAACGCTGGTCCTGTTTTGTACACATTAGTTATAGCTGGGGCATTCTGATAAACTCTCGTAACACTTGGAGTAGAAGAATAGGTGGAGGTGACCTTAGCCGTGGCTGGAGCAGTATACGTGGAGATCACTGGACCTCCTGCCACGAAGGGTGCGGATTGGTAAACACGGGTCACTGCAGGTGAAGAAGGATATGTGTTGGATACTTTAGTGACAGCGGGGGCAGCCACAGCAAAAGGTGCTGACTGGTACACTTTAGTCAACGCTGGTGAAGCCTGGTAGACTCTAGTAATAGCTGGGGCAGATGCGTAAGTTGAAGCCACTTTTGTGACTGCTGGAGCCGTGTATGTGGTTACTGCTGGGGCAGCAGCCGCAAGTGGAGTCGACTGATACACGCGTGTAACAGCTGGTGTTGCGGTGTAAGTAGTAGACACCTTCGTAACTGCTGGACCAGCGGCAATGACTGGAGCACTTTGGTAAAACTTCCTCACAGCTGGCGCGCTTTGAAAGAGTGTAGAAAACGCAGGAGAAGTTGCGTATGTTGCCTTAACCTTGGCAATGGCTGGAGCAGAATATGTGATGGCAGGTGGAGCTGCTGCTAATGGGGAAGCTTGGTAGATATCTGTGATGGCTGGAGAAGTAGCGTAGGGGGCAGACACTTTAGTAACAGCTGGAGCTGGAACGAATGCCGGAGATGACTGGTAAACCTTGGTTGTAGCTGGCGCACTCTGGTAAATTCGAGTGATAGCCGGGGAAGCAGTGTATGAAGTGGCAATTTTAGATATAGCTGGCGCAGACTGGTAGACCCTGGTCACGGCAGGAGTAGCTGCGTATGTGGTGGAAACTTTAGAAACACCTGGACCTGTGGCCAGAATAGGAGCAGATTGGTACGTTCTCGTCACAGTTGGAGCACTTTGGTAAATCCTAGATATGGCTGGGGCTGTGGCATAGGTGGTGGCAACTTTGGCAACAGCAGGTGCAGACTGGTAAATGCGAGTGATGGCTGGGGTGGTGCTGTATGTGGTCGAAACTTTAGGCACAGCTGGAGCTGCAGCCACAAATGGAGACGCCGACTGGTATATCCTTGTCAAAGCAGGGGCATTTTGGTATACTCTAGTTATGACCGGTGCAGTGGCATAGGTGGTGGCAACCTTTGCAACAGCTGGAGCGGCATATGTGGTAACCGCTGGTGCGGTAGCCACAACAGGTGTAGAGGGGAATACCTTCGTCACAGCTGGAGCACTCCGGTAAACACTAGTAAGTGTTGGGGTTTCTGTATAGCTGGTGGCTATACCGGATACAGCTGGGCCATTTGAGTAGGTAGTCACAGCTGGTACTGCATGATAGGTTGTTGCTACCTTAGATACTGCTGGTGCAGTAGCATAAGTGGTGACTACTGGAGCAGAAGCGTAGGTGGTAATGGCAGGAGCAGCATGAATAGTCGTAACACGTGGAGGAGCGTGGTAGGCAGTCGAAACGGCACCACCCACAACAGGAGCTGACACGGCATAGCCGAGACCCTGTCCGACGCCAAAACCGGTAACGCCAGAGTAGCCGATACCATGACTCAATGCATAGGTAGTATATCCGGGTCCATAGCTTCCAGGGACAAGAGCGGCAAGGGCCCTGGTAGTCAAACCAAGGATGAGGTATAGGTAGAGCTGCAAAGAGGAATATATTTCGTAAAAAAAACGTTCAATAAGAAGTCAAATTGTGCAAAAAAGCTACCATTTGGGAACAAAATGTATTTGTGTGCAATGTTTTCGATGCAGTTTGGAGATGCATCGTAACAAATAACCACACTAATAGCCTGTCTTTAGCACAAATGTGGAATGATGACTGAAATTTCGCGGTCATATATTTCAACACTTCATATTCATAAAAGCGCACTTCATCTACATTTGCTTGGTTAGAGAGATTACTACTGCCGATGAATCTGTTCCTTCAGTTACTTTTCGCTTGATGTGTATTCTTTAAAAATCACACATGAATACCTAGAAAAAGCTTTCGTTTTCTAGCAGCTGGCATTACTGGGTAATAAATGGCGAATAACTGACATTTCGTTAAAATTCACGCACATTTATTTCAGTTTGGGCAGTAATGTGTTAGATAGTAATAAAAACATAGGCAACAGCTTCAAAGCTATTACACAGTTATAAATTACCTCCATTTATTTGAAAAAGCAAATGATGGTACTTCGTAACTTTCCTCCAAGAATAGGTATGTGTCAATAATAGGCAATGTTCAAAGTTTCCCAAGTAATTAGGCATGTACTACAATGTGGAGTCACAATTCCTAACCGCTTTCCAGTTCGTGATTCGCTTTAATGAGTACCTTATATTCCCAAGCCATAGATGAAGCCGGAAGCGAACGAACTGCGTATGCATTATGCTAAAGAGCAAGCCTCCACAGAATTTTTTATCACCTCACGACACACTTCTCCCTTCATGCATAGCTTATGGCTAGTATAAATATGATTAACGACGTTTACAGCAAATACGGCGCACCTACCATTCCTTTTGTTGAAAGAGCAGTCAGTAGAACCAGGAGCTGCTGAAGCAGCGTCCTCTTCTTGCTCTCGTTTTATACCTGTGGCAAGAGTGAAAGAAAGAGACACACACCACAAGAAGAGAGAGCTGCATTGCAGACATGTATTTCGTGAAGAGTCATGTGTGTGAATCCAACAAATGCACCTCACGGCAGCAGCATCTAACTAAGCAGTATCCGGTTCCAAAGGGCTTCTTCTGCGCTGCGATCAATTCAAGAAGGCCAGGTAAAGAAGTTTAACCTGTTGCGCAACTCTGGCAAGTGGACAGAAGAGGAAAAATGCTCACGCCCTGAGCTCCGGTTTTTCTTCTGTTCTTCAAGGCTAACGATGATCTAAGATAATGCGTGAAACAAGTGGTTTGTTATTTAATTGGTAAATTCACACTTTAGTGCAGTCGTGTTATATTATGTGTATAAGATGAGGGTTGAAAGACAATTATACCAGGAAAGATATACGCGATAATATGAGAGGTACTTCAATTGTAAATGTGAAGGGTGAAAAGTGTATAAAAGATAACTTGCCGTGAGCAGGAAACCGAACCTGCGACCTTCGAATAACGCGTTCGATGCTCCACCAACTGAGCTGAAACAGCGGCTATCCCGCCATTCAGTTTATTTGGCGTTTATGTGCATTTAACGTGAGAGCGTCAGTCAACGCTCGGACGGTGATGACTCAGTGTCTACGAGTGGATGGAAGAGATAACAGTGCAGAAGAAAGTCAGTGGCTATGGGTGGTACTGACGAACGCTACCACGTTTAATTCACATGCATACCCAATAAAGTGGATGGGGGGATAGCGGTCGTGGCAGCTCAGTATGGTAGAGCATGGATTGCGTTATTCTAAAATGGCTGCTTTGGATTTGTCCATGGCAGCTTATCGTTTCGTCCAGTTTTCTTTCTTCATATTTACAATACAATTACTTTTGATATTATCCCCTATACATTCATTGTCAGTAATTGTTCTCACACTCATTATTATGGTTTCCCACAAAGAAAACGAGCCTTCAAGTTGACCTAACCTTCTTTCCTTCATTACATGTATAAGAACACTCCAATGTATTTGGTGGTGGGTGCATTTGCAACGTATTCCTTAATGCTGAGCTCCCATTACAGCACATGGAATGAGGATAGAGGTGCCAGATGAATTATTGAATAAGCATGATCCTATATCCATGAATGCGTTCTACGGTTACTGGAGTTCTTATTCGATATGTTATGTCGCACGATGTGATAAGCCCTCCTTGCTAGTTCGGCTTACCCGTACGACTTAGACAACAAAATAAGCCACCCTGAAAACATTCTTCAACACCACGACTTGCTCCCACATAAAGTCGGTCGGCTAGAAGTACCGTCATTTCTTTAAATAAATATACATTTTTTAGTGCGCAGGCAACGTTTCAGAAAGCAAAAAAAAAATATAAGACTAAGCGTTATTCGATCTTTCATCTTCCTGGAACGTTCCCTGTGCACTAAGACAGTATATTTACTTCAAAAATGCAATACCAACCAGTGCAAGTAGTAACTATTTATAAGCAACCATGTACACATCTAGAAGTACCCATGCCATACGTCGCAGGCTTACTGAGGGAGCAAGACCAAGTGTATAGAGTAGATCGTGAAGCAGAATGGTCGAGAGTGCTGACTGGAGCTCGGGATCATTTTAAAAGCTATAGCTCAAGGAAAGTCTAACCGTAGCCATTAGTCATTTAGTTCAGTTGTGTTTGGCATCAGCATATGTCGTGAATACAATGGTACAAAGAAGTAGTAGGTATTCAGCTTTGACATCAAAATGATTATCGCTGTCTTCTTTTGACAGATTAGCAGGAAGGAAGAAAAGAAAAGAAAAGCAGGGAGGTGAACAATGGAAGTGGGGAGAAGAGGGTGAGAGACTCTGTTGGCGTGATTAAATTGAATGAAGTGATCAATAAGTTGGCCCAAGCGTGTGTTGTGGTGGTACTACACAATAGTCAAAGGCGTTCAACAGGCATGTAGTCCTTAAAAGGCCACTCACCAGGCCCAATACCCAATTTTAGTTAGACCGCAGAAGTTGTTGGGTGTCCGATAAAAAACGTTTCACCACAAACATTTTTTTGAGTCGGTTCATTACGAGCTGAGAAAACTGTTTTCTTAGAGCGGCGAGAAACAAGGATGAGAGAAGGCGAGCTCTAAACCCTTGCCGCTCCTCCGCGTAGTTTTCGCAAACCAAATCTCATCCCTGCTCTTTCCTATATGCGACCAAGAGGTCACGTGCGCATGATGTAACCAAACAAGCCCAATCCCCGTGCGCGCGAGGGGCTTTCTTTTAAGTAATAATAATAATAATAATAATAATAATAATAATAATAATAATAATAATAATGTTGTTGTTGTTGTTGTTGTTGTTGTTGTTGTTGTTGTTGTTGTTGTTGTTGTTGTTGTTGTTGTTGTTGTTGACCATGCAGTGTTATTTCGTGTCGTGGTCTGCTGCCTGTTTCTGCGGGATAATTCGGAAACGCTGACTTAGACGCAGTAGAATCGATGAGCACAATGAATGCGCGAACGCGTAGGAGTGTTCCACGTCTGTCATCTGCTTGATGCGCTGACAGCGGAATCGCGGGGACACAAACGCATGCGAAACGCCGGCACACTATCCCGGCATATCGTTGCGATTGACGGGGAAAAAGTGTAAAAAAGAACGCTCACATTTTCTTATTGTGCCTCATTATTTATTTAGAGACCTATAATTATCTTCAAGCAACAAGTACAGAAATTACGCATATTGTGTTGAATAATTTTCCCCGTGTCATGTTCTACTGTTGCAACACTGATCTCTATTAGAAAGCTGGATGGCAATCGAGCACGTGCAGTTGAAGCTACCGGAAGACGCCATTGGTGTCCCGGAAGCAACCGCCATGAACAGTCGTGTGCTGCAGGCGCGAAGGTATGGTGGCTAGCGAGGGCTTTTCTCTTCTTTTAGGGGCGAAGCTCCTTAAAGCGGCACCCGTTCGTTCTTCGTAGTAGTGCGTAACCAGTCTTACGCTTTGACCTGCAAGGAGGTGCTGGTGGGAGACTTCTCCTGTGCATTGTTGAACATTAAAAAAATTCGCAGCGTGCGCGTTAACTAAAAGCCGAATTCGCTTGTCTCTCATTCCCCATTAGCAGCCATTGGCACGTACATTAAGCGCTATCTGACAAGAAAGGGTTGCTATGTTATACTCACTGGGCGTAACCTTCTTGGTTTTAAAAAGGTTGAGCGAGCGTTGGGCTGCAGTGTTGTGAATACAGTGAACTAGTATATACCATGCACTCGAGGTGGTTAAAGGTGGGAAGTAGACACAAAGTGCAAGCCGTAAGAAAGTGTGCGTGTGCCACCTCTCGTTTAGTCCTTGGAATGTCCGCTAGATGAACGTGCTTCTATATGCGGTATATATGATTAAAAGATGCGAGATGGTGGTACTTGGAGTGTTGACCAGATGGACAAACGGACTCAAAGACAGATGCATGGACGGATGCACGGATAGCTGCACAGACGGATGGATGCATGTACGGACGCAGGGGCGGATGGATGGACGAACGCAGGGATGGACGCACGGATGGACGTGTGGACTGCACGAACAGACACACGCACGGACGGGCGGATAGACGCAAGGAATGTCCCACAGACGGACGCAAGGACAGACGGAAGCAAGAACGAATGGACGGATGGATGAATACAGTGAACTAGCATATATCATGAACTCGAAGTGGTTATAGGCGGGAAGTAGACACGAAGCGCAAGCCGTAAGAATGTCTGCGTGTTGCCTATCGTTTAGTCCTTGGAATGTCCGCTGGATGGTGGTGCTTCTATATGCGGAATATAGGATGAAAATATACGAGATGGTGGTACAATGATGGTTGACCAGATGGACGAACGGACACACAGACAGATGCATGGACGGACGCTCGGATGGCTGAATGGACGGGTGGATCAACGCACGGACGGTCACACAGACGTATGCAAGGACGGACGGAAGCAAGAACGAATGGAAAGACAGATGCTTTTCCCCACTCTCCATCATTCACCCTATGGATATGCTGCCACTTTTAAAAATAATATGCTGGCCTGCAGAGAGCATTGAACTTTGCAAATCAGCCGTAAATGTCGTCGCGAATACATTTTACTCATAAGTATTTTAAAATTACATTCTTCTTTACGCATTCTACGAGAAAACTTTCTTTCTAAAAATTTTTCCTGCCTGTTTGTTTTTCTTCAAGGCGCGTTGAAGGTGTTGGTTTTTTTTTTTTCGGTATGCACTTTCCCATGCTCGAGGCCTCCAATATATGAGAAGTGGGTCAGTAACGTAAAGAGGGACAACTGGACACCGTCTCCAAGAAGCCGAACTTGCGGTGACCATTTTGCAGAATTATGTTTTGACCCCTTGGTTCCAAAAACTAATCTATGAAATGATGTCCTCCCAACGTTGTTTTCTTTCCCGGATCACTCACAAAAGATAAACCTTTGTGCTCTAGAAGACCAGTGCACTCATTCACCGCTCATTTTCTTTTTGTGAAAAGGAATGCCGCGACAATTTTAAGTGCGAATGCACTTTATAAGCGACCCTGAATCCGCCGTCCGCAATGCGCTTCCTTCTCTCCCCTACCTTAGCAACGGCGCGAGGAGCGAAGAGGAGCGTCTGTAGCAACGGCGCGGTGCCGTCACACACCACGTGATTGCACGTGCTCCACCCTCCACTCCGTGGCTGCGCGCGCCACGACTTGGTCGAGATCGGCAAGTCGTCATAGGTATGGATCCATCGCAGGCATCAACCTCGACTGCGATACCTCCAACATCGCGTACAACGCAATCGAATTCGAGCATGCGTGGTTCAAGATGTCGCGCCGGTTAAAGACAAGGCAGTGCGGCGAAGGGCCCGTGATGCCGAGCGCAAGCGGGTGAAGCGAGTTGCGTACATAAACATCATTGTAGTGCGAATTTACTGTCACGTATACACGTAAACTCGCCAAGATTTCTCGAGAGGGTCTAATGGTTCCTGGGAAGTCGCAATGTGATCACAGGGGGGAGTTTACGTTAACTCACTGGCGAATGCCAACGGATTTTGAGTTTACTCCGCCTCATAGCATCACCCCAAGCATTCGCACTAAACCATGTTCACCCTCGGGGAAATGCTTGGCAGTTTTTTTTCCTTCGTCGCCTCACTAACGAGTAGTTGTAACGTTGTACGTAACAGCACTCCGGCATAATCAAACGGCGTTGCTACGGCGTCTGTCATTTTTTGCGTAGCGTTATTGGGCGTTCCAAGTGACGCCTAAGTGTAGAGTTTGTTGCATGCACTAGTTGTAGACCACAGTACCCGCCATTTCGGACGGCGTCGCTACAGCATCTGTTACTTTTCGTGCAACGTTCAATGACCGCAAAATGTTATATAATAAAAAGAAAACACAAAAAACAACAATCACAACGACTGCCAGCAGATAATAAATCAATCACACGCCTAAAAGGCCCGGAATACGCCAGCTTCCGGGACAGCGAAGGGACCTTCCGGGGGCTGCACAAGCACCAGGGATGCGTTGTCCAGACTTTTTAATAGAGGTCAGTTGGTTGGCAACGTCCGAGCATAGTCGTCTACGTGGAGGAGCTAACGTCACTGCATTGCCGTGTACGTAGGGTCATTCGTACGCGCACGTCATGCCCTCATTCACTGGGCGCGCGCCCGCAAAAAGATGTGGCAGCAGCGTTGACCTTGAAATTCGACCGATTTCCATGGCGCGTAGCGTTGAAACTTTTGGCAGACTAGATCAAGAACGCCTCATCTACACATTGCGCTTGTCAGCTTAAAATTGTCAAACCTGGTGAGTAGCCCTTTTAGAAGCTAAAGAAGTGCTTGTCACCAATCACACCAGGCTACCCAACGAAAGCCGCTGGACAGGCACAAAACGTGCTGGTTAGTTCCCAATTGCATGCTACAAGCTTTAGAATGTTCTAGCTTTTAGTATTCGTGCACCCTTTGCTCAGAATGCCTGAAACTCAAGAGCATAAAACGGCACACCATGAGAGTTTCAAGACAGTAGCAGTTTGATTTATGGCGGCAAAGCATCCTCCATACACTGTTGTAAGATCTCTACCCTTGCTTCAGTGCAGTGTGTCGGCATCCGTCGGGTGGTTAATTTTTTTTCTTGCGGTGTCGGTGGCACTCAGAGATTCCGAAGAACGTGGCAGCTTGTGATTAATGCACTGAGGCACTTTGTTTATAGCGATAGGGAAATTCTAGCTAGCTTTTAACGACTTAGGCAAACTTTCGTAACAGTGGGCACGGCATCTTCATCCGCCTTGTTATAAGAAAAATGGCTCGCCAGATTCCTTTAGCATTGGCCGTAGTCGGGTTGAATTATCCACGCTAGCTGACACTGCACTCCGAGACACGGGCTAACAAAGGCACACATGAAGACAGCACTTGTCTTCATGTGTTTCTTAATCGTCCGTGTCTCGAAGTGAGCTGTAAGCTACTATAGATGTGCACTAGCTAGCCCTCTCTGAAACTTTGTTGAATGGGAAATCAATCTGCTTTTTTTTCTTTTGAATTACCTTCGGAAGTTTTCTTGAAGAAAGGTTTCTTTGTAATACTTCCATGAGCGAAAGTTTAGTAAACCTTGTGCACTTCCTCTTTTTTGCACTAGCTCCTGGATCGGGCAGCTTCGACCCAGCAGGTGGGTGTCATAGAATGACGAGACACCAGTGACGTCATGCTGTGTGACATGACAGTGACAGCATGAAGACGTCATACAGTGACACATTCACACAATGGTAATTTTGATCCGGCACTGTTATGCCGGCCACAGACGTAGTATGCCGCCGCGAGGCCGCAGTACATTTTCATGTTTGATGAGGCACCGAAACGAGTGAACTTGAAGGCATAATTTGCTAGGTGTATATGAATATTGGCCGGTGGCCAGCCCGTATATAGTAAGATGCCGTGCACAGCGACCTGTGAAAGAAAAAGAGTATTACACACTACTCGTCATGACCATTCGTGGCACTGGCTGCTGGCTGACGCTTCTTCGTTTAAATGCTCGTATGTACTCCATAATGTGGACGGGGGGGGGGGGGGGGGGGGGGAGACCACCATGATACCCCAGGGGGTAGAGAACCGGACTCGTTAATCGAAGGTCACCGAATCGGTTCCTGCCTCCAGCTGTAAATATCGTTTCGTCCTCATGTCCTTCTGCACATTTACATTATATCTACTACTAATCAAATGCCTGCATTTATCTTGGCAGTGTTCACTGTTAGTTCTCACTAGTATTGTGTATAAAAAAGCCAGGCGACTCCATAATATTTTCACTTCACTCCTTCATAGTAATTCCCAGTTTTCTTAAAATCTCCGAATTTGATTTCCAGATACGTGAAGCGTTAAAGTATATATATATATATATATATATATATATATATATATATATATATATATATATATATATATAATGTAATAAGAAATAAAAATAGAGAGAAAGGTGTTCATGCGTGTGGATGAAATACACGTTTTTTTTATGGCGGGTAGTTTCACTGAGAAAAACCTCCACAATTTCAGACACTCTCGATGTGAAAGGAAAGACACGCACGAAGTAACTTCTTATTTTAGCTACATATTTCTGAAACCGGTTACTTCGAGGAGTGCAGACATTTTTGTTTTGTTTTTCTTTTGGGAGCACCCGCTATATCATCTTAGTTATGGCACGCACGTAGCCCAACTGACTCTTGACTGAAAATATGACCGCTACTGTTTTTGCCTGCTTAGTTTATGGTTCAAGTGTTGAAAGCGCATTGCGATTTCGCTAGGATATTTGGGGGGAGAGTAGGAAAATGCTTAAAGTTGCAAATAATGTCTCACACTTGCGTGGGCAGTGCTTCTTACCCACTTTTTTTTTAAAAAATAACTGCGTGGTAGGTGCATAGAATATGCTTATTGTGTTTTGCTAGTTGGTCTGCGTGACACAATGGCTTGTAAGTGCGGGTATAAGGGCCGAATAACTTAAAGCGATACTCGGCCCTTCATTGTGAGGTATATAATGTCTGCAGTGATTATGAGTCAGAAATACTTATGCAACTAACAGGTTTATACCGAGAATAAGCGAATTGTCGTTGCTATGCTGACTATCCATTTTTCATAAACATTACATATGTACTCTAATAATATAGCCGTCCCGTCACGTTAACTACACTTGTATTTAAGTGTAATTCACTGACGTTAATCTATGTAGCAGTGTCCAGGGTTACCATCTTCGTGAGCACCAGCGTTACATATCAGATTATAGCTTCTCGTGTAGCCAATACTCATGTTGCAGTTAGCATCGTTGCGCAAGTCTAAACAAATGTTATATAAAAACATGCGTGGCTGTTCAACTTATATCAGTGCGTTTACATTTCAACTTAAGTTTAGCGTCATTTCGTAACGTGTCCCTCAATAAACAAAACTCCAACACGGTCACCTACCCTCCGTATGCTCCACACAAGGTCGATTTCCATGGTTCGTGGGATCAGCCGCAATTTTCGCTCTCGATATAGAATACACGTAACAGTCCTAAAGCTGGGCCTTAATTACATCACTTCCACATTCACATTACGTTGACTGAAAGTCATCATGTGCTTGTGCCAGCAAGCCTTTGTTCGCCTCTACTTTCACATCTTGGGAACAATTTTTCGGAGAACTATAATTCCTGACCACCTCACTCTATCCTTTGTTATCGCGTGGATCAGTCTAGCTAAATCGTCCACGCGTTCAGAAAAACTATTCGCTGCATATCGACAAATTTGGGCTTTATTGCCACTGAGCAGTCGACGCTCTACAGACATGTAAAGTAAAGGATCTTTCAACGAAGGCCCAAAATTACAATATAGTTAGGAACCATTGTGTAACAATCTAATACCTGCAAAATGACCGGACGAAGGCTTATCAAGCTCCCGCCTGTTGGCCTAGTTTTTTGAAGGCTAGTTTAAGGTACAACGCCTAAAGGGTTCCCGTCATGTTTTTTTTTTATTTTAAGGACCAACATGCTTTAATTTGTTATTCTCGTTTAGGCATATTTTATAGTTTATAAACACAAACGGTATACACTGCACTCGACACAAGGATGTGCATAACGAAAAAATCACTTGTGACTCACATATATCTCTCTAAAGAACCACCCTCAAACCACCATAGGTTACACCACGACAATGAAACAAAATTTGGAAGAAAAAATCGTACCTGTCCTGTTGATATGTTTTATTTGGTGTTTCCGAAATTTGGTTTTGTATAACGATTGATCAGAGAATAAAAAAATCGGCAGATCCCACGTACCTTAGGAATCGACGCTATGCGAAGCATGCGGAAGCAAGGTGAGCGTGTCAATTTTTTTTTTCATTGAGCGACACGTCATGAATTGACGCTGAATACACGTACAAATGTTGATTATATTGTTACGTGCCAAGGGGCCATATGTGCGGTTCAACGTCCGAAATCTACCATATGATTATGAGAGACGCCGTAGTGGAGGGCTCCGGAAAGTTTCGACCACCTCGGTTTTTAGGAGCGAAGCTCCTTATAACGGCACCCATTCGTCTCTCGTAGCCGTTGTAGTATGTAACACGTATAACATCTTGACCTCCAGAGTGGTGCCTGTGAGAGATTTCTTCTGTGCGTTGTTAAACAGTAAAAAATAAGCTCAATGTACATGCCAATGGCTGCTAAAAGGGAATGAGAGACAGGAGCATCCGGCTTTTAGTTAAAGCGCACGCTGTGATCCCATTAGCAGCCATTGGCATGTACATTGAGTACTATCTGACAAGAAAGGATTGCTACAGTATACTCGCTGGGTGTAACCTCCTTAGCTTTAGAAAAGTTTAGCGAGAGTTGAGCCGCAGTGCCACGAATACAATGAACTAGCATATATCATGAATGAACTCGAGGTGGTTAAAGCTGGGAAGTTTATATAGATAAGACGCGCAAGCTGTAAAAAAGTAAAAGCCGAATTCTCCTGTCTCTCATTTCCCATTAGCAGCCATTGGCATGTACATTGAGCACTATCTGACAGGAAAAGGTTGCTACGTTATACTCGCGGGGCGTAACCTCCTTGGTTTTAGAAAGGTTTAGCGAGCGTTGGGCCGCAGTGCCATGAATACAGTGAACTAGTAAATACCATGAACTCGAGGTGGTTAAAGGTGGGAAGTAGACCCGAAGCGCAAGCCGTAAGGAAGTGTGCGTGTGCCGCCTCTCGTTTAGTCCTTGGAATGTCCGCTAGGATGGCGGTGCTTCTATATGGGGAATATATGATGAAAAGATGCGACATGGTGGTACTTGGAGTGTTGAATAGATGGACGAACGGACACACATGACATTGATGAACGCATGAACGGACGCAAGGGCGGATGCACGGATGAACGCAGGAAAGGACGCATGAACAGGCGCACGCGCGGACAGGGCGGATGGACGCGTGGACGGTCACACAGACGGACGCATGGACAGACGGAAGCAAGAACGAATGGACGAATGAATGCTTCGTCCCACTCTCCATTATCACTCCGTGGGTATGCTGCCGATTTTTTAACGTGCACAGAAATCAGAGCGCAAGGGCCTACCCGCCTCTATTGGAACTGCAGCCGCTGCATCCGGGATTTGATCATGCGACCTGCGGGTCAGCCGCCGAGTACCTTAGCCACTAGACCACCGCGGCGGGACTACGTACAAATGTCGCATGCACAGATGTGTTGAAGATTTGCAGATGAATATATAACGAGTTGTTTGCACATGCGAAACTATGCCAACAGGAACATGCGTATTACCAACACTAGAAGCTGATATGAAGCGCTGATGCTCGCAAGGATGCTGGCCCTGGACAATGTTACATAAGTCAACTTGAGCGCATGCCACCTAACCACAATTGACGTTAACTCGACGTGACGGCTGTATCATAAGATCACATATGTTTCTAAAATTGGATAGGCTGCACGGAAACCACTATTGAAGTTTCAAGAACATCAGGGTCTATTTGAAAAGTAGTTACGAGACCTGGCGTAGCTCTGTGGTAAAATGCTTCATTGCCACGCAGAATGCTTGTGTTTGATTCCAGCTGGGACCCCCACCTTTATTCTTAGCATCCATCGGGTCGACGCTACTGACATTAGGTATTTCTTAACACTCCCACGTTAAAATTGCCTATGTGTATTCTCGTCATTCCTGGGTAGATACTATAGGTGTCGATCACCTGTGGCACATACCCGAATTCTAGCGGCACATACCCGCCCGTGGGTATGTGCCACTGTCTGGTAGGAAGTGTTTGACGACGTACGTGATGGGATTGTGACATTATTCATGTCTTGACCAGTGCATCATATTCGTCAAGCCATCTTAACCTCCCATTCTAATTTTGGTTCACGCCAAGTTAACTGGGTTACCATGAAAGCTCTCAAACATAAGCGGCTAGAGAGACAGACAGACAGACAGACAGACAGACAGACAGACAGACAGACAGACAGACAGACAGACAGACAGACAGACAGACAGACAGACAGACAGACAGACAGACAGACAGACAGACAGACAGACAGACAGATAGATAGATAGATAGATAGATAGATAGATAGATAGATAGATAGATAGATAGATAGATAGATAGATAGATAGATAGATAGATAGATAGATAGATAGATAGATAGATAGATAGATAGATAGATAGATAGATAGATAGATACGGTCAAAGTCGCTGAAGTTCTCTAAGAAATCTTTCGAATTTAACCCTTCACTTTCATTTCACTGTTTGATAGTTTAACACGTCGTAAGAATGGGATGCAAAGTCTCGCTCCTCCTTTCTCGACAGGACAAGAAGAACACAATACACAATGTTGTATTATAAGCACGCGAAATAGAGGCATCATCAGGACATAAGAGAATTACTATTTCATGATTATAATTTGGGTATTCTACTGCGTTCAAGTTTTTATAACGCAACGTGTTTATAATTTACGTATACGCAAACCCGAGAAAATGTGACACTCAAGGCTTCTTTAAATTGCTTAATCCCTCGATAGTTCTCTATAAAAAGCATAAGTACACTAACATATATACATCCCTAGTGGACCATTGCAGAGCTGTTGGACGGTTAACAAAATTGCGCGAGAATAACGATATAGGAGGAGGAATAAATGAGGAAGGACAGGGACGTTAGCCAGTTCTCAAGACTGTTATAGGCTAATACCCTTGTCACATGAGAAAGTGTAATGTCATTTGCACCGAATAAAATTACCTTTAATGACATTAGTTGGCTGCCACTTAGGGACGTCTGATGTGATTTAAAGGAAAGTGACTTCAGTAAACGAATAAGCTAGCTGAACTCATTCGAATGAGTTTTCATCGCGAAGATGTACGCTCGCCGGAAGAGGGCCATGAACAGATTATATATGAAATGATTAATGAATCAGTAACAAGATTTATGTGTTTTTATTTTTAAGTTTTGTTTAATTTATCTGCATACAACTCAACTCAGTCATTAGAAAATAAACTTGGATATTCTAGTTCACAGTGACATTCTCAAAAGCGTACCCGGCTATGTTAGCCATGTCAGCCATGTGCTCAGTGTTTACACTAACCTCAGAGCTGTCGGTAGCCCACAGCTGACTCGCAGAATCCATGTTCCCATGTCGTCAAAGTAGGTGGATAGCTGCACACAGCATGCGTCGAAAGAACGGGTCCATTCGATAGGAGCTGAAACTTTCACTCTGATAAGATTACGGAAGGACCACTTAGGAAGAGCTGAAATACGCCAAACGCAACGCGCAGGTTGACGCTTCTTATCCGATCGGCCGAGAAGTTGCAGCGGCTTCCTAGCACTAGGCCATGTCAGCCAATTTGAACGTTTACCACGCGACCCCAAGAGAGATAGTGGCTCCAGCCTCACCTCGAATTCGTATGATCTACGAACTTTTTTTGTATATTGAAAAACTGCATATTAACCTTCATCCTCAATTTCATTAGTGTGGAAATACTTTTGATAACCTTTAGTACAGGTAATATATTTCTTACATACGCTGCGACTGTTTTTTGTTCAGTCCCGTCTTAGCGACATCGCGATTGCCATCATTTACAAATGACATTATATTTTTCCGTGTAGCAGCACACGTCTCCTAATGTCATTCTATGTGTCGAATGTCATAGAATAAAATGACATTAAACTTTCTCTTGTGAAAGGGGTATAACAAGGATTAGTAGCTTTACTTTATTGTTAAATTAACTCTAAAGTGTCATGTGACAACACAGCCAAATATTAAGAAACACTGTCAGGTTACTTTCAAGCTCTGTAAGCTTAGCCGATCCGCCATACTGCATTGTTTGTTTATATAGGACAGCCCCGAAACAATAAGTGATATAAACAGCCCCGAAATATTACGGCCCAAAATATGTGCCCTCCATTTTTTTTTCTTTTTTCAACCTTGCTAAATGCTGTCTCAGGATATCTATGGTAGTTTTCTGACGTTCACTTTTCTTAGAAATTGATTACAGATATGCACGTTTCAAGACGGTCTATATTTTGTTCAGGTAATTACTGGAAATAATTCAGATGTCCAGGTTCTTCCTTCAACATCTTAGGCGGACTTACGAGTGGCGAACAACATTTGTTACTTGAGCCTCGATCGTAACTAAAGCCAGAGGTGGGTCATGACCACCAGGCTGCTGCTGCCCCCGCCCCCTCTTAATTACGCATCCGAAAGGGATGCCATGACGCACTTGTCACAATGGCCTTTTTATGGCTCCTGGCCTTTGTGGGTTATATGTGGGAAGTAGACAGTTCCTAAAATGGAACAAGAGTTCTTGGCCTTCGATTGCCGTTAAAAATTGTGCGATTGCAACCCTGCTCTTTAACAATGAAGGGACTGGTGAGGCTCAGTAAAGATGCGCGAGGCACCAAGTGTCACCACTCCCCCCCTTCCTCTTCTGCCACGCTGTGCTCACGCCTATCACTAAATCATCATTGCGCATGTAGGCCATGCCAGGGGCACAATGTGTGGCTCTAATGCACCCGTCCTTTTTATCTCTCATTCCATATTTAATCGCGGCGCGTGCGCAATTGTACTTCCTTTCACCCGGTTCACATCTCGAGCCTTTTGCAAGCGGCATATCCGGGATGGAGACCACGACGAAACATCGTACGAGTTCGTTCTGTGATAACATCTGTCTAGACTAAAAGAGTAATCCTTACGTCCTTTAAAGAGAAATAAGTAGTGAACGAGGAGAAAGAATACATAAAGATGGAAATCGCGGCTCATAAAAGTGTTTCCTTGCTTGGCTTATTTGCCAATTCCCCGATATTCAGGTGTTCGGCGCGGAGCTCATTCGAAATGCGCCACAGTGATCCCTCCGGCTACTGAGAAGCGATATATCTCGCAGTGTCCCTTAGTGTGTGTGGGCGTCCCAAGCCGCTTCCGCCTCCAACCACAAAGTCTTACACCACGAGCTGACACATTTGGCTATGCGATCCCATACCCTTCCCCGCCATCCACCCCCAATACTTTTTCACTTGCTGCTACGCCTGGGGTACGGATTGTGAAACGCCGTGATTTTCCAGCTTGTCCTTTCATAGGACGAGCCCTTGGGGATGACCGCATCGCAAATGAGATCCACTTAGAATTAAATCACCTTTCTTCTTGAGAAATAATTAGGATGTGCAATACTTGGAATAGCTCGAAAAAATTATTTTGAGGAAACAAGTGCGCATAACTTGTGCCGCTTGATTTCATTTGGTGGAAGATATTCTCATTCTCGCTGCGCGAATCAGGCTACTAAAAATGCTTTATTATTTACTTCCCTGTATATGATTTTGTATGTGCGGGCAGTAACTGGAATGAGAACGTTGGCTACGCTTTTTATCAAGTGTTTGTTTGTTTGCTTAGTTAGTTTGTTGTCAGGACAGACCTTGCTTTTTACACGCATTTCATATTCATGTAGGAAGCAAACTAACCTACTATTTCCGTTGCTTATAAATTGAAGAAGCGTCCTCAGAGCGTCGTCCTGGCAAACTTTCCCTTTTTTGAGCAAAATAGTGGATTCGACCTAGTGCTACAGTGATATTACTATTGGGAACTGTTAAAATGATTGGGCACAAAGAATATACAGTGAGACCGCCTAAAATTATGCATTTGCTTGTGTCATAACAGACAAAGTGAGCCGAAATAAAAGCAATACCTAATTTTTTTATTGGAACAAGAAAATTTAGTCTTCTTATAATAGGGCAATTCTAATGCATTTTCAAGTTTCACTTGAGAACCGCGATCATTCTATACATTTTGTAAGAGTTTGGGGATGCATGTTTCTGACGCAATTTCACAGATAATCCTGTGGCGGGTTAGGAAATTCGAGGAACGGTCTTTTTGAATTCATCAATGATTGTAGTTGTTTCGTTACACTACCTATTCAACTAATCCTAAAGAGGGTGAAGTGGCTAGCATCGAGGCTCCCTTAACTCCATTTAGGGGAGGACGTGGTCCCACCTGGGTCCCGCTAAACATGGCCTGATTGCGCTGGAGACCCCCATATGGGGCGGATGTCACACCAGCCATGTCTGCTCTCACATGACTGGGATATGCACTCGAAGAAGAAATTGGGTATTCGAGAAGCATTTGTTCCACGAAAAGAAAAAAAACTTCATTCGACTTACTTGCACGTCATAATTTTTTCATTCGCATTGAACAAAAGTGCTTCATTTAAAAAAAAAGGCGTAAACATTCTTTATTTCGCAGATGATAACTGCTCATCCGGTGTATCTGTGGTGCTAGAAGCGATGCTGCTGACGGTTCTAGAAAGATTACGTAAATGCAATTTTCTTTCACATTCGAGATTTCGTTAAACTCCTCTTACTCAGTTTATTTGCTTTAGAGTGTCAAAAAAAATATTGAAATTAACATGATATTCATCATGTAACGATCACTGTTGCGATTACCCATACATTAGGGGCACATGACCGAATCTGCCAGAAGCTTGACACCAGTTCCAATATTTTAATATCGTAATAACGGACGACAATAAAGAAAAAAAACAACCATAGTGACGCATACACTAATGGGAGACGAACCAAGCTACTTTTTGTTTTTGCACAGAGGTTGATGTAATCTGTTCATTACACAATTTCTTTTGTTTTTCCAGGTTACCAGTTAGGACAAACAACTGATCAAATTTCATTGTTATGCACACCTAATAAAATGTTGCCACAGAGCTTTATTTATACGTAACAAAAGATATAGACTGGTTCACCTGCACTAACCATCAACTTCAAGAGAAGCTAAGGGGGAAAAAGTTTTTTTTTTCGACCAATGACCATTCACATCAGCTATAGGCATGACTTTCAGCTCAAGAAGATTAGTAATAAAGAAAAAGCGTGAAGGTAAGTAACGCCGGTGACCTCCCCCTAATTTTTTTACCACAAAAGTGTTTTATGCCGGCATTCAGCGAAACGTCCGCGACCAATTTTTATGACGGAAGTGGCCTTCAAAAAAAAAAAACCACATGACCAGGTGGCGAAGAAACACCTGAAGAAGAAAGAAATAAAACGTTCCCTAAATGGGAGCTCTACCCATGACCTCTCGGTCCGTGAGAACAAATGCCGGGCAAGCTATCCACCGTGCCGTAGGCACTGACTCCAATGGCTTTTAAAACGAGCCTATTTATGAATTCATGAACGAGTGAACAAATTTTGTTTCTGCAAAGTTACAGAAAAACAAAGCGAATCTAAGCCATTCAGCCTGACGCGGCTTCCCAACGCGATATGTTAAAACGTTCAGCAATAATTGCTACAATCAATGATAAATATTAAAATACAAGAAGCAGCGAACTATTCGAACACAACAATAACATAAACATTTACAAAATAGACTACATAGACATAAAAAATGGATATTGAGACCCTTTCCATAACATTGAATATAAGTTGAAAACGCACCCTTATTGTGTGTTCAGAAAAAGTGGTTAACGACTTCGAGTACTTAGTACTGCACTGTGGGAGAGCTCAAAGCCGTCCCTTGGGCCTCATACTGGACGAGGCCGCATCGACAGAAACTATGCTCAGGCCGGGCATTGCAGTGAAGCTAATTCTAGGGTTGGCATCACTGCATGAAAAATGTACTGGAAAGCGTTACTGTATTACATATTGAAACAAGCATATATCGCGCTCGTATGTTCATACATAGATACTCACATATTTACGTACATAATTTGCATATACATGGGTTTTTACCTAAATTTTAGACAGCGTATCATATGTGGAACCAAGCCAAGATTTTAGTGAAACTATACTTTTTCCTTTAATGCACAGGCAGATCTTTTATGTGATACTTGAATTGCGTTATTGAGAAGCTGAAATTAAATTTCAGGCGTCTTCCATGATCACATGGCGGTTTTGGGACGTTAAATCTCACATATCAATCAACTCAATCGACTGTATAACTTATTTATCCTATTATACTTTCGTTTCATATTTCTTTTGCTAAGCAAAGGAATCGCTGGTGAAAATCTAAAGGGATCAGAGTTTCTTAATATTTTATGAAAAGGACACTTTTCAAGCAGTGAGCATCCGATGCCTTACAATACATTGTGCAATGTTAAACGTATACAAGCGTCAGTGTTAATAACTCTCACATTATTGTGACTCTCAACATTATCGTGCCCCGTCAAAATAATTTTACGGCCTCTTTGTCTTGCGCATGAAGGAGAGAGCTGCTGCAGCTCAGCGCATAATGGCATCTTCGATCATTAGCCACAGTTTCTCACACGCAGTGCCGGTGCCAGCTTTTAACACGATCGTGCCCGTGCCAAATGAGCTTTCACCATAGGAGTGCCTCGAAACGTTGTAACGACCTAGCGTCTGCCAATTTCGAGGCTCACAAAATCTTGTCGCCGAACAGTCTGCGCCAACAACCGCTCATGGGGATAGAAGGATACATGCCAGAACGTTTGCGCGCTCATGACTCAACGCAGCGCAATGTAATTACGTAATCGCTCAAGTGGCAGAGTTCCTTCGGGTGGCTTCTAGGTTGTCTCATACTAGAATGAACGTACAGAAACGTGCCGCTAATATTTCGGTTTTCGTGCTGCGCACCCGAATGTATCGTTATTGGATAACGGTAATGATAGAAGCATTACCGTTTATAATGTCACCCAAAAATAAAGGTCTTTTAACCAATGCATAAAATCCTAACTGCGGTAATTTGGCTCAAAAGCCTTCCAATCGACTGGAACTGAGCACGCGTACGTTACTTCTCCTTGATTTTAAAGGAAGTTAGCGATGTTTCATGCAAAGTGCGGAAGAAAGAATAGTATATTATTGTTCTTTATGGTAGGTCTTCCCTGATCCCCTGGCTCCACTTCAATGTTGAGACACGGATATTTTAGCAAGACTTGTGCTATGCTAGGAATGCCATCCGTCTTTTTCATTTTTTCATTTCTTCATACTTACGTCGTTATCACATTTCCGTGGAGGTCATCCATCATCCACGTATTGCATGCTTAAACCAACTCCCACTCAGCATAAAAGAAGAAAAAACGGAAATAAGACTCGTTACACTGAGGGAGAGAGAGAGAGAAACACATCTGGCACGATTTGCTCTCACTGCTTGCTATGTAGGTTCCGCACTTTGCCGTGGACGTTCGGTAGAACAACAATCTGTCACACCAAAAGAGAATTTTGAAGCTGCATTTGAATTTTCTATATTTATTTATCTGAATTTATTTTATTCCTCAGTAGCCTCTCAATGACTGGTCGCCGCTTCAACAAGTGCGAGGGGGCCACAAATTCATTCTTGACTTGTCGGTATATTCGGCATTCTATACAGGCTTGAGGTGGGTGCTATAAATGGTTTCAATATGCTGTCCCCACGTGGTTGTAGACCAACGCAATGGTGCACTTGCGTGATATGTTCGTTGAAACCAGCTGAAAAGAATAAGTGTGTCTATAATGCAGTTTGGTGCTTATGCAGTTCAGTCAAAATAGGTTTATTTGAACTTTGGTAATTTTGTCCCTGTGCCTCATTATTAAAGAGAAATAGAGGGAGAGAGATATGGTAGCGTCTTTTTATTGAATACCCATGTGGTGAAGCCATCGTTCTTTAGTAATACTGCAAGACGAGCTAGTTGTTATGAATACATGATAACTCATTTTTAGCGCACACTGACACATGGAAAAAGAGAAGAAACGACACAAGCGCTACTATTACCTGAAGGCTCTGTTGAGAAAAGGAAATTATGTATATGAATGCTATCAGCCGGTTCCCATACGCACCGTCGTAGTGGGCCGCGCAAGACAGAGCTTCACCACTTTCCGAACGAGTGATTTACAGTTCGGTTTGGTGAGTCTGTTCAAACTTGTTCTCTCTCATAGACTACCTGCTTCATTCGGCGACAAAAAAAAAACACGTCGATATCTGCTTGCTGCGCCTATTCTTTAAGGTAGGCGAGGAACACTGATCCACAGGTCGCGTGATTGAATTCCGGCTGTGGCGGCTGAATTTATGATGGGGGCGAAAACGCTGTACGCCCGTGCGCTTAGATTTCGGTACACGTTAAAGGGCCACGCACCCGGTTTGAAAATTTTGAGCTGACAAGCACAATGCGTAGTCGAGGCGTTCATGATCACGTCTGTCAAACCTTTCAACGCTACGCGCCGCGGACATTGGTCAAATTTCATGATGAAAGCTGCTCCCTCTCCCCTCTGCCGGCGCACGCGCAGAGAAAGAGGGCATGACGTAGGCCTACGAATAACCCTACGTACACGACAATGCAGTGACGTTAGCCCTCTACGTAGACGAGTCTGCTCTCACGTTGTCAACAGTATACCTCGTCAGATGGCAAAAATTATTCAACACAACATGCGTAGTTTATGTATTTGTTGCTTTAAGAGATTAATATAACTTGAAATAAATGTTGAGACGCAATGAAAAACTGTGCACGCTTTTTTTTATTTTTTTCCCGTGAAATGCTACGAGATGCGAGGCTAATGTGCCAGCGTTTCGCATGCGTTCGTGCCCCGCGGTCAGCGCATTGAGCAGATTACCACCGTGGAACGCTCCTACGCGTTCGCGCACTCGTTGTGCTCATCTATACTCTACCGCGTCTAAGCTAGCGTTTCCAAACAATCCTGCAGAAACAGGCAGAAGACCACAAAATAACGCTGGTCAACAAAGCAACGCTGCTCGCGTTCCCGGGGGTTAGATTTGTTTGGGCACGTCATGCGCACGTCACCACATGGTCGGATGCTGCAGAAGGTGGAGAAGAGATTGGGCTTGCAAAGGCTACGCGGAGCAGCGGCAAGGGTTTTGAGCTCGCCTCCTCTCATCTTCGTTTCGCACAGCATCAAAAAACCTGTTTTCTCCGCTCGTGATGAACCGATTAAAAAAATTTGTGTAGCGAAATGTTACTCATCGGACACCCAACTACTTCCACTGTCTAACTCAAATTCGGTATGGGGCCTGGTGAGTGGCCCTTTAAAGAACCCCAGGTGGTCGAAATTTCCGGAACCCTTCACCGTGCCGTCTATCATAATCATATGGTGGTTCTGGGACGGTAACTCCACATATCTGTCAAGGTAGACGAGGAACGGTTCGCTTCGAGAAACACGAATGTCTTGGGTAAAATGACTCATGCCCTTTCAATTTAACCACCTTGAGTTCGTGTCATATCAGCGTAATTTCTTCGCACACACTAGCATCAGTGCTATCGTTTCCCTCTCATTCATTTTTTTTTTCACGACAGTCTTGTCGAGTGATAACGCACACTCTTTGCTATGCTAAAAGTTTAATTTTGCGTTTAACTGCGTGCGAATACACTGTATTAGGTACAGAACACTAGCTGGTTCTGCCTAGACCGCATTGACCTAAATGCTATAATAGAAAGATCTAACATGTATGGTTTCAATTTGACTTTAGTGAGGGTCACAGTGTTCCTGCCAGAATTTTTCAGAGCGACTTACACGGCTGCTGCAGAGGCTTCAAGAAACAGCTAAATAATACGCGACGCTTATACTTTGGGAGAGTTCACTGTTTCGCACGCGGTCTCATCGCCAGCTCTTGTGGCGAGTGCTCTCTTCAAATGGCACCTACCCAAGGGCGTTCCCGTAGCATCCCGTGCCGCTCATAGAAGTTCGGGTCACGTTTCTCCGCCATCGCTCGATATCGGCCGTCCTTGGCGCGGCCACGGAGGACGGAGAATCAGCGGTGGGCTTCCTTCCAGAGTGTTGTCCGCGACACATGCTGCTTTTGGATCGCAGCCTGCATTCTCATTTGCCGAGAGCGTAACATCCACCGCGTCCCGATCACTTGCGTGGGTGCAATGCGTCGCGCTGGCTAGGCGAGCCTGAGAGCTTCGGAAGCAATTTTTTTTTATTCGTAGACACCGGATCGCAGACGTAAACGACATTGAAATGCTGCGCGAATGCTCGGTGGATTGAAGGCACATTAATGAGGCAGGTTGTAGAAGCCGGTTCAAGTGGCAGGCGCGTTCTTATATGCTCATCTGCTTGAATACTTACCATGGTGGACGAATATGAAATACACAGAGAAAAGGATGCGAGTGCTCATAGCTTTCAGCTGAAAAAGCTGTTTAAAGTCTACATTGCTCCACAGTGTGAAACACCGTAGGTGTCTGTGCGCCTCAGGAATCAGGCGAGCCCCACTGCGAAGTACGGGAAGCGTGAGTGATATTCGAAAACTTGACTCTCCGTAGAGGACCACATGAAAAAATCTAAAAGAGAGAGAGAGCGAAAGGAAATAAAAAGAAGAAAGAGTGAAAACGAAAAAGTCCTAAGCAGCCTAAAAGACAGAGAATGACATATCAAAAAAGATAAGGGGACGAAAGTAGACCAAAACGAAAAGAGAAGAAAAAAAAGTCAAGAGAGAAAGACTAAGAAGAGAATGGAGAGAAACAAAGAAAGAAAAATAGAGAAAATAGAGAGAAAGAGATTGAAAGCCGGGAAGATATTTAAATATATACAAAACGCGATAAAGGAAAGAGTTGTAGAAAAATAAAGAAAAAAATCGAGAGAAACAGTAAAGGCCACCCACCTTCAGTATTTCTTCATAATTGACGCCACTGGCTTTCGGTTACAATGAGCGCATACATGATGATATACGTACACGACAAAGGCTTAGGACACCGACGACATGACCAAATAGCTTCATTGTCGTGGGCATCCACGTGGACGTTGTTTAATATCAAGAGAGAGAGAGAAAGAAAAAAATAAAAAAAGGAAGAGAGAGGGAGGTTAACCTAAAGGAACTGGTTTACTACCTTGTACAGGGGTGGGGAAAAGGTCTGAAAGAGGATAGAGATAGAGAGATACAACAAATAAAAAAATTCACATGCGCACACATTCAGGAATTTCCTATCACAGTCATTGTTTGGACAGGCCGGTTGAACGCAAGAATCGCAAGAGCACCTTCACAGCCTTCTGCCTTCTTCTGGGACATAAAGTCCTGTCAGTAGAGCGGAATTCTTTCTTCCGAAGAGTCTGGTTGCACGTTCATCTAGTGGATTCCAGAGTGACTGCGAGCAGCATTGTGGCCATTCACACAGAATGTGCCAAGTTGTTTCGTCACTGCCGCAAAGGCCGCATTCAGCAGTGTCAGCCATTCCTATGCGAAACGCGTACGCTATGGTAAATGCGACGCGTTAAAATCAAAATTTCTATCAAAACTAAGTAAGGTCTGAACTGCACTAGAAAGTGTCTCTGAACAGCTATGATGCTGCATCAGTGATGATAAATAGCGCAGCGAAATCTAACGGCAGAAACATGAACTGATGTGCGCGGGTGGTCCTTCTTTCTTCTTACATTTCGTGGTGTTTTTAAGGATGAATCTAATATTGGAATAGCAACTTGTCCAAGAGTACTCCTTTTCGAGAAAATGCCATATGAGTTTAACCAAGGTCACCAACTTTTTTTTGCAAAAAAGACTCTTTAAAAAAGACATATGGCAGCCTTAGTATGGCTGAATTGGTAGGCAGGCATCTGTTTTTTTTTAATTCAATTGGGAAACATACGGAACGTCGAAAAGGCCCTTTGACGTCATTTGAACCTCACGGGAGAAGCGCGATGCAGCTGCAACTAATACCGGTGTCCCACTGGCACTTTTAATTGCGATCAGGGTGATCCGGATGAGTTCTCATGATCGTGATCAACTGAACGACCGCTGCTACACTGCCCAAGCTAATCCGGTTCGAGCTTAGGTCAGATGAAATGCCCCAGGTGGCATTTGCGTGCCGTAAAACATGCCACTAACAAAACTCGACGTACGGTATGCCTACAGAACCCTCTATCAACATTGTTATATACGTGCAAGAACCACTCGAACGTCAAAAACTTTGCAGGCCACTGCCATAATAATTTCATAAATATATCACTCGATAAAAGTTTCTTAGCATTTACCAGTATTGCTGTGTGAGATTCTTAACCTTCGCTTTTTATGGGGCGAAGCTCCTTATAACAACAGCTGTTCGTACCTCGTATCAGTTGCAGTTTGTAAAGAGTATAACATTTTGACCACCGAGGCCGTGCCGGTGAGAGATTTTTTCGGTGCGTTGCTGAACAATAAAAAATAGTGCTCAATGTACATGCCAAATGGCTGCTAATGGGAAATGATAAACAGCAGCATTCGGCTTTTAGTTAACGCGCACGCTGCGATCCCCATTAGCAGCCATTGGCATGTACATTGAACACTATCTGACAAGAAAGGGTTGCTACGTTATACTCGCTGGGTGTAACCTCTTGTTTTAAAAAGGTTTAGCGAGCTTCGAGCCGCAGTGCCATGAAAACAATGAACTAGTATATACCATGAACTCAAGGTGGTTAAAGGTGGGAAGTAGATACGAAGCGCAAGCCGTAAGAAAGTAAAAGCCGAATTCTCCTGTCTCTCATTTCCCATTAGCAGCCATTAGCGTGTACATTGAGCTCTATCTGACAGGAAAAGGTTGCTACGTTATACTCGCTGTGCGTAACCTCCTTGGTTTTAGAAACGTTTAGCGAGCGTTGGGCCGCAGTGCCGTGAATACAGTGAAAAAGTATATACCATGAACTCGAGGTGGTTAAAGGTGGGAAGTAGACCCGAAAGCGCAAGCCGTAAGAAAGTGTGCGTGTGCCGCCTCTCGTTTAGTCCTTGGAATGTCCGCTGGATGGCGTTGCTTCTATATGGGGAATATATGATGAGAAGATGCGAGATGGTGATACTTGGAGTGTTCAATAGATGGACGAACAGCCACACACACAGATGCATGGATGGACGCATGAACGGACGCAGGGGTGGATGCGTAGGCGAACGCATGGACGGACGCACGAACAGACGCAGGCACGGACGGGCGGATGGACGCATGGACGGTCACACACACTGACGCATGGATGGACGGGAGCGAAGAACGAATGGGCGGAAGAATGCTTCGCCCCACTCTCCATCATTCACTTCGTGGATATGCTGCCAAATTTTTTTTTTTTTCGACGCAAGGCGCCGGTCCTGCCATATAATCGCAGGTGCGCGCTGCGCTGCATTGCTTTGACGCATGCGCGTTCCAGAGCGTCCGGAATCCCTTTGTCACGAAAAGAGGGCGACGCAGTGTCGTCTGGGTTAGGGAGACTACATGAACAGCCGTTTTTAGGGTGGAGACATCTTAATAAGTGCCTTCAAGAAACTCAGCCAAAACCAGCGGGCAACGGGGCACGCTGTTGCCAGCTTCCACCAAATTCAGCATGGTTTTCTGTGCGCCGCCATATTGGAGCCAGCCGCCGCTCCCTCCAGCTACGCGAAGTACGGCGCAACAAAAAGGAGCCGACCGAGTGACAGCAGCGGTTCTCAAGGTCGTGTGAGCGACCCAGTTCTCAAAGTGAGCGCACGAAGAAAACAAACACTTGCGACATAATACTGAGGTTACGCTGACACGAACGCAAGCGTGGCAACAGCTCAAACTAGCGAGCGCGTCTCCGTACGAACGCGCGGACGCGTCCCGTTTGTGGGCTTCCTACTCGCAATGCGTGGACGCAGCAACGACAACTTCGGTTATCTACACATTCGCGAACACCTCGAAACACATATACGTGTGCCGCAGGAAAAAACAGTGAACGAAATACGCAGTAATCACAGAGCAAATACGAGACGCACTGGTGGGCTCCCAGCTGTCTCGCTTCACTTGAGCCAGCCATAGTTGTCGTCGGCCAGGGCTCGCTGGGAAGCGGAACATTCGCACCCCCTTTCTGTTGTGGTTAGTGCAGAGCGGTACGCAGCATCCAGGCATTCTAAGGCTTCACCGGCAGCGTTTAACACGCTACCGCAACGTTCGACGCCGTATTATTGAGAACTAAACGCAACCGGGCGTAGACGCAGTGTGGGCACCAAGATGGGGCGACAGCGCAGCGTTGCTGTCTGGCAACATTGTGTTTTGGCGGGCGGCGGTGCGTTGGTGGCATGTAGTGGGTCAAAGGCTGACATCGCCCTAAAAACGGCTGTTCATGTAGGCTCCCTAGTCTGGGTAACGCATCAGCACAAAATGCAGCATGTCGCGTTTCGCGCGAGTTGCCGTCGGGCTGCGCCGACGAACGCTTGTCTCGCCGGTCGCGCCTGGCGTCAGACTATAGAGATCTCTCGTTTTGCTAACGTAGCGTCACTGTGTCCAGCGTGCTGCGCGTTAACGCTACATTGGAGTTTATTCGGCCCTTCATGATGCGCTCACGGCCATTTTGCTAGCTCTACATATACAAAATTTTGTGTTACGTGACGTCAATTAATGACGATATATTTGACTGGTACAAACATGATAATGCTGACACGCGTGTCATGTAAGAACATTACAACATACCACGCTCATAGCATGCTCGTGGGCATTTTGCTAGCTCCACATGTGCTAAATTTGGTACCACATGACGTGAAGAGATGAAGGTAAACGACACATCTAAACATAATAATCATGGCACAGATGTCAGGTACGGCATCATTCACCTCCACCTCGTAAGGTTGTGCTGATTTCAAAGTGACATATCAGCCTTTCTAAGTCGTGCTTCGCATATCATCAATTCCCACTGTACGTGGGATCGGCCATTTTTTATTCTTTGTTTTGTTTAACAACCTGTGTGATTACAAAAGTTGTTAACAAAGTAAGTACTAGGTACTCTACTATGGGAGAGCTTGAAGCCGTCCCTACTAGGAGAAGGTCACAGTTTCAGAAATATAAATTCTGACCCTTTCCTTACTATTGCCTTTGCGTTGTGTACAGATCTTACAATGTATAAAGAAGTTGTTGACGTTCCCGCTTCAGTAGTGCGGCAACCTTCTGTTTTGTTCTGGTTAGGTACCCTTTGTTTTTGTTATATTAGCCCTTTGCTCTGTCACATGCTTTGATTGTATGGGTGGTCATTATCACTGTTTTCGCGTTGTTGTGACCTTTTATTGTTTCAAACCATATGAGTTCTATGCACGCCAAGTAGACGGTTTTCGCCCACCGATGTTTTTCTCCCGCGCTTCGTCTGTGCACGGCGCTTGGACAGATTGAAACCAGATGGACAATGTGACGTGCCTAAGGAGCTTGGCTCCTAAAAGACATGGAGCACGCCGATGTGTAAGCAGAGGAGCACGCGAGCGTCCGTTGGTGTTCACAAGCCCTTCATTCCTCGCGTTTTCTGTTTGCGTCACCACATTTTTCGTACAGAGGGAGGTACTGTTCATCTTTAGTGACCTAGCCTGGAGAGTATACCGGCCTTTGCTCAATTTCTGTGCCAAATGCGCGCTACACGAGTTTAGTGCTTATGCCCCGAAATTTGCCGACCAACTAGTGTAACACAGCTTAGCAGTAATAAAAAAAATTGATGAAATACATGTTTGACGGCAACCTGTACAGCCGGGGAAGTACCTTATGTAAATGCAAAAGGAGTAACTGGATAAAAAATATTGGCAGCATATCCACGGAGTGAATGATGGAGAGTGGGGCGAAGCATTCGTCCATTCATTCATTCTTGCTTCCGTCCGTACATTCGTCCGTATGTGTGACCGTCCATGCGTCCATCCGCCCGTCCGTGCGTGCGTCTGTTCGTGCGTCCGTCCCTGCGTTCGTCCATGCAGCCGCCCCTGCATCCGTTAATGCGTCCATCCATTCATCTGTCTATGTGTCCGTTCGCCCATCTATTCAACACTCCAAGTACCACCATATCGCATCTTTTCATCATATATTCCGCATATAGAAGCACCGCCATCCAGCGGACATTCCAAGGACTAAACGAGAGGTGGCACACGCAAGCTTTCTTACGGCTGCGCTTCAGGTCTACTTCCCACCTTTAAACACATCGAGTTCATAGTATATACTAGTTCACTGTATTCATTGCACTCTGCCTCAACACTCGCTAAATCTTTCTAAAACCAAGGAGGTTACGCCCAGCGAGTAAAACGTAGCAACCTTTTCCTGTCAGATAGTGTTCAATGTACATGCCAATGGCTGCTTATGGGAAATTAGAGACAGGAGAATTCGGCTTTTACTTTCTTGCGCTTCGTATCTACTTCCCACCTTTAACCACCCCGAGTTCATGGTATATACTAGTTCATTGTATTAATGGCACTGCGGTTAAACGCTCGCTAAACCTTTCTAAAACTAAGGAGGTTACACCCAGCGAGTATAAGGCAAGAACCCTTTCTTGTCAGATAGTGCTCAAGGTACGTGCCAATGGCTGCTGATGGGGCATCGCAGCGTTCGCGTCAACTAAAAGCCTAATGCTCCTGTCTCTTATTCCCTATTTGCAGCCATCGGCATGCATATTGAGCACTAATTTTTATTGTTCAACAACGCACAGATGAAATATCTCACCTGCGCCATTCTGAAGGTCAAAATGTTATACTTCTTACACACTACAACAGCTACGAGGAGATGAACGAGTGCCGCTATAATGAGCTTCGACCCTAAAAGAAGGGGGGGGGAGAGGAGAATTACTTGACGTTTCGTCACCACGTACAGCGGCCTCGTTCCCAATAAAAACCGTAAGCATGGCACAGGTGACGTGAGCCGATAGGGTGCATTGTCGAAAGTGCCTCCTTCCCCCTGTTGAGCGTACGCGCAGTCGTCTGTATATGCAAGGGTTCAAGCCTGCAGAATAAGGTTGCGAGCCTATTTTATTTCGTCAGGACACACGCAAAGGACCAGTCAATTTGGTGGTCTGTAGATTCCACTAATTCAGCGAGGGCATTGAGGGCCAAGTGATGTTTTTTGATGTCACATTCGAGGTGTTTAACTCTGTTCTTGAAGTGACTAGTCTCACTGCTGTAGTGGCTGTCAAAGTCATTGCAGGCTATTGCGTAAACAACACTAGGGAAAATATTCGTACGCCCACTTGTCCTCTATACGTTCATACTGTTTTATCCCCTTTATTGTGGACAGGGCTCTCGTACTAGGTACCAAAATGTCAAGTAACTTTTTTGTTTTTGTTTAAGGCTGTTGTATATTTTAATTAAAGCGTTTTATTGGAGGGATTACCACGTGCGATCAATAGTAAAAATATTTTTTAAGTATAAGCCAAATAAGTCATTCTTCAAAAGGTCTGAAATGCGAAAAATAATGCAAGTTTCTCTTGAAGACCGCTTGCGTCCTGTGTCATCACGTGCAGCTAAATACCTGCTACATTCAGGTCCTGTATAATTCTCGTAAACTTAGAGAATGATACTGATTATTGGATAATAAACATAGATCTAAAAAGCGCAGGCCGATCTTCAAAACTTTTTAATATATGCAGTACTATTGTTGGTCCACTACTCATAGGTAAGCGTCAATAGTAAACAGATGACACGTCATCAAGAAAAAATTGAATACTGCCACTGGTTAAGCACGAGACCTTGAAGTTAAATTTCTGGCCTATACTGAAACGCTACAACAACGATTACTTGGTAGTCTGACCAAATACAATAAATAATTGCTGGAAAATCATAAGTTTCTTCAGACTTAGTGGTCTCTATACTTTGATAGACCACAGTACATAACAGAAAACAATATATTTTCACTATTGAGAGGTAGGTTGTTTCTGTGACAAAAGCATAGAGCTATTTAGCGTCCTTCAGTACAGCGCCAATTTGACACTGGCAAGGCCGTCTCGGCATAGTAGAAAGAACGAAAAATTGCAGCAGCTAAAGCACACCTTGGGAATCGATGTTATTCGAAGCATGCGCATCGAAGGTAAGTGTTTTGCAATTTTCAATTGTGCAAAACGCTACTAAATTACGCTAGAGATATGTAAGAATGTTCGTGCGCACAGATATATGTTAAACAGTGGCATGTTTGACTTTCGCTAATGATGCCGACAGGAACATGGGTATTAGCAATACCAGACGCAGTTTTGCTAGTATGCAGTGCTTCTGCCAGCGTGTATGGTGGCCTTGGACGTTGCTAGCTAAGTAAGCTTCAGTGTGTGGCACTTCACTACAATTGTCGTCAGCCCTCTGAGTTAAGTACGTATGTACTGCTTATAAAATTGGACAGCCAGCACTTCAACTGCAATAGACATTTGAGGAACAATATGCCCTACTTGAAAAACGGTTCCGAGAACTAGCGTGGCTGTGTGGTATAGCATACATGCGTACCACGCATAATGCTGGGAATCAATTCCTTCTGGGATCATGATAGTTATTCTATTCGTCCATCTGTCCATATGTTCATCATTTAAACTAGTTGGCGACTTAAACGTAGACATTATGCACCTTAGGATCCAGAGATTCACCCCTTCGTCGTAAATGCGAAGCGTGTGGAGCGAAGGTCACTGTGTTGTAATTTTTATCGAGCTTTTTCTTAACGCTGCACGTTAAAATTATCCATGTGTTTTCTCGCAATTCCGGGGTAGATGTGAACTGTCATTCATCAGTGGCACATACCCGCATAACAATGACACATACCCGCCCTCATGTATGTGTCACTGTTTGGAGGAAAATGGCAACGTACGAGACGAAATTGTGATATTATTCATGTTATGACCAGTGAGTCGTGTCTTTCAAACCGTCTTATCCTCCCAAAATGATTTGGCTTTATCTCAAGTTAAGGTAGTGATCACGGGAGCACTCAGACGTAGGCAGATAGATAGATAGATAGATAGATAGATAGATAGATAGATAGATAGATAGATAGATGAATAGACAGATAGATAGATAGATAGATAGATAGATAGATAGATAGATAGATAGATAGATAGATAGATAGATGCCATAATTGCTTGTAGTAGGCAAATTAATGATTTGAGTGTGAAGCTTTATGCCGACTTGAAACCTGTAATGAGTTTCCAAAGCCCTCCCACATATATTTTGAATTTTGGTGTCCTTTACTTTTGCATATGGAGAAGTTATATGCTGTAGACCGAATCTTAAATATAAACTTGTATATTTTTTTGAACACGTGACCGGGTGCATGAGCGGTTTGTCTAGGTTTCAAAAAGCCTGTAACTAAGAAAAAAAATTGCCCGCAGCTTCCCTCGGGGGAACACTGAGGAGGATGCGGAGCATATAATTGGTTAACGGGGTGTTAAAGTGCGACTTACTTGGGTCGATGGCTAAATTGGTTAACGTGGTTGTGAAGTGGGGTGTTAAATTGCGACTTACTTGGGTCGATGGCTAAATTGGTTAACGTGGTTGTAGGAGGGGGTGTTAAATGAGTGAACACGTACACACGTATGCGAAAGGGCTGCGCTGGTCGAAGGGACGTCGATCATTGTGTTTGTGGATTCGTTGGAATTCATTTCACCGCGACCTTGGACGTCGACGCGCCGTACAAACCAACCGACGAGCGGCAACTGAGCGAGCGAGCGCCGACCTTGAGTATCAATACAGCGCGACGGCGCATGCACTGTCAGCTGTTGAATGTTCTCGAAGCGCGACGCCACATGCGCGTCCACTGGAGAATCAGGAGAATTGTAGATGTCGAACGCGGTGTGTAGAGGAGGAAGGGTGCACAGATGGTGGAGGAGTGAAGCGCGCGCGGTGTGTAGAGGAGGAAGGGATGCACAGATGGTGGAAGAGTGGGCGACGGCGCGACGGCGCATGCGCGCGCGTCAGCTGTCGAATGTTCGAGAAGCGGTGCGGACGGCGCGGACGGCGCACTACAAGGCGCGAGTATAAGATGCTTCCGCATCTAAAAGGTTAGTTTACAGCCTTTTAAACTGCTTGTTCAGTATTGCTCTTGAGTTTAGCGGTACGTGGGGTTGCCCGCTGTATACAGTTTTCAGCTGCTGATCCGAACGTCACATTTTGGTGGAGGCGTAATGACCTAGGTTCGTGCATTATGTGATATCGGTGCACGTTAAAGAGCACCAAATGGACAAAATTTCTGGAGCCCAGCACTACAGCATCTGTCATAATTAAAGCGTGGTTCTTAAGCGGAAGTCTTTCATAATTGCCGCAAATGCTGCTACGCAAAGAGATGATCCGCCCCATTGCGCATGCACATGCCCCCACATTGTTCCGCATATGCGCACGAACGTGCTTACGCATCCATATAAATCTGCTTACACGCAGAAAATAAAGCCAAGGCACAAATTGGCCATCGTCAAGCCCATGTATACAAAAAGCGCCGCGTAAAGGCAACAGTTACTTAAGGTTTAATTCTTCTCTAGTTGATGTCATTATTTTTTTACACGTGAGAGCGGCGTGCGGTTGCAGATACCATTCAGCAAATTAATTCCCCCCCATCCATTTAAGCCTCCCTGGCTTTGAGTTTGCGGAAAGCATTGGCTACTTGCGATGGCCGTAGGCTCAGTGTACGCAACAGCTGCGTCCTCTAAGGTCGGCCCCGCCCAACCCGTGATGGTGAGTGAGATAACTAAGCCGCTGGCCTGTGCTAGGCACATCTGTGGAGCATAAACCTTCGCGTGACTCAGACGTCGATGTTTGGCGTGTGACTCAACTCTCCGCCTCGCACTTCCCCGTCGTATTCGCCAATTTTGTAATTGTTACGAATTTGGTGGCAGTATTGCTTGTTGCTGTATAGGCTTCTTTACGTCCATGGCGTCCCGCGTTGTCGCGAAGAATTGTGACAGAGTCACGCGCACTGCCTTTGCCAAAATCGACGTTTCCTCTCGAGGGCTTTGCAAGCTTGTGCATTTATTACGCTCATTAAGCGCCACTGAAACACGAGAGTGAAACCTGCCGCACGTATCTTGACAAAGAGCTCAAAGGCCGCACGGGGCAACCTCGTTTCTTGTCGTTGCGGATGCGAGTGCGAGATGAGCACGTGATAATGACGGCGAAGAAAGAGACCGGTGTAAAGATATTCTGCGACAAAAGATTGAGAATTTCCGCGTGTATGTCGAGTGGAATGTGGAAATTCTAGAACGCATCGATAGAAGGAAACGAGAACGGATTCTCAGTGGCAGGCAACCGAAAGGATAACTGCAGTTAGTACAACCGTAAAAGTGCAAATGTGGTACAGGCAGGTTGTGTACGGGCTGGAGGACTGAAAGTTGGTAAGAGTACTCAGATGCCTCTTTCAATAACTGATTTGTTTTTGCGAAGTCAAAGTGTAAGCATGCAGGTAGGTTTTTTCTTTCTCTTTCACTGCGCGTAATGTAATCTCTTGCTATGACGTCCTGTCTATCGCGCTCAGTCCCCAGCATCGCGAAAATCGTTGCTATGTCAGCAATAGGCCCTTCATTTAGAAAAGCTGTCTGCTAGGTCGATCCCAAGTTACGAGCCCAGGAGCAGCGTGCTGGACCAAGAAGGCCTCGGAAGAAGGTTAAGTAGTTCGTTCGAATAAACAACATTATTTGAAACGCTGCGAATATTGCTTTTGCTTTAGAGATCCATTACATTTGCCTATCGTTCCAACACTCTGCGCCAATAGGACGCTTTGACAACTTATCTAGTGCAACGGCATTAGAAGAGATATCAGAACGTGCCGCATGAAAGGAAGTGTGATCTGGCGCTTGGCGCCTTTCCGAAATTATTTCAGGAATAAAATGATTATAATAATATTATTATTATTCACATTATATTTGTCATAATAATATTATATATAATATAAATATTATGATTAACTGGGGTCTTACATCCCAAAACCACCGTATAGTAATAAGAGAGGCTGTATAGTATAGAGCGCCGCAAATTTTGACCATCTGGTGTTCTTTAACCTCCACTGACATTGCACAGTACACGGACCTCTGCCATTTTGCCTCCACCAAAATGCAATTGCTAAGGCCGGAAGCGAACCCACCAGCTTGTGGTCGGCAAAGATTACAACTAGTCACAGCCTCGAAGAAGACAAGTACACTTGCCTATGAACGTCAGCTCTAGTGGTACCCCGTGTTCTCAAATTTTTCATCTCCTCAAGCTTCCATCTTCACCAGAAATTTTGTGCATAAGATTTCAACTAGGCGCAAAACGCAACAATCGATATTTCAATAGATATATCAGATGACGTTATAAAATTTCGACAGACGAATACAACTCGAATGAAGACGGCAGTACAAACATCGTCGTCTTGTCAAAGTGCCTTATAATTATTTATTGCATCATGTGGAGGCTTCGGTAAAAATCCACCACATTGATATCATCAATTTCCACTGCATTCAGAGAAGCAAGAACAAACCACAAGCGATGAAACATGCATACAGAGTATAAGAGATGTATATACGATATATTTACACGTTTTAGGCACACAGACATGAAATTTCAAACTAGAGATGTGTCCTTTATTCAACTGACTGGTATGAATAAATGTCTATCATCTGAAAGTTACTTCATATTGAGGACAAAGGGAGTACAAAAGCTCACAGCGGTTTCCAGCATACTGGAGCATTGACATGCACAGGCGTGCGCATGGTTCCTCTTCAGAAGGAGGCCAAGATTCGTGACAGTGTCCCCCCCTCTATTATGTCATTGTAAGGGCTGACTTGGGTAACGCAGCCTGCTAGTCATTTTCCAATGGCAGGCCTCGTACGTACCGCTGCTGCGGGCGCTCAACTAAATCTGCCTAATGTATAGGGTTCACTTTCGAGGGGAAGGGAGAGGCGTCGCCCCCTCTCCACCCCGCGCGAACGCCTATATTGACGAGTTACGTTTTTCGCATACCACGACACGCTAGTAATGATGACGTCGACTATCCGAGTGTTCTCATCGTGGCGCCGACTGGCGCCGACGCCTGAAAACGCTCTCACTGTTAATGCCTGGTCTTCGTCGTGCCCCGCGCCTCCTTGAATGATTTCATAAATTATCAGGACTCAAACTACAATGAAAAGATTGGCAAAAGAGCACGATCCTACGAGTGCTCGTCAGTCAACATGTCGCGAAATCATAGTGAGCTGCAGTTGTATTGTTGCAATAGCAGAAAGTGCGGAACGAGTGTGTCGTTTAGTTACACGTGCGGTACACGCCAAATTAACTTCAAGCTGTCAAAACGCGTTAACATATGATTAAACATCACTGATAACATTTAAGAGTGAGAAAACGTTTCTAGTGAATTTAAGTGCATCAGCAGACTTCTTGGTGATTGTCTAATACCAGGTTACGGCAGTCGCAAATCTCACTGGCTGGATAGGTGGCGCCACCTGGCAGTACGAAGGAGAACCTGGTAAGCACTGACTTCTTTTAGTAGAAACCTACTATATTTTAATTCTTTACTATTGGGCATTCGCTATACAGACATTCGATACACTCCTTTGCGTATACTAGAATACCGTGCACTCTGAAGTTCTTCAATATAGCTAACTGAGACACAGAAGCCAGCATAGCCAGCGCTTGCGTCAGCGGGCGCCACCTCGTAGCTGCTTGGAATAGCGTCCACTTGTTGATTGGTGCTTTGCCAAGGGTCGAAGCGAATATAATTCGCGCCGTCGCGAATCGTGGCAATCATCGGCGTCGCGCGTGGAGGGAGGGGGGACGCAGAGTTATCCGCACACATTGACACAGTCGGGAGGGAGGTGCTGTGATGGATCTTCGCCCCCATGAAGGCGAACCCTGCGCACACCTATCACGGCAATTTCAGGTTCCAAAATGTCGTATTCTGCACTTTTGTCAAAAATTTTGACTGTAATGACGGCGATGCTGGTGACAAAGCGGTACTAAACGTGTGCGGCTAGGGAAAGTAATGTTAGCTGACCCGCTGAGCCTCACGTCGCTCCTTTACATCGACAAGCGGTCAGCGCCATAAAATTTGGGTGTGGTGTGTAGGTGTCCGCTAAGAACCGCTGCTATTGCCGAAAAAAGGCGGGCTTGCCGGTCGTTTTGAATCAAGCTAGATATAGGTAACATAAATCACGAAAAGAGATAGCTATTGAATGCGAAACATTTCTCCGCGTACTGCAAGCTCTTTTGCAATCTATCAATATACGTATCTCTATATCTGTCAAACCATATATCTATCTATCTAACCGCTTACGTCTGGGTGCTCTTGTGGCCAACCCCTAACTTGTCGTCAACCGAAATTAGTATGGGAAGGTAAGATATTTTGACGTATATGGCGCCTGGCCAAGACATAAATAGTATCACTATCCTGTCACGTATTTTGCCAAACACTTTCCACCAGGCAGTGGCGCGTACCCGCGGGGGTATGTGCCACTGGTATGCCAGTATATACGTGCCACAGGTGATTGACATTTAGTATCTACCTAGGAGCGGGACATCACACATGGGGTAATTATAACGCGCGAGTATTAAGAAATAGCTGACATCGGTGGTGTTGACCTGACGAATGCAGAAATAAGTGTCATAGTCCCAGCAGGAATCGAATCCCAGCGTTCCACGTGGCAATAAAGTATTCTGTCACATAGCGATGCCAGGGCTCGAAACTGCTCATTAATTACACCGCCAGGGGTTAATTCCCTCTTTCCCCACCTCGCTCGAGCAAAACTTCTGAACAATAAATAAAGTTTATTCATTCACTCATTCGCATGTTCATGGAACGTCAATTGCAGTTGTAGAGTTGGTTGTCCAACTTCATAAACAATACATATGTATTCCTATGATACAATGCTCACGCCCGGTTAATGTCAATTGTATTTAAGTGTCATCCACTGAAGTTGAATAATGTAGCAGTGTGTAGGGCTATCATCCCCGCGAGCCTCAGTGCTTCATATCAGCTTATCGCTTCCGGTGTTGCTAATACTCATGTTCCTGTTGGCATCATTGCTCAAGAACAAACAGGTGGGTAAAAAAACATCTTAAACTGTTTAACATATGTCAGTGCATTGAACATTCCTACATATATTTAGCGTCATTTCATAACGTGTCAGTATATGGGAAAAAATCTAACAGGGTCACCTCCCTCGGCATGTTTCTGATAACGTCGATTCCCAGGGTACGTGAAATCTGCCGAATTTTTTTATCTCCCTGTTGCACTTTTGGATCGTGAATCGCAACTAAGTGGTTGATAACTAGTTGTGGATGCAAAAACCTTGGCGTGCGTAAATTTGATGGCAGTGCAGCTTTAACCTCAGCTTCAAGACGATTGAAGTTTGCCATGAAGTCACTGATTGGCCAGCCACGCACTTAGAGAGGCCATGCAGCTATTAGACGTTGCATTTCCGTTCCTATGGGTTCCTAGTTGTGTATAGATGTGCCATGACGCTGAAATAGACGTTATTGTAAGATTGATAAAGATATTTGATTAGCTTGCTGATAAGCTGTGTTTAACAAAACTTTTGACAGGGATTCCGCATTTACAATAACATAGTACGGCGTGTCGAGGTAATAACCTGTAATAAATAGTCACGTACGCAAGTAGTAGCACATTGTGGTATGCTCAGTAGTAACTACAGTTTTACAGCGAAACCAGTTCTGAGATCTCAACTCGGGTCACGCGCAGCTGTCCGCCACCGTAGCCGCCGCCGCTGCCAGTGTCCGTAACCACATCGCGCGAAATTTGAAAATAAAACCTAGCGTCAAGAACACAGTGGGGCTCGAACCTGGGTCCGATGGGTGCCAGCCCAGTATAGTACCATTGATCCACACTGGTACATGAGACTAGTTGGCCAACTTGCTTTAGGTAGGCTCGATGTCGGGAAATCAATTGCAAGAATGCGACTTAGAGAGTGTTTTAAAACAGCGAAAGAACAACCAGTCGTCGCAGAATGCAAATAGCGAAACGAGCGGGACATCCGATGCTCCAACTCGTTACAAAAGCTCGTTCTTGTTTCCTCTTTAGCTGTGGCACATAACACTTCGGCCATAATTCCTCATCGTCGTCAGTCACTTCATGGACAATTGGCACAAAACTCCTTGCAAGTGTTTAGCGGATACCACGCTTCTCAGGAGAATGATAAAAAATAGCATAGCGAATAGCGGCCTACTACCCCCAAAAACTTTATTATTAAAGTTCTAGAGGGTATCGAGCAAGTGTGCTGGAAGTAGTTGCCCAATGAGTGTTTTGAAAAGCTCTGAAAGTCTTTTGCTGTGACTGTGCTACGCCTTCTGCGCAGGCCTGGCGTAATTTTTTTATTACTGCTCATATATTTCAGTGGCTGTAACATGCCAGCAACAAATTGTGAAGTTACATGAGGGTAGCAAGTTTAGCAGTTACTAACTTTCTGCTGCCTTTTTTTTTCAAGAGGAGGGAGTTTAGTGAACTCGATCACAGCTCCTTCTTTGGCAGTAATGTAGAAGTTTTCAGCATAAAATACCTGCATATTTATATGGCATGCAAGCTCACGGGTGCCTTGAAGCAAAGCACGACTGTTCCTTTGATGTAAGGGCAGGTTATACATGTTAAGTGATTTAATTTATAAGTGCAGTTCTTCATCTGCAGGGACGCCTTAAATATCAAGAAATGAAGTTCACTGAAAAGCACTGACGCGTGGCCAAACTGACGCTTACTTTATTTCAACCAAAAAGCGGGTCTCAGTGGATCCTGTGTGCGACGTCTAGTTATGCGACTGCGTCAATTGGAATCGGCACTTGAACATAGTCAACGCACTGACCAGCAAAACGGATAAGGTCGCACTTCTGAAACTGGACGATGTTTAGGTCTGAACTTTCAACCATTAAATAGAGTCTGAGTGTAGGTGGGCCCGCGGGTATTGCGAAGAACACATTTAATACTGCCGCGTACTAAGAAAATGGTGGGTGCACCAAACACAAGCACTTCTTCAGAATATTTCCCGCTATACGAAACGCTTGGATTAGAAGGTGGAGGGAGGTTCAGCATTACATAAATCGCTTATGTCAATCTCCTTTCTTTTGTTTTCTGTATGGAACATTTTTAAAGCTTTAACATTCGGGTATCTTTCAAAATTAATAATAACCATGACATTTATATGTGGGTTTTTTTACGTACCAAAACCACGATATGAATATGAACGACGCCGTAGTGGAGGGCTCCGGAAATTTTGACCATTTAGTGCAATATGCGCTGACATTGCACATTACGCGGGGTTCTATGATATTTCCTTCATCGAAATGCGGCCGCCGCAGCTGGGATCAAACCCACGTCCTTCGGCACAGCAGCCGAGCACCCTATAGCCACTGCTCGCCGTAGCTGTCCCTGACAAAACTAAGATAAATAAAACAAATATTAGCTGCGGATATGTACCCCACCGAACGCCTGAAGACCAAGAAATAACAAACGTAAATTAAGGAAAAGCATGTGTGCAAGAAGCACAGTAGAGCAGGTCCAGATACTAAAATAAAGTCGTGGCGAAACGTGGTCAGCTGCATCAAAAGCCGGCGGGCACCTATTGAGCGTGGCGTGATCTGCGCGACATTGGCGATTGCGCTCACGTGCCGACCGCCGCTTAACTCCCACGTGTCGTCGACATCCCCGCCGCTTTCGTCGCCTGAGAAGCTCAGTGCCGTCTCCGCGTAGTACGACCCGGCTGATGGCCTTGCGAGCGTTGGCGCGCAAGGTAGCAGAGAGGAGGGGCCAATACGGTAGGTAAGCTGAGTCTAAGAGAAAGAAATGATAGCAGCGTAAGACGCTCGGAAGGCCACTCTTTGACCCTTTCTCGCTCCTCAGCTTACGCAGCAACCGCTCTCTCCTCCACGCCACTCTCCGGAGACTGTCGGAAACTGCATCGGTAGCTTTGGCTTCCAAACGCAGTGGGCTCACTTTCAGCTAGGTATTGCAGTTCCCGCCGGCTGCCCTCCTTTCCTTCGCCTTTCTCCGGTTTTATAAGCCGAACGCGTTTCGCCGGCGCTGTCGCTTTTCAGAACAAGAACGTGTCGTTGCGTGTGGTTTCGCCGCTGCTCCTAGCGGCCCGACCTTCAAGACGTCAGGTCCGCCGCCACCCCTGCTCCGATCGCCCGCGGTGCTACTAGGGCAGGCGCGTACGCGAGGAAAGATGCTAATCGCGGATCGGGTGACTGCGCTGTCTGTCTACAAGATTCCCTTGAACAGCCCTTTTTAGAATGAGAAGAGGGGGTCGTAAGAGTGGCACATACCTATTTTTGAGCAATAAATGGGATGAGTTAAGATCTTCTGAATGAGAGTGCAAAGCATGCATGGAAAGGTAGAGAAAAATATCCGCAAGAAATTAGTCAAAGAGTCGTAATAAGAATTTATTGTACAGTTTACATCTGTTGGCTCCACTGACGTATGGCAGATAAAAACACACAGGAAGGGAAGGCGATGTCTTGCTATGTACGTAGGCTATTCGACTGAACTGAACAGCAAATAAGTACTATCGGCTTCAAGTGAAACACGAACAGCGGCAAGCATTAACTATCCCACGTAGTCATCTATAATGGCAGCCGCTCATATCTGATTTGGCAGCGCTAGGCCATCCCACAATAGATAGCTTGCACTGTTGTCACTAAAACACGTAGTAGCACGTTGCATCACCGGCATGGTGGAACGGGAACATTGTATGTCACTGATGTCACATTGGTGTTACTATTGCATCACACCCTGGTTCCTTCGTTGTGTATGCACCGACCAAATAAGACAGCGACATCGTCATCACACTGAAGCAGGTGAATCACTACGCGATTAGGCTGCCTTGATGTCTCCTAATCCGCCACGCTCGAGCCATATTTCGGGGCCATGATGTCATAGGCAAGCTAAGAATAGTATGATGTTCTCGTTTTAATTCTAGTTGTGGTATTCCTGTGGAAGGAGGAGGACCAATAAACGTTTATTCACGAAAAGGTATAGCGGTGTAAGTCCCGTTTCTATCCTGTGTGGGAGATCTCCTTACTTCAGAAACCCTTTTTCTTTTGCTGCTTTCTTGGTCCTGGCGACGAGACGTCATTGTTGGTCCAGGTCTACCGAGGCGAGCTTGGCCTCCCACGTTAGTTTGCTTCACTGGCGTCAAAGATATAGGGCATGGACATGCAATGGTCACGTGGGCCAAGGTGTCAAGTACACCACAAATTGGGCACGACATTCGTGTAATGTTGGGTACAGTCTTTCTATTAGTATACCATGTGTGTAAGTGTTGCCCTGAAATCTTCTCATTTGTGTGCTGTCCTCTTTGTTAAGTTTTGCATTTGGTGGTGGGTACTACCTGCGTTGAAAGATGCGATATGCAGTATTTCAGGATAGTATATGAACACGGATGTATATGAATACATAAGAAAGGAGATGACAAGGACTTGAAGAATTACAGGCCGATCAGCTTGCTCTCTGTAGTATACAAGCTATTTACAAAGGTAATTGCTAACAGAGTAAAGAAAACATTAGAATTCAATCAACCAAAGGAACAAGCAGGATTTCGAACAGGCTACTCAACAATTGACCACATTCATACTATCAATCAGGTAATAGAGAAATGCTCAGAGTATAACCAACCACTATACATATCCTTTATAGATTACGAGAAAACGTTTGATTCAGTAGAAATATCAGCCGTCATGCAAACACTGCGGAATCAGGGCGTAGATGAAGTATATATAAACATTCTGGAAGAAATCTACAGGGGACGAACTGCTACCGTAGCGCTTCATAAAGAAAGCAACAGAATACCAATCAAGAAGGGTGTAAGGCAGGGGGACACAATTTCCCCAATGCTATTTACCGCGTGCTTACAGGAGGTTTTCAGAAGCCTAGAATGGGAACAGTTAGGAATAAGAGTCAATGGAGAATACCTTAGTAACCTGCGCTTCGCCGATGACATTGCATTGCTGAGTAACTCGGGGGACGAATTGCAACTCATGATTACGGAGTTAGACAAGGAGAGTAGAAAGGTGGGTCTTAAAATTAATCTGCAGAAAACGAAAGTAATGTACAACAACCTCGGCAAGGAGCAGCGCTTCGAGATAGGTAATAGCGCACTTGAAGTTGTAAAAGACTATGTCCACTTAGGGCAGGTAATAACCGCAGAGCCGAACCACGAGATTGAAGTAACTAGAAGAATAAGAGTGGGGTGGAGCACATACGGCAAGCACTCTCACATTATGACAGGTAGATTACCACTATCCCTCAAGAGGAAGGTATATAGCAGCTGTATCTTGCCGGTACTTAGCTACGGAGCAGAAACCTGGAGACTTACAACGAGGGTTCAGCTTAAATTGAGGTCGACGCAGCGAGCAATGGAAAGAAAAATGGTAGGTGTAACCTTAAGAGACAAGAAGAGAGCAGAGTGGATTAGGGAACAAACGGGGGTTACGGATATCATAGCTGAAATCAAGAGGAAGAAATGGACATGGGCAGGGCATGTAGCGCGTAGACAGGATAACCGATGGTCATTAAGGGTAACTGACTGGATTCCCAGAGAAGGGAAGCGGGTTTGGGGGAGACAGAAGGTTAGGTGGGCAGATGAGATTGAGAAGTTTGCGGGTGTAAATTGGCAGCAGCAAGCACAGGACCAGGTTAACTGGCGGAACATGCGAGAGGCCTTTGTCCTGCAGTGGACGTAGTCAGGCTGATGATGATGATGATGATGATGATGATGATGATGATGATGATGATGATATGAACACGGACTCATCTTCCTTGGACGCCTTCCTGGCGTCTGTATAGTATGGAAAGCGATGGCCTGGTAAGCGTGATCGTGTGCCTCATTTTCTCCAGCCTCTTGTGCCCGGAAACCCATGTCAAGGGAAATCAGAGTGCTTCGCAAATCTACATCTTCAGTGCTTGCGAGTATGTGAAAACTACAGGTGCGTCCAAGCCCGTGGTATTGGCTGGGGTGATTGCTGCCTCTTGCGCAGTTTCTGTGGTTTCTGGGCTTCGGGCGCGAACAGTGACAGATGCAAGCTCTATGTAGTGGAAACCAACTACGCTCAAAGCGGTCGCGTCTCTAGGTGTGAATACTACGCTGTGTCTGTATATCTGGCATCCACATCCAGGCCGTGATTTTGCCGTGGAAAATTCACTTGTGCGTGCCTTCAATTCTTCCAATGTGTCGGGTGCACGCTGGGTGGGATCATCCAATGCAGAAAGATTCGCCGATGCTTAGCAGAAATCAGTCTTTTCGGTCTGTGTCTATGTTTGCTATCATGGTTTCACCGCAGTTCAGCCGTTGAAACCCTGATCTTTGAGTGGGAGCGAGCTTTTGCCATTCTATTTGACTAGCCTCGCAATTCCTCTCAAATATTGGTCATGCCTATCCTGAGAAGTTTTGCCGTGGAAGTTGGGAGCACCAAAGCGGCATTGGCGGGCTTAAAAATTGTGGTGTTTAGCTTCCCTAGCTTTGCATTCTTCAGAGCGAGGTGGGGAGTGGTGTACGTTATTTGACTACTGAGGAGAGCTTGCATAACACGCAGCCAGGGATAATGAGTATTAAAAATACAGGTACCTGAGATAATATCTTAGATACTCCTTGGTTATCTTGCATCTGTATCGTGATATGTCTCGCAAGGTGCGTATCTGTACTGCCATTACACTGGATATTGTATCGGGTACCTTAGGATACAAAATACTGCGCTCACATACTATACAGTGTGAAACATTATTCACTGAATAAACTCTACTGTTCAAGCAGTGGAGCCACTTAGCCACCTGAATAAAACCAAGAGCAATGACATCATTTTATCTTTTTGTCTGACTCAGTCAGGGAAGGCAATAAGCTGGGCGCGTTTTTTTGGTGAAGCAGAGCAACACGACATAGCTCACGCAGTATTGACAGGGACAGAGTTCGCATGCTTGCTCACGTGCCTTTTTTGTGTTTGTTTTCAAGATTTCTTCCCTTTCTAGTTGGACCACAGCCACGACAGCCTTAGCCACTTGCAAGCGTCGCGTACCACTCTGGGTGCGGAGAATACCACTTAAATTCTGATACCACTCTGCATCGTGGACAGCATTATCAGAAGTAATGCTGTTTCTAATAGAGCAAACACTTACTTATCAGACGACACCTTGGCGTATACCATGCCGCTTTTTTGCAGCTGTTTCTATTCTACGAGCTGTTGAAATTATATAATGTGGTTGCTACCGCAAGTTCTTTCTCAGTTTTCCTTCTGTTGCATCCCGTACGTAACCTTGTGCTCAAATAGCTTTTGTTTTCCGGTTTTGTGAATGCAATATGCCTTTTGTAAAGTAGAGCTAACATGAGCTTTTGGTTTTACCTTTATATTTATTTGTCTGCTTTATTTTTGATACTAATTGCACATTTATGCTCACTTGAGTATACTCCTATGCAAAGGTGATTTGGGAAACAGATATTTAATTATACGGACGTGTGCATTACACCACACCAAACACTGACAGCAACACACTACACCAAACAATAACGGAAAAGTAAGTAGTCATCCTAAATCTCTTAGAAAGGGTATTTGAGAAACATTGCTATGTCAAATGGGCCATCTGCTATGAGCCATTTCTTTAGAGCGTCTAAACGAGTCATCAGAGGCAATTTTTGATAGGCACAAATTTTTTTTCGTCTTATCTTAACAGGTAATTTGACGACACGTCATGCTTAATTTCATGCTTAATAGTCGAAGTAGAGAGCCTTCATGTGCGCGTTGCCTTCGTTTTAAAAACGGATGGGGCACACACGTGAAGGCTCCCTTTGTCTTAGCTATTAGTGGGGCCACCTGTATCATGCATCTGAACTTATTGCCCACGAATGCTTGAAACGATAGCTCCCCTATTAAGTATAAGTGTTTCCCTTTTTTAGTCATCCCTGTTTTTTACTACTACTAATTGCCAGGTAATCGTATTTATATGCGGCAATAGTGTCCCGCGATTATTTGCGCAAATATGCATGCTGTTAAGCACTATTATTTCTTTTTTTAGTGTGATAGGGTCTACGACATAAAAAAAAAAACTTTTGACCACTCGGCGAAAGCAACCCAAAATGTTTTGTTAGCTTCGAGATTGTCTCAGATTCTGCTACTAAAATTACGCACAAATCCGGCTCAGGCGGACGCTTATTAACGGAAGCGAATGCTAGAGGCGAATGCTAGAGGCTCATGTACTCTGATTTGATTCCACGTTAAAGAACACCGTGGTCATATTTCCCGGAGCTCTGCACTTCTGCCTTCATCATAATCATATCGTAGTTTGAGGAAGTAAAGGCTCAAGAATTATTACTCAGATTGTGAGCATTACGCGTACTCTTGGTCATTCGCAAGCTTACGCTTGCAGCAGCGATAACACTGGAAGGTGCGATCACTGCTGTATAGATAGAGGAATCGTTCTGTCAATGATCAGATTACCTAAGGACAACAACACTTAGTGCCGCTACTAGAGTACAGTGCACTTTGCTTGTACTTGAAGTTACTTAGTTTTTTGAGCACAGGTTAGCTTATTAGTGAGTTGCATTTTTACCACAGCGACATTGAGGTTTTTTTTTTGTCTGCAGCATGGGACAATGCAAAACTTGTGAGGCGTTTCTGAGGTGCACATGTTCTGTCGCTTAAGCAAATTTTTGAACTTTAGAGGGTATATGATAACGAATGGTTTACGCCAGCAGACAAGAATAAAAAAGTAAGAGCAGCTTTGTGCGGTTTAAGTAGGCCTATACACAATGTTCCACAAAAATGTCGCTACCAGCGTTATTGCTGCTGTACAACGGTAGTTCGACATCGCAAAACGGTCTTTTATGGACAAGGTGAAACTGCTCACCAGTATTTGCGAATACATACGAAGGCTTCTTATCGAAGCTCGTGTGATTAGATGGCAATCGCTGGCTGGTCGCCAAGCTCAGCAGCGACGACCGTCAATTACAGAAGCGACAAGCAAGAACCACTGTCAGCGAAGTGTCTGCAGAGCTGTTCTTTTAAGCAGCTCAATCAAACCGTGATAAGCTTTTTCACAACTGAACTAACTTACATTGGGACTGCCCCGCCGCGGTGGTCTAGTGGCTAAGGTACTCAGCTGCTGACCCGCAGGTCGCGGGTTCAAATCCCGGCTGCGGCGGCTGCATTTCCTATGGAGGCGGAAATGTTGTAGGCCCGTGTACTCAGATTTGGGTGCACGTTGAAGAACCCCAGGTGGTCAAAATTTCCGGAGCCCTCAACTACGGCGTCTCTCATAATCATATGGTGGTTTTGGGACGTTAAACCCCACAAATCCATTTATCCATCCATACATTAGGACAAAATTCTTCGACATACCGACAAACATTTCATTAAAATCAAATTGGGCACAAATCAGAATTTTTCAAGCCGTCATTTTGCGCACATGCGTTGGCTACTAGATTGGAGGTTGTAGAACTACAAATTTGCGAATGCATCAAAATATCTTAAGATACAATTGGTGAATATCGTATCGCAATACAGTTTCAAAGTATCTTTGCCCCGCCCAGCACGCAGCGTGTCTTGCTGTTTCAGGCCGCCTCTACTGTTTGCGATTCTCCGTACGGAATATGTCAACTGTAATGGCGTACGCTGCATTACATATCTATTGTTGAGGGAGTACGGCCGTCCGTGGCCCGTCTTTGTGGAAGGAAAAAAATTAAATTATTAGAAAAATAGAAAGACCAAGTGTGTTCTGCACGATACGCTAGCCACAATTATCACCATTTCCCAATTTGAAAAGAAGTGAAAATATCACAGCTAAGGGGATCGCATGGGGCTGTAAATCTTGTTGTGTGCGCCCTTGAGTAGTGATGGCAGGACAGCGCGCAGAAATCCTTGGTACTGAATGCTACCATTCACATTTAATTTGACGCCAAAAGTATATCGGGGACATACACCAATGCGCGCGTTTGGGACTCCCAATCAGAATTGTTATAGGTGTTCGCATATACAAGGCATTTTTAATAAACCAGAAGAACAAGGTGTTCTTGAACGCAACTGATCACAACGGACCCACTTGCTACTGACAATGTGGTTTGGCCAGGCCCAAGTATTTCTTTCAAGGGTACTTATTTCATTAAAAGACCTGATATCTACCATGTCACTGAACTATACATAGCGCACTATCGTCGATATGTACTCGTAAAATTTAGATTTGTCTCTAACAGAGTGAGACATTTTATTTCTGCTTTATTAGTTCGTAACAGTAGCCTAATAGCAGAGAGTGTACGATATAGAAATATTATGCGACCAATTTAACGACGTTCTCGTGGTTCTAGTGGTGCCATAATTTATTACATGAAAGCAATGAAGAAGACTGAACTTTTACAGGAAATGGTCTTTCCTGGCAGAAGGCTGAGCATTCTGTTCGGTCGATAGCGTTTTTTTTTCATCTGTCATCAATTGGATACTTGAAAAAAAAAATGCTCCAACTCTCCTTCTCCTTAGCTCTTTTTATGCCACGCCGTTTCCTATCACTTCGTCGTCTTCAAGAAATAGATTGGTAAACAATATGTTCGATTTAGTTGTTTTTTCTTTAAAATGTACTGGCTGGGAGCAGAAGAAGTTCGTGCTGAACTCCAAATGAAACAATAGGACATGCAGAAGTTGTAGATTTAGCCACTTATTCTTCGTATTCCAGGTTTGATTTAAAACCCACCATGGTGGTCTAGTGGCTAAGGTACTCGTCTGCTGACCCGCAGGTCGCGGGTTCGAATCCCGGCTGTGGCGGCTGCATTTCCGATGGAGGCGGAAATGTTGTAGGCCCGTGTGCTCAGATTTGGGTGGACGCTAAAGAACCCCAGGTGGTCGAAATTTGCGGAGCCCTCCACTACGGCGTCTCTCATCATCATATGGTGGTTTTGAGACGTTAAACCCCCCAAATCAATCAATCAATCATGGTTTGAGTTAAGCATCACGTTCTTTCCTGATTACAATCTCGGCCTCTTCTTCCCCTTTTCCGCTTTCAAAAATCAAAAATACTTTTTGGAATAACAGAACGATAGGAGAGCAACTAGGACAAGGTTGAAGCGATTGCGGTTATGCTTGCTGAAGTGGTTGCGATTATCGATACCCTGCTTTCTTATATTTAGCTGGCTCAGTTTGATTCAAAACAGGTTCAAGATTTGGTCCACTTTTTCTTTCAAAACGGCCTTGAAAAGTTCAAGTTACAATCAGATGATGCGACATCTTGATTCCAAGTGCTCTAAATGTGAAAAATACGTTGGCGTGCTTCACGTTGCCGTGACGTTTGGCCAAATTTGGGTTCTTGCGTTTAGTCCTTTGAAAAGAAAAAAATGAATATTTGTAGAATAAAGGTTAGTTATGAATGCGTGCCTGCGCTTGACGCACGTTTCTTTTACGTTACACTTAAGCGAGGTTACAAAATGGTGGATTTGGCTGCTTGGCTACACCAACTATGCCAAGAAGCTATTTTAGACAGCAATGCACACACACCGTTACTGCAAGGTTTTCTTGGCAACACGCCCAAAGATCTGTGTGAAATTTGACAGGATCGTACATTTGCTTTTCTCCAGGGCATTTCAATGCAGCTTGCGGGGAAGTAAGCTCCACCGCCATGATGACTATGAAAAATCTTGCTCGCGACGTCCAGGCTTGTAAGGCGCGTAGTAGCCAGCTATTTGAATATGTTAATCTTTATGTGTGCCTACGATGTGGGGTGCTGCCTATGGCATACGCTTTGTCATCATATAATTGTGCCTTTCTTATTCGGCTAAATTATCTGTTTTTAAGCAAGTAACGAAGATCTTTTTCTCCCAGGACACTTGTACTTATTAGGGGCGAAACTCCTTATGCCGTGGGTCGTGCGTCCGCGATGTATGTAGTAGTAGCAGTAGTAGTAGTAGTAGTAGTAGTAGTAGTAGTAGTAGTAGTAGTAGTAGTAGTAGTAGTAGGTAGTCACCTCTAGTTTGGCTCTTGGAATGTCCGCTGGCAGACGGTACTCATATAGGATGAATAGATCATGGACAGATGTGAGATAGTGGCACTTGGAGTACTCACTAGATGGACGTACAGACTGACGCACGAACGGACAGACGGACAGACAGATGCATGGACGGCCAGATGGACGGACGCATGGATGGACGCAAAGATGGACGCACAGATGTCTGGACGGACGCATGGACAGGCACATGAATGGACGCGCGGACAGCCACACGGACGCACGCACGCAAAATTGCACGGATGAACGCATGGATGGACGCCCCACCAGATAAACATTCATATATGGTAAGCGGAAACCACATTTGGTGACATATATGCTTATATGTGGCCATATATAATTTCTATACGTGCTATATATGGCATTTTCGTAAGGGCGAAAGCAAGAATGTACAGAAGGACGCTTCGCTCACTCGTCATCATTCAATCCGTAGATATACTGTAATTTTTATGTATATTCTTCGCACTCTCAAAACCTAGAGATGGAAATACTGAAAACTGAATATTCCTTTCAAAGGGGATTATAGCCGGTATTTCATACATTTAAAAATGAACGCTCAGCTTTACTTTTTGAAAATTCGCGTGGAGTTTTAACGATGACCATTGGTTACAGTGGTCGGCTGCTGACCAGGAGGTTGCAGGTTTGATCTCAGATGCGGAGGTCTCATGGGGGTGGATGAAGATTGGTAGAGGACCCTGTACTGTTCGGTGTCAGTGCACGTTACATAACACTAGAACGTCCATATTTCGGGAGTCATTTACTCGGCGTCGCTCAGAACGTTCCTATTTCGGGAGTTTTTCTTATATTCTCGCTCATATTGTGTCATGCTTTTGAGTGACAAAATCCCAGTTGTTAGTGTCATCACGTTTTTGTTTTGCAGCTAATGCAGATTATTGTTGAATTCAGAAAGAAATTTGGCCACATATACCTGCTTGCTTCTCGCCAAAAGTCGAAAAAAGTGAGCCTTCGGCTCCTGTACTACATGAGTGCTAGGGCATGTCTTGTAGAGTTGGCTGTATTTCATCAAGCGGTCAATTATGTTTCTCTTGCTTGAGACAGCACCTTCTCTATACTGAATCGTCTGCATCTGGCTGACATTGATAAAGTAGAGCAGACACTGCGTGATATATAGACGCCATCTGGCAGTGGTATCGGGAAACATGACCTTTTGCCTAACCAATGCCATCTAGATAACTTCAGGCCGGCTCACTGTGGCTGCATTGGCCTCTGACGTCACTGCATTGTGACTGGCGTGTTTCGCTGCACAGACGTGCCTACGCTTGCTCTCGTCGCTCCACAAACAAGGATTGGCAAGCCCGACGAACATTTTCGTGGCGTGCTGGTGTACGTTTTGGAGACTCGAGGAGACTGTATTTTTCTGTGTCCATGAACTGCAGCGTTAATATGTGATGTATTTTGTGCACTGAGTATTCGCAATCTGTACGGCTGCAAATCCGAACGGTTGAACGATGCTGCATTGCGAATTGTGGCAAAGGGACCGAAGTTGCAAGTGTTCAGGTTTCCTAAGGACAACCGAAGAAGAAAATTGGAGTGTGTTGTTCGTTAAGCCAACGTCGACATTCGTTTTCTTCGTGACCTGAAGGTACGTGTGTCCGTACTACATATTTCTAATTGGTTCCAATGGCCGCATATCTACTATGTTCTGTTCTTGCTGTAAGCCCTGAGATTAAATAATAAACGCGCGTGGCAGAACATTTTCAGAACAGGTGTTTTTGTGCAAGGTTCGTAAACATATTGCTCTTGGTGATTAGCGCCGCGGACTTGTATTACTTTTGTTCATTAGATTGATAAAAATGGACGGATGGACTTGATGCATCGGTTTTGTGCAGAATATTTTTTTTGCCGGTCTTCATACCACTTTGTTGTGGTCAGCACCTTAGGATAATATGTTTAGGATAGATGCGTGTAGACACTTACGGCAAAGCGCTTTCTTGAATGGTTTTCAGGTGTGATTTCTACTTCAAGCTAGAATATTTAAGAACTACTACCTAAATATACTGATCTAAGAACTGAAAGTAAGGTAGAAGCGCCCAAGAGGCCACACGGTTTATTATTAATACGTGTAGAGTTGAAGTAGCCGTTGCAGACGCCATAGGCAAGTGCGACACGATCGGTTCTGAGCCCGAGACACTTGAACCTTTTCAAATTTAGAAGCTTCCTTTAGTTGACACTGGCACCAACACGTATGTAACACTAACTCCCGGCGGCGAAAGCACCGTCTCGGTGCATCGGATTATTGAACGTGAAGTAGGGCTTTAGGCGGGAAACATTCAGTCTCAGTAGCTGATGAGTTGGACGAAGTCGTAGGAGTTAGCGGCGAGATCTCGTATGTGACTTCAATAACTCGGCGAAGAACTCGGTAAGGCCCAACGTAGCATGGCAGGAGTTTTTCACTCAAGCCAACGCGACGCGAAGGTAGCCAGAGCAAGACCAGGGAGCCAGGGTTGAAACTCACATCGTGGTGGTGAATGGCACTTTTGGTTGGCCTGAGATGCCAGAAGTAGATCACGGGCAACGTGACGTGCCATCGCCGCGCGAACGATGGCGTCGTGAGCGTAAAACGTGGTTGAGTTTGCCTCAGAAGGAAGTAGTGAGTCGAGAGGCAAGAGCGGGTCACGGCCATACAACGGCTAAAACGGAGAATAACCAGTAATGTCGTGACGGGGTGAATTAAAGGCAAACGTCACGAATGGTAACGTGCAGTCCAAATCCAGGTGATCCTCAGACACGTGCATGGATAACATGTCCGTGAAGTACGGTTCAAGCGCTCAATAAGTTCATTTGTTTGTGTACGGTAAGCTGTGCTGAACTTGTGAGACGTTGCAGAAGAGCGGAGAAGGTCATCGACAACTTTAGAAAGGAAACATCGACCTCTATCAGTCAGCAGCTGACGTGGGGCACCATGGTGTAAGATGACTTGATAGAAAAGAAAGTCAGCGACATTGGTTGCAGAACTGGTAGGAAGGACTCGCGTAATGGCATAATGTGTCGTATAATTAGTCGCTACGGCCACCCACTTGTTACCCGTAGATGACGTCGGGAAAGGACCAAGGAGGTCCAGGCCGACACGAAAGAATGGTTCGCTGAGAATAGCTCTGGGCTGAAGGTACCCAGCAGGAGAAAGAGAAGGCTTTTCCGGCGTTGGCAGAGTTCACAGGAAGTGACGCAGCACCGAACCGAGTGGTATAGGCCAGGCCAGAACAAACGTCTGTGCACACGATCATAAGTTCGGTAAACACCAAAGTGGCCAGCGGTGGGAGGTTCGTGTAATTGCAAAAGAATAGTTGGATGCAAATGCTCAGGAACGAGGAGCAGTTCAGCACCATGTGGTGTCATATTGCGTCAATATAAAGTACCGTCATGCAGAACAAACATACGTAGGGAGCCATCCCGTGGTGTTGAAGTGAGGCATTGTATAAGGGATCGCAAGTATGGGTCGTGGCGCTGCTCATTGGTGACGAGCCCCGCCGCGGTGGTCTAGTAGCTAAGGTACTCGGCTGCTGACCCGCTGGTCGCGGGATCGAATCCCAGCTGCGGTGGCTGCATTTCCGATTGAGGCGGAAATGTTGTAGGCATGTGTGCTCAGATTTGGGTGCACGTTAAAGAACCCCTGGTGGTCGAAATTTCCGGAGCCCTCCACTACGGCGTCTCTCATAATCATATGGTGGTTTTGGGACGTTAAACACCACAAATCAATCAATCATCAATCAAGCTCATTGGTGACGCGTACGAAATTGCTGAGTGACAAAACACAGATATCTGAATCAGTTTCGGCGGTGTCATGTAGGTCGACGGGATAACGGTAGAGGATATCGGCGTCCTTGTGTAGCCGCCAAGACTTGTAAGACACTGAAAATGTGTATTCTTGGAGGCACAAAGCCCGGCGACCAAGGCGTCCTGTAAGATATTTGAGTGAGGAGGGCCAACATACGGCGTGATGGTCTGTTGCCACAGGGAAATGGCGTCAAAACAATACGTCGGAGGTGAAACTTAGCAATGGCCCATACAAGGGATAGGCATTCACGTTTTGTGATTGACTAGTTGCGCTCTGGGGCTGAAAGAAGGCGGCTAGCATAAGCGATTACACAATTGAGCTCTTCCTGTCGCTGGGACAAAATAGCGCCAATACAATGGCCACTTGCATCCGTACGGACTTCCGTGGGAGCAGATGGGTCAAAATGGCCCAGAATGGGCGGATTTAAAATGCGACATGTAAGAGTGAAAAATGCCTGAGCTTGCTCAGGTCTCCAAGTGAAAGGGCTGTCTTTTTTAGGAATACCAGTGACAGGACGAGCAATCGCTACGAAGTTCTCAATAAAGCGTCTAAAATAATAACAAAGCCCCAGGTCACTTCGGACATCAGAAGGGGTACTAGGAGTTGGAAACTCACAGACTGCACGCACTTTGTCGGTATCAGGCTGAATGCCAGTAGCGTCCACCAGGTGACCGAGAATGCGTAAGTGACGATGGCCGAAATGACATTTCGCAGAATTCAGCTGTAGGCCCACTCGTCGGAAGACGTCAAGGATGGACGAGAGCCATTCGAGGTGGCTGTTGAAAGCTGGTGAAAAAACAATAACGTCGTCGAAATAACGCAAGCATGTGGACCATTTAAAACCACGTATAAGAGAGTCCATCATGCGTTCGAAGGTGGCCGGGGCATTACATAGTCCGAAAGGCATCACTTTGAATTGGTAGAGACCGTATGGAGTGACGAACACTGTTTTCCCGTGGTTTCTGTCATCGACTGCAATTTGCCAGTAGCCAGAACGTAAATTGATCGTAGAGAAATAACTGACACCGTGTACGCAGCCTAGTGCGTCATCAATACATGGAAGTGGGTAAACGTTCTTCTGGTGATCTTGTTCAGATGACAATAATCAATGCAGAACCTCGAGCTATTGTCCTTTTTTACTAAAACCAATGGGAACGCCCATTGACTGGAGGAGGGCTGGATAATATCCTTGGACAGTATTTTCTCGACCTCTGTTCGTATGACGTGACGTTCTGCCGCCAACACTTGATAGGGATGCCTATGGATCGGCAGAGCGTCACCAGTGTAGATCGGATGAGTAACGATATATGTTTGACCTTGTGGGCGGTTGTCGAAATCAAATATGTCTTCCTAGGACATAAAAACGCGACGGAGCACGTCACCGTAAGAACGTCGTAGGTGAGGCGCTATCATTTTGGTGAACTTCCCGTTAGATGGCATTATCGGGGCCGAAGGCGGAGCAAACGCAGATGGCTGTTCATAGCTCAGTTCACATACTCCGGAGTGGTCCAAAGGGGACAACACAGCAAGCGATACGCCCTCAGGGAGAGCTTGTGGTGACGAACCCAAGTTCAGCAGAGGAAGCCACGCGTGGTTGTTGGTGAGCGTAATGACAGAGCTAGGAAGACCTATTTGACATTCTAGTGTGACAGCATAAAGTGGAGACACGACGTCAGTACCAGCCTGAAGTGGTGGGCATGGCGACATAGGGACATATGTTGCAGCGCCAGGTTGCAGCCGAACAAAGTCAGTGGAGTGAAGTCGGGGCGGGACATCTGCGCAGGCGTTGGCACAGCACCGGGGTATCTCAAACCTCAGAATACCGGTAAAACAGTCGATAAGCACAGAATGAACAGTGAGAAAGTCCTTTCCGAAAATCACCTTGTGAGGGCATTTGGCAAGCACAATGAACAGAACGTTGAGCAGTCGGCGATGGTGATACTAGCGGTACACATTCCCATGACGGCAGTTTTGCTGCCGTTGGCTACTCGTTGGACAGGTGATTCGACGGGCGTTAGCACTTTTCGAAGACAGCTCCGGAGGTCGGTGCGCATGACCGACACCTGAGCTCCAGTGTCAATGAGGGCGGGCACAGTATCAACAAAAACTTCGAATTAGGTTTACTTTATGGGCTAGGGTCAACAGATGTTTGCACTCAGAGTCATCAACGCAGCCTCATCTCTCGGGCCTGCATTGGTTAGTTTCCCGAAGAACGTCCTGGGTAGTATGGAGACGGGGGTCACCGAGATATACGCGAACGGATTTGACGGCGCCGCGGAAAAGGCGAATGGCTAGGAATCAACCAAGGAAGAGCGGCAGGGTCAGCATAAAACGATTTAGCGTGACGCGACAGAGGACGAGCTGGACGTTCGTAGCGACGTTCACTATATGATCGAGGCGATGAATTCCAGCGGCTACGGCAGTGGCCGGATATATGGCCGAGATACGGAGCACACGAAGCAGATCGGTCTGTCATCAGGTGATCGCCAGTGACATGCATTTCGGTACCAGTGCGAGGTATACTGTCGGGGCGTAGCAGAGGCAATGATCGGGGCAGTCGAGGTTGGACATAGGCTACCGGAGAATGGTATGTTCATACACGCAATTTCTTGGCGAGCAACAGCTTGAATGAGCGAGATTGTCTAGTTGTCGTGCGTGTGCAAACCACGAGAGCTCGGAGCCCTAGCCTCAAGTTCGCGACGTGTGGCTTGTGTCAAACTTGTTGATGCTGGTTGATTCAGCGGAGCTGGTTCGTTACAGGACGAGGTCGGAGCCGTATTAGGAAACCGGTCGAAGCGTTGTACAATGTGCTTGCCTTTTGCTTGCTCAAAGATGCGGCACTCTTTGATGAAGGAGTCAACTGTTGTGTGCAGCTCTTACATAAAAAGAAGTTGAATGCATCGTCGGCGATGCTCTTCATAATCTGTCTGACCTTATCTGCTTCCGGCATGTTTGCATTGACTTTTGGTAAAGGGCCAGAACACCCTCAATGTAAGAAGTGTATGATTCAGTGGACGTTTGGGCACGAGACGCGAGCTCTTTCTGGGCTTCTGCTTGGCGTCCGATATGTTTCCCTAAAAGATCTCGAAACTTTTCTTTACAGATGTCTCAACTTGTGAGTTCGGCTTCGTGCGTCTCAAACCACGCATTTTCGGTGTCCCCCAGGTAGAATATCATGTTCGCCAGCATAAGTGTTGGGTCCCACCTGTAACTGTCGGCGACGCGCTGGTACATTGACAGCCACAAATCGACGTCGACCTTGCCAGTGCCGGTGAAGATTCCTGAGTCACGTAGCGGAGGCATGACGTATTGCACTGGTGCCTGTGCGAGCAGTACACTGCAGTTAGTCATAGCAGCCGAACCGGTGTGACGTCCGCTGCGGAGATCCAGCTCCGACTTCTGTAGAGACATACCCCGCACCTCCACCACAAGGATGCGTGTGGAGTTGCAGTTGCAGACGCCGTAGGCAAGTGCGGCACTATCGGATCTGAGCCCGAGACACTTCAACCTAACAGTACGTTATGTAGGGCTAGTTGGTACATATTAGACTGAAATACGTGGCGCAAGGTCCTCCAAGAGCCTATATATTGTGAATGCTTCATGAAATAAACTTAGTTGTGAGTTCCCGCTCTTTCTGTCTCTTCTCGTTCTTTTCATTGGCAACCTTGCGCCACGTATTTCAGTTCACACTTCAACCTCTTCTATATCTAGAAGCGTCCTCTAGTTCACACCGGCACCAACACGTACGGAAAAATATAGACCCAGTACTAACATTTTAGGAGCGAAGCTCCTTGTTTAGAAAAAGTTTATTTACAGCATGTACAGAACACAAAGGCTTCATACCATTCCAGTAACAGGGCACATACACATCGGCACATCTATATTTCACGACTAACATCACTACGTTACAGTGAAGCCATTTGCTCTTATATACATGATTATGTTGGCATACATGTACACAAATATTCAATGTGATATCACGATACAAGGGTATAACGATACAATAGATCCAAATGAAACACAATTTGTAACAAATGAAATCATATATAACAACTCAACGGGCGCTGCTTAGCACCAAGTCGGTCGAAAAATGAGTTGTATCCTTTCGTGTTCCACCTTGACGAAAGGGCACGACCAATGCCGCAGAAACTCTTGCTCCCCGAGGAAGAAAAGCTCTTCGGAGAGGAACGCGAGGATCTCTCGTCTCATTCTCCCCAGTATCGGCCACAAGGCACGCCGGCGGCAATTGGCAGCTACGGCCTCACATCGGTTTCTCCAAAGGCTGAACAGCCCCACAACGATTAAGAGAGTGGAGAAGCGGCTACGCGGAAATCGGCCGTTGGACACGAAAGTTCGCACACCCTGTCCCCGAAAACCAGTATTAACCGCACGCCAAAATAGGCGGGAAACCACACATTCAAACGTCGCATGTCGATTGGTCTCTACCATGACGCAGTTGGGGCAAGTGGAAGTGCGAACCACCTGCCATCGCTGCAACCGATCTCGCGTGGGGAGCAAGCCCCAGCCCAACCTCCAGACAAAGTCTCTGAGATGCCCTGGCAACATTGCGGCAGTTATTGGTTTCCAAGCGCGGTTCAATACAGATTGACGATGCTGGGGCACCAAGGGCCGTAGAAGGGCGGCCATTGTGTCCACCACTTTAGAATCAGCCACCTCTATCTCTGGGCACGTAGCTTCCAAACTTCGGTGAAATGCCAGAAGGGCTCGATACAAAGATGGTAATTCAGTTGATTGGGGACCTTTGTTTATTTGGCTATCCGGCAAGAAGACACGTAGTGATGGCCCCAGATGGTAGCGAGCCAGTGTCTGAGCGGGCATGTCATCATTGCTTAGTATTCGCAATAGAGTGCGGAGGCACAATGTAGAAGCCGCGACGGAAACGTCAGGGAATGCAAAACCGCCTTGATCTCGCGGCTGAGCTAACGCTGGACGCGATAACAATTCTGTGCCACCAGACCAAAAAAATGAACTGATGCAGCTTTGCACTTTCCTGCAGATGTGGAGCGGTGGTTTAACAGAATGGCAAAGGTACCAAAATTTTCCTAGGTACACCGTTTGAGTTAAGTATCGGCGTTCCAAGAGGGGGAATTCGAAGTGCCTGGCTGCTTTGATATCATTTAGAAGAGTTTGTACAACGGATGACCAGATGCTATCCTGTATACCAAATACAGTGAAAGTAACTCCGAGTATTGAAATCTCAGGAGACCGCTGTAAAGGCGACGTGATGTTGATACGACCGCTGGGGTTGCCAATGAAAAAATACTGGCTTTTAGAAAAGTTTAACTTTGCACCGGAGATAATACCAAAATCATGGAATGTATCAAGAGCATGCTGCAGTGACTGTTCATTATGTACATATAGAGTGATATCATCTGCATATGCAGCGACCTTTACTTGAGTGTTACCGGGTAGAGGTAAGCCTCGAATCTGCGGGTGATGTTCAACGGCCCTTAAGAAGGGCTCTAATGCAAGGATAAATAACACTGGGGAGAGGGGACACCCTTGACGGACCCCACGCGTGACTCTAAATGCGTGACTCTCACGGGAATCTAAGTAAAGGGTACTTTCTAAATTAGTGTACATCGCGCTGATAAGGTCAATGAACTTATCCGGGAATCCGTATGCATGTAAAACATTTAGTATGTAGCCATGTTCTATGAAATCAAAAGCTTTCTCTTGATCTAATGAAACCAACAGTCCTTGCGCACATCGGCTAATAGTGTATTGAATGATGTCCCGCGTTAACCACGTATGGGTGTGTATTTCTCGGCCCGGAACAGAACAGACCTGGTGGGGAGCGATTAATGTTGCAAGAAATAGACTGATTCGGCGCACCAAAATGTTAGCCAAGAGCTTGTAATCTACATTGAGCAGGGTAATAGGGCGCCAATCTTCTGGTCGCGTGGACATTGGGTCTTTCTTGGGAACTAGTGTTATACGGCCTTTGTGGAAAGAAGTTGGAAGTGTAATATCTTGGAAACACTTGCGAATGACGCGTGACATAGTTGGACCAATGATAGGCCAGAACTGTACATAAAACTCTGCAGGAAGTCCGTCAGGCCCTGGGGCCGATCCCTTTTTCATTGCGTCTAATGCGCCTTTGATTTCGTCATCGGATGGCGGTGATAGGAGGACGTCATTTGACATGTTGGAATCATGAGGTAAATTTGTCAGCAGAGGATGCGAAGGAACGGATCCTGGGTAACAGACATTAGCACCAGATTTAGCCATTGACTCAAAGTGTTGAGTGAATTCCTGAAAGTCGCGCGTACCCGCAGCAGCTGGGGTGATAGAGTTCAGCGAGTGGGCAGGCGAGCCTGGTGGACAAAGCAGAGCTCTGCGTGCATACCTTAGCACCTCAGGGTGCGCACAGGGTGCACGTCTACAGCGCCAAGCTGCCGCCGAGAGTGAAGAAGCGCGCACAATACGCTGGTACCGTTCAACGAGCTCCTGTTGCCATGCCCGCATTACAGTGGAAGGACTGGGATCTCGATTGGCAATGCGTATCTTCTGGATTAACAATGACGCATCTTTTGACATACGGGTGCAAAGTTCTCTGCCCGATGCACTGCAATGATGCCGCCCCTGTTCTTTGAGGCGATCCCAATCAGCTACATCCGCCCCAATGAGCGATGCGCGTAACGCTCGGGATAATTTCTCTGTAGCCTGAGAGTCCTGGAGGACGCGGCAATCGAGACGCCATGGTCTGTGAACCGTTGGCGTCCCCGCTGGCAGGCGGAGAGAGAACATAACCGGCCGATGGTCACTAATGTATACTGGTGTCGGTGGCAATGACATTACCCCGGTGTCGTGAACATAGGTAATGAGACTGGGGGATGCATACACGCGATCAATTCGGCTGCTCGACGCTGCTCGACGCCAAGTATAGGCATAATTACTGTCATGCACACTTTGATGAATGTCACTCAATGCCAATTGCTGCACTAGACGTTCGAGTTTTCTGGCGTTCCAGTTTGACCGGCCGTGACCCGGACCTCGAACGTCTGCGTGTGAGTCTAAGACACAATTGAAATCCCCTAAAAGTATCAATTGTCGGGAATTTAAAAGGAACGCATCAAGAGATTGGAAGAACGCGTTTGAGCTCTCGCGTGCCGCTGGGGCATACACGGCAACAAATCTTATTCTTAACGAAAAAAAGGTGCAGTCGAACGCCAGCACGCGTCCGAAGGCATCGAAGGAAACATGATGGTCACGTAAAAGACCTCGGTTAAAAATAACGACTCCGACGCCAGTCGAATGCGTGCTGGCGTACGAAAAGAAACAATCAATATTGAACGCGCGCTTGAAAGCGAGTACATCAGAAAGCTTGAAAAAATTTGTTTCTTGTACGAACAGCAAATCACAGTGCACTGAACGTGCAAAAGCCAATACCTCAGCCTGTTTTTGTGGATTTCGGAAACCTTGAACGTTAAAAGTAATAACTTTTAGAGTAAGAGCCATGGGGAAAATGAAAACATACTATAGGATCACGCAAATGCAGGGGTACCTTTATCAGGTGCGGGAGCCAATGCCCCGCAAGTGGCTGAGTCATTTTTTCCGGCCAGGCGATCCACCGGAGGCTCGGGGCTTCCGGGATCGCGTCGAAGTCCGCAGGGGACTTCTGTCTCTGGTGGGGGCTTCTAAGTCACGAGTAGTTATCCGGTGGCGTTTGGTGTCCGGGTTTTTGAGCGAGGATGGTACAAAGACGTCTCCACTGTCCTGGCTTATGTCACTGGAGCTGGTGTCTTCGTCAATTTGTAGGGGCGCCTCACTCGTGGTGCTGTTGGAGTCCTCGTAGATGCAGGCGTCGTCGTCTTGAGATGTAGACTCCTCGATGACACCTGAACTTGTTGTCGACAGAGCAGCAACGCGAGGAGCCTCAGATGCAATATTCCCATCCGAGACGCCGTCCTCACGAGGCGCTTCGTCTGACGAGGGCTTGGCCTGTGATTCCTCAGAAATGGCCACGGGACGCGGGGAACTTAAGTTTTCAGTACCTGGAGGGATTACCAGGTCCGGAATCGTTGGAAACGCAGTGGGCGTCTGGTGCAGCGTCGCGTTTGCCACACCTTGGTCGTGGTCGGTTACCACGGCTCGCGTTGACGAATCGTCGCACTTGTTCTTAGATGGCGTTCCTGGTTGAAGTGGGGGGAAATCCTTGGATGCCGCCTCGGAATACGATGGCCTGATGGTGCAGGCCACGGTGGCATGCGGGTCCCCACAACGGCGACACGGCGAAGCTCCTTATGGCGTGGCTTGGGCGTCCCTCGTATGTAACCACCAGTGGCACATACCGAAATAGGTATAACACTTGACCTCCAAGGTGGTGCCAGTGAGAGATTTCTTCTGTGCGTTGTTTAACAATAAAAAATAGTGCTCAATGTACATGCCAATGGCTGCTAATGGGGAATGAGAGACATGAGCATTCGGCTTTTAGTCAACGCGCACGCTGCGATCCCCATTAGCGGCCATTGGCATGTACATTGAGCACTATCGGACAAGAAAGGGATGCTACATTATACTCGCTGGGTGTAACCTCCTTAGCTTTAGAAAGGTTTAGCGAGCGTTGAGCCGCAGTACCATGAATACAATGAGCTTGTATATACCATGAATGAACTCAAGGTGGTTAAAAATGAGAAGTAGATACGAAGCGCAAGCCGTAAGAAAGTAAAAGCCGAATTCTCCTGTCTCTCATTTCTCATTAGCAGCCATTGGCATGTAAATTGAGCCCTATCTGACAGGGAAAGGTTGCTACGTTATACTCGCTGGGCGTAACCTCCTTGGTTTTCGAAAGGTTTAGCGAGCGTTTGGTCGCAGTGCCATGAATACAGTGAACTAGAATATACCATGAACTCGAGGTGGTTAAAGGTGGGAAGTGGACCCAAAGCGCAGGCCTTAAGAAAGTGTGCGTGTGCCACCTCTCGTTTAGTTCTTGGAATGTCCGCTGGATGGCGGTGCTTCTATATGGGGAATATATGATAAAAAGATGCGAGATGGTGGGACTTGGAGTGTTGAATAGATGAACGAACGGACACACAAACAGATGCATGGATGGACGCATGAACGGACGCAGGGGCGGATGCACGAAAGAACGCAGGGACGGGCGCACAAACAGACGCATGGACGGTCACACAGACGGACGCATGGACGGACGAATGCTTCGCCCCACTCTCCATCATTCACTCCGTGGATATGCTGCCATTTTTTTCTCAGGAACTAAGTTATATGAGTGACTACACACCACTGCGAGAGTGCCCAGAGCAAAAGAAGAAACAGCGCTTCTTGTGCCGGTCACAAGATTTTTTTTTTTTTTGTGAAATGAAAGATGTTGTATTCTCTTGAAATGGTCCTGGCCCTAATAATGTGCTGAATAACACACTTGTGGCCGGAGCACGAACTCTCCTCAATAACTACGTGTCTATGAAAACAGATGTTCGAAAGAGTACAAATAAAAATTCGCAGATGACACGTGCAGTAGGAATCGATGATATGCCAAGCACGAATGAGAAATGTTGATGTGTCACTTTAAAATCAGCACAACGTTACGTGGCGGAGGTAAACGCTGCCGTGCATGACTTCCGTGTCATGATTATCATGTTTGGATGTGCCGTTTACCTTCGTCATCTATTCACGTCACGTGATACCAAATTCAGTATATGTGGAGCAAGTTAAGTGGTCAAGCAGGCTTTGAGCGTGGTATGTTGTCATGGTCCTACATGACATGCATGTCAGGATTACCATGTTTGCACTAATTATATATATCGTCGTAACACCAAATTTGGTATATGTGGAGCTACCAAAACCGCCATGAGTGCATAACGAAGGGCCCAATAAACTCCAGTGTAGCATTGACGCGTGCGCACGCTGGGCACAGCGACGCTTCGTTAGCAAAACGCGAGCACTCTACAGCCTGGCGCCAGGCACGACCGGCGTCTGTCGGCGTGGCCCGATAGCAACTGGCACAAAATGCGTTACCCAGACAACACTGCGTGTCCCTCTTTTCGTGAAGCAGGGACACCGGACGCGCTGAAACGTGCATGCGTCAAAGCAACGCAGCGCGGCGCGCGCCGTCGAGTTTATGGCAGGACCAGTGTCTGGTGTGGCAACGCCGGGGTGACGCTAAAAATGAACACCGGCGAGCACGCGCACCGCTTTTAATCGAAATTTATTGGCGCCTTGACTGTGGCATGTAGTCATGTTTTAATATGACACGCATCTCATGATTATTGTGTTTGCACCACTCACATACCTTCGTCATCCATTGGCGTCACGTAATACCTGATTTGGCATATGTGAAGCTAGCGAAACGGCCGCGAGTGCATCATCAGTGTGGCATGTAGTCATGTTGTTACATGACACGTATGTCGTGATTCTCATGTTTTGATGTGTCATTTACCTATGTCGCCTCTTCGCGTCACGTAATACCGAGTTCAGTACATGTGGAGCTAGCGAAATGGCCGTGAGCGCATCATGAGCGTAGCATGTAGTCATGTTGTTGCATGACACGCCTCTCTTGTTTATTAATTTTGCACCAGTATCATACCTTCGTCACCCTTTGACGTCCCGTAATGCCAAGTTTGGTAAAAGTGAAGCTAGCGAAATGGGCGCCAGTGTATCATGAGCGTGGCATGTAGTATTGTTGTTACATGAGCCGCGTCTCATGATTATCATGCTTGCACCGGACTCATACCTTCGTCATTCATTCACGCACTGTAATTCCAAATTTGGCATATGTGAAGCTCGCGAAACGGCCGCAAGCGCATCTTGAACGTGGCATGTAGTCATGTTGTTATATTACACGCATGTCATGATTTTCATGTTGGGGTCGTTCGCTCGTGTTTGCCATGCAATCATGCCATACCATACCAGTTTTGCCACATGCCATGTGAACGAAACCACCGCAAGAGCTGCAGGACCATGAAATATGAATATTAACATTCATGACATGTGTGTCATGATTTTCATGTTTTAACTAGTCAAATATATTCTTCATACAGTCATGTTATGCCATACTAAGTTTGGTATTGATACCATTGTCGCAACGGCCAAGAGAGCTAAAAGTCGTAGGTGGCTATATAGATAGATAGATAGATAGATAGATAGATAGATAGATAGATAGATAGATAGATAGATAGATAGATAGATAGATAGATAGATAGATAGATAGATAGATAGATAGATAGATAGATAGATAGATAGATAGATAGATAGATAGATAGATAGATAGATAGATAGATAGATAGATAGATAGATAGATAACGATAGATAGATAGATATGCTCTAAGTCGCAGAAGTTCGCTAAGAAATGCTTCGCATTTGAAACTGCAGAAACTTTCTGAATGAGTAGGAGCAGTTTCTCTGCATGCTCTACATACTGTGTGAGTGCGTATGGGTGTGTAAATAAATAAAGAATGATTAAACTTCATCTTCTTTTTTGCGTCACTTTGCTGGACCATAACAGTTTGCTCTTGTACATCGATCACACGTTCGATAGCGTAAAATCGTCGACTATTTTTAAAAGAAATGAATCACACGTGAGTCTGTAAATGCTTTGAAGCGCAATACATTACTCAAACCAGCGCCCGTTGTGAACTAAAAGACAGAATAAAGCTGCTAAGTGTGTAAAACTTGCCGCAAACGCTTTATCTTTTACTGGGAGACGGTGGTGGCAATGGTTTACAGACTCTCTTAGTAGCGCTCGCTGGGGCAAAACGAGTGACGTCATGGCGGCAGTAGGGAAGCCTAATAGTCGAGGCGGCATTGGCCTAACCAAAAACAACTGCCTGGTGGTCACATCATATCGTCATCAGAAAGTTTTGTCGTACATCTCGTCGCATTTCTAGAACAGCCTTAGATACACTGAGGTCTTTAAAATTACGTATCTATGTATTTTCTAGTAAACAAACATACCACCGAGTGCTTAAATATTGATGTTGCGCCTCATAAATGCAAAGTGTTTGCTTTTTCATCGACAATAATGAAAAGCATGAACAGAGCCGCTAGTCGAGGATGTCTGGGCCTTAAGCAGGTGCTTCAAGTTTCACCATGTGCCTGAAGCATGTGACAGACAGATAGAAAGACAGGCAGATAGACCAACATTTTTGCGTTCAAATTTCGCAAGAAAGACTATTATCTTTAAAAAATTTGAAATGGATGCCACGTGTGCGCGTGGATTGATGTTTGGCATGGTAGCCGCATTGTAAAGGCGCTGAAAGGTGAGCACAGTCGCGTGCCTGGTTTGTATCAATGAACCCAATTAAGGGTAATGTTATCATCATGATAATCAGCCTGACTACGCCCACTGCAGTTAAAATGCCTCTCTCATGTTCCGTCAATCGACTAGGTCCTGTGGTTGCTGAATCTACATTACACTCGCAAACTGCTCAATCTCGTCTGCTCACCTAACTTTCTGTCTCCCCATCGCGAATTTCGCTTCTCTTGGAATTGGGGAAGTTACCTTCAATTACCAACGGTTATCCTGCCTAAGCTCTACGTTTCCAAACCCTGCCCCATTTTTCTTCTTGACTTCAACTATGACATCTATAACACCTGTTTGTTCTTTGGCCCTCTCTGCTCTTATTTGGTCACTTAAGGTTACACATGCAGTTCTCCTTTCCCTTGCTCGCTGCGTCGCGCTCAATGTAGGGTTGGGACATCCTTGAAAGCCTTCGGGTTCTGCTGCGTGCGTAAGAACCGGTAAAATGCAGCAGTTATGTGCTTCCCTTTTTGAGGAATAAGAGTACGGTAGCGTTCACGATTTAAGAATGCTTGCCAAATAGGCTCCACGACATCCTCACTCTTTTAGTTACTTCAGACTCGTAGTTCAGATCCGTGGTTTCCCGCCGTCCTAATTATACGGATTCCTTCTATAATACATAGAGCTGTTACAACTTACATTGGCTCGCTAACTATAGAAAAGTGCTGTGCTCTCCCGATAATGTTACACATTACTTGAATTTTATTCATATTCACTTACAGAACCCCAGGTGTTCCACATTATTACGCAGTCCCCAACTATGCAGGCATTATAATCAAATCGCGTTGTCGGCGGCTAGTAAATATTCTTCTTTGTGTCGCTAATAATCAGATGGTGTCCTATTGTATGATCGAATGTGAGGCTGGGTTATGCTACTTGTCTTAGTACAGGTTTTATTTTGTCTTGCACTGCCGTACAAGCACGTCTTCATTTTGTATACATACGAGAAGAAAAAAAGTGTCTGCATCTAAGAGGCCTTATAGAAACATATTAAGCCTTGTGGTCTGCTGTCTGTTGGCTCTGCCCTAGAAGCCCACTAAGGCTTTGGCAGGCCAAATGTATATTTGTGTGAATCTTTTTCAAAATGCTAATAAAATAACAATATTAATAATAATGACGTTATTATTATTATTATTATTATTATTATTATTATTATTATTATTATTATTATTATTATTATTATTATTATTATTATTATTATTATTATTATACTTAAAACTCCAGACACCTCTGCAAATATTCTGTCTAGTTCATGATCGACCGAAATGATATCTGCCATATTGAAAAAAATAGTGAGGAGACAAACCCAAAATAAGCAAGCACAACGAGAAGACGCAGTCTGCTCACAATTGGTGTTCTGGAGAACTGCACAGCAGACGGGACACAAAGAAGGAAATCGGCTGGCTTTCAACTCCTGTTACTAAGAACTGCTTTCTTTTTTTATTCCAGAAACGTATATTTCCAACACGCTTCACTCACAGTCTTCGCAATGATGTCCAAAGACTATCTCACCTTCACATGCACATCTTACCAACTCGTCCTCCTTTCAGTCATGCTGAACACCTGCCGATAGAGATATTGAACGGTTCTCAAAATAATTGATACATATACGCAGTACCGTATGTATTCTAAAGTATAGCAGAGCTAAATATAATACATTATAGTACTTTGTCTATTAGTACTGTAATACTTTCTCTGAACCCCACATACCCGTCAATAAACCTCACGCTTCATGCGGATTTTCCACGGCACTAAAGAACATTCGAGAAGTTGACGTCACATCGATGGTACACACTTAAAGGTATATGAAGAGATTTCTGCCTGATCTACGGCTCTTTTTTATAGTCCGGCCTGCAGTCGGTTTATGGTAAGATGACAGATAGGCACTTGCCACACAGAGATGTAGTACTGGACACTGTAGAATAATCCGTGAGCAGCCTGCAAGGGTGGTGCTGAATGCGAATAAGATGCTCTAACGATGCGTCTAATCACTTCGCACGATGCCGCTCGCATTCACCTTGCTCTAAATTTGCATTGCTGGGACATACTGACATGCATGTCGAGAAAAAAAAAACAGGAAAAAAGGCGAAAGGTTAATCTTTCTTTTATTACCAGGAGCAGGCTTCGCAGGTATCGCTCCAGTATAGTAAGTCGCAGATCGGCGGGGACCTACCCTATTTCTTATTGCTTTCACAACGCAGTCTTCCAGCGACAAGTCGTGCCAGGGTGTATGTGCCGATTCAGAGGTCCGAGCTACGGCTGCCGATGACTCGTGCGAGAATAGCAGATCAAATAGGTGAGAGGTAATTGGTGTGAAACAATGCATAATAAAGAAAACACTTTCCTGCTCGGCAAATATTCGTACTACCCAATGTAGGGAAATCTTAAACGCGTGTTGCATAACGAGCTGCCTTCTTTCAATATTTGCACAGCATTTTTAGTAAATCATGCAAATATAATCGCCACTCAGCGTTCTAGAGCCCGATTGGAATTGAAAGAAGTGCCCTTCCTGGCGACCTTGTTTCATCCATTAAAACTTTTTTTCAAGCGCCAGTTCAATACAGCTCTCACATGATACGAAATAAATTTGCATGCCGGTCAACGTACATACATAAGTAACTTCACTAAGCAATAAGACACTTATCTGATTGTGATTTTAATGGCTATACTGGTTCGTTCAAGAAAGCCGGATTTGATGAGAAAGGTTTGATAAGCTGAGTCGGGTCCTTATAGCGGTGAATGTCTAATCAAAAGAGTGAGTCGTACATCGGTACAGCAGGTATATGATCGGGAAAATGTGTCCGAGCGAGAATGTTCACCTTGCCGTTGCAAATTGAACTTATCACTCCGCGGGACTTGTATATATTTCCCGAAAATTTGGCTGTTTTTATGTGGCTACATGTCTGCATCTTGTTGTGAGTAATAGGGAAAAAGAACCAGCAATATTTTATTTGTTTTATTGTTCAAGCCCGTCAAGGCAAAGCCATAAGGAAGGGAAGGGCATAAGCGAATGCTAAAAAAAAAATGAGAGCAACAGGTGAATTATGCAGTTTCAGCTGCAGAAAAAAGCACTACGGTAACTGAGGTAAGCCTATAAAGAAAGCAAGGGTTGGATATAAGAATGCACTCAGGCTGCACACACAAAGAAAAAAACCAGTACAATTACGAATTACTATGCATCACAAATATTTAAATTTATTAGGGTCTATGCGGCCACGAAGACTGCGCCGGTGCACAGAATACCCGGTAAAAGAGTATTCGAAACAAAAGACAATAAAAGATGGCATATTTACACTAGCAGTGACACTCCCTTTCTTTCTTTCTTTCTCTTTCTAGGTCTTTCTGTGTTTATGTTTATTTCTTGCATTTGGTTCTCTCTCTTTCTCTTTTGTGTGTATTCCTGTGTATCACAATAATTCGCTCTTCCGTTTTTTGCTGACTTCTGTGTTTTTCAGTGATCGTTCTCTTCTGAAACTTCGTTTGTGTGTCTCCCTCTAGGCTTCTTCTTCTTTCTTTGTTTCTATTGCTTTCAGTTTTTCTGTTTTGCTCTCAGTTTTTCGACGTCTTTGTCGGACCTGCTTCTTTCTCACTTGTTATTTCTCGCTACTGTTACTTGGATCAATTCTCTGGCTTGACATTTTTTTCTATCTTTCTTCTAGTGTCTTTTAATATTTATCTCATTTTGTCTCTTTATTTGTATTTCTCCTTCTTGATGTGTTGACTTTCTTCATTTCTTTCCATTTGTCTCTTCCTTTTTTCTTTTATTTAGCTTGCGTTCTCCCCCTATTTTCTTTCTTTTTCACTCCGGCCATGTTGTCTGGTCTTTATCATTTTATGACTTTTCCCCCTTCAATCAAATTTTTTCTTCTTTTTTCAAATCACCACTGTCTTCCGTCAATGGGAGTCAAACCCACGACCTCAGTACACGACCACAGGCGCTGAACACACTGTCAGCTTCGCCATGGTCACAAACACACTAGGATTTACAAACGCATCTTCTATATCTAGCACCACCTTCTCGTAGTGCTCTTGGTAAAGTGAAATAATGAATCATGCCCGTAACCTTCGTGACAAGATTCTTCAATGCATCGGTTCTACGCGTTCGTCCCATTCGGCGCGTTTTAAGAAAAAAAGTGTAATTTTGTCGATGCCTAAGCGCACCGCTGGGTGGTGGCCTTAGCCCAAGCATTGGCCTTACTCATACTATCCATCGATACTGAAAATTCGGCAGATCGCTTATACTTCGGGAACCGATGCTATGCAGAGCATGCGCATGAAAGGACTAGGTTGTAATTTTTGATTGTTCAAATCATCACGAAGTGGCGCTAATTATATGTAAATATACACAGAAAAGCACATGTTGAACAACCGCATAACCAGTTGTGTACAGATGCGTAACGATGTGAACGGCAACATGGATATTACCCCAGGAGTGGTAAGCTGATGTCTGGTGCTCATGAGTATGGTAGCCCTGGACAGTGCTAATTATTTACATCACTGCATGGCATCTAACTACAACTGACCTGAAACTGACGTCGCGGCTGTATCACAGTATAGCCAGCACTGCGAGCAGAACCAACGTCTTACCAACATTATGGTCTACTTGAAAAGTAGTTGCTGAGGTTCGATTCCTAATGAGGCCATTGACATTTATTTTTAGTGCGTTAGGTAAAGGCTCCTGATGGCAGCTTTTGCTTAACGCTCACTTTTTAAAATTGCCCATGTGTATTCTTGCTGTTTCTGGGTACATATAGGAAGGAAGGAAAATAGGAGGACAAGAACAGCAGGGAGGTTAACCAGCCTATATGCAGCCGATTTGCTACCCTGTGCATGAAAGGGGGATGGGGGAGATGAAAGATAGAGAGCATAGAGGGAAGAGAGATAAACACAGCAAATTGGGCAGCACACGTGCGCACACTCAGTCATAGTCCAGTTTTGTCTTTCGCGGTGTGAATTTGCTGTTACAGTCACTTGTTCAAGTCCGTGTCACGTAGGAATTTCAACAGAGCGTTTGTCGCCTTCTGTTGCAATGTCTTCTCTCGGGCATTTGGCAGAATAGCGTCCACAGACATTTGCCTGTTGTCGATGCGCGCAAAAACGGACGGCAGTGACTGTCTCTGGATGTCATACAGCGGAAAGTCGCACAGGATGTGTTGTAGCGTCTCTTCGCAATAACAGGCATCGCGGAGAGCGTTGTCCGCCATTCCTATGACAAAGGAATAAGATTTTGTAAATGCCACTCCTAGCCATAAGCGATGCAGAAGGGTGGCTTCTCTTCGGTCGAGCCCAGTGGGCATGAGGAGAGCCATCAAAGAGGAGAGGTATTGACGATTTGTCTCGTTGCTTGATGGGCATCATAGTGAAAACGTGATTGCACGCGCAAGTCGTCGAAATTACTGGCAGTATCGGTCCACGAAAACGGTATGGCTTCTTCTCGTGTTCCTTCAAGAGCTGCCCGCGCGGCAGTATCGGCATTTTCGTTCCCTAGGACGTCGCAGTGACTTGGCAGCCACTGAAACGTCACATGATGCGCCCTTTCTTGTGTGAAGTGTTGATTGATGGATATGTGGGGTTTAACGTCCCAAAACCACCATATGACTATGAGAGACGCCGTAGTGGAGGGCTCCGGAAATTTCGACCACCTGGGGTTCTTTAACGTGCACCCAAATCTGAGCACACGGGCCTACAACATTTCCGCCTCCATCGGAAATGCAGCCGCCGCAGCCGGGATTCGAACCCGCAACCTGCGGGTCTGCAGCCGAGTACCTTAGCCACTAGACCACCGCGGTGGGGCCTTGTGTGAAGTGTAACGAAGGCATCGAATTTTGAAAACAAGCTGTTCGTACGGCCCGCGACGCAGTGCTGAGAGCACAGATTGTAGGGCAGCCCTTGAGTCGCTGAAAATCGAGCATTGTGGCGGTGGTTCCCGATTGACCACACAAAGTGTAGCGCGCAAAGCAGCTAGTTCCGCTGCTCTAGATGCCATGGAGTGGTCAGTCCTAAAGGTGATGGTAACACCTCTTGCTGGGACAACTACTCTGTCGCTCACTTGTGTGACATGCCCGCCGGTGTGTAAGTGCCACGCGTGCAGCGGGGACAGTTTGATGACGTACGTCACAGGATTGAGACAAAATCCATGTCATGACCAGTGAGTGATATTCGTCAAGCTACCTTACCTTCCTATACTAATTTTGGTATATCTCAACGCAACCCAAACGCAGTGGCCAGATAGATAGATAGATATATAGATAGATAGATAGATAGATAGATAGATAGATAGATAGATAGATAGATAGATAGATAGATAGATAGATAGATAGATAGATAGATAGATAGATAGATAGATAGATAGATAGATAGATAGATAGATAGATAGATAGACAGACAGACAGACAGACAGACAGACATACAGACATACATACAGACAGACAGACAGACAGACAGACAGATAGATAGATAGATAGATAGATAGATGCACCTAAAGTCGCCGAAGTTCGCTTAAATTTAAAAAAAGCAGATGCTTCCTACGTTTCGCTAAAAAATTCAGGGGCTTTATCTAAAACGACCCAGTACTGTCAACTACCAGTGGCTTTGTGTTCTAAAAAAGCTTTCGTCTCTTCACATTACTGCCACATGACGCCATACGTCACGCAGCACCACCAAACAGAAGAATATGGTCATTCAACGTGTTTTGCAGCGAAACACGTCGATACGTGATCAATTTTCAGGCGTGGTTTGTGTTTTCCTATTTCTTTTCTCACAGTAGCAATGTAGGAATTTATTATCATTATAAAGACGCTGCAGATACAATGAAATAAAAGACTTCTCATGAGCGAGAGAGCGCGTGCCAATTATGCCACAGTTAGTGCGATCAAGGTGCTCGAAGAACACGATGATGAAGACGTGTCTTCGGGCAGAGCGTGGGCTCTTAATGCTACACTGGCTATGCTGTATGGAGTTTTTGCCTGCGCTACGCCAAGGAACGATGACGGCTTACGATCTAGCGTACAACAGCGCACGATAGAATACTTCAGCGTGGCTTTCTAAAACATTCCGCACTTAAACATCTAAAACTTGATTTTAAAGGCATGTAAGTCAAATTATTAGCATTGTTTGATTACTCATTAAAATATTTATGAAGTTAAATATTTATGAAAAGACACTTTCCTTTGGCGCAAAGAAAAGAGGAAAAGGGCCGGAAATAAATAAGAGACCAAAAATGGAGCTTTTCCACGCTAAAGCTGTTCTTCCGAAAAAAAAAAGAATTTTGTTGATTTTCGCGGTAAGCCCTGACACACTTCGAGCTCAGAAAAGGAAAGATGTGGCATCCTTCACCCAGTATGTGCGTGAGGAAGAAGTTGCGGAGTCACTTTCGCTTTCATTGTGTGCCGCTTTAAGCGGCTTTCTCAGTCGACAGACCTTGGACACATAACCGCCTAACTCTACTCGTTCGGCGCTCTATCACTTACCTTCTATACGCGCAGGTGCCACAAAGTTTCCGCTCGCTCTTGTTTAAGAACGGAACCGCTCTCCGCATCCCCTGCTGTGTGCGGAGGACGAGGAGCTGCAAGCGCGATTAGCGAACGAAAGAGCTTGTCTTATTTTGTTTCTTAGATTTCAAAGCGACGCCGAATCGCAAATCAGTTGGCACGCGTTGGTTCGAAGGGCACCCCACCGGTAAAACGCCGGAGCAACAGCGCCCAGTTAGTGTGGACGCCAATGGCATAATTTCTCACTGCCAATTTCTCGTGAGCACGACGCACCTCGTCTCAATTAGGGGGCGACGCCGGACGCACTGTGTGTAACCATCACGTTGGTTCACTTGACCGGTATATATGCAAGGAGGAGGCGTCCTTCTTAAAGGGCGTGTCACAAACTAGGAAGTATTTCCATTAGTTTCCCGATCGGCTGACATCGAAGGGCGCCTCTCTTCTATTGCGACCGTTTGACTAGCCCGCTGTCGTGCATGGCGCATGAGAAACCGTAAAATCACGTTGAGAATCTAGCGCGCAGCGTCGTACTCTTTCGACGGCACACGTGTCAGCGTGATATGCTTTTCTTTGTCGCGCCAAGCGATCGAGGCCTGCAAAGCGACATCTGATAAATATATCCGGGACGATCTCTTCGGTCGCCTCGCGTTGCATTTTTTTTTCTTTTCGATTCGCTTTGATTTTGCCGCCCGCCCGCCCGCCCCTAGATTCACTCGCCTTTGCTACGACGCGTCCCGAATGAACAATCGTTGCGTCCCACAATGAGTAAACTCCTTGGCAACGAAAGCGTGCACTGCCTGGGTATGAATAAAACAACCGGCTATGTCGAAGTGAAGCTGAAATGTGAGTAAATAAAAACAGTTTCAGGGACAAGCACAGGGTCATCATTGGTGGCAGCCTAGAAGTGCGCTGTATTAGCGGTGCGGAGATAACAGATAAATAGGAAATGACTAAACCAGTGTTGCCGTATAAAGTATGACGCCCTCTTCGTGAGTTTTCAGAAGTTTCTCATGCAAAATGTAACCGCAGATATTGCTTATGGTTAATATGTTCGCATCGAAGCTGAAAACTTCCGCATTCACCCCAAAAGTACTTCAGGTGGCATTGACCACTCTGCATGAGACCGGTGCTCATGAATACTGCACAAGAAGCAGGCTGCATTCACAGAATTTCTAAGTATGCAAAATACTCAGTTGTTCAAACAGTTCACAGTATATATACTGGAAAAGTCATTCTACCAAGCAATCTGTACGATTGTGCTTTGATGTTTGTGATGACCAAGAGACTGACATCTTGTTCCGCGCACCAACTTTATGTACGCGCGTGCAGCTCTGTCGAAGTCTGCTTGCGGCGTCATACGAACGTTTCAGTAGGATACGATTGCTAGAAACGCTACTATTCTCAAAATACGTCACCAGAAATACGTCACCACAAATGCGTCACCAGAAATAATTTTGCCATTTTGTACGACATAATCACGTTATAGCGGTACCGCGAAATTTACGACTATAACACGTGACTGGAGTCACAAACGCCCAACTGGAACAAGGAAGTGAGACGAGGGGTACAAAAATTGGCAATGCAACTTTCAACCGGCGGGCAGCAGATTCAGGACCCAATTTCTTCTCCTTAGTGTTAGACATAAATTTTGACATGTGTTCTACAAGCTCGTGCGTCGAAACCTACCACTTACACCGGGATATTCAAAGAGGCAGCCCGTGCGGCCCACAACGTCTTCGCCCCACACTTTACGAGTGTGACTGGTTCAAAGCATTGCTTCCAGGGGGCGTTTGCATTACTGACTTGAAGCATTATTTTCGTGAGACACCCCATGTGGTCACCATGTTGTAAAACATAATCTTCAATCAAGAACTCTACTTCAGAATTGGCTGGCGTCCAGATTTCAGTCATTGTGGAGGTCGGTATCGACATATTGTTTCAATCCTGTAGTCAACTTCTGAAAAATTGGATAAAATACATTTGAAAGGTTTTCCTTGAACTGGCGACGTTTTCTGACAACTTTTGAAAACACTTCTCCACCCTCACCCTCCACCCCCCGACCCTGCCTTTGCAAGGCCCTGGCCCTTAAAGAAAAAAAATTGCCTGACTGCAACCAGCGGGCTGAGGTTGGTTTGAAACTTCTGACTTATACTGATAATACTGACGAGTTTGAACCCCTTCGCGCTATCGATTGCACGCAATCCGTTCCACCACACCCTCGCGGGCCTGAAGCATAGCGTTCACCATTCACGTATCGTCTCCCAATATTGATGAGCAATACGATGATAGCCGAAGCCATCGCACCCAAGATGTTTAACGTGTAGCTCTGTGAGGATCCACATAACAATAGTTTGCCGCAAAGAGCCCTCTTTCTTAAATGAGTGTAATCCCTATAAAAAACATTTCGAAATGCCGTCTGTCCAGCCATGGTCGGAATTTTCAGCGGTCACTTCACCAAGTTAGCGGGGTTGCGGACGTGACACGTGTGCACTGCCATTCACACCAGCAACGTAACTAGACGACATAGCCATAACAGCTGCAACAGCCAGTGCGATTGCGCTCAAATGTGTTCACGAACACATCTAGCCTGATAAATGCACGACACTACTTGAAAAATACGGCTTCTGTTTAAAAGTGTATTACCCAGCTGAAAAATTAGGAAATTTTAAAAAGAGCACTTCTCTATTAATGTAGAATTATAAAATTATATACATTGTAGTGAGAAAGAGTGAGTTCACCGGCATTGCAATTTGCCTCAGTGGCACCGCCATTGCCATGAGCTCGTCTCTGCTCTGCTTGAGGGAATGCTGCTGACCGATGCCCGTAGACATACGTACCTTGTTATTAAACTTGTTTACGAGGTTTCCCTGCTGACTGTGTTATCACACATGTTTTGCTTCGATGGACAAAACAGCTATCTTTTGAACACATGATCGCCTATTGATTCACCGTTCTCTGAGGATGGATCTTTACTAACACCACATTTCGGGTATCAGTATTTCAGAGTAACAGCCGATGTATGTTCTACACTTGAACAACACTGGTGGCACAAGTAGGACGACGTCTTCTTCACAGTGTGACCCAGTACGGGCACTGAACGACCACTTCTATGTCAAATGTAGGAGCTGCGCAGCATTGACGAAATGTTTTCTCCGCCAATTTGCGAGTACTGCATGTAAGCCTGCCCCGTGCCCCCAAGTTTATTCATTTGTTCATCTTCTTTAACTCACTTATTTATTTACATATACATTGTGCACCACTGATGTTTAAGAGCATGTGATTTATTAAAATATCACAGGTCTAAATACGAAATGCGACATAGAGCATTGTTTTCAGATTGGTGTGAGGAACATACATCCTAACCAGCCATTATTGTGCATTACCTCAAACTACCACTTAAGTTAAAATAAACAACCTAAACTTACTCGAATATTCTTCATGAATGTTATGATTTCTGGCGTTCAGCATTTGCACGCCATAAGTGTCACAATCATTAGGAGTGCTTAAATATGGGATGGAGAACACGCTTCATAAATGACCATATATCTCAAAGATACCTATTGATGTTTTGGTCAATTATCGGTAACAGAAGAAAGGCAGCAATAACGTTGGCTGAGTCTTGTGAAAGTGAGTTCATTTTACCAGCGAGAGGCACGCCCGCGCGAAGTACGATGCTTGAGCGCATTCGAAGTGCACGCCTCAATCGGTCCTGCTGCCTTTGGATAATGTGCTCGTCGAAAGATAGCGCGCTTCCACGACACGACACAGCCGAAAAAAATTCACATGGTATACATTACACAAGAGCCACGTGAACGTGGCTGTATCCATATCGAGAGATGCAGTGCCGGTCTACATGCCACTATTATTGTGTAAACTGTAATCTGCGACATCCAAGAATAGCTTGGATATACCTCTTTGAGAAAAATTTCACTTGCGTACTGCGAGTATATTCTCCAAAAGACGTCAGCCCGATTTTGTTGTTGCCACCTTTACACATATCGGCCGACACACATTCAGTAAAACTCGTGGGATTAAGGGTTTGTACCTTTATATCGATCCCTCTGTTGACATACAGAGAAAGGACGCTACTCAATACGCATTAGTTGTTGTTTTTTTGTATAATAACCGCGTGCTTGTCTCAGACAATTCATTCAGATCGCATTATTTCTTTCCAGGAGGATTACGTGAATCTTGCACGCAACTTCGTTAGCTGTAAAACACAGAACTCGCTCGGACCATTGCCTCAGGCATAAAAGGTTGGGTTTTGACCGCTGGGCGTTTTACTAAAAGCGTTTGAATCATTTCGACAACGTTTGCAAGGATTTGAACACAGTTGCGCGATAGAAACTTCAGTTGAGCAATTCGCTAACCAAACACAAAATATTTCTCTGTTGATGATGTTTAAAAGATTATAGAGCAACATATGGCAACGGGCATACAAATCTATTGCAGTGCCAAACTGGAGCCGGCTGCAAAGATAGGTGATTATAGGAAATAAAACATACACACGAGAAACGAGATAACACAAAGCAAATATATGTTTTGCCTTTCATGCCAAGGTCGGCTAGATAGGTTACGATACTTTGCTATATACGACCTCCCTCTCGATGTGAGCCAAATTAACTGGCCAATATGCGCAATATTGATGTTTACTGCACCCCGTGTCCCCTCATTTTCGCACGATTGATGTTTTTCTCTCTCTATAAGACGTGGTTCGTAGTGAGGTGACAAACCATCACGGGTGAGCACGAATAAAACAAAATATGTGGCCATTCATGGATGATTTGCAAAACAAAAAAAAAAGAAAAAGAAAAGCACTTGTTTCGTTTAGCTCCTGCATAACCTTTCCCTGAAGACTGCCTGTGGCCCTTTAGCCTAAGAGCGCGCATAACAGATTAATCTTGCGACCGCCTGCAGCCAGAAACGATGTTTACGTCTTTATTAGCACTAACGTCGTAAATCAGCGGCAGGGTGGCATGGTAGCCTTGTGTCTAGGTTTCAATTTATTCCGGCTTGTGCGACACGTTCAACGACTTATAACATCTCCTAAACTTCTCTAAAACGAGCCACTGTGTCAATGTCACGGACACTAAAAGTGATGGAATATTGTCCAAAAAGAAAGAAAAAAAAACTAAATAACTGCCTATTCAGGGTTTTTGAAGCTTCCACACAACTTATAAGGCACAAAAAAGCTCGTAACAAGCAAAAGAAACGCAAGGAGGATAGTGGTCCTGTCTAGTCTCGTTGCCATGATAACTTCCTCTCGTCCTCCACGCTCACGCTAGATAAAACGGACGTCGTTAAATGTTGATACTGAACCAACCATTGTAAAAATATTCAAAATTTACGGACAGTGTGGGTATATCTCAGGCGTGACCTGGTGAAGCGAACAGATGTAAACGTGTACTGCAACCACGATTACCTGTGTACTTTCCTAACACTGACGTGCCGGTAACTTTGGAGCCGCATCCCTTAGACAGCCGGTTTGATTAGGTGCATCTTGAATGGACCGAGACACTTGGTTATCTATCGATCAACCTGTGGCTGGGAGTGCGTGCCGGGTACCACACATCCCCGTGGTGCGCATTTGCTTATGCTTATATAATGAGTAACGAAATAATACACGAAGTTAACCAAGCGAGATTAACCGTGGTATGGTTTGAATAAAATCAGTCTTTTTGCTTCTTCGTCTTGAAGCTCTCAGTGAAGCGACCTAATTTTCATCTCAGTTCAAGATCAGGAACGGGAAGGCGAGTGGTAATGAACCGAGCAAGTAACAAAGAAAAGCGGAAATAGGCGAGCAAAGGTGATCGCTTCTTCTCACGCTCTTTTTGGCGACCCTCTCCGCGGAAGCAGGGACGACGCTCACTCTCCATTATGTATAAGAAGACAACGCCGCAACCGCTAGTCGAGCAGTGTTTTCTTCATACGCTGGACCCGGAACGAAAGAAACTACCACTATGAACGGAGTAAGTGTTGTTTGCTCATGTTAATCACTCGGTCGCTTGCCCTTCTTGCCCCAAGCGTGCACCCTTAACCAGGTCATGCTTAAATTATGGCTATATCCAGGAAAGTACAAAAAGAATGTTCGGTTTCCTGGACATATCCAAGACTTTAGGTGGAGCCTGATTAAGTGTGTAAATATTCAACCTCACTTCCTAGCTACCCAACAATTTTTTTTACCTATTTGAAAGTCTACAGATAAAAAAACAGAGTTTAAACATATTGAACGAAGTGAGGAACAGCGAAATCTTAAAGAGTACAGAACAGCTCTTCGATGCCTAAATGTCATGCTTAGATATGGCCTGGTGTGCCTTGAGCCAACAAGTCATATCGAAACGGAACCGAAATCTTCCATTCCCGGTTTCAGTTATGAACCCCGGGAATGAAATATTCAAAGCGGCCAACGACATGCCAACTGATATGGGACGTGCCATGTGTTCGGAATAGGCCGCTATAGACCCAAGCTCTTGAGAAACTCTCTTGAAATCGATGCGCGAGTTCACGCATTTCAAGACTCGTACGTGCGAGAGACGCTGTGCAGCGAGTATTTCACAGTGGGTTTCGTTTTCTTTGATGCTGCCGTACCTCACGCTTGTTTAGCGGAATCCTCCCGCCCGTGCGTACCCGCCTTAGTTGCGCAGCCACGCAGACCTTGAACGGGGTGATATTGGGGCGAGAAGGGTGGATCGCTTCCAGGGCACTCCGGTTAACCTCGTGGCGAGATCGCGGGGACGCGTCTTCTGCGAATCGGTGTCGTACCAGGCAGGGGAACGTTCTTGAAATGAAAAAAAAAAAGATCCACGTGGTCAGACGGCGGGAGATCTGAACAAACACCACGGTATGCGATGGCATTACGGGGTCATAAAACTACGTATTTTTTTATTTTCCCAGCTCGATTCTAAAGTTAACACTCGGTTGGCATTGAATTAGGAATCAGTCGCGTTCCGGGCACTATGCAGTGAGAAAGAGAAAACCATTGAAAAAAAGTTTGGCGGGATCGTACATGGCATAACGGGCCAAGATCAGAAAGCCGGGTACTGATAACCAGAATCTTTCGGGCAGTTTTGTTGTGACTTGGCGATGGCACTGAAGATTCTGTCACCACCTTTTCAGCGGTGTCATTGGATCGCTGAGTGTGACATCATTTAGAAAATGTTCCCAAGATAAGCGGGACGCATTCCAAATTCAGATGTTATCTATTAGAGTGGACTGATTGCTGATTTAAACGGGAACGAACGGAAATTTTGAGAGCGGTGCCGTTTTTACGGTATTCTTAAGTTTATTCTTTTTTTATTGGTATTGCTAGGCAAAAAATATTTGTATAGATATTTGTAACATCTTCTGACAGCGGGAGTATGAAATGAGGGTAGGAGAGGTGAGGGATTTGTAACAACACAGCGACCAAATTGTTTACTTACCTTGAAGTTTAGCCTTATCTCAAGGAAACACATCACTGAGAAAAAAAAATTGCAAGTGTGCTAGTTAGTTGTCATATAGCCAAAGAGTACGCTGAGCACACGAATAAGTTTGTAAGTAGTGAACTGAAGTTTAAGTATAAATAAAAAATGCAGAAAGTGAGTTGAAACTGGCTAGTTCTATTTATATTTATCAACTATTTGAGAGCTAAAATAGCAAAACTAAATTATGTTCAACAAACAATGTATTGCACATTCTAAAAACGAAATTGTCCTGGCGAATTATCACTTGAGCCAACTCATTACTGCCTTTTGCAGTGTACGCGTTTTTGAGCGTTGATTATCATGAGCGGGTGAGCTGTTTTTTAATGGCTATGCAGAAAGCACAGAACTGGTGAAAGCAGGTTTTAGGTGATTATTTGTGTTTTGTTTTAGGAAAGGGGAAAGTCTTACTTACTAGCATCATGCAGCAAATACGAGAAATAACACGTAGACACGGTATAAAAAAAATGCTACTAAAAGAACCAAGAAAACTGAAGGAGAAGAAGAGAGAGGGGGGTTGCCATTGTTGGATACTTCACGTTAAACTCGGTACTTTATGACCACGTCTGGCGACGAAAGGTTCAAGGAAGCTCCGTGGCTACTTTCTGGCCACATTGATCTTCTGCCTGGGCTCATTTATCAGCACTGATGCTAGATATTTTCACATAATGTGGCAAGTGAGCCAAAATATTGCCCAATTGCTTTATGATTTTTTTATTCGTGGCTGACTACAGCTTACGTTTTCCCTCACCCGTGGGCTGGTAAGCAGCGCCGTGCAAAGTGCCAACGTCTTCCTTAACGCCCATCAACAATTTTAGGGAGTTAAAAAAATTCAACCAACCAACAAAAAGCCAAGGCTATGAGAAAACACAGCCTAGTCCCAGCTTACTGACATGCTTTGGCCGCAAAATAACACACACAAAGTAAAGAAACACTAAACGACAAGTGTTTTTTTACTTTGTGTGTGTGTGTTGTTTTGCGGCCAAAGCTTGTCAGTAAGCAAGTACCAACTAGGCCAACAATCAGTATTGTTACAATATATTTCTAGTCCCAGCGAATGCTGAAATAGTAGCCTTTCTGGAGCCTTCCTAAAACACTCATGTTGCAACTGTACAAGTACACTTTCAAGGTAGCCCTCAACGCCATAAATCATGACAGTTTTTGTGAAGTAAAAAAGCACCCACTACGCCATTATTCCTTCTTCAGAGTAGCGTGGCACCCGATACACACCGGTAGCACTTTGTTGATGCTGTGGCTGATGACGATGAAACATTTTTGAGCGTTTTGTAATGGGGTTGGAATGATCCAGTTGCTCACTCTTTGCGCTATCCGCGTTTTGTATAGCATGGCTGTTGCCTTACTCTTTCGAAACACTGCACATGTTTACGAGATTCCTTTCTAGACAAATTGGGCATGAATGAGTTATGTTTACGAAGGATTCCCAAGCACTGGAGTGGCTCTGTGGAAGAATTCGGGGCTGCCCCTCTGATTACCTGCAGATCGGAATCCCATTCCGTCCAAGATTTTTTCTATTATTATTTTGGTTTCTTCTTATATTGAACGATAGCGATTACTAATGGCAGCGGTGGTAGTTGCAGAAAAATATGGCTTCAGAAACGGTTGATGTGTTTTTCTAACAACTCTTGCTGTGATACTCTTTATTATGGTCACAAAAAGCACTGGCTTCGCCGTCATGGTTTCTGTGCGAAGCTGAGCCAAATGATACATCCACCACCACACGTGACAAGGAACAGACTATTGCGTTTTAAGGACCCCTAGAGATTACTACTCTCCATTTTTGGGGGAAATTCTGCCTTCAATGCTCGCTACAACGTCCATAAAGAAAACGCCGTGGTCATTGAAAGATTTTACCATTGTTGTGTGGCTTAGTTGCCGTTGCCACCACGGGGTGCCTGGCGCAACGGTGCCGTGCGCTTTAGCTTGCTAGAAAAATGCAGCATCAGCACTCATGTGCATGTGATCACATCGAAAGTGGCATGACACGCCAAAATATAATAAAGTAACAATAGACGCAGAGAAAACAGCGAAATGAAGAGGCTGCAGTATATGACCCACAATGACGTGACTTGAACGTAATTTCTAGACCCCCCCCCCCCCCCATTCTAAGCAACTTTCTGCGTGCTCGTCGTGAAAAATGAAGAGAAACGCTTGAATCATTTGGAAAATACCTGCAACCCCACTCCTTCCAAACGGATAAGAAAAATAATTTGATCATTACGGAAAAAAAGCGTTGTATGGGCACATGAATGTTCGGTTGTACACCTCAGTAACACAGTCACCGGAAGTACATGCTTTAGAGCAAACTAGTGTCTATAAAACATGAAGCAAGTGAATTGCCAGGGCAACCAAGGGTGCACAAGAGTTTTGCAGTTCTAGCAGGTTGTTAGCAAAAATATAGATTAACTCTGCCATGATGGAACTATTAGGCAGCACCTGGGTAGCGGTAATCATTTAACTGTGCTTAAGACTAGAGACTGCGGCTTAGAGAAGCATTGTACTATTGCAGTGGGTCGCATTTACGGACGGGTGCCCTTTAAACTATTTACATAAGCAGCTTCAAGCACAACTGATCACGTAGCACAAAAATCCGACACAGCACAGGAGCAGGGACTAACGCGAGCGCTTACTTCCAACTTTGTGTCAAATTTTTGCGCTACGTGATCAGTTACGTATTACCAATATACTCAAGTTTATATTATTTGTTCAAGCAGATTTCCCAACGTTTGTATGTGAGTATGAACACAAACGTGTTTTTGAAACAAGGATTGTCATTGAAATTTCATATGCGTATGTTCTGCTGTCAAATGCTAAAAAAGAAAGCTAACCTCGAATTCTTTTTCTGTTACTTGTTGCAACAGGTACTAATTAGCTAATTTTACAGCTTCACGCCTGCCTGTTTCTGGCCCTGGTCTCCAGCGCTGCTGCTGGCTACGTCCGCGGCTCCCTGCTCAGGAATGCCGCTCTCGGATACGGCTACGGAAACTATGCCACTGGATTGGGCGGTTACGGTGGCTATGCCCTGGGTCACGGCTACGGCTACTCCGGGCTCACCGGCTCCGGCCTTGGTTATGGCGGCGTAAGCTACGGTGGTCTCGGCTATGGTTATGGAGGCCTTGGCTATGGCTACAGCGGTCTCGGCCGCACCGTAGCCGCTGCGCCAGCCGTGACTCGCACGGTGTCTGCCTATCACGCTGCGCCAGCTGTGTCCGCTGTGCACACTGCTCCATCTTACGCCACTTACGCAGCTGCCCCGGCTATCACTCGCTACGCTTCCTACGGCGTGGCCCCATCCGTGGCTTCCTACGGTGTCGGCCTTGCTCACACTGCCCCAGCTGTCACCGCAGTCCACCATGCTCCAGCTGTCGCCTCCTACGGCGTCGGACTCACTCACGGTGCTCCAGCCGTTGCCTCCTACGGCGTCGGACTCACTCACGGTGCTCCAGCCGTTGCGTCCTACGGCGTTGGCCTGGCCCACGCTGCTCCAGCGGTCGCTTCGTACGGAGTTGGGCTTGCCCACACTGCCCCAGCGGTTGCCTCCTACGGCGTCGGCCTGGCTCATGCCACTCCTGCCGTAGCATCTTACGGAGTTGCGCACTCTGCCCCTGTTTATGGTTACGGAGTCGGATCGCTTGGTTACGGCTCCGGTCACTACGGCTACGGTTACGGCCTCGGCAGCTATGGCCTGAACTACGGCTACGGTCTTGGCTCTCCCGTGCAGTACTCCAGCCTCATTCACAAGAAGTGTAAGTACCACAGGATGTCCAATTGCAGTTCATTGTCACATCTCAAGCCGGCATGTCAATGTTACGCGCCAACGAAGTCGTATACCTTCTTTTCGAGGTGGTCACCACTGAACGCTAAATTTAAATCTTACCACTATGACTTAAAATTATTCATGAGACGAAATTATGTATTATAGCTTCGGAATTCTTACATCCAAAACATTCAGTTGATTCAGAATACGGTGAGGGCTGACACAAACCGCAAGAAAATCAACCGATATGAACGTTGTCTCATGCATCCTCCGCTAAATGAAGAACTGCAGACTGTTTATTCACATAAATAAACACACGTCTTCATATCTTCAGTCCAATCTATTTCTTGTGGGAGTTTCAGCGCTTGAAAGAGGCGTATGCTACACGGATGGTCATACTATGCGAACAGTCAGAAAATTAAGTGAGTAAAAATTTTGTTCTGGCTGAGTGAGAAGTATTGTACGCTTTTCGTAATTCTTCTAAAAATCATCTGCAGCAAAACAATGCTGCGATTCTTAGCATGCCACATAACAGAAATGATTCAGTTTCCCCAATGATATTTAACATTTTGTTACGGAAAATTCTGACTATTGTAATGTTTCTTTCTTTTTCAGAAATTATTCATCACGAAAAAATCGGCCTGAACATCTCCCCATTACGTCTTTGGAAGCTATGGAACCGGCGTTTTACTACGCTCATCATTACCTGTGAATTCTCAATAAAAATGTTATGAGATTTGGAATATTAACACGTTTCTATATTTGTCTGTACGGCTTTCCTACCAAGCTTTACAAGTCAGCTTCTTCATGATTGAAAATGCATACTAAATTAAATTTAACAAATTTCGCCGTACAGGAAAAGCAGAAAATCAAACCGCTTTATTACTGTACTTCTTGCTGAATCCGGATTATCCCAATTAGCTTCATAAAAAAATGCGGAGTGTTTCTCGCCGAAGTTGCTGCTGATATATGCTTACTTTCCTATGCGCAAAGTTCCTATTTAGAGAGAGGGGGGCAAAAGTTTGGCGCAGCCTCCCCCTCCTGGTTACTTCAACGTATGGGTCAGACTACTTCGCCCGCTCGCCTCTTTAAGTGGCTAGGCAGAGCTGCTCTGAGTATAATTCTCGACTGCCTCCTAGAAAGCCAGGGTTGAACTCAAATTGGATTCTGGACAATTTCTATTCATTTCTTTGTTTTTCTCAATTCGAGCGATAATGAATACGTGCGATGGGGGCAAACAACTACGGAATTGGTAGGATCTCATAAAATATTTCGCAGTAAAATACAGGTAGCTTCTGAAGGCTACTATAGGTGCTTTGTGTTCAGTCGCATGCAAAAAGATTAGCCTTAAAGGGGCCCTGAAACACTTTTTTTTAATTATCATAAAATTCATTTACTGGAAATGCCTATTGCCTAAAAAATCAACGCCGCAAAAGTGTTAAGAATATGTTCAGTACGAACGCAGTCCCAAAGATTTGTCACACGATTCAATCACATTCTCTCTTTTCTCGTCCCGACGAAAGCGCCCTGGCAGCTAAGCAAGGAAGGATGGGAGGGGCAAACAAAAACGTCATGCGGGCCTCCTGACCTCGAGCACTTTGTCTTTTTTTTCTACGAATGCGCGAGTTATCAGTGTGATCACGCGTGCACGCGTAGACAAGTAGCGGCCTCCCACGGAAATCTCTGTAACGACCAAGCGCGCGATGTTCAAATCAGCCAATGGCTGATAGATGGGCGTACTTTGATAATTTATTGTCAATTCCAGGCCACGTGCAGCGCTCTAATATTTAACTCACGTGTTGGCGGCAGCTTCCCCTACCAATCAGCAGCGCTTTCTGACAATGCTCACAAAGTGTTGCAGGCCCCCTTTAAAATGTAGGGTACAGCTGAAATTGGTTATTGCCATCAGAATTATTAGCTATGTAACACGCATTTGTGCAAGTGTAACGTTCTTCTGCTGATAATTTTTATAACTAGCTACTTCGCCTCACTGTCGGAACGGCCGGAATTATTGCAGAAAAGTTAGGCATTTCTGGATATCGTTACATAGCTATGGCTTATAAGCAGCCCAATATCATGGACAATTACTGGCATAGTCATAAACACAAATGCATAATGGTTCTCGCCATATTTAAATAAGAATTCACTAGGAATACTATTATTTCCCTTCTTCTTCTAAGGGGTCATATGCTCGTAATTACACACCCATGAAAATTTTTGCATGGTTTCGTTTGAATGCATGTAGAAAAAAAAAACTACCGATATTCGGCGGAAGCATCATCCCCACGGTAAATTGCTTGTTTTTACATATCGGTATTTTTTCTAATGTTTCATACTGAGCTCTGAAAATTTTGTGATAGTAAATGTGAAGCTCTGTAGTAAAGTTTATGGCAGAAATTTCGTTATCCGGTGTATGAGCATGAGGTATGTCTTACGCCGATGTACTAACTGCTCGTTTTTTTCCCTGCCCAACCCCTTATTTTCTTCCATTAACTTTAAAAATTCACATAATTTACATCATTCCTTCCAGTCAAGTAGTCCGAAGAAGTCTGGAATGATTCCCTGGTCCCTGCAGTTGTTCCTTCAGACTTTTAGTTAAAGCCATAGAGTCACAATCTATGTGGCACACTGTACGAAGTCAGTTACGGGCTATTGGCGGTTGTATTCAGGAGAGAACATCGGTACATGTTCGGCGACCAACTCTCGGGAGAATGTAGAGGACAACGACATCAACCTAAGCTTGAAAAAAAAAATTGCCTTCGTCCTTGTAAAAACAAAAAAAACGCGCATCAAAGACTTTTCAAAATTTATGAGAAAAGAAACCCCAAAATATATACACTGTCGCAAAACTCACGTCAGCACGGAGCACATTTTACCAAAGGCTCACGACGCTCGCTGTCTGCATAAATTCCCCATGTCTGGTAGTGAATTGTGATCACGTATTCCTTTTCCTTTGCTGTCTCAGTGAACAAAGTGTAATCTCTTGCAGCTATTCCAAAAACAGCATTTCTTCACACCTAGGTTGGAAAAGTTGTGATTGATGTACACCGGACATCCAATGAAATCGATCGCCTTGTGTCATACTACATCTACGTCACGTAATGTGGTGGGTGGTTTGAAAACTCAATTGATGTAGGCAGTGTGATCTGCGGTGAATTCCTGATTTAAAAGCCACATAAAATTACAGAGTTTACTAAGATGCCTTGCACCGGTCTGCTAGTCATTTTTACGGCTTGCCCTACCAGCTCAATAAGCTAGTGCAACATTGTCAAGACCATTTGAGGGTCTCTTTAAGCAGCGCCGAGCTGGGCAAGTCTGCAAGGTGTGAAATTACATTACAGGTTCATTACTTTGAACCTGGCCTTCATACCACACCCCCTTTTCTTAAGTAGGAATAAACAAGTAAAAACTATGCTTACAAACTCAAACAAATATAAAACACCATGACACCATGAACTATAGTCCAGTGGTGCTGAACGTTTACTACTAAGCCTAAGTAAGGTATGTTGCCTCAGACATTTGACTGGCTTTCCGGTATTGTGTTAATGTGTGCCCTGAATAAATTTATCTAAACGTCTTGTCTGGTCAAATATTAAAGGGGTCAGTAACAATCGAAATAATTTGTCTTGAAAGAGCTTCGAACTTTTATATAGTTAAAATAGTTTTCAAGAAAGCACGCGTCAGCGCTCTTGCCCAGAAAACCTAAATTCACAGATTACTGTACCGGGATGGATATAATACTGCTACTGACAAAATGCAGCGCGAAATTGCAGCGAGAATAAAGCTTTACACCATTGTACTTTATATACAGCAGTTACTTAAGTATGGCAACGTCTGCATTTTGATTTGCGTGGTGTGCGTCATCTAGTGAGTGAAAGTAGAATGCACATATATATCCCATGTGGGATGTCTACTTAGGGCAGGTAATAACCGCAGAGCCTAAGCACGAGATTGAAGTAACTAGAAGAATTAGAATGGGATGGAGCACATTCGGCAAGCACTCTCAAATTATGACAGGTAGATTGCCACTATCCCTCAAGAGGAAGGTATATAACAGCTGTATCTTGCCGGTACTTAGCTACGGAGTAGAAACCTGGAGACTTACAAAGAGGGTTCAGCTTAAATAAAGGACGACGCAGCGAGCAATGAAAAGAAAAATGGTAGGTGTAACCTTAAGAGACAAGAAGAGACCCGAGTGGATTAGAGGACAAACGGGGGTTAAGGATATCATAGTTGAAATAAAGAAGAGGAAATGGACATGGGCCGGGCATGTAGCGCGTAGACAGGATAACCGCTGGTCATTAAGGGTAACTAACTGGATTCATAGAGAAGGGAAGCGGGTTAGGAGGAGACAGAAGGTTAGGTGGGCATACGAGATTAAGAAGTTTGCGGGTATAAATTGGCAGCAGCAAACACAGGACCGGGTTAACTGGCGGAACATGGGAGAGGCTTTTGTCCTGCAGAGGACGTAGTCAGGCTGATGATGATATATCCCATGACTTCCAAGAGTAGCCTGCGGCACGCCGCTGCTACTGCCGTCCCATTTGCACCCAGAGCGCGTAATCGGAGAAAGAGGGTTAACTACCCTCGCCACCACCCAGAGGCGCGCACCCCCAAGGCTGTCTTGCCGTGACGTAGACACGCGCAGAGGACGAATGCTTGGCAATCGCAGCTCAGTGCGACACGTGATAGCAAATTGCAGCACACTTGTGCCTAAAGGAAAAACGTCACTCACTGGCGCAACTGGGCTATTGGCTGTGTAATTCTGAAGCATACTTCGGACAACGGCGAGAGGCACATCGCCGCAAATCATTCGCTAATGCCATACGTTACGTTTTTTTTGCTATACGCACTGGTGTTTTTCTCTCTGGGAAGGTTTAAAGCAAGAAACATACAAACAGAATGGACAAGGACGCTGGTAGGTCGTTTTGCTTGTTGTACTGCGGTTGTTTTTTCTATAATTTTTCGCTAGAAATCCTCCAAAGCTCGTCTCTGTTTTCTCACTGCAGCCTCCTTATAACATCTGCTTTCCTGAATACTTGAACTTTCAATAGGTTTATCGTCCTTAAACTTGACAACCTGCTTGCCAGCAGCTCATCGCTAATTTGCGTTGTGCATTCAACTGTTTTACTAGCTTGCTTACCTTCATGTGCTGGAGAACGTTCGCCTAGTTTCCCACATCCTATAACCACAGAATATTCAGACACATATGTGGGCACGTGCCTAAGCGGAGCCTGTGGTGAATGACTTGATTCGTGAAGTGCTTCTTCATTCAACATGCTATCTTCGCACTGTAAAGGCAACCAGCACGCGACAGTTTTCGGATTGTTTGTGCTCTTTTCATTACTACAGCCTGGATCACAGGCTGAATCACTACCACCTGTGGAAGTAGATGTCCTCTTTTGGCTTGAAGTAGAATTCTACAAAAATCGCTCTAAACTTCGTCCTTTGCGGCTGCCATGGCTGCATGTAGCTAGGTTATTTTTTGAACACGCTCGCAATAGCATCCAGTTCTTCAGACGGCGTCTCTTTGTGGATAACAGAGCATAATCTCACTACAAAAAGTGATTGCTGCAGACAACACTGCTAGTGGACTTGTCATTCGGCCAAAAAATATTTCCTTGGTATCGCTTTCAGACACGCTGGGACGGATCATCATTCGAGAGGAAAATCATGAAAACTGATGCCAAGTCATTTTTTTTTCTGTCAGATGGACAGAAAAGTACGCAGCACATTTAGCTGAAACATGAGGAAATAGGAAAGGTTTTGGAGCGAAGCATGACTTATATTATTTTATAATGCTTCAAGAATTTGATTTCATGAATAATTTAATTATAACACTAGCTTTGCCTAACAACCTGGACTTGCAGAAATACATAAAACATCAAAAAAATTGCCAAGAAAAATCCAAAACGTTTTGACTTCATGAAGATAAACGAAGAGCGGAGCTGTTGAGTGCGAGTACGGGCAAATCCATTGTGCCGTTAAAGTGCACAATTTTGTGCTCTCATTGAGGGAACCAAGGCACAGCGTCTTTGTAGGGGCAACAGGAATGAAACAGAGGAAAGAAAAGGCATGCGACCGTGGGAAGAATTTTCATCAGCTCGGGTTCTTCAAACTACACGGGCATTTAGCATGCTGCCTCCATCCAAGTCCGTCTCCCACCAAAAAGAAGAAAACTTGCGACTTCCATCAAATGGCGGCGAATCCAAGGAGGTGACACCGATAACCCTCTTGGATGACACACGAAGCAGTACAACTTAGATTTCTTATACGTGCGCCAAAACGAGGCTACACAAACCTTCAGCTGGCGCTTACATGTGAATGCGCTGGCTAAAAAATAAAAAAAAAGAAAACAGGAAAACACAGAAATGAAAAGAGAAATGGATGGGGGGGTGACATCGGGTGGTTCCTGCACTTGAACCTACATATACCTACAGGAGCCTCCAGCCTACCATAAAATGAACAAACAAACAAACAGCGATCTTTCTGTGTTACCCACGCAAAAAAAAAGAATTCTCGAGAGTTATCTACATCATAACAGCTCCGCTGTAAGAATTTCGCTTGAAGTGCGAGAGACAAAGCTGTTTTTCAACGCAGTAGCATACTTATGGTTTTTGAGCCAAAGAGAACTATGAGGAATGTAGCATGCCACAGTACGTTCGTGGTTGCGTTAGAATTACTAAAACAAGCTCTTTAACGCTATCACGCTTGAAAAAAGAAAAGCAGCATAGCTACGTGTCATATCTCGCGACAACTCGAAGAACGCCGTTCGGCAAGCTTGCGTCCAACCTAGGCAGTGTTGCGGTTACGCGTTAAAAGTAACGCCTTTAGCGATGATTCCTTATACTTTTTCCGGTAAGTTATTAACTTAGTCGTTTGAATTTTAGAACAGTAAAGCTATTGTTTTCTGTATTTATTATTTCTACCAATCAAGTGGAAAGGGGTACTCGTCGCCAAATAACAGTGACAAAAACTCCTGCGTTTATTTTCCGTTTCAATAAAAAATTGTAATGCGTAACGTACTTACGTTACAATATTTCTGTAATGTTCAGTGTTACGTTAATCGTTACTTTTTCATCTTGTAGGTGCCACTTTCTTTACAGAGCTCACCCCGAGGAGTTGTTTTGTCGTAGAGTCGGACATCTGTCCGCCTGCAAGCTTTGACACGGAAAGCAAGTGTGGAATCTTTTTTCAGAAACCGCAGATCGAAACTTTTAAAACTTACTGACCGCATGTGGGGACCTTGTAGTAAGCTTGAAGAAAGTCGCAGAATCCACCGTGACAACCTGTAAAAACATGTTTTGCATTGAAGTGGATTGTAGCAGGTGTATTGCAGGACAGTGCACCTTCCCGCGCCCCAAAAAACAGGCTGCCCGGAGAAAAAGCGCATGTGTCGGTTTACTCCATAACACAGGCTGATTGCCATGCTTCGTACGTGGGGAAAGCAGAAACTTCTTGGAGAGCCTGAGGCGACACAAAACTGACGTCTCCAAGTTAAAGTCACAAAAGAGTACACTCGATTATCAAGCGTGGTGAACGACTACCGCATATAATTGGGCAAGTTCTGGATCATAGACTTAGAGCCAAGTTTATAAGCTACTGTTTGTGAAATCCTCGCCCATCCAGGAGACAGCGGTAACTTGACCGTTCTACAGGTACACTACAGTGGGAGCTCGCCTAGACGGGATTCCGCACATCACAGACAATACGCGTCACACCATGACGGGAAGAAAGCCTTTAAAAAGAATGCGAGTCAGGCTCGAAGCGTTTATTTTTTTCTTGTGAAGAAAAAAAACTTTTTACAATTCTCTTGCTACATTGGTTGGCTTCCTTTCTCGTTACATCATCTGTTTCAACTAAAGGCCATTAATACCGCTGTCACACGAACACCACGGCTAACAACATTTACAGGCAGCTACATGGTAGACGTAACCGCAGTTGGTCTCCTACAACCGTAAGTATCGCAAAACAGAGGCTCTAAGCAGGACTCTTATTCGGGGAAGGGGGAGGGGAGGTCATGATGATATGTGGGGTTCGACGTCCCAAAACCACCATATGATTATGAGAGACGCGATAGTGGAGGGCTCCGGAAATTTCGCCCACTTGGGGTTGCCTAACGTGCGTCCAAATCTGAGCGCATGGGCCTACAGCATTTTCGCCTGTATTGAAAATGCAGCCGCCGCAGCCGCGATTCGATACTGCGACCTGTGGGTCAGCAGCCGAGTACCTTAGCCACTAGACCACCGCGGCGAGGCAGGGAAAGGGGAGGGGCTCACATCTTTGAGCTGAAGAGGGGGCTGAGCAGGAAAACGGTCATTTGGCGCCATTTTTGCCATGACCAAAAAACATTGGGGCAGAAGCTTGATGTGCTACCCCCTGGCGAAACCACTGTGGCAAGTGATTGCTTCCACGCGAAATCGAATCGAATCAAAAAAATAATATTTTAGATTTTATTGAGTATTTTATAACCCAGTAGCCGAAAAAGGAACCCAGTTTCCTCTACAACTGCATATTTTAAGAGGAAAAAATATTAAACATATTCAACACGGAAGGACCATTTTAATCAAAAGTAGTTATCGAAATGTTTTGATAATGAACACACAAATATCACCGTTACAAAGAATAAATTGTGTGTACAAATTATATGCGCAACCAATAATGATGAAACGTTGTTTAAAACTTGTACAGCGAAGAATAGTATTTTTACAAATTCTTTATATAAGGGAGAATTTATTATACTTGCTACAAATTTAACAAGACTTATCAAATTTGTTGTTCAAACTAAAACAAGTTTCACTTCTTCCTCTCCGCAATGGCAGCTACGCTTTCACTTATTGAACTATCGAACCAGCGATGCTGATCTTGAACACGCCCACATAAACACTCCCTAAGTTCCGCGGTAGTTATACAGGCTTAAGTAAACGAGGAGTGTGTATGCAGAAGTATTTTTTTTACGTCTCTAGGCCATAAACCATTTCCTTAGCGTGCCGTCAGAATAGGCCTTTTCTCTGTAGGTCATCCCCGCATGCGTGTCGGTGTCGATGAGGCACGCTTTATAATTCTGGCGGCCCAAAAGAGACGACGACAGTGGATCAAGAGACATCTGGTGTCACAAACATGCAAATGCCCCACCTCTCACTCAAAAAGAAAAAAGAAAAAGAGATGCGCCAATGCAGGCCTCGGCGATTGCCTACACTGGCTCAAGGCGGGCAATTTCGAAAGCCAAGGACCACCTTTTTTGGTTTAGATTATCTGCACTGGATGGGCTGTTCGGACCTAGAAAAAGCCAACTACTGTAAATTTTTTGAGAGTCAGTGATGCTTTCCGTGTGGCTAGCATGGATGACTGAATCGATATTGTGCATGATGTCGTATTGCGATAAAATGGCATCACCTTGGGCCCCAGAGTCACAAGCCTTCACATGTAACTCTACAAGCAACTTTAAACCATTCTAACATTGTTAAGTCATGTTACACTTGTATAAATTATACTCGTTCAATAAGCATATTGAACATGATTCCTGTTTGGGTTAGAAGTTTTTTTTCAGTGAAATATCAATTTGAGATATAGAACTTCTTATTGTCAGTTCCTGTGAGAAAGACAAATTGATTAAGGTTCATGATTGTCTGGTTGCGGCAGAGGTAACTTCTGTTACTTTTTTTCGGTAACGATAACGGTAACGGTAACGTTTTGTAGGTAACGTAGGGCGATAACGTGTTTTTTTTTTGGTTGGAGTAAGGCGTAACGTATTTAGTGACTTCTTTTTTTTTTTTGGTAACGGATACAACATTGAACCTCGATAGAATATTCCGCGCTAGCAGCCTCTGTTGCCCAAATCTGTTTTCAAACGACCACTAATGTTGCATGCAAAAGCGATGAGCAACATTTATTAGCATACCTGAATTTCTTTTCAACTGCCGCAAGGTATATACGCACGTCGACTGCGTGCTTAGAACGCGTCTGAAATAGAAACAAATCCACCAACACGGTTGATGCGACTGAAATGACTGAAATCACGCGCTGGAGAATGCAAACGAGTGCTGCTCGATGGATGGATATGGCTGTACCCTTTATGGATGGATGGATGGATGGATGTGGCTGTACCCTTTAGATCGGGCGGCGGCTAACGCCACCTAGCCGTAATACTTAGTGAACTAACCATTACATTTATCTCTTTTTTTTCCTTTAAATAATGAAGTTGAGGATTTGTACTTCGCAGTGAGGGGTTTAATTTTCACTCGTGCCTTGACTTTAGCCACCAATCAGATAACCTCCTTCTAGTTAAGTCTACCCGCTTAAAGTCTATTTTGCCCTCGCTGTCCCTAAATCCCAGTGCTTTGAAAAACTCTGCGCCATCATCCTGAACTATAGGGTGAAGCCCTTTACAGAACATTATCAAGTGTTCGGCAGTTTCTTCTTCCTCTCCACACGCACTGCATACTGTGTCGACCCCTTCGTATTTGGCCCGATATGTCTTGGTTCGCAGTACTCCCGTCCTGGCCTCAAACAGTAGAGAACTACCCCGAGTATTATCATAGATCCTTTCCTTGGCAATTTCCTGCTTAAAAGTTCGATAGATCTCTAGTGCGGGCTTCTTAATCATGCCCATTCTCCACATGTCAGTCTCCGTTTCCTTCACTTTTTTCTTAACCGATAGTTCTTTTTGGTTTGGCCACCTGCTGTTTTCTAAGTATTTACCAGTCAACTTCCTGGTTCGCTTCCTCCATTTTGTATCGACATTCTTCATGTACAAGTAGCTGAAAACCTTCCTAGCCCAACGCTCTTCCCCCATTTCTCTCAATCGCTTCTCAAATTTTATCTTGCTGCTAGCTTCCCTGCCCTCAAATGATGTCCATCCCATATCACCTTGTACTCCCTGATTTGGTGTATTCCCGTGAGCTCCTAAAGCAAGCCTACCTATTCCACGTTGCTTAATTTCTGATCTTGCTTGAACTTCTGATCTCATGCACAAGACCGCATTGCTTAACGTCAGCCCAGGAACCATGACCCCTTTCCATATTCCTCTCACAACATCATACCTATTGTAATTCCACAGTGCCCTATTTTTCATGACTGCTGCATTCCTGTTACCTTTAGTCGTCACGTATATTTCGTGTTCCCTCAGATACTCGGTCCCATTGCTTATCCATACGCCCAGATATTTGTATTTATCTGTTATCTCTAGCGTGACCTCCTGTATTCTAAGCTCACTACCTTCGCTGTCATTAAAAATCATGACTGCTGATTTTTCCCTACTGAATCTAAAATCTAACCTATCTCCCTCATTACCGCAGATGTCCATCAATCTCTGCAAATCTTCCTTGTTGTTGGCCATTAGCACTATATCATCTGCGTACATTAATGCTGGTAGTGCCTGATCAATAAGTTTTCCTTGTTTGACTAAAGAGAGGTTGAAGCCCAGTCCACTTCCCTCTAATTTTGCCTCTAATCCTTGTAGGTACATCATGAATAATAAGGGTGACAGGGGGCACCCCTGCCTAAGCCCCCGCTTTACCTCTGCAGGCTTGGATACCTGTTTTTCCCACTTTATAACTACCTTGTTACCTTTATAGACACCCTTTAAAAGATTAGTGACTACATGTTCCACGCCTAGTGTGTCCAGTATTCCCCACAATTCCTCTTGAACCACGCTATCGTACGCTCCCTTGATATCCAAAAATGCTAGCCACAGGGGCCTGTGTTCTTTTTCTGCTATTTCGATGCACTGCGTCAGTGAGAACAGATTGTCTTCCAACCTCCTGTGTTTCCGAAACCCATTCTGCAGTTCCCCCAGCGAAAAGGCAAAACAGCGCCATCTATGGCAAAACAGCGCCATCTCGCGCCGCCTTAACGAAGCGACAGAATTACACTCCGCTGGGTGAAGCGCCGAATGGGACGGCCTTAGCAACGGCGCGCCGCAGGGTAATCGCGGCGGCCACGTTTATCCATCCAGAATGCATCGTAAGGTTGCACGGTGGTCGAGATGACTTTACTCAGGATTTTATTCGCGTGGCATACCAGGTAGACAGCGCTTAGAAATAACTGCGCTTAGTCGAATAACTGAAATGCGTAAATGCGAGTATTTTATGATCGTTTGAGAATATCTCAAAGTTTTCAGCCCGTGTTAAAGACCTATTAAACGCACCGAAATATTTAAGTGCAAAAGTGGTGAAAGAGTGCAATAAATTTTTATTCCCACGATGATTATGCAGGTATGAAGCAAGATAGCATAACCAGTTTGTAATAATCATTTTGGTTACGATGTTGCTCGGATGAATGGCCCCTACCAACACAGAGTGAATCGCCATGGGTATGGGGAATCATATGGTCTTCATTTTTTTTTTCAAAACATATGAGGGCTGGTGTCAAATAAATAGATGAGCAATTAATCATGAATTTGACTTATATAGTAATAAATAAACTAAGCTGGGTGAGCTCCGCTACAAATGAGATATTCTTCATTATACGTACGTGGTCATAAAACAAAGGAATTATTTATTTTTGTAGCGATTGAACTTGTTCAACTGAAATATGTATTTCTTTAAAATCCTGCATATATTTTCGCCAGAGTTTCTCCGCATCATACTCCAAAATAACAACAGTACAGTCAAAATAACTGGCAGACTAAGTTGCCACTGTACAATTTCAGTGGCTCTTCTGACACTGGAAGAACTTTGGATGTCCAGCAAGAAATGTTTGATTGTTTCTACCTCATTTCTAAAGCAATAATGAAAACAGAAAGGCAAACAGTGTGTGCACAAACTTATAGTTGGGGTTCTACATTGCATGCTCTTAACTACAATTTACACCGTTTACCACTCCAAGTAAACATACGCCACTCTGCGAGCAACACTGTGTAACTTTGCGATCAGCCATGCACACTCTCTGAAGAGTTACGTTCGTGCTGAAAATTTCCTCTTTTGTTCTGTTGAGTTTGTGAATACTATGGTGGAAACATCTGTTTCACAATGATGGTAGGCTATCCCATGATATATTAAAAAAAATCAAAATGTAAGCAACATTCGATTGATTCGAGACCTTCTAGCTCTGTTCCCTAAAATGGACCATTTGTTCAAACTTGTCACAAAGAAGAGTCGAAAATTTCGGCATTTTGTTCACCCGAGGGACTTGTCGGGAGAGCCGAAATGATACTTGGAAACACTGATAAAAATACTCAGATATTTTGTGATTTGAAACAAATCAGAACGACTTGTATAAGTTTATGAAACAAAAAATCTTCGCAAGTCTGAAAACTATGGTCTGGGATGCAGAAAGAACCATAAAAGAAACAACTTTCTTAAAAACCCCTTTTCGCGCCTTTCTTTAGTTCTTGCTTCAATGTTTAGATGGCGCTACTTCCCTTTGCCTTAGAGAAACATACTTTTGTGGTGAACTGCGTTTATCCAGAAACGTAGCCAAACTTCAAGGCGCCGCGCTGTTTTTGAAAACTTGCTGGTCACGTAATGCAGTTGGACGAGCAGCCGCGCCCTTCGGCAGTCGCAATGCCCCCTGTAATTTATACTGCTCAAGTCTCCTCATCAGTAATTCTTCCCAGCAGGTTTCCGGTGTCACTGCAGCATCACAAAGAATGTGCTGCATATTGGCACTACATCAAAGCCGATGGCTTGGTACGATAGCGCGAGGCGCTACTGTGCATTCACTTGGAGGGTGAAACAAGAACTTTTATATGTTGACTTGGTACCATGTTTGTGATGGCCTTCACTGGCTCGACCCTCCTGAATTATAAATGTATATACAACCGAATCAAGAAAATGAAAGCTGTGATTATAGCCAGCTTTATCGCTCAAACTAGAATCTCAGTTGAAACCAGGATTGTGGACTCCCCGTCACATATATTTGTATTACTTGTTTCATAACTCTGTTCTATACTGGAACACTTTTATTACAGCTGAATACTTAAATTGAATTGTGGCATCAACATTCGCCTGAGACAGGGCAGAGGCAGATTTTTTTTCGGGAAGGGGGGGGCGGGGGCAGCTTTTGAGTTTGAGTGGGAGCTAGGCAGGCAGATGTGATCAGGTGCCAGTTCGTGCTCTATATGCTAAGGCGAAAAAAATTGGGATGGGGGCACGGGTCCAATGTGCCACTGCCTGTCTACGCCACCTCAGATGCCCAATCTTATTCGCAGTCGACCGAGAGAATCAAGTCATGCATGGATAAAATGATATAAAGGCTAAGCATTTTATAGCGAACTTTGGTGACTTTGACCGTATCTATCGACCGTATCTATCTATCTATCTATCTATCTATCTATCTATCTATCTATCTATCTATCTATCTATCTATCTATCTATCTATCTATCTATCTATCTACTATCTATCTATCTATCTATCTATCTATCTATCTATCTATCTATCTATCTATCTATCTATCTACGACCTTTAGTTCTCCTGGCCATCAGGATAATGGGATCTATACCAAAAATGATATGTCATAATATGACTGCATGATGACCATAACTGCCTAGTCGATAACATGAAAATGATGACATATACATCATCAATGTCATGATTTACATGTCAAGTTCTTGGTGCTGTTGCGGTAGTATCATTCACATGATATATCGCAATACAGGTATGGTGTGACCTGACTACATGGACCAACATAAGTGACAGGCCTCACGTGGAAATCATGACATGCGTGTCATGTAAATACATGACTACATGCAACGCTCATGATGCGCTTGTGGCCGTTTCGCTTGCTTCACATATACCAAACTTAGTATTGCGTGATGTGAATGAATGATGAAAATATATGACTGATGAAAACATAATAATCATTACATGCGTGTCGTCAAGAGCACGACTACATGCCATGCTCGTGATGCGCTCGCGGCTGTTTCGCTAGGTTCACATTCACCAAATACGGTGTTACGTGACGTGAGTGGATGACGAAGGTATTTCACTTGTGCAAACATGATGACCATGACATGCATGTCATGTGAGAACATGACATAATACCACGTTCTTGATGCGCTGGCGGCTGTTTCACTGGCTTTGACGCTGGCGGCTGTTTCACTAGACTGACAGTAATTTCACTGCAGCGTGTAGAACTCTACCGCATGTCAGAGGCGTTCACACAAGCCCGCCTTTCTTAGGAAACACAGCAGGCCTTTCACTGCCTTGCGGGCTGTCGAGGCATGTGGACGTTGCTGTAATAGCACCTGCACAGAAAGAGGCCGATCATCCAGTCAGTCGCCACATTGCGTTGGCAAGTACGTGTCTATCTGAGGCGAATCGAGGGCAATGGCACAGCAGGTGTTCGATATTTTCGTCGGTGCCGGAAACATCGCACGCCGCACTGTCAGTAATTCCGATTAACGTGGTATAAGCTTTCGTGTAAGCAACTCCCAGCCAAAGGCGATAGAGAAGCGAAGCTGCGCGTCGATATAGGCTGGGTGGAGGCCGGAGTTGTAGTGAAGGGTCGAGCTCGTGCAGTCTTGTACGTCGTACGCTTGGTGTGTTTCACTCAGTCAGTGGGAGACTGCGGGCCAGTTGACGAATCTGCCTCGCTGCATCCGCTCTTGAAAGTGGAATCGGAACACTGTTCGCTTATTTATGTGACGTGCGAGCAGCATGATCTGCAGAATCATTGCCGCCTATACTAAGAATGCCCAGGTAACCACTGAAAGACGATGTCATGGCCTTTTTGTATTAAGAGGTGGTGAAGTTTCACGGTTTGGTAGGTCAACGGGTCGTGGCATCCGCGTCGGAGAACTGATATCAGGCACTGTAGCGCTGGTTTTGAGTCAGAAAACACAGCCCATTTACCTGGTATTTTTTCTGAATTGATGAGTTCCAGTGCATTGCGCAGAGCCTCGAGTTCTGCCGTCCTTGAGGTTGTCACATGTGAAGTCTTAAAACACCGAGTTACCCCTTGTGATGGTATAACCACTGCTCCACCTGAAGTAGACGGCGTAGTAGAGCCATCCGTGCAAATGTGCACGTGTTTACTGTAGTTTTGTTCCAGTAGGAATAGACTCAGTTGTTTCAGAGCATGTGTCGGTAAGTCCGATATCCAAACATCATAATAATGACATGCGTGTCATGTAAAACATGACTACATGCTACAGTCAAAGCACGCTCGCGGTCGTTTCGCTAGCTCCACATATACCGAATTTAATATTATGTGACGTGAACGGCCGACAAACAAAATTGACAGTCGCAAACATGATAATCGTGATATGGAAGTCATGTACGGCATAATTTGCGGCCACCTCGTAATGTTGTGCTGATCGCAAAGCGACATTTCAACCTTACTCATTCGTGCTTCGCATAACATCAATTTTCACTGAACGTGGCATGTGCCATTTTTTTATTTATCAAGAGAGTAAAGCTAGAATTGTAGTTTGGTACAACCGGACATGAGCTTGACCTGCGATCGGCTGGTTATTTTTGAAGCAATGGCGGAAGAGACACCCATCGGCACTGCGCTCTTATTTAGGGACGTAACCCACCTCTACATCTGAGCTATTTAATAGCGCAAGTTGCATTTATTTATCTGCAATGGCAATGAAAGGACGAACCGGCAAATAATTGACCTACGTACCATCTCTGCATTGTGGGCACTCAACCATTTAACATTGTCTACCATTGGTAAGCCACGGCTTTGAAGTCACACACCGTATCAGGATCGTGTGAAAATTTATTTTCGAAGAATTATTTGTACAGATAGGCGTATTTGTAGTGGAGGGAGGTAGAGGGAAGATCCCCTCCAATCAACATGAAGAGAGGTGGGATCTGATGTGTGCCTTTACATTTTCCCAGTTATGGCGACGCAGGTTTTGGAGAGAAATGACGGCCAAAATCCCCTGCCGTTGCATTAAAATAGCTGTTTATACTTTCCATCTTTACTTCAAGAAAGACATATTCGCCACTGTTAGCAGCGCGGACGGCTTCAGTTTTCGTTTTTTTCTTCCGTTCTTTTTTTATTAGTGAAGCAGCTTGTCATTCTGAGGCGGAGAACGTGGCAGGCAGAGGGGCATTGCGATAAAGATTTGCCCCTCTCCCACCTTCTTTGTAATGGGAAATAACCGTGCATTTGTGGGCAACGTGAAACAGTCGTCCCCAATGGGTGATTATGGTCGCTGGCGAACAATTACACGTGGACGTATTTGAGGTCAAACGTAAGATGGTCTCCATAGTAGCATGCAAGTCAGCTACATAGACTTGGAATACTTGCAACATAATCAGGTTCCGCATTCCCAATAATGTAGTGCGCTGGAAATATGGACAAAAGAAATTCTAAACAAATACCTAGTGGTGATGTACTGGGGGGGGGGGGGGGGGTCAAAAGTTCCTAGGCCGCTATCTCGTGCATTTTTGACGGACAGTGGCCTGTAAACTTTTGACCCCCCTTTACGCATTCATGGTAAATTCGACGGAAAAAAAGGCTTTGAAAATAACCCTCAAAAAGCAGTGGGTACAAGATAATAAAACAAGAAACAAAAATGAGAATAATGAATGGGGTTTTATGCCCTACATTCATGACATGAATATGAGAGCTGCCATTGTTGAAGGCTACAGAACGTCTGTCAGTCTGATGTTTTTTCTTCTACTTGCCCTGACATCGCACAGAACAGGGTTCTCTACCATTCCGCTTGTATGGAAACGCGATTGCCGCAGCCGCAAAAGAAACCGCGACCTGGCGCACCACCGTGGACAATGAACAAAAATACGCAGTCTCTTGCATAATTTCTTTGTTGATGCTCCTTTTCCGTGAATTTCCCGTGTTCAAACGATGGAAACTCAAATATTTATTAGAACACAGGGCCAGGAATTTCAGCAGCTCCGGCATTTCAGCATTTCATGCTGGCGCATATGTACATAATTGATACAAGGGACAACAAACCCTCATCGCCCATAAATATACTACAACAATCAGTGCAGGAAAATGTGCTGTGAATGGCACTTGCGGCTCGTTTCATGTACAGGCTGAAAGCTAATTTATTGCTCATGAATTCTTCACGGTATATTCGCAGTAGTCTGCCACCGTGCGCTTTCCGCAATCGCCCGAGCCATGGTGCTGTGCGCTACACTTGGTGTATTGAAACCGCAGCAAAACGACCAAGAATACCATGTCCAAGAACACAAATCTCTTCTTTCTTGCCCCTCCCCCTCTTCCCCCCTCCAAAAAAAAAAACGAAACTTGTGAAATCACTACAAACGTAAATGAAGCTAAGCGCAAATCGGCGCAGATTGTGGTTGGCATGCAGAAATCAAGCGCTCAGATCTGGAAATCGACCTTACCGGTATCAATTTATGAGACGTTAACTTGGTGTAAAAACCATTTGTGATGTCTTACGTGTTCCGACACGATAAAATGCTGGCACAATTTGCATTCGCAGGCAGGCAATTTTAGCTGTGCGAGTTAACGGATCTTGGTATAGGGCATGCACGCTTTTGGTAGAATACAGCACACGCCATGAAGATGCTTTGCATCAGGACCAAATTAAAGTTCGAAGAGGGGATTGTCACGGGGTGCTGTGATGCGGTGGAGACGCCTGCATGCCAGAACCGAGTGGCGCTAAGAAGAAAATCCGCCAAAACTGGTGCTTGGGCGAGTTGGTTCATCATTAAAATAGATTTACCAGTGCAAAAAATACAGAATAACCTGGAAGGGCACACACATATCAACGCTCTGTGTGTGTGTCCTTCCTAGATGTTCCGTCTTTATTGCACTGGTAAATCTACTTTATTATAATTAAACTGCGCCTGGTTCATTGTTTTCAGTTTAAACCTCTTTACGCCTTTAAATCTTTTTGAAGTATGACAAGCACCCTTGCACTAACGAAAAATTTCAAAAAATATCGCTAGGTAAGCTGATTTATTTTTCCATATAGATCGCATCTGGCTTAATCTTTTACCGAGAGAGAGAGAGAGTGAAAAAGGAAAGGCCGGGAGGTTAACCAGGTATTGGCATCTGGTTTGCTACCCAGCGCTGGGGGCGGGGAAGTAGGGGCAAGAAAGAGGGGGTAGATAGAGGAAAAAAAAAACGCACGCGCACTCATAAAAAAAAAACGAAAACACACACAGGAAGGGCATCTCAGCTACAACCGTTCAGCAAGGCCGGTCAATCGCAAAAAGTGCAGCAGCACTTTCAGGGCCCTCTTCTGTGAAGTCGCATCCTGACGATACTGCAGAATTTTCTGCTCCAACAGAGGCTGATCATCTAATTTGTTGAGTTCCCTGCGAAGGCATAGTCGCCGCCTACTATACGCTAGGCACTCACAAAGAACATGTTGAATGGTTTCCTCCTTGCCACAGTGGCCACAGGCTGCGGTGTCGGCCATCCCAATGCGAAAAGCGTAGGCGTTGGTAAATGTAACGCCCAACCACAGCCTACATAACAGGGTCTGGTCTGCTCGGCGAAGCCTCGACGGGACTTGAAGACTTAGCGTAGGGTCAAGCGAGTACAGTCGGGCATGCTTGAAGTGCGGCTGATTCCATTGCGATGTGGTTTGCCGGCGAGCAAGTCTGCGGAGCTCTCGTGCAGCATCCGTCCTAGAAAGTGATAGTCGCAGTTTATGATCTTCTGTGTGGGCTGAGCGGGCAGCTTGATCGGCCCGTTCATTGCCGATGATTCCGCAGTGACTGGGCAACCACTGAAATGTAATTTTGTGCCCTTTTTCAGTCAGGTGGTGTATAACCTCTGCTATCTCTAGTACCAGCTGCTCGTGTGGTCCACGGCGTAAGGCTGATAGTAGAGACTGCAGTGCCACCTTCGAGTCACAAAAAATAGTCCACTTGCGTGTAGGTTGATCAACTACAAATTGCAACGCGGCACGAAGTGCTGCCAATTCTGCTGCCGTTGATGTTGTTGCGTGAGATGTCTTGAATTTAATTGTCGTGGCCAACCTTGGCATCACTACTGCTCCTCTAGAGCTGTCCGGCTGAACCAATCCGTCAGTGTAGATATGTGTGGAGTCTTGATATTTCTCATACAAGAGAAGTAGTGTGAGCTTGTAGTGCCATCATCACCATCATCATTTCTCAATCACCGTGCCGCGCCTCTCGCGCAGCTGGTGCTAGCTCGAGCTGCGCGAGGATTAGAACGAGCTCACGCACCTGGCGCGTCGGACGTGGACAGCCACCGCGGCTCCGCTTCAGGCGTGGAATAAAGTGGCGAGATCAGCACGGCCCCGTCTGCCGCCTTCGACGCCGTCTCACGTCTCTCTTCTCTCGCCGCTACATTGGTGACCCGGAGAACACGCCCTTCGCCGAGCGGCCCGCTGCCATGTTCCCGCAACTCTGCCCGCCAGTGCCGCCGTTCCAATCAACCTACCCCAAGGTATGGTTCATGCAGCTCGATGCCACTCTGGCGTTGAATAGCGTCACGGACCAGCCGCTGATGCACGCCATTCTTCAAGACGCCCTTCCGGTAGAGTTGCGTCATCTCTCTGGCACTTCAACCTCCAGCCAGCAGCCTTACGATGACCTCTGCTCTGCGGTGCTTGCCAGCTATGGCCTTTCCTACCACCCGCTGCCGTTCACCCGCGACTTACAGGTTTCGTCTGCGTCGCAGCGTGCGGTACTCTCCGGCCCGAAAGTCTTCACTGACCGGGACCTAACTTCCCCGACTACGTCTCCTACAAAATCTCGTCCGGCCGCAATCAACGCGAGTCCCGCGTACGAATGCCCATCCGACGAGGTTCAGAACATTCGTGCTGCACGCGACCAGTCAGCCACGAAATCCGACGAGCTTCCTCAATACGTTCCTGTAGCCAACGACCGGGTCGCCACGAGGTGCATTTTTTCGAAGTCCTCGGCCGATTGTCCCTCGGGCACTCTCGCCACCCGCATGTCTTCTCCGGCCTACACAGACCACGATTTCTCAGACATGTCAGACTCCACGACGGCTTCATCGCCGCATGCCCCGGAGTCTGCCAAGACTACGGATATCCTCACGCTCACTATTCGCCCCTTGGTCGCGGAGACTTCAGCGTCGACGATGTTCGAAGGAGCCTCCCCACCCACCTCGACGCTCTCTGAATCCTGCCAGCAGCAACCATCTTCAGCCCCGCAGTCTCCCGCAGCCGAAGTTAAAGTCATAAGCCGTCAACCACAGCCAAACTTCCGAGAGGCTGTGACTATGACTGACGCAGCTGAGGACGACGTACCAGGCGCGCCTATGGCACTGCAGACTACATATGCCACACATGCTGTAGAGGTTGTCATCGATCATGCAGACCTGCACACCAACCCTCATGCGCGGAGAACCGATGGTCTTTCAGATGTGCCACCCGATCCTCCATCAAAGCTCACGTCTTCTGAGCTTCACAACTATTCCCCAGAGCATTTGGCGCCGGATGCAGTCCGCCACATAGGCTCGTTGGTAACAACAGCGACGACGTGCGGTCCAACTGCATATCTGCCGCCCTTGATAGTATGCCTACGAAATCGTCACGTTAGGCATAGTACAGAGAGGCCCTTTTTCAAGCCTCTTGCTAAACAATCATGTGTTGCAGTCTTGGACTTCAAGACGGCGCAAACACCTACGAGGTTTTCCCGACGCAAGGGCCAACACTTGCCGTGCACATGACTAGCCGCAATGCACGGCCTTTCCGCATCCGTCGACTCGGCCACACGCCCCGGCATGCCGGTCGCAGTGCTACGCGGAGGCCGGTGTTTCATCGACAGAGACGTCCGCACCAGCACGACCGCGACGCTGCTCCTTGTCGACAGCATGCTCGGCACCCTGTGCGCTGTCCGAGACCCCGCTGTGGATGTGAAACTTCAGTGCTCGGTCATCATGGGTGCGTTCCGATCCTTCACACTATTTCGCCCACATTGCCGGCGCGAGCTCTTCAGCGCCTGTCCACAGTTCCAGCTGTGGGCACGTTTGTCAGCCGCGTCTACTCGAAACAGCGGGTGCGCATTCGAATGGTCCCGCCGCGTAATTGTGGGATGGACGTGTCTATGAACACAGCGACCCGGCGAGACACCATGGCGGAGTCAAAGGTCTAGTGGCAGGAGAGAACGAAGTTGGGATCGACTCACCATGTGCGGTCACTGTTTTGCAGTAAGATGTGCATGGTCGGACCACTGGTAGAGAGGCTAGGTGATGTCGAGGGGTTCGAGCAAGGTGTCGTATATGTGTCCTCAGCACTTCCCCATTAATGTGGGTCTTGATGAGGTTGTCCCTTCTGATGGCGATAGTTGCCGCTGTTGACGCACTTTAGGGCAAGCCTAAACATATCTGGAATGCTTGAGCCTGGACACTTTGAAGCATTCGCAGGCTTGTTTTACTTGCGTTGGTTAACACAGGTGGGCTGTACCGAAGGAATCCAAGGAAAAGAAGCCTGTATAGTCGCAACATAGCAGTTGTGGACATTCCCCACTTCTTTCCAGCGAAGAACTTGAACAAATGACAGATGCCTGTCAATCGCCTTTTCATGTATGATACATGTGAGCTCCATGAGAGGTCTCTGTCAATTATAACACCTAGAAACTTGTATGATCGGAGGTGTCGTATTCTTTCGCTGTTTATCAGAACTCTGTAGTTATGCATTGGTTTGCGCGTAAATGCCACTAGTGCACGTTTCTCAGAGGAAATTTCCAGACCTCGTTGACGGAGGTAAATAGCAACTTGAGTGGCAGCTCTCTGCATTCGCGCTCGCAGCTGTAGACGTGTTACTGCAGACGTCCAAACGCAGATGTCGTCCGCGTACATTGACAATCTGACAGTACTTGGCAGATGCTCATTGAGAGCTATTAGTGTCAGGTTGAATAGTACAGGGCTAAGTATGCCACCCTGGGGAACACCACGGTGGCTGTAATGTAGCGAAGTGTCACCATCCTCGGTTCTCAAGAAAAAGGATCTCTCAGAGAGATAGCTGCGTAGCCACTGAAACATCCGACCACCCACTCCTACTTTCTTGAGAGGGGTGAGGACAGCTTCATGTGTGACGTTATCGTACGCCCCTTTAACATCAAGAAATAAAGAAGCGCAGAGACGCTTATGGCTTTTTCGTGTTGCACGTAGCTGACCAGGTCTATGATGCTATCAATTGATGACCGGCCACGGTGAAATCCCGTCATAGCGTCCGGGTAGATATTGTGATGCTCCAGGAACCATTATAGCCGTCCAAGTACCATCCTCTCCATCACTTTTCCCAAGCAACTAGCCAGTGCAACGGGCGGTATAATGTGAGCACCAATGGTGACTTGCCAGGCTTAAGTAATGGAACCAAACGGCTGGTCTTCCAGTTAACTGGGAGCCTTGAATGGAGACCGCTGAATGGGAGATGTCCGGAGCCCTCTTATTGTCCTCCACAAGTGTGATAAAGGCTTGCGAGGATCTAACGAAGCGCAGAAGGCTGCCCAACGTTGTGACTCTAGCTTGCCTATGCGGCGTTGTATCTTCTTCTGAAGACGTCTAGCGATTCGTAAATCGTCGATTGCTTTCGTGCGTCGGTACCTTCGTTCCGCACGCCGTCGGAGAGCCCGAAGTCGTTCTAATTCCACATCAAATTCGGTTATTCTCGAAGAGCATGTGAGGGTGCACACTGTGTCTTGCACTGTTGACTTGATCACCTCTTCTAAGTCAAATGAGGTGTTCTCTTGACAGCGTTCTTCCATGAGAGATTCAAACTTGGTCCAGTCCACTCTTTGGATAGTTTCGCATACCTTGCAAGGTGATAATCCTCTGATCTGGACATATGTGGGAATGTGGTCGCTCCCATGTGTTTCTATGTCTGCAAACCATCCGGCACATCTGACAAGACCTCGAGAAACAAAAGCCAAATCAAGGCAACTGCTGTATCCAGGGCCACGTAAAAATGTTGGGCTGCCATCATTTAACAAGCACAGCTCGTTGTCTGAAGCAAACGTTATCAGACTTCTACCCTTTGCGCTGATCTTCGGGCTCCCCCATAGCGTATGGTGGGCGTTGAAGTCTCCGATGATCACCCATGGGCCAGGAGTGGATGATAGGATGTGTCCTAGTCTTCTGTGGTCAAATCTACTTGATGGCAACAGGTATGCACCGACAACAGTGACAGTAAGACCTTTTTTCTTCACTGTTAAGCATATATATTGGTTATCGTTGTCAGGGGGTACAGGCCGAATAATGTAGGTCAGGTCACGTCGAATAAACATCAGGACCTTGCTGTTTCCACTATAACAAGCCGACATAAAGGATTCGTATCCGGAGAGTCTAATAGCGCTCGATAAATTTGGCTCGCAGATGACTATGATGGGAAACATATTGGTGGAAACGAACCGACGGAAATCTGAAATGCGTGATTTCAGTCCCCGTGCATTCCACTGAAAAAATGTTGCTTTTTTGATCTCTTCCCTGAAAGACAGTGGCTGGTGGGCCATTATCTACTCAAGAGCCGCCAGTACTGGAATCAGAGCGTCCAGTACTTGAAGTGCACTTTTGGCTGACGTTGTGCGCATGTTGTTTAACACCGTGCGAATGGCATCAATTATGGGTCGTAGAAGAGCAATCACTTGCTTATCCAAGTTCCGCTGCTTCTCTGTTGTCGCAGCTTGCTCTGATGAATGCGGCTTCTGATGTGGTTCTTCCACAAGTTGCGTGCGCGTAAGTGGCGGCCAATCTTCAGTAGAGAGAGATCTACTTGTTTTCTGTCTTCCATCGTCTGCGTTCGCCGCGGTGTACCCTGCAGTGGGTGCCGTTTCCAGATGCGTTGGCTTACTTCTTGTAGTCGACTGCGTTCTTCGCGAAGATCTTTGACGGTGACGTCGTCGTCTTCTCCGGACTTTTTCCGCGGCCTCTTTGTGGGTAGAGCTGTCTCGCACCATTTGTCTAAGAATAGTAAACTCCTTCTTTATGCGTGGACAGTCTTTGGAAGATGCACTGTGGGCACCTTGACAATTAGGGCACTTTAGTATGGTTGCGCTGCATTTGCCCTTGGTATGTGGTTATGAGCATCGGGGGCACACTTCGGAGTTCCTGCACGCTCTCTGCACATGGCCGATCTTCTGGCACTTATGACATCGCATATGTTTTGGAATATATGGTCGTACCTGGTGACGAAAGTGGCCAACCTTCACATGGGAGGGGAGACAGTCCCCTTTGAACGTAATTCTCACACAATGTGTGTTACCAAGACGGCTAACATTCACAATGACGTTATCTTCATTTGCCGGTTTTATTAGCACTGAAAGATCCGAGTCTGGAATTTCAGTGGCGATGTCATAAATGACTCCTGTTGAAGTGGTGCTATCAGCTGGTATTATAGACTTGACATTGATGTTACCCAGTTGCGTTACTTTCTGAAGCGCGTTTAGCGCACGTGGGTTCAGCACATCGATTGCCAAGATGTTGTTTCTTGTGTTTAGACGTATTTCTTTGATCTGATTTGGCGTAATACTCTCGATATACACAGAGAGCGCTTGCCTGTTCAGCCCGCGTAGACTGTCGGTAGCCTTCAGTGGCACAAACAGGATAGAGTGAGGCCATCGCTGAAGGGCAGTTTTACCGGTAGTCGTGCTTGATGCCGAAGATGCATTGACGATCCGTCGTTTTGCCTTGCGATACAGGACGGGTTGGAAGCTGTCGTCCGAGGACTCGTCGCTTGATGCGGAGTATAGCTCAGTGTCCTCACTCTCACTAGACGCGTTTACTCCCTTCCTCGAAGCAGTCCCAGCGGTCGAACCGGACTCGGACGGTGCCCCGTTAGGTTGAACATCCATCACCACGATATATGGGGCGATAGACCCCCCAACTGCGGCGAAAAATCCAGAAAAGCACAAAGACGAGCAAGATGTGTTCCGTAAACGAATCACTTCGTCTTCCTCCTCTTTTACCTTTTACCTAATCTTTTACCTAAAACACTTTTGAAGGGTTAGATGTGTTATAGTCTATGAAAACACGTGCGACTGAAATATGACAGGGTGCCAACTCGTTACCGGAGCTTGGCAGTTTAAAAACAATGTTGAATAATTTTCAAAGCTACGTTAGCAGATTGGAGTGTTATGGGGTTATTTGCACGCAAGCATATATGTAACGACACCAAGAATCCCAGAGTCAACACGGCCGCCATTACCTGTTCATTTCAGTTCTTTTTCTTCCTCCATCTCTAAGAACTGAGCTTTGGTCTCTTCTTTTCCGTCTTCTTCCTTACGCTCCCCCTGTTTTGCAGCGAAACTTGTTATGACAACACTACACGGGTCGGTCGCGTGTGGCGCCGCCACCGCCGCCCGTGTCCGTAGCCACTATCGCACGAAATAAAAAAAAAAGAACTCAGTTATTTAAAAAAACACCTAGGACACAATGGCATTTGAACGCGGTTGCCCTGCGTGCCCAATGCTATTTACCGCGTGCTTACCGGAGGTTTTCAGAGGCCTAGAATGGCAACAGTTAGGCATAAGAGTTAATGAAGAGTACCTTAGAAACTTGTGCTTCGCCGATGCCATTCTATTGCTGAGTAACTCAGGGGACAAATTGCAACTGGTGATAACGGAGTTAGACAAGGAGAGGCGAAAGGTAGGTCTTAAAATCAATCTGCAGAAAACGAAAGCAATGTACAACAACCCTGGAAGAGAGCAGCGCTTCGAGACAGGTAATAGTGCACTTGGGACGTTGTAAATAACTTTGTCTACTTAAGACAGGTAATAACCGCGGAGCCGACCCACGGCATTGAAGTAACTAGAAGAATAAGAATGAGGTGGAGCACATTCGATAAACATTCTCAAATCATGACAAGTCGGTTGCCACGATCCCTCAAGAGGAACGCATATAACAGCTGCATCTTGCTTGTACTTTGCTAGGGAGTAGAAACCTGGAGACTTACAAAAAAGATTCAGCTTAAATTGAGCACGGCGCAACGAGCAATGAAAAGGATAATGGTAGGTTTAACCTTAAGAGACAAGAAGAGAGCAGAGTGGATCAGAGAACAAACAGGGCATAAAGATATCATAGTTGCACATTGTATTGGACCGTCCACTAGCCACTTTAGGCTATCGGTCCAAATAATCCCTGTAATTGCATATATCTATTTATGAAAATAAAGCTTCATTGATTGATTGATTGATTGATTGATTGATTGATAGTTGAAATCAAGCAGAGAAAATGGACATGGGCCGGGCATGTAGCACGTAGACAGGATAACCGCTTGTAATTATGGGTAACTAACTGGATTCCTAGAGAAGGCAAGCGGGTTAGGGGGAGACAGAAGGTTCGGTGGGCAGATGAGATTCAGAAGTTTGCGGGTATAAATTGGCAGCAGCAAGCACAGGACCGAGTTTATTGGTGGGACATGGGAGAGGCCTTTGACCTGCAGTGGACGTAGTCAAGCTGATGATGATGATGATGATGATGATGATGATGCCCTGCATGCCAGTCCACTTATCTATCACCGGCCACGCCGGTGTTTGGAACTTGTTTGTAAGCTGGCCTTAGGCAGGCGTGACGTCGGGAAAGGCACCGCGTCAACGTAAGTAATGAAGCGTTTTAGAACTGCAAAAAACAACCAGGCGTTACACTATGCGAATTACGTATTTAATGTGCTGTACAAATTTCTAACTCATCACAAGAGCTTGTTCTTGATCCCCTACGAACTGTCCGCCTTGTGTCCTGCCAACGCTTTTAGTGTCGCTTGTTGAATTAAATCTTCATCACTCTTCGTTTTCTGCTTCATTCCTCTTTGGTGTTGTGATGTTCAAACAATTGCAGCCTGTCATCGGTTCTAAATACTTTGTCGGCTGTCAATCTTGGAGTTAGCCGTGTGCAGCAAAGTGTGGCTGCAGCCAGGGCCTAATGTGTGTACTCTGATGAGTTGTGGAACGGCCGTTTCTAGACAGCATTTCTACTCTCTTTTAAACGTTCAACACATTGATATAAGTTTCTTGACGCCACGGATGACCCTTTTAGCCATTACATTGGCCTGCGAAAGAAAGAGAGCGCAACGGCTTAGCGTAACTCCTCGGCTGTCTGCCCACTGCTGCAGCGTCTTGCTCGAAATGCCGGTTTATTGCATGATGTACCAACTTTAAGCTATGAGAAAGTCTCGGTCAAGCTGAGCTATAACGCCAGTTTCCTATTCTCGTCCTGGAGGCGCCGCTACCCTTCTTGTGCACTGATCCTATCATAATCAGAAAAAAGTGTGCCTTGCAAACTCCAGTACTCCTCTTTTTCGACTTCGCAAAGTCCACGTGCATAACTTTTAGGGGTTTCTCTGAGTGGTTTGGCAAGATGAGCTTGTTGGGTTAGGGCTGGTATTTGGCTTTGTTCAACTGACCCAAGTGACATGACTAGACATTATCTTCGATTTTTAGTGTGTTTTTTTTCACGTCAACGACTGAGAATTTTGTTATAGCTCCGCAAAAACCCAGCATGAGGGACTGATTCCGCATTGCCAAGGCATAAGTAAAGTGATTTTGTAATAAGTGTTTCTGTAACAGTGAACTTGCCATCCTAGAACTGAACATTTTCATAGCTTTCCCGTGATCTTGTCAAGTTTACAGTTTCGTATGGGAAATCGACTGCTAATCGAGACACGGCATCTACGTCTGTAAGATGGCTATCTGTCCGACGGAAGAAATCAAATTCGTACTGCTCATGTTGATTGACTCATCAGGCCAATTTTTGTATAGGCTCTGACATATTAGAAAGGTGCATTAGTGCGTGGTCTTCTGTGTACATTGCAAACATTCCACCATCTGTATGATCGAAAGTAGCGGACCACCATCAAAACCGCAAGAGCCCCCTTCTCATTTGTTAAATAATTTTGCTGAGTTCAGTATGAAGGCGTAGTATTGGCATCCTACAACCCGCTGCTGCTGAGATGGTGTTAAAAGGACATATCTTTGGTACAGAGCAGCCCCTGTACCATACTTTAAAGCGCCCGTGTTTATCTCAAAGCGTAAGCTGTATTCTGTTAAGATAACAACAGGTTGCGATAAAGTGCGTTGTACGAGTTTCTGGCAAAACCTTTTTACATTCCTTTGTCCAAACAGTGCATTTCTTTCTTTGAAAGTTCCGTCAAGCACTTTGCCAGCTTCCAGAAATCTTTGATAACACCCCTGATGTGGCCCACTAGTCCTCAAAAATTCGGAGTGAGGGAATATTATGAGGCTTCATAAGTGTCGTAATCATTTAGATGAACTCATGTTTAGCACTCTTGGTAGTTCCGTTTGACACTATTCAGAGGAAAAAAACTTTTGACTTGAATAATTCACTTTTCTTCTCGTTGATATTCAGGTCCACGTCACTAAGTGCTTGTAGAACTTTTCCAAGGTGTTCAGAGCGCTCCTCTACTAGCCACCAGTAGACGGGAACATCATCAATTAAACGTTACAGAAGATTCCCCAAGTGTGGCTTCAAAAAAACTTTTCATCATCTTCTGAAACCAGGCTAGCAAATTTTCTAGCTAAATGGAAGTCTGTTGTATTATTACACGTCAAATGGTGTAATGAACGCACAGGAACTCTCCGTTTTCTTGCAGAGGCACTTTCCAGAATCCTTTGAAAACGTCGAGACGAGAGGAAACTTTGCAGCCTCCGGTTTCATTAATAATTTCGTCAACTAGGTGGCATCGGAAAAAGGAAAAGGTCAGTTTTTTTATTTGGGTGCAATCAGTGCAGAGACGAAATGTTCCGTCCTCATTATGTGCTATGTTTATAGACGAAGCAAAAGGAGGCGTAAAATGACATACGGCGCCAGCATTAGGCATTTTCTGTAGCTCTCCCTTCAGCCAAAGCTTCTATTTTCTCGCCATGTTATAGGCCCTCCGCTTCACCCCTGTGGTATCTCGCCACTTGGATGGAACTTGAGAAACTTTGGCGTGGATTTTGGGTACCCGCCTAGGAAAATCAATTGTTGTCGTTCTTGTTTTCCTTTCCACATGGCTCGTATCCAATGGAGGGGATTGGCTAACAATAAGGCGAAGCAATTCAGGATACATACGAACGCCATCTTCTGGGGTAGTGGGCTTACGGGAATGGTCACCGACAGCTGTGAAGTTGGGCAGCTGACGGCCATCTTGCATGGTAACTTTGCCATCTCAATAAAGATTCAAACGTAGTGCTTGCGTTACTGGACGGGGCAGGAGAAGCTGATATTTCACACCGTGAAGAGCCAATAATTTTTACCATGATTCTTTTGCATCGACACGTAATAAGGATGCCTAACCATTTATAATGTCCTTGTTTCTTTCTATCATGGCCATTTGCAATGACTGGGCAATTTTTCCTTACATTCAGCTCCAGAATCAGGCTCTTGATGACTACAGATGCTCACCTGTCAACAAGAGTTTTCACGTTCCTTTCATTACCTTCCGTAGACACGTACACGAGTTCGGCGTGATCAGTGAGCGAAATTATTTCTTGTATTTGAGAAATGGTATCGTCAGGCGTTCCTTTGATTGGCACATGCTTTTATTTTTGTCTCGTGTTGTATTTGACAGACGAATCCGGCTTCTTGAGCGTATGTTGTCATCTAGGAGTTTGAAGTGTTTTAGGCATGCTCACTACTGTCGCTGCAAAATGTGGCTCTCAAGCCAACAGCTTCATGTTCTGTAGTACCTCCTCTGGCGTTTGAGGTATTCCATTATGACTGTGGTGTTGAATGCATTTAGAAAGTCCCTATATTAACAGACACACATGTGATGAGTCAGAGAGAGCAGAATCTGTGGCATGCAATTGCCTTAATTAAAAAAGTTGTTGACAACTGAACTAGAAAAATAATAAAATCCACACGTGGAACCTGATTTCAGAGAAAGTTGGCAGAAACTTCTTCCTCTAATCCGCACAAGTATGTGCTGTCTTTGCTGTTGCTCGTATCTCGTGCCGCATCTTCGCGAGGCCTCCCAAGTACAGGGGCATATTCATTACTTTAGCACGATCGTGTAGCCAAGAATACCTATCACATATTCATAAAAGTCAAGCCAGGCTTGAACATTCATTGACGAAGATTCATCGTAGACCTCTGGCTCAATTATTTCTCTTGACGTTTTTTTTTATATCGAGCAATGTATGTTCGCGTTATAAGCTCGAATAAATGTTTTGCCGCTTGCTGTTTTTTTGTGCAGCTTGATTACAGCTTCAAAAATATCAATATTTTACCAATATCAATGCTTTACCTAAAAGGCGGTGAAAACACCTGTTTCTCATACGACGGGATGCCAATATATGATCGATATTTAGGGTTTAACGTCCCAAAACCACCATATCAATATGAGAGACACCGTAGAGGAGGACTTCGGTAATTTCGACCACCTGGTGTTCAATAACGTGCACGCAAATCTGAGCACACTGGCCTACAGCTTTTTCGCCTCAATCGTAAATGCAGCCGCCGAAGTCGGGATTTGATCCCGCGACCTGGGGCTCAGCAGCGGAGTACCTTAGCCACTAAATCACAGCGGCGGGGCGAAAGGGCACTGACTGATCACTGGAACTCTGTAATTGAAAAAAAAAAAGACGTTGAATATTTTTCGGGGCTACCTTAGAACAGTTATGGGCGTATTTACACTTTAGCATATATGTGCGCGTATTTTGCGTCGGTTTATTATAAACTGATATGAAATATCACTACCACAACTGAAATGTGGCGCAGCTATACGAATGCGTGGTTGTAACACTAGTGCCCTTGTCATTTGGCGTCGTACAGGGCTACGCTGTGTTTGGAGGAAGACGCTCATGCAGCGTTTTAGGTAAAGCATTAAGGCAGACGCCTATAATGCACCTAAACCTACGATATCTTCTTGAATTTTTTCTTAAGCGAAAGGGTGCTTTTGCTTCAAAGCGCTTTATATGTGTACAGAAAAGAAGACACGAAAATTCAGTTCTTGAAGGCGTAGTAAAACAGACAAAACAAGAAGAAATGAAATAAACAGCAAAGGCGACCGTGCAGACTCTGTGATTCTCTTCGTCAGTCTGTGATAATAATTGATGACTGGTGATAAATGTGTTTGGAATATTATCAACTACCAAACTTAAGGTTGTCCTGGTTCACCAAACGGTCATTCTCGTGTTGTTTACGTTGTTTGTTACTAACAAGCCGAAAACCCCGTAAGATTTTGAACTGGTTTACTGTGCTCCATAAGGACTCCAATACTTTCCACCTGTACAAGATAACGAAGCTCGAAGTGTGGACAAGGTAATAAAAGATTCTCTACGAATCACTTCCGAAAAAAGATTAACGTCCGTCGACTTGCATACAGGCACCCGGTGCCCACGTTCACTAATCATTAACAGAGCCCATTCACACCACTTCTTGTTACGGAGACACACCAGTAGAATCAACTTGGCGTACTAGGCTGCCTTATGCGCATCTCTGTTGGAAGTGGGTGCCATTGCACGTATGAAGCCATAAAAACAGATAAAACACTTACGTTCAACCATTGAGTGAATTTCGCTGCACAGAACCTTCAAAGGATGGTGACATGGTCACCGAACAATTTGCGGTCTTCAGCAAAAAACGAAGGTAGAGGATTGAATATGCTGGTACACGTGTGAAAGTTGGACCGTGAAAGATTGTTTCAGTCCACAATAAGCTGTAAACTTCTTCGGCTCTAAACTCCGCCCACCGTCGGCGACTGCCAATTTGCCGAGGCGTGCGTGGCGTCACAAACTGATGACGTCCACAACAAGTCGCCGCTTTGAAAGAGTGTCTTTCTGATGTTACGCCATGCGTAGGGTGAACTGGTAAGAAAGAAAAGTAGGCAATATTTCAGGGCTTCTCCGGATAAATTTTATTATTTTATTGCGTTGATTGTTCGAAAACACACAATAGTTTAGCGGAGGCCTACAACGTTTCTTCCTTTTCTTCAGGTAAGTTACAGGTGGACCGTTTCTGTGAAAGACAAATAAACGAAACACGATCAGTCAGCATCCTAGAGAAGAATAACAAAAAATGACGCGGTTGACGTTGCTTCATAATATTTGTTATGAAACATACCATTTTGTAGATAGAACAATGCCATGAACATAGTTGAACCACTGCCTCAAATGAAACTATTAGAGTGTCCTGACCAAGCATGTTATAAAAATGTTTAAAACCTCTTTCGTCCCAACCTACACAATACAATTTCAGTAATGTTTAGAGCTCACTTATATGTGCTGCTGAGGATACCTAAATATGTACTCACACTTCTTCTTGCGGAGGAGGGCACCGTAGTGGAAGGGAGAGCCGAGACCATAGCTATAGTTCAGGCCATAGCTGAGAAGACCACTACCGTAGGCGTAGTGGCCAGCGCCGTAGCCGTGGGCGCCGACTCCGTAGCTGTAGACTGGGGTGGCGTGGTAGGCAGCGACAGCTGGAGCAGTCGCGTAGGTGGCGACTGGAGCGGCAACAGCTGTGGCGACTGGAGCGTGGGCTACTGTGGTGACAGCTGGAGCGGCAGCATAGGTGGCGACAGCAGGAGCAGCCGTGTAGGTGGCAACTGGAGCGTGAGCCACGGTGGCGACAGCTGGAGCGTGGTAGGTTGTAGCAACCTTGGTCACGGCGGGAGCAGCGGCGTAGGTAGCGACTGGGGCAGCAGCGTAGGTGGCCACTGGAGCGTGAGCCACAGTGGCGACCTTGGTCACAGCTGGAGCAGCGGCAACAACTGGAGCAGCAGCGTAGGTGGCTACCGGGGTGGCAGCGTACGTTGTGACTGGAGCGTGAGCCACGGCGGCGACAGCTGGGGCATGGTAGGTGGTAGCGACCTTGGCCACAGCGGGAGCAGTGGCGTAGGTTGTGACTGGGGCAGCAGCGTAGGTAGCCACTGGGGCGTGAGCCACGGTGGCGACCTTGGTCACAGCTGGAGCAGCGGCAACAACTGGAGCAGCAGCGTAAGAGGCGACAGTGTGCACAGCTGGCGCGTATCCGGCATAGCTGAGACCGTAGCCGAATCCAAGGCCGCCAGAGCCAAAGCTGCCATAGCCGAGGCCATAACCTAGGCCGTAGCCGGTGTATCCAGCGAATGCGCTGGATGCAAGGACCAGGAGGATGCACGGACGGATCTGAAAGGTTAGGCGTACTTACATTAGGGCTCTCACCACCTCGGATGGTTCTAGCATGTGTAAGTTGGAAAGTATCTCGTCTTCAGATTTAGTTTATTTGACATCCTATATTTCTTCAAGGAACAATCATGAAAGAGGTGTGCAGAAAGCCCCTACACTGTCAAAAATCAACGCAACATTAAAGATTCCTTCACCCCCGCATGATGTAGATCATACAATCTGGATGCGTCTGGTTTTCTGTACACCCACCTCCACCATCTGGTTGTCACTTCAAATTTGTGTTGCGTACGAACTATCCAGATAGGAAAAACAGTACTTTGCCACCAGTGGCTTGGGGGCAAAGTACTGTTTCTTCGCAAACAGCTTTGCTCACGAAATCGCAATGGCAGTGAGCACTGCCTGTGATTGTTTGGCAGCGAGGTAGTGATTAGACACGTTCTTTGCAATTGTTCTCACAACAGCTACCAGGGACAACTAGTGTCAACAACGGTAGTACACTTCCATGACCGGAGACTTTCCGGGCATACAATCTTGCGGTTCTCGAACATTCGAGCTTCCAATTAGAATGCGACGATTTTGCTGTTGAAGTTTCTACGGACAAGCGGCCTAGTTAAAAGACTTTAACACTCGCATGCTTGAATGTGCTTGTGTCTTTCTGGAGAGCCTCTAGGTTCCCATTCCTTCGTTGAACGAATGCACCGTCGTCGGCAAAATCGTACAGCGAAGAAGGACAAATTAGTGTGGAGAGAGACTGCCCTAAAATGTTTTCTGATATGATAGCGAACGAGGCGCGGTGTTGACGGCATGCTTGCGTGTTTGTCTTCGCGGGAGCATAACGTGATCACGTATAGCAGCAATTACCACAAAGAAACCCATACTGGCTTCTTATCTGCCATGTTTTGAACAAAAATATCTGATATGCGATCGCAAGTCAAAGCGAGGTGACTATATATAGACCACTAGAACAAATGTGCGCAGCCCATTGACGAGCTCGAAATGAAAGCATACTTCTTGTTTTATCGTAATTATGTTGGATATTACAAAGCGAAATGATTAGAGCAATGAAATATGCAGTTGCGACTACAGTGCACGCTAACTTCTCCTGTACCTCACTGGTGCCATCCCAACGACGTTGTCGTTCGGCAAGTTTTCGCAATTTTGATGTTGCGAAAAGCGTACGCGTGTCGGTATTGTTGTTCCGATCGCGCTAATAGAACCTGCAACCTCCGAGTGAGGGGACAATTAGAGTCTGATCATGGCTGTGGCTCAAGCGCTGCTTAATTGCAAGTTAAATGCTTGTGCTTTGTTTCTCGAAAAAGCAGCTGCATGGTGCTTACAGCACAAGTAATGATAACGGCGTAATACGTTTGCAAACCGTTGCTGCGGTAAACATTCGGTTTTGTGCAGCCACGACGGCGCGCTACTCGCTAGTGGCCTACTGTGGCGAATTTTCCAGGCAGACCCGGCAGAAATGATCCAGAAGTGCCGTTCAGTTCATAAGTCAAATCTAGTTTGCGCAGTTTTTTGTGGCATGCAAGGATTACGCAACGCATTGTTGATACAAGGACGATCAGCTGACACCACCACCCTCCGCTCTGCGGCAAGAAATGAAGTAGCGAACAGTCAGCAGTTCTTATAGTTCGGGAAAGCACTTTAGTACTATATACATTCGCTTGACGATCAAAAGTTCATCCAATAAAAGTGACACGGGGAGTACATCTGTGAGTCCTATCTTTTCCTTTTCGAGTTCACAGGTTGATCATCTCTCCGCAGCTATCTTGGATAGCACGGCGCGCCACCTATAGGCAGTGGCGATTGCGAATATCCCGCGGCGTCGGCTTCCGCATTCACACTAGACGTACGCAGCTCACACCATTCCCTCTCTGCAACAGCTGCGCATTACTCTCTCCACTTATCACGTACCGTTTCTTGCTCTCGCTCTCAAGTCTTTTTCCTCTGGGAATCTCTCCCAGCGGCGTTAACACCCCTTTGAAATAGACCGTGAAATAGGCACAAAGTGAGTCAAACTCCCGTTGGTTACAACATTCAGTTACGCGCATTGCGACATAACAAGTGAGTAGGGCTTGGCCACCATTTTTTCAAAATTCTTTGACCAGCGCTGCTATTGGTCCGCGGACACGAATTCGGCGGAAGACGCCGCAAAATTTGGTCCGAGAGCGATCGGCGTGGAGAGGGCCTTTTCGGTGGATCTCGCCGCCGTCGAATCGGATTCGAAGCACTTTCGGCGACCGGAGTGCTCAATGTGAACGCGCCCTAAGCGTTAACGCCCACTGCTTCGCATCTATCTATCTACACACGGTTCCTTTTAACGGGAGATGGCGCAATTTTTTTTATTCTGTGGTGGGGCCTTTCTCTGCGCACGGGCCCTAGAGAGTGGGTTCACTTGCGAGCCTTGGAAGACGAAGGCATACACTGGTTGATTTGATGTTTTGTGTGTGAAATTCTCTTGGTGATTCTTGAGGGCCCTGTATAGTCCGGCGCTGAGCTCGTGACAGCTAGTGGCGACGGAGGTTGGCGGCGCCAGGTTCATCAATCATCACGTTACATTGATGCGAAAAGGCACCCTCACTCGAGCCCCGCCTGGCTGCCTTGAGGCCTGTGCCTTTTCTCAACTTATCGAGACCACTTAAAGAGGTGGTCTCGATAAGTTAGTGGTCTCTCCTCCTCCGGCCCTGGTCATGGTAGCCTCATCACATTTACTGATGATAGTTGTACCCACAGTTCCCAAGCTTTGAATGTAACACCTTTCTTTGCTCGTACTAATACCTTTAAATGCAGTTTTTTTTCGCGTGCAATAGAACTGTGGAATTCCCTGCCTGGTAGCATTCGCTCCTTACCACTAACCGACTTCATAGTTGCTGTCGATGAATATCTTACTGACGCGTAATTAACTTCATTTTTACTTTTGCTTCGTTACGAGTCTACATGCTTCACAATTTGTATTATCTGTTCGCATTTTTTCTCTGTTGCCTAGTATTAAATAACGTCCCATTCCTGCGATAGCCCTGAATAAGGCTGCAGTATGTATAAATAAATAAATAAATAATAAAGGTGAGCTGCGAATCCATATGAGGCATCATCGTAATGATTGGTTAATAGTTTGCTTTGAACTTTTTGAACCCGCCATACTTTTTTCTTTCCTAACCTTCCCGCCCCTTTTACCACTTTCGCCATGTCGGGTAGCAAATAGGATATTGTTCTTACGGTGAGCCTCGCCTGCTTTTTCCTCAACGTTTATCTCTCTAACCTAGTCTTTGCAATCTAGTAACACAAGTTGTACGCTGGTTCTTTTACGAATAATGGAAATATTACACGCACCGTGATGTGCTACCTGAAGCTTACGCACACGACGCGCAAGCGGCTTCCGGTGCACAAATGCTTCTCGACGCTCTAATTCGCGCTCGTTTTCCCCTTCGTCAAGTCTCCGTTCTGTGTCGCCTATGCGTCGACGACTCACGTTCATAGATGTGGTCCCACTTATGATTGTCTTGCTGCTTTACAACTACTCGTGTAGTATTTACCCTTAAGCTTGAAATTCAGGGCACATCTGTTGCGAAGAAACTTGGGGTTTGAACACTGAGTATGTACGGAGCGGTGCTCCATGCAAACGTTAAGTTTTTTTTTCAAACGCTTCAAACGAAAGTCACTAATTAATGTCACATTCGGGCGTTGAGCAACTGAGTCAAGAAAATTTTCCTCTTCCAAATAAGTTTCGTTGTGATCCAGGAAATGTCCCAACGCTTTTTTAAGGACTGGATTATTCTGAAACTTACTGGTTAGTGTCCAGGAAAGATCTGGCATCAAACAAAAGTGTTAGCTGCTATGCTTATCTCTAGAAGATTATTGGTTGGAGTGCTCTTTAGGAATGCGCTAGCTTTCTCAGTTACTGAGGCTAAATTTCTTTCTTCGCGAAGACAAGAGAGAAAAGCTTTCTTACCATGGTGACTTTGGAGCTGCTGTCGAGGCAATTGCTGAATGTGATGCGGTTCGCGGGCGCTTTTATACCCGTAATGTTCCCACTGGAGTAAGGAATTTTAGGCGAGTGCGAAATGTCAAACCGTACTGAAAAGCAAATATAATGAAGCTCGTGAGTCGTTTTGAGATTCCAGACGTCGCTTCACGGCAGAATAACCGGCATTGCCTGACACGGTGTACGTTGGTCGAACTGTAATGAAGCACCACGCCCTATCCTTGACGATGGCGCTACTGGGCTTTTGCATCAGGCAAGACTTATGAAGAATTCAACAGCCGCTAGCTAATATATGTGAATGCTTTGCTCGTGTGTTGCGATGGATGATAGGAGTTCACACTTAAAACTGTCACATCAATTGATTTTAAGATGACGTCAAATCTTTTTATATATTTTTAACTTTTTATATATCTTTTTTATATGTTTTTATATCTTTAACATGACGCCATATATATTTACCGTGACGCCATATGAAGCCACGAGAAAAATAATTCTTTACATGAAAGTATGCGTGGTGTGTGCACTGGTGCTGCCTTTGACATGACAAAAGCAGTAGTGCACAGGGCTAATTGGCACATAGTGTGTAATAAATACTGTTGTGTTTCATATTTCGAATTATCATATTTAGAACTTTGGCGAAACCTATCTATCTATCTGTCTATCTATCTATCTATCTATCTATCTATCTATCTATCTATCTATCTATCTATCTATCTATCTATCTATCTATCTATCTATCTATCTATCTATCTATCTATCTATCTATCTATCTATCTATCTATCTATCTATCTATCTATCTATCTATCTATCTATCTATCTATCTATCTATCTATCTATCTATCTATCTATCTATCTATCTATCTATCTATCTATCTATCTATCTATCCGCCTACGATTTTGTACTGTTCTGACAGCTTTGTTAGTGGGATGTATACGAAATTTGGTATGGTATGGCATGACCGCATGGCGAACGCAAATGAGAGGTCATAGCATGAAAACCATGATATGCATGTCATAAAAGACATGATATACATGTCATGGCCCTGCTGCATGTGTGGACATTTCCCTAATTAGACGTAAATAAAAAATCATACGGCCTGACAAGAGTGTAGGACAAAGTATTGGCAGATTCTAACACGTAATTCATCATACGCATGTCATGCACCGCATCCTCTACATTACATGGCCTCACGGTGCTCGTCGCTGTTTAATAAAACGATGATATAACAAAATTTGCATGATGAGACATTTTGTTATGGCAAATATTTATGACAGTTGCCAACTTAATAATCTTGATGTGCATGACATGAACACCATTGCATACATACGACACGAGAGTGCGCTAATGACCGTTTTTTAGCTGGCTTATAATGCACCATATTTATCGCGTGACGTGACTGCATGATGAACATAAATTTCAAGTGGTAGCATGAAAACCATGACATGCAGGTGATCTGCCAGACGGTTCACAATGGGCACCCATGCTGTGCTCGTGACCAAACCACTAGCATGACATGTACAAAATATGATAATTCATGACGTGATGTTGCGACAAATATGAATGAAAAGTTACAACATGAATGTCACGAGAAGCATGTCATGTACGACAAGAATTAGATGCCATGCTCATGGCACGCTGGCGGCCAATTTATAAAATTTATCTCACACGTAAACATTTGCAGCTCGAGGAGACTGTATGATGAACACAAGTTACAGATGGTATCATGAAAATCACGACCTGCATGAGATATACAATGCAATGTAATCATCAAGAAATCTAATCTAGTACTGAGGCCTTCAATAGGTTGGATTACAGATGCTTACCAAATCACCGCGCAACTTCCGCACAGTCCATTTTGCCGCGCCTGCAGTTCGATAATGATGGCGAACTTCCTTGGACGCTTGCCGGTCGTAATCGGTTCATGTGCTGCGTCCTCTCTGTGTGAACTTTGATCAACTACTGCGCCCCCAGAATATCGGTTACAGAGGCCCGCCACAAACCTCCGGCATAGAAAATTCGGGTTGTGTACCTCTTCTCACCAGAAGAAATGTTGCCTGTTGCGCTCTTGTTGCGGCCGTGGCCTTCGCTATCTTGATAGGAACCAGATTACGAAATGCGTGCCGTTACTATGTGACGAGTAAAATGACAGCTGCTAGCATGATATTGATGAAATTCATTTATTATACATCATTCAGACGTCTTGCTCTTGATGAGCTCGCGTTCATTTCGCAGGCTTGATATGCACGAAAATTGGTAAAGTGTTAAGTAATTGCATGACGATCAGAAATAACAGGTGAGAAGAGGAACATCATGAAATGCTTTTCCTGCTCGATATCAGTCACGTGACTCGCTAATGGTGCACTCGGTCCGCCTCGGTGGATCAGTGGCTAGGGTGCTGATCTACTGACTCTAAGGTAGTGGGTTCGATACCGGCTGCGATGGTTGCACTTCGATGGAGGTGAAATGTCAGAGAAACAAGATGGTCCAAATTTCAGAGGCATCAAATACCGCGATCACATCAAGGTTTCGAAACGTAAAACCACACATCATATTAGATGGTCTGCTCGAGTCGAGGCTGTTTCAGTAGCTTGATATTCACAAAATTTGTATTGTGTGACATCACTTTTAGCGAACACAAATGACATGTCCTGAAGAGAACATCGCGATGCGCATGTCATGTACGAAATAATCTACACGACATTATCTTGGTGCACTGTCAACCCTTTGCTTAACTGTATAAGCACCAAAATCAGTACGGCAGGACAAAAGTGCACAAAGAAAATAAATGACAGGCCATGTTGTGTGCATATCATATTATAGGGCTGCAAAAAAAGAAACTTTTTGTGAACTACGATTGTTGCTATTATCATCAGGCGCAGGTTAAATTTTTTCCTAGAAATCAAGCTAGCATGGAATCACAGGCTTGCATACATTCAATGGACTTTGCCGCAAATGACGGCCTTTGCTACTTTGTCCTGTTTTGGCATTTACCTGGCGAAACAATGTTCAATGTATACATTTACGAGACGATGGAGGTTTGCGCACGCACTTCACCTTGTCACGTTTGTCGACGCTCGCGTGATGTTGTAAAACCACTAGCATTAACACTGCCAGATGTTATGTGCTGTTGATCTTGCAGAGAGTTAGGGTCAAGAGATGGCATAGAAAAGAGGAAGGAAGGACAAGGAGGTTAGTAACATCTGGTAAAACGTCTTTTAAAATGAATTATAGCATATTTATGTGTAGTTTGAGAGATACTTTGGGTGCCCGCATACATTACGCTTCCCTGCTGTTTTATAAGTGCTCATTGAAAGTACATAGAAAAGATTTATTATATCATTGCTATTGGGTGCTTCTAGTTGGCATGCAATGCTGCTTTTCATTGGACCTGAATTGCTGCTAGCGCTGGAAGATTGACACTCACAATAACTGCTTCTTTTTATTTGTTTCCTTTCTGGTCGATATCTAATCCCATAAGTGAAGTGTACTTGTCATATGTATGCTAGAAGAAAAGTGAAAGTAATGAGGCTTTACTTGCAATTCTGTGATTTTCGTAGTTGACGGCCGTCTTCCCACTCGGTCATACAGCAGCTTCCTGAGTGTAGCTTTTTTGATGTCTCAAATGGTGTCATTAAATCATTTACTTTCTTCCTTAGAATAAAATTGACAATGACTATGCTTTCACTTTAAATATCTATTTGCTTTTCACTGACGTGTAGTACTTATTTTTATTTAAACCCTGAAAACGCCTCTACAGAAACGAAAACTGTCTCTCCACAGAAAATCAGACATGACCTTTTTGAAAATTTGCATGGCAGCTGCCTATTGAATAGGCTCAGTTTCTACCACTCTTGTCTTGATTTCTCGCGCGTCTACTTTTCCTTTCACTTTTCATCTCATATTTCTTCCCCATCCCCTCACTGTAGGGTCGCAAACCGGATGCTACAATTTTGGTCGATTCTCCTGCCGTACTCTCGTTTTATTGTCTATCTCTCTCCCTCTCGCGCATTTGTCGCGTGTGACACCGCAGTTGTCAGTCGCCGCCGCCGTCACTGGTGTCCGTAGCCACTATCACCCAAAATAAAGAAAGAACTCAGTAAATACAAAAAAACACCAAGGACACATTGGGATTTGAACCGGGGTGCCCAGCGTGCCGGCCCACTAATCTATCACTGAGGCACGCCAGTGTTTGGAACTCGTTTGTAAACTGGCCTTAGGCAGGCGTGATGTCGGGGAAGCAATCGCGTCAACATAAGTAATAAAGTGATTTAGAACGGCAAAGGAACAACCAGGTGTCACACAACGCGTATTACGCATTGAATGCGTCCTCCACTCATCTTATCCTTAATCCCCTATGTACTGTCCACACTGTGTCCTGCCAACGTCTTTGGTGTCGCTTATTGTTTTAAATCTTCATCAATCTTCGGTACCTGCTTCGTTCTTCGTTGGTGTTACGATGTTTAAACAATGGCAGCTTGTCGTCGATTCCAAAAACTTTGTAGGCTGTTAATCTTGGAGTTTCACCGTGTGCAGCAAAGTGTGGCTGCAGCCGGGGCTCGCTGTGTATGTTCTGATGTATTGTGTAACGGCCGCTTTTAGACAGCATTTTTACTCTCTTTTAAACGTTCAATACAGGGTTATGAGTGCCTTGACGTCACGGATGATCCTTTCAGCCATTACATTGGCCTGAGGGTGAAAGAGAGCACAACGGCATAGCGTAACTCCTCGGCTGTCTGCCCACTGCGCCAGCTTCTTGCTCAAGAATGCCGGTTTATTGTATGATATGACCACTTTCAGCTGTGAGAAAATATCGGTCAAGCTGAGCTATAATGCCAGTTTCTTATTCTTGACCTGGAGGCGCCGCTACCATTCTCGTGCACTGATCCATCATAATCAGAAAAAAGTGTGCCTTGCAAACTCCAGTACTTTTCTTTTTCGATTTCGCAAAATCCACGTGCATACCCTCAAAGGGTTTCTCTGAGTGGTTTGGCAAAATGAGCTCGTTGGGTTGGGGCTGGTATTTGGCTTTGTTCGGCTGACACAAGGGGCATGACTTGACATCATTTTCAATGTTCTTTATGTTTTGTTTTTCATGTCATTGTCTGAAAATTTTGTTCTAGCTCCGCCAAAAACCCTCCTGAGCACCTGATTCCGCACTGTCGAGGTAAAAGTGAAGTGATATTTTAATAAGTGTCTCTGTAACAGTGAACTCGCCATCCTAGAACTGAAGATTTTATAGCCTTCCCATAATCTTTTTTACAGTTTTATACGGGACCTCGATTGCTAATGGATACAAGTAATTGACGTCTGTAAGATGGCTACCTGCGCGATGAAAGAAATCAAAGTCGTACTGCTGAATTTATCGACCCATAGGGCCAATTTCCCTCAGGCTCTGAAATATTAGAAAGATGCATCAGTGGATGGTCTTCTGTGTAAATTGCAAACTTTCTCCATCTTTGTATGATCGAAAGTAGCGGACCGCCATCGAACCGGGAGAGCCCCCTTCTCAGTTGTCGAATAATTCTGCTTTGTTCGGTTGAAGGTGTAGGAGTGTTATCGTACAACCCTCAGCTGCCGAGCTGGTGGTGAACGGACGTCACTGTGGCACAGAGCAGCCATTGTACCATAATTTGAAGCGTCCGTTTTCATCTCAAAACTTATGCTGTAGTCTGGTAAGATAAGAACAGGGTCCGATAAAATGCGTTGTACGAGTTTCTGGTAAGGCCTTTCAGATTTCTTGGTCCAAACAAAGCGCATTTCTTTCTTTCTATGTTCCGTCAAGCACTTTGCCACCTTCGAGAAATCTTTCATAACACCCCTGATGTGGCCCACGAGTCCTCAAAACTCTCGTAGTGAACGAATATTATGAGGCTTTGTAAGCGTCGTAATCCTTTGGACGGACTTCTATTCAGTACTCTTGGTAGTTCCGTTGAATACTCTTCTATAGAAAACGATTTTTGACTTGAAGAATCCGCTCTTCTCATTGATCCTCAGGTTCACGTCACCAATGGCTTGTATCACTTTTCGAAGGTGTTCAGAGTGTTCTTCTTTTACCCACCAGCAGACAAGAATATTATTATTGTAAACGTTACAAAAGATTCCTTTCATCATGTTCTGAAACCAGGCTGGCAAATTTTCCAGCCAAATCAAAGTATGTTGTTTTCGTACACGTCAAACGGGGTAATGAACGCGCAGGATCTTTCCGTTTCTTCTTTTAGAGGTACTTTCCGGAATCCTTTAAAAAGGTTGAGACGAGAGGAATCTTTCCAGCCTCCGGTTTCATTAATAATTTAGTCAACTAGGCGGCATCGGAAAAAAGGAAACGGTCAGTTTTTTTTTATTTGTCTGCAATTGGTGCAGAGACAAAATGTTCCGCCCTCTTCGTGTGCTATGTTTATGGGCGATGCAAAACGAGACGTAGAATGCCATATGACGCATCAAGCATTTTCAAGAATTTTCTATAGCTCTCCCTTCAGCCAAAGCTTCCTTTTTCTCGACATGTTATAGGCCTTCCACTTCACCACTTTGGTATCTCGCCACTAGAATGATAACTGAGAAACTTTGATGTGGCTTTTGGGTATCCGCCTAGGCAAAGCAGTTGTTGTTGTTGTTGTTGTTGTTGTTGTTGTTGTAGTTGTTGTTGTTTTCTTTTGCACATGGCGCGTTCCCTATGAAGGAGATTGACCGACAATAAGGTGAAACAATTAGGAATACATGCGAGCGACATTTTTGCGGCAATGGACTTACGGTTATGATCAACGACGGCTGTGAAGATGGGTATGTGAAGGTCATGTTGCGTGGTAGGTTTCCCATCTCAATAGAGATTCAAGCGTTGTTATTGCGTAACTGGACAGGACAGAAGAAGCTAGCATTTCATTCCGTGAAGGAACAATTATTATTACTACGATTATTTTACATGGACACGTAATAAGGATAACTAATCATTTATAATGCACTTCTTTCTTTCCATCATGCCCCGGTGCAAAGACAGGGCAATCCTTCCTTGCATTCGACTCTGGAATCAGGCTCTGGTTGACTACAGATGCTCACCTGTCAACGAGAGCTTTCACGTACTTTTCATTACCTTCCGTAGACACGTACACCAGCTTGGCCTGATCAGTGAGCGAAATTATTTCTTGTATTTGATACAAGGCTTCGTCAGACGTTCCTTTCATTAAAACATGCTTGTTTTTTTTCTCTCGCGTTGTATTTTTCAGATGAATCTGGCTTGTTGAACGTATGTTGCCATCCGAGAACTTTGAGTGTTTCAGGCATGCTCACTGCTGTCGCCGCAAAATGTACTCTCGAACCAACAGTTTGATGTTGTATAGTACCGCCTCTGGCGCTTGAGGTATTCCAATATGAGTGTGGTGCTGACTGTATTTAGGAAGTCGCCTCGCCACAGTGGTCTAGTGGCTAAGGTACTCGGCTGCTGACCCGCAGGTCGTGGTATAAATCCCGGCTGCGGCGGCTGCATTTCCGATGGAGGCGAAAATGTTGTAGGCCCGTGTACTCAGATTTGGGTGCACGTTAGAGCACCCCAGGTGGTCGAAATTTCTGAAGCCCTCCACTATGGCACCTCTCACATACATAAGGTGGGTTTGGGACGTTAAACCCCACATATCAATAATTTAGGAAGTCTCTATATTAACAGACACACAAGTGATGAGTTGGAGGAAGCAGAATGTGCCGCGTGCAATAGACCTCATTTCTTAAAAATGTAGTTGACAACCGAACTCAGAAAATATTAGGGTCCGCACTCTGAAAACTGATTTCATAGAAAGCTGACAAAAAGTTCTGCCTCTAATCTGCGCAAATATGTCCGGCCTTTTGCTGTTGCTCGTATCTCGTGCCACGTCTTCGCGAGACCTCCCAAGTACGAGGGCATATTCATTACATTAGCACGATCGTGTAGTCAAGAATTTCTATCTCACGGATATTCATAAAAGTCAAGCCAGACTTGAACACTCATTGATGATGACTCATCGTACACCTCTAGCTGAACTATTTTTCTTGATGTTTTTTTTTATATCGGTCAGTGTACGCTCGCGTTATAAGCTCCAAAGATATTTTGCCGCTTGCTGTTTTCTTCACGCAGCTTGATTACAAGTTCAAAAATATCAATACTCTTTAAAACATAGTTTGTGTCAGTGAAAGTGACATCTGCTTTTGCGAGTCTAGCTTCCTGTGGCCTGCCTTCGCTACGCCACTCTGGAGCATGCGCGGTTGCCGTTTCAAGTTCGCGGTCACTCATTGTCGGAAAGGTGTCGCCGAACACTCAAAGCTCACGCGAACAAGTCGTACTTCCATCAGAGATACACCATACAACGCTCACCGTCTTTACGTCCTCCTCCTGGCTCGCAGCAATGTAGACGCACACTGTCCTCTGGAAGTTCTGGCTACTCGGGGGCGTAACACAGCATCCTGTCAACGGCTGCGCCAAGTTTGTAATGACACCGAGAATGACAGAGCCTGCACGGTCGCCGTTACTGTTCATTTCATTTCTTCTTGTTTTGTTTGTTTTACTCCGCCTCCAAGAACTGAACTTTTGTCTCGTCTTTTCTGTACACATTTACATTGCTTTGAAGCCAGAGGAGCACCCTGTCACTTAAGAAAAAATTGCAGCATATCCACAGAGTGAATGATGGAGAGTGGGGCGAATAATTCGTCCGTCCATTCGTTCTTGCTTCCGTCCGTCCATGCGTCCGTCTGTGTTACCGTCCATGCGTCCATCAGCCCGTCCATGCGTGCGTCTGTTCGTGCGTCCGTCCCTGCATTCGTCCATGCAGCCGCCCCTGCGTCCGTTCATGCGTCCATCCATGCATCGGTCTATGTGTCCGTTCGTCAATCTATTCAACACTCCATCTAGCGGACATTCTAAGGACTAAACGAGAGGTGGCACACGCACACTTTCTTACGGCTTGCACTTCGGGTCCACTTCCCACCTTTAACCACCTCGAGTTCATGGTATATACTAGTTCACTGTATTCATGGCTCTGCGGCCGAACGCTTGCTAAACCTTTCGAAAACCAAGGAGGTTACTCCCAGCGAGTACGATGTAGCAAACTTTTTCAGTCAGATAGTGCTCAATGTACATGCCAATGGCTGCTAATGGGAAATGAGAGGCGGAGAATTCAGCTTTTACTTTTCTTACGGCTTGCGCTTCGTATCTACTTCCCATTTTTTAACCACCTCGAGTTCATTCATGGTATATACAAGTTCATTGTATTCATGGCACTGCGGCTCAACGCTCGCTAAACCTTTCTAAAGCTAAGGAGTTTACACCCAGCGAGTATAACGTAGCAACTCTTTCTTGTCAGATAGTGCTCAATGTACATGCCAACGGCTGCTAATGGTGATCGCAGCCTGCGCGTTAACTAAAAGCCGAATGCTCCTGTCTCTCATTCTCCATTAGCAGCCATTGACATGTACATTAAGCACTATTTTTTATTGTTCAACAACGCACAGAAGAAGTCTCTCACCGGCACCACCTTGGAGGTCAAAATGTTATACTTGTTACATACTACAGGGGACGAACGGGTGCCGCTATAAGGAGTTTCACCCCTCAAATTTCAAGAAAAAATCACAGGGTAAGGTAAGGTGCATTAGTTTCCCAGATAGCCTCATGCATTGATTGCGTCTAGCTTAATGCTTTACCTAAAGCGTCTTTGAGGGGCTATATATGTTATATGCTATAAAAACACCTGTTGCTCATGTGACAGGGTGCCAATATATGATTGATATGTGGGATTTAAGGTCCAAAAACCACCATATGATAATGAGAGGCGCCGTAGAGGAGGGCTCCGGTAGTTTAGACTACCTGGTGTTATATAACGTGCACTTAAATCTGAACAAACTGGCCTACAGATTTTCGCCTCAATCGAAAATGCACCCGCCGAAACCGGGATTCGATCCTGCGACCCGAGTACCTTAGCCACTAGATAACCACGGCGAGGCGGCAGGGCACCAACTGATCACTGACACTGTGTATTTGAACAAAAAGACGTTGAATATTTTTCAGGGCTACGTTAGCAGAATGGACAGTTATGGGCGTATTTACACTGATAGCATAAATTTGCATGTATTTTGCGTAGGTTTATTTTAAACTGATAATAAATATTGCTACTGAACCTGAACTGTGGCACAGCTAAACCAGTGCATGGTTGTAACACCAGTGCTCTTATCATTTGGTGTCCTACAGTGCTACGCTGTGTTTAGAGAAAGACGCTGGTGTAAATGGAAATCTGCGATAATCATTGATGACCGATGATAATCGTGTTTGGACGATTGTCAACTGTCAAAATTGTGGTTATCCAGGTTCCCCAAATGGTCATTTTTGTATTGTTAAGGTTGTATGTTAGTAACACGCAAAAAAACCCGTAAGATTTTGAACTGGTGTACTGTGCTTCATAAGGAATCGAATACTTTCCTCACGTACAGTATTAAGAAGCTCGAAGGGTAGACCAGGTAATAAAATATTCTTCATGCATTATTCCGAAGAAGGACTAACGTCCGTCGACTTGCATTCAGGCACCCTATTGCCGCGTTCACTGATCATTAATAGAGCCCATTAACACCACTTCTTGTTACAGAGACACACCAGTAGAATAAACTTGGCATATCAGGCCGCCTTAAACACATCTCTGTTGGGAGTGGGTTCCACTGTATTTATGAAGCCATAAAAACAGATAAAACACTTACATTCTACTAATGCAAGAATTTCCCTGCACAGAACCTTGAAGGGATCATGACATGGTCACCCAACAATTTGCAGTTTTCGGCGGATAATGAAGGTAGCTTGCCGACTATGCTTGTACACGTGTAAAAATTGGACTGTGAAAAATTATTTCTGGATAAACTAAGATGTTAAATTCTCCAGCTCTAAACTCCGCCCACCACCGGTGGCTGCCAATTCGCCGTGGCGTGCGTGACGCCACAAACCGATGGGAGCAGTGCCGTCGTCTGCTACAAAACGGCACCCTCGACACGTGGTCAGTGTGTTCACTGTGTTGCGAGTGTTGCTAGCCGCGTGGTCCACACATGTCACAAGTGTTGCGAAGTGGTACCAGTACCATCGACATGTCGTCGGCATCATCATCAGCTCAATATTCGGGCAATAATTCATCGAGCAGCAGAAGCGGTGACGGCTTCGTGTACGCTGCGCATTTTAATTTCGACCCTATCGCCCCTAGCCCGAGCGACGAAGAAAGCGTCCAAGACGGGGCAAACCCAGATGCCAACAACCTCGGGGATGTGGCAGACGTTGCCGATGGCCTTCTTCAATAGTAAACAGCTTTTTTCAAGCGTGCTGCAGGTTGACAAACGAGCTTAACGATTAGGAGACGCTGCATTCGGGAGCACTCTTTGCGCAATGGAATAGGTAAAGCGTGCAAATTTTTGTTCGCTAGAACACGTGCACGCACGACCTAAGAAGTAGTCGTAAGAATGCTGCGCGTACGGACCGCTGCTTTTGCGTCTTTTGGTATACGTGCGGCATGTATGTAAATATCACCTGAAGTAAACGGCATGTACTCAGTGCGACGCTGGTGCTACGCTATAGCACGACGCTAGGACCCTCCCTGCTCTGTACGCTCTGGCACCCACAGCACAGCATGAGCGACGTGGTGGCATTGCTTCCCCCACTGCAGGTCATTCGGTTCCAGTGGCACGTTGCACAACACTGAAACAACTCGGTTGCAAGTGCAACTGACCATGAAAACCGGTCGCCCCCCGTACTTCACTCCATACAGAAGCTCGCGAAGCAAGCAATTCATTACGTCACGGCTAGCGAGCGTGCCAGTGTTGCCCGACCACTAGGCTGCTCACTCGTTTATAAAGATATTCGGGTACAAGTTACCGGCACGACCGAATTCACGGAAATTTCCCCAGCTTGTTTGTAAACGTGCAAACACCAACCCACACAACAGAGATTATGGTCGAAAATTGGGTGTCATGACCCCTTTAAGCAACGTGAGGCAAGCTTCATCAAGCACGGCCGCCGCTTTGAAAGAGTGTCTTTGTGATGTTACGTCATGTGTAGAGAGAAGTAGGAAGAAAGAAAAGTAGGCTTCAGGGCTTCTCCAGATCAATTTTAATTTTCTATTGCGTCGATTGTTCAATTACACGCAATATTTTCGCGCAGGCCTACAACGTTTCTTCGTTTTCTTCAGGTAAGTTACAGGTGGACCGTTTCTGCGAAAACAAATAAACAAAACAAGATCAGTCAGCATTCTATTTAAGAATAACTCAACAAATTACGCCGCGGACGTTGCTTCATAAATTTTGTTATAAACATACTATTGTGTAGATCGAAAAATACCACGAACATAATTGAAACACTGCCTCCAATGCAAACTAACAGAGTGTCCTAACCAAGGATGTTATAAAAAATTTTAAACCTCATTGGTCCTAACCTGCACAATACAATTTTAGTAATGTTTAGAGCTCACTTATATTTGCTGCTGAGGATAGTAAAATATGTACTCACACTTCTTCTTGCGGAGAAGGGCACCGTAGTGGAAGGGAGAGCCGAGACCATAGCTATAGTTCAGGCCATAGCTGAGAAGACCGCTACCGTAGGCGTAGTGGCCAGCGCCGTAGCCGTGGGCGCCGACTCCGTAGCTGTAGACTGGAGTGGCGTGGTAGGCAGCGACAGCTGGAGCAGTCGCGTAGGTGGCGACTGGAGCGGCAACAGCTGTGGCGACTGGAGCGTGAGCCACGGTGGCGACAGCTGGAGCGTGGTAGGTTGTAGCAACCTTGGTCACGGCGGGAGCAGCGGCGTAGGTAGCGACTGGGGCAGCAGCGTAGGTAGCCACTGGAGCGTGAGCCACGGTGGCGACCTTGGTCACAGCTGGAGCAGCAGCAACAACTGGAGCAGCAGCGTAGGTGGCTACTGGGGTCGCAGCGTACGTTGTGACTGGAGCGTGAGCCACGGTGGCGACAGCTGGGGCATGGTAGGTGGTAGCAACCTTGGTCACAGCGGGAGCAGTGGCGTAGGTTGTGACTGGGGCAGCAGCGTAGGTGGCCACTGGAGCGTGAGCCACGGTGGCGACCTTGGTCACAGCTGGAGCAGCGGCAACAACTGGAGCAGCAGCGTAAGAGACGACTGGAGCGTGGGCAACGGTGGTGACGGCTGGGGCAGTGTGGGCGACAGTGTGCACAGCTGGTGCGTATCCGGCATAGCTAAGACCGTAGCCGAGGCCATAACCCACGCCGTAACCGGTGTATCCAGCGAATGCGCTGGTGGCAAGAACCAGGAGGATGCACGCACGTATCTGAAAGGTTAGGCGTACTTACATTAGGGCTCTCGCCACCTCGGATGGTTCTTGCATGTGTAAGTTAGAAAGAATCTCGTCTTCAGAATTAGTATAATTGACATCCTCTATTTCTTCAAGAAACAATCATGAAAGAGGTGTGCAGAAAGCCCTTACACTGTCAAGAATTGACGTAACATTAAAGATTCATTCACTCCCACTTGATGTGGATTATACAATCTGGATGTGTCCGGTTTTCTGTACACCCGCCTCCACCATCTAGTTGTGACTTCAAATTTCTGTTGCATAGGAACTATCTAGATCAGAAAACAGTATTTTGCCACCAGTGGCTCGGGGGGGGGGGGGTGCTTCGCAAACAGCGTTGCTTACGAAATCACAACGGCAGCCAGCACTGGCTGTGATTGTGCGGCAGCGAGGTAGTGATTAAACACGTTCTTGGTAATTGTTCTCACAGCAGCTACCAGGGACAACTACTGTCAACAACGCTAGTACACTTCCATGACCAGAGACTTTCCGGGCATACAATCTTGCGGTTCTCGAACATTCGAGCTTCCAACTAGAATGCGACGATTTTGTTGTTGAAGTTTCTACGGACAAGCGGCCTAGTTAAAAGACTTTAACACTCGCATGCTTGAATGTGCTTGTGTCTTTCTGGAGAGCCTCTAGGTTCCCGTTCCTTCGTTGAACGAATGCGGCGTCGTCGGCATAATCGTACAGCGAAGAAAGACAAGAGCGTGGAGAGAGACTGCCACAAAAAGATTTCCGATACGATAGCAAACGAGGTGTGGAGTTGACGGCACGCTTGCGTGTTTGTCTTCGCGGGAGTATAACCTGGTCATGTGTATTAGCAATTACCACAAAGAAAACCATACTCGCTTCTCATCTGCCATGTCTTGCACAAAAATATCTGATATGCGATCGCATGTCAAAGCGAGGTCACTATACTTACCACTTGAACAAATGTGCGCAGCCCATTTACCTCCCGTGTGGGCGCTTTCGCTGTGATGGTGGAAGCCGGAACTTGCGCTCTCACCAGCTCGAAGAGCATTCGGCAGGTCTGACTTCTTTTTAGATGCAAATCATCGCTTGCTCGGGGCCATTCGCAATGTTCATAAGCTGTCGCACTGCCTAGCGGAATGCAGGAGCGTCCTCTCAAGGATCATCAAAAGGCTGACGCTCCCAACGCTCCCTTGTTCGGCGGTGCTAGCCTCAGTGTTAACGCGTTATCGAGAAATAAACACAAACCACTTTGTATGTTGCGTGCATCAGTGAATATACCGGACCGTTCGTGACACTACAAATCTGAATCGTTCTTGTGAGAGGAGAAGTTTTCGTGAAAATACGTGGCAACTTCCACTTTCGATTATAGCCTGCAGAATACACATATAGCTTCGCGAGATTTTCTGCAACCACGTTGGATAGTTCAATCGTATTGTCTGACCTTTGCAGTTGAAACTCATCTTGTTTTAAGTACGTATAGCATTTGCCAGTACTTTTGTAGTGCATGAATTTTATAGCAATCATTGCAAGTGGAATATAGCTCAGGCACACGATTTGCGCTTTTACACCTTGATCTACGCTGCGCCGCTTGTTTTAGACGTTCGTTGTTAGATGGCAGCACACTGCAAGCGATTCCTTTCTTGCCTGGTGTCATAGCAAATTGTTCTCCGCACTCCCAGATAATTGTAGTGAGTGACGCCGTGTCGGGGTTCTGCAATGACGCGTTGTTGGTGCTATCGAAGTCGCTCGGCAGAGAGAATTCCTCAGATTACTTCCAGCAGGGATGTTCAAATAAACTCTCTTGATGTCGAGGACTTTGGACGTAAATGGTTTTCAACGCGCTGAGAGTGACCGCGAAGATGAACGATCAGTTGTTAGCTCACGAGCAAGGAGTTGCACTTCACGTCTTGTCGTGCGTAATGTTTTTTGACGCTCGTAAAATTAAGTGTACGTTGATTGCATTTATTCTATATTATTCTTTAAGAAGCTCAAAATAAAAGCATACTTTTTATTGTGCATTGAGCGTATCCCAATTATGGTGGATAATATATAGCAAAATGGAAATCCAAATTATGAAGCGAAATGGTTAGTGCACTGATATACCGAGTTACGACTACAGTCCACACTAACTTCTCCTGCACTTCACTGGTGCCATCTAAATGACGTTGTTGTTCGGCAAACTTTCCCAATTTCGATGTTATGAAAAGCGTACGCGGGTCGATATCCTTGTTTCGACCGCGCTGATAGAACCTGCAACATCCTAGTGAGGGGAAGTGCGCACTGTTAGAATCTAATCATGACTTTGACTCAAGCGCTACTTAATGGGAAGTTAAATGTCTGTGTTCCTTCAAAGAAGAAGCTGCATGATGCTTACAGCGCAAGTAATGACAACGGCATAATATGTTTGCAAACCATCGCTGCGGTAAACCTTCGGTCCTGTGCAGCCGAGACGGCGCGCTACTCGCTAGTGGCCCTACTGCGGCAAATTTGGCAAGCAGGCTTGGCGCAAATGATGTAGGAGCGCCGTTCAGTTCATACGTGAATTCTAGTTCGCGCAGTTTTCTGTGGCACGCACAGGATTACGCGAAGCATTGTTGATACACGGACAATCAGCTGACACCACCACCCTCCGCACTGCGGCGAGAAATGAGGTAGCGAACAGCTAGCAGTTCTTATAGTTTGGGAAAGTAGTTTGGTACTATATACACTCATTTGACGATCAAGAGTTCATCCAATAAAAACAGCACGGGGAGTACGCCTGTGGGTCCTATCTTTTCCTATGTGAGTTCAAGGGTTGATCTCTCCGCAGCCATCTTGGATTGCACGGCGCGCCATCTATAGGCCGTGGACATTGCGAGTATCCCGCGGCGCAGCTTCCGCATTCACACTACCCGTGCGCAGCGCACCCCACTCCCTCTCTGCAACAGCTACGCATTACTCTCTCTACTTCTTTCGTACCGTTTCTTGCTCTCTCTCCCACCTCTCTCTCCTCTGAGAATCGCTCCCAGCGGCATTAACTCCCCTATGAAGTAGGACCGTGAAATAGGCACAAAGTGAGTTAAACTCCCCTTGGTTTCAACATTCAGTTACGTGCATTGCGACATTACATGTGATTACGGATTGGACGCCATTTTTCAAAATTCTTTGACCAGCGCTCCCATTGGTCTGCGGGCATTGGTTCGGCAGCAGACGCCGCAAACTTTGGTCCGAGAGCGATCGGCGCGGAGAGGGCCTTTTCGGCGGATCTCGCCGCTGCCGAATTGGATTCGAAGCACTTTCGGCGACCGGAGTGCTCAGTGTGAACTCGCCCTAAGCATTATCACCCACTGCTTCGCATCTACAGCGGGTTCCTTTTAGCGGGAGATGGCGCAATTATTGGCGCAAAAAAATTAAGAATGATAATGCTTGAACAAAATTGGCATCCTTACAGCAACATAATTCTTTTTATAGGTTTCGTCATTCCGAGCCTTGGATTGTTAACAAAAACAGAACTACATACGGTGACCAAATGCTACAATCCTGTTTACCTACTGTGTTAAATCAACTACACAAAGAAAATGGTCTCAGTGTATCAACTCTGTCGCTAAAAAAGCTACGCGACGTATTCATCTGATTGCTTGTGCTGCTAAGGGCTTATTTGTTTGTGCTTTTCTCTGTCTTTAGCACTTCGCTTATTTTTTCCCCTTTTTTCAAATGTTTCTATAATGACCTTGTTTATTTAATACGACCATGGATGTTTACTGTTTTTGTGTTTTTAAGTTAGTTCATTCATGATGTATACCATGTTTTTGTGTGACCGCTGTGAAGCTGCTCAGTGTATGAGGTGGCCAGGTACCCCTCAAGCTGCTCAATGCAGCTTTTTTGCCTGGTCATCCTCGCAACTTTGTTGTTGTGAACAAACAGTAAACCATTCAATATTTTCTTCAGTGGCGATGCCTCTCTGCGCATGGGCCCTAGCGAGTGGGTTCACTATCGAGCCTTGGAAGAAGAAGGCGTACGTTGGTTGAATTGATGTTTTGGGCGTGAAATGCTCTACAAGATTCTTGAGGAACCCGTATAGTCCGGCGCTGAGCTTGTGACAGCTAGTGGCGGCGGACGTTGGCGGTGCCAGGTTCATCAATCATCACGTTACATCGATGCGAAAATGCACCCACACTCGCGCCTCGCCTGGCTGCCTTGAGGCCTGCGCCTCTGATCAACTTATCGAGACCACCTAAAGAGGTGAGCTGCGAATTCGCATGAGGCATCATCGTAATAACGGGTGAATACTTTGCTTTGAACTTTTTCAACCCATACATTTTTTTTTCTTTGCTTACCTTCCCGCCCCTTTTACCGCTTTCGCCGTGCCGGGTAGCCAATTGGATATTGTTCCTATGGTGAGCCTCCCCGCTTTTTCCTCAACATTTATCTCTCTAACCTGGTCTTTGCGATCTAGTTAAACAAGTTGTTCGCTGGTTTTTTTACGAATATTGCAATATTACACATGCCTCATGTGCCACCTGAAGTTTACGAACACGACGCGCAAGCGGCTTCCGGTACACAAACCTTTGCTTCTCGACGCTCTAATTGCCGCTCATTTTCGCCTTTGACAAGTCTTCGTTCTGTGTCGCCTGTGCGTCGACGCCCCACGTTCATAGATATGGTCCCACTGGTGATTGTCTTGCTCCTTCACTACTACTTGGGTAAAATTTAACCTTAAGCTTAAAATGCAGGGCACATCCCTTGCGAAGCAAATTTGGTTTTGAACACTGAGTATGTACGCAGCGGTGCTCCATGCAAACGTAGTTTTTTTTTTCAAACGCTTCAAACGATGGTCACTAATTAATGTAATATTCGGGCGTTGAGCCATCGAGAGAAGAAAATTTTTCTCTTCCGAAAAAGGTTTCATTGTGATCCAGGAAATGTCACAACAGTTTTTTTAAGGACTGGACTACTCTTAAACATACTGGTTAGTGTCCAGGAAAGATCTGGCATCAAACGAAAATGTTAGCCGCTATGCTTATGTCTAGAGATTGCAGGTTGGAGTGCTCTTTCAAAATGCGCTAGCTTTTTGAGTTACTGAAGCTAAATTGCTTTCTTTGGGAAGACAAGAGAGGAAAAGCTTTCTTACCATGGTGACTTTCGAGCTGCTGTTGAAGCGATTGCTGAATGTGATGCGTTCGCGGGCGCTTTTATACCCGTAATGTTCCCACTAGAGTAAGAATTTTAGGCGAGTGCGAAATGTCAAACTGTACTGAAAAGCAAATATAATGAAGTTCGTGAGTTGTTTTGAGATTCCGGACGTCGCTTCACGGCAGAAGAACCGGCATTGCCTGACACGGTGTACGTTGGTTGAACTGTAATGAAGCACCACGCCCTATCCTTGACGATGGCGCTACTGGGCTTTTGCATCAGGCAAGATTTATGAAGAATTCAACAGCCGCAAGTAGCTAAGATAAGTAAATGCTTTTCTCATGTGTTGCGATGAAAGATAGGAGTTCACACCTAAAAACGTCACATCAATTGATTTTATTATGACGTCATATGTTTTATATATCTTTTTCTATATTTAACATGACGCCATATATATTTAACGTGACGCCATATGAAGCCATGAGAAAAATAATTCTTTAAATGAAAATATGCGTGATGTGTGCACTGGCGCTGCCTTTCATCATATGACAAAAGCAGTAGTGCACAGAGCGAATCGGCACACAATGTGTAATAAATACTGTTGTGTTTCATAGTTCGAATTATCCCAACCAAATTACATCCGAGGCATAAACTTCGGCGACATCTATCTATCTATCTATCTATCTATCTATCTATCTATCTATCTATCTATCTATCTATCTATCTATCTATCTATCTATCTATCTATCTATCTATCTATCTATCTATCTATCTATCTATCTATCTATCTATCTATCTATCTATCTATCTATCTATCTATCTATCTATCTATCTATCTATCCGCTACGACTTTGTACTGTTCTGGCGGCTTCGTTAGTGGGATGTACACGAAATTTGGTATGGCAGAACATGACCGCATGGCAAACGCAAATGAGAGCTCATAGCATGAAAACCATAGTATGCGTGTCATTAAAGACATGATATAGATGTCATAGGCCGGACTGCACGTGTAGACATTTCCCTAATAGACATAAATAAAAAAATTATATGGCATGTACAAGGGTGTAGGACAGAAGAGAATTGACAGATTCTAACACGTGAGTCATCATACGCATGTCATGTACTGCATTCTGTACATGATAAGGCCTGGCGGTGCTCGCGACCGTTTAATAAAAGGATGATATAACAAAATTGGTATGATGAGACATTTTTATGGCAAATATTTATGACAGTTGGCAACATAAAAATCTTGATGTGCATCGCATGAACGGCATTGCATACATACCGCACGAGAGTGCGCTAATGACCGTTTTTAGCTGGCTTTTAATACATCATATTTATCAGGTAACGTAACTGCATGGTGAATATAAACTTCAGGTGGTAGCATGAAAATAAATGAAAACCATGACATGCATGTCATCTGCCACACGGCTTACATCGGGCACCCATGCTGTGCTCGTGATCAATCCACTAGCATGACATGTACAAAATATGATGTTTCATGTCGTGATGGTGCGATAAATATGAATGATAAGGTGCAACATAAATGTCACGAGACGCATGTATTGTACGGCAAGAATTAGATGTCATGCTCATGGCACGCTCGCGGCCGATTTATAAGCTTTATCTTACATGTAAAATTGTACAGCTCGAAAAGACTGTATGACGAACACAAGTTACAGATGGTATCATGAAAGTCACGACCTGCATGAGATATACAATGCAACTTAATCAACAAGAAATGTAATCTAGTACTGAAGCCTTCAATAGGTTGGATTACAGATGCTTACCAAATCACCGCGCAAACTCTGCACAGTTCATTTTGCCGCACCTGCTGTTCGATATTGACGGTGAAGTTCCTTGGATGTTTGCCCGTCGTAATCAGTTCATATGCTGCATCGTCTATGTGTAAACTTTGATTAATTACTGCGCCCCCAGAATATGGGTTACAGAGGGCCACCAGAAACCTCCGGCGTGGAAAGTTTGGGTTGTGTACCTCTCCTCGCTAGAGCAAAAGCTAATTGTCGCGCTCTTGCAGCGGCCGTGGCCGTTTCGCTGTCTTGATAAGTACCAGAATACGTAATGCGTACTGTTAGTGTATGACGAATATAAATGACAGGTGCTAGCATGATGTTGATGAAATTAATTTATTGTACATCATTCAGACGTCTTGCTCTTTATGAGTTCGCGTTCATTTCCCAGGCTTAATATGCACGAAGATTGGTAATGTGTGAAGTAATTGCGTGACAAACAGAAACCACAGGTGGGAATAGGAACATCATGAAATGCTTGTCATGCTCGAGATCAGTGACTCGACTCGCTAATGGTGTGCTCTAGGTCCACCTCGGCGGATCAGTGGCTAGGGTGCAGATCTACTGACCCTAAGGTAGTGGCTCCGATCCCGGCCGCGGTGGGTGCACTTCGATGGAGGCGAAATGTCACAGACACAAGATGGTGCAAATATCAGAGGCATCAAATACCGCGATCATATCATGGTTAGGAAACGTAAAACCACACATCATATTAGATGGTCTGCTCGAGTCGAGGCTGTTTCAATAGCTTGATATTCACGAAAACTTGTATTGCGTGACGTCACTTTGAACGAACATAAATGACATGTCCTAAAGGAGACATCACGATGTGCATGTCATGTACGAAATAATCTACATGACATTATCTTGGTGCACTTCCAACCCTTTGCCTAACTGTATAAGCACCAAAATCAGTATGGCAGGACAACAGTGCACAACGAAGATAAATGAGAGGTCATGTTGTATGCATATCAAATTAGAGAGCTGCAACAGCAGAAACTTTTTGTGAACAAGTAAATCAGATGTTCAATGAACTTTGCTACTTTTTCTAGCGTCACGTCTTTGCATGAGCCACCTTACTCCGCATAGGTTAGCGTTTCAGTACATCCATTCAACCGTATGTTTTTTGCATTTCGGCAAGTGGTATCAGAAATAGCAATATAGCGCACCGTCCTAAATTGTTTCGCGCTGATCAGTAGTCAAAGCCAAAACATGCTCCGGTGGCGTTCTTGTCGCGAGGAGAAGCTCTGCAGAAGGCGTCAGCACACCGTACTCAAGATACGTCGGAATTCGCACATAACCATAGTAGCTATAAGACTGTGCGCAAAGGTCAAAGGTCATCAGCAACGCAAATGTGGTGGAGAAGACAACTTGAGGCTATAAAGAGAACAAACTCATGATAAGCTGTGGATATCACAGGCTGACGCAAAACCACCGTCGTAAAAGTTGAAGTTGAGCTGCTGTCATCCTCGGACTCGAAATTCATTTTCAATCTTTCAAGTGTGGTCAAAAGATAGTTTGGAGTAGCGCGTGTTTTTTCTTGTTTTTTTTTTGCAACGCAGCTGCGCAGTCATGCGCACGTGGCAACGACGCCGTGGGATCGACTAGGGACACTAAATCTGGACCTGCGCTTGTAATATCGATACAAGCGAAACAAAAGCTACTGGAAACTATTTGAGAAGGACACGTCTATATTATATACAGGCGGAAAAGCTTCAGAAATATTTTTTTTTCTAGAATAAATGTTTTCATCTCCTAGCAATAGTTTTCAGTTGAATAGTTGGCATAAGTTTCTGGTAAATAATAATGCTCTTATTTTGATATATAAATCACAAATGTTTTTGCGATAACGAAACTTTGAAGTTTCTGTAGCATACCCACGAGAACACACACGTCTGTCAAGTTCACCAGCCAAGCGAATTTCGCTAACAACACACGCACATTAGTCAGTGTAATGTTCTGTGAAATTTCAGTATATTGCCAAAACAGGCAAGTTCAATTTGATTATAAAAATGGAGTGACCAAAAAAATTACTAGAAAGTGCTTGGTGCACGAGAAATAAACTCAACGTGCCAAAATCGACGATCCGAATCGTCGATCACCGGTGATTTATCTGAATTGTAGTACCAACGAAAGAGTTAAACAAGGCTCTAGAAATGTCGCGCTTATCAGCTTTCACATGAACCTAGATTCGCGTTCCTCGCTGGCCTGGCGTTTTTTTTCTACGGAGAACAAGAATGGCGTGAAACAAAACACGCGAAAAGATAATTTTTTTTCATGTGTGAATTGCTGCTTTCGCATTCAACCCGACTACAAAAACGAAAGGGACACAATGAGTTTTTTTTTCTCTGGATATAAAGTTTGTATTTCTTCCACTTAATTCACAGCAAATTGCCCAAGGGAGCTCCAGTTACGCTGTCGTGTGCCGTGAAGTGCTTTCTGCGAAGCTGCCCCGACAGAAACGGTAGATGAGTAGCACTGCATGCGCCAGCACATACACACCACTCTGAATCTTTCTGTGCAACGGCGCCATCCTGCAAGCACAAAATTATCGCAAATAGTTCATTGCACATGCCAGAAGATGAAGACTTACACACATGGCAAACGCATGCAAGGCGAAATAGAAACACACGTTCATAATATGACAAGATGATAATTTTACCGTCATGTTATACATCATCAAAACTGCATTTTGTGCCCTAATTGCGCAGCAGCTGAAATGTGGCAGCTGCAGCTCTGGCGCTAAGGTGCTACTAACCACTATGCCACCAACGTGTCTGCGAGATTTCAGCGAGCGGTGTCGTACAGCTCGAGCAAGCCCGCCAACCACCACTGCTGTTAGCGAACCTAGAGCAATACAGTGAGCGAACGCGGGGCCTGCCGCAACGAACGGCGCCAATCTGCTTGCGGTCGAGAGACGGGAATCAACGGTAAGCGCAACTAATTTACACAAAGTTACTCGAGCGAGCGTCAGTACAGCGAGTGATTGCGGGGCCTGCCTAAAACACGCGTCATCGTGACATCTCTGCGACGTCGAACTGACGTCAGAAGTTTTGGCTACCTGTTACGTCATTATCTGGTGATGATTGTTAGCCATAGGCGTCAACTATGAGGGGGGGGGGGTCGGTAGGAATGGGGACAGGGGGGTGCAGTGTCAGCCCCCTACATTGCTGCGACGAACCATCACACTCTCCCCTCCTTCCCTGAAGGGAAACCCTGAGCATGCTTATTTCGTTAGCATCACTGACGTGGAAGACCGAGACACCAATATTGGCGGTCACCATTCGCCCTTTGTGAGGCCTCCGATGCTCTTGCCTAAACATACTTGCGTAGAAAACCATAGGACGCAACGCTCGACGCATGCGAAGACTTTAAATGCTGGTGCGCATAGCCTTGTACGTGTGTTTCAGGGAGAGTATTCGCCGCGTGTTCAGACTATAGTTTGCAGCACCATCGCCGCGTTCAGGAAAAATCATCATCATCATCATCAGCCTGACTACGTTCCACTGCAGGACAAAGGCCCTTCCCATGTTTCGCCAGTTAACTCTGTCCTGTGCTTGCTGCTGCCAATTTATACCCGCAAACTTCTTAATCTCATCTGCCCACCTAACCTTCTGTCTCCCCCTAACCCGCTTGCCTTCCCTGGGAATCCAGTCAGTTAGGAAAATAGGCGGATCCAAATGTACGCAGTGGCGCTTAAGTGTGAACGGTTCGGGCCAATTATCGGCAAATAAAGCCCATTGACTGTAGTCTATTGGTAGGACGTAAGCCCTTCATTGCCACAGTAATGCTGCTATTACTTGAGAGAAAAGCGCGAATCAATCAAACAGTGCCTGTCTTTGCCTTTGATAGCTGTCGCATTTTGCATCGTGCTCGGATATTTTGTTGTTTTCATTGCACGTGTTTAACGAGTTCTTTGCTTTGCGCAGCTCACGCAATGGAATATTTACTTTTTGCTCTTCCGGCATATTTACGCAAAATATAAATTTGCGCACACTGACTGTCCATTTGCATGAGTACGTGTACCACTACAGTGATGTGTGACTTGAGGTCTTCTTTACCACTAACCAGCCTTTGCAGGACACTGGTTCAAGGTTTAGGGTATCATAAAGTTTCCGAAGTATACGACTTCACAAGATGGTCTCACAATTATTCTACATCAAGCTCCCATATTTAGTGCTTTTTTACTCATGACGACGCCATATATACTAGCGGTGTGTTCTAACGACAAAGTGGCACCCACATTCAAATGATTTTTGTGCATCGATTGCGCAATGGTTACATTTAGTGCCATAGAAACACTTGCATGCACTGATTTGTTGGGGTGCGTAGAAACATCTGAAGGAGAAATCTTTGTTTCTAGAGCTAGCAGGTTTTTGTACAAGCATTTGATACTGTGCTATCACAACAAATTATGCTGCCCTCAAAGCATGTGCCTGACCTTCGCACGCGTGTATATAAATTTTGGCTACCCGACGGCCCTATAGAAGCAATCTACACTATGGAGTTTTGTCCGCTTGACGCCAGGTGCCGACTCTATTCAACCTCGAGACACATACTTAGATTGCGGTCATCTATTTACTGAAAAATGTTTTGGGAACATTGCCTCTAACAATCAGGATATTCTCAGCTGTATCCAACCCGACTGTGTTTTAAAGACACAGCTTCTTTCGCGTGCTCAGGGTGATGGCACATGGGTGATGGCACATGGAACCCCAAAACAGCCGGGATGGTCGCATTCAGATCTCTCATAATAATAATAATAATAAAACAATAATAATAATAATAATAATAATAATAATAATAATATAATAATAATAATAATATAATAATAATAATAATAATAATAATAATAATAATAATAATCTAAAGAGTTTACGTCCGAAGACCACTATATTAGTCGCATTCAGCCTGAAGCGGAAAGCCAGCAGCCCATGAACCTTCAATGCATGTTCAAGAACACCTGAATGTTTCATTTACCGAAAAGCTCCACTACGGCGTCTATACTTATAAAATGTATTCGGCACGTAAAATCTGAATTATTATTACTAATATAATGCAACCTAAATGCATAAATGTGCGGAAGGTTACTGTTCAGGGGGAAGAGGGCGTCAAGGTTTCTCGCAGCACTTTTCGCACCATATCATGCAAATTTATGGGACTGATAGTGCGCCCCCCATGACCCCTTTCCCTATAAACTCAATGTATGGGGTGACTGTGCGCCGCCCCCGCTCACCCTATTGCACCCCTTCCCCCATGTGTGTTACCCATGTCTGTTCTCGTCATTCCTAGGTAGATAACAAGTGTCAATCACCAGGTGCACATACCCGCATGCCAGCGACACATAACCGCCCTCGGGTACGTGCCACTGTCTGGCGTCAAGTGTTTGACGAAGTATGTGACGGAATTGTGACAGTATTCGTTTATTGACCAGCGCGTCATATACCTCAGACCATCTTACTCTCCCATAATAATTTTCGTTGATCCCGAGAGCCCTCCCATTTTAACCATATTACCCTCTCCTACGAATTATGGTTGATCACGAGATCTAGCCGTTTATGGCTGAGTGATCATGAGAGTATCTAGCCATAAGGGACATGACAGATAGATAGATAGATAGATAGATAGATTGATAGATAGATAGATAGATAGATAGACGCCAAAAGTGCTTGCAGAACGAAAAGAAATGCTTCGTTCTTAATTTATGTCAGATATATTGCCAAAAAGAGGCTTAATCCTGCGGTTCTCTCACCCCCTAATCGGAATACGCATATCTTTAAACGCTCACGCAGGATTTCCCTATTTTAGTCTGGCGTAACAGCCACATTTTAAATGCGAAGAATTCTTTAGCGAACTTCAACGACTTTGAGTGCATCTATCTATCTATCTATCTATCTATCTATCTATCTATCTATCTATCTATCTATCTATCTATCTATCTATCTATCTATCTATCTATCTATCTATCTATCTATCTATCTATCTATCTATCTATCTATCTATCTATCTATCTATCTATCTATCTATCTATCTATCTATCTATCTATCTATCTATTTATCTATCTATCTATCTATCTATCTATCTATCTATCTATCTATCTATCTATCTATCTATCTATCTATCTATCTATCTATCTATTCACATAGCCGCCTACGAATTTAACTTTCCCTTGGCCTTTCCGCTTATGGTATCGATACCAAAATTTGTATGACATAACAAGTCTGTATGAAGAACAGAACTGAAAACTCATAACATGAAAATTATTACATGTATGTTATAAATGTCATAATTTACATTTCATGGTCTAGCTGCTCTTGCGGTGGTTTTGTTCACATTACATATTTTAAAACTGGTGAGGTGCAGCATGCTGCATGGTGGACAAAGTGACAGACCCTAACGTAGAAATCATAACATGAATGTCATGTGCGTCATGTCTTCAATGTCACGTTCATGGTGCGCTCGTGGTTGTTTCCCTTGCTTCACATATACCTAATTTGCTATTACGGGACGTGATTGAATGTAAAGGTGTGTGACTGGTGCAACCATAATATTCATGAGATGCGAGTCAAGTAAGAACATGATATACCACGTTCGTGAGGCGCTCGCTGATGTTTTGCGACCTTCACCACTACTGAATTTGATATTACGAGACGCAAACGGACAACGAAGGTAAATGACACGTCTAAACATAATACTCATGGCATGCGTGTCATGTAAAACATGACTACATGCTACAATTATAGTGGAATCGTGGTCGTTTCGCTTGCTTCATATTTACCAAATTTGGTGTTACGTGACGTCGATGGCTCACGAAGCTGTACGTCTAGCGCAAACATGACAACCATGATATGCGTCTCATGTCCTTCACGAGACATGAGACACGTATCATGTCTGAAAAGGAAACAGTTACGTCTGTTTCCTTTTGCCTGAACACGGTGCCATGTAACTGTTTTTGACTCATGCCAAGTAAAGAGTATTATTATTTTGTAGAAACCTGACAACATACCACGCCTATGAGGTACTCGCGGACGTTTCACTAGCTTCACATATACCAAATTTGGTATTGTGATATGTGAATGAACGGCTACGCTAAATTACACGTGTAAACATAAACATCATGTTTAGACAAGTTTAGACGAGCCATGCTTGACATATCCAGAGCGAAAGATAGATGTGTGTTTAGGGCCTCCCCTTTCAGCCGAGGACCCAGACAGTGTCAGCTAGTGCTGATTGATATGTGGGGTTTAACGTCCCAAATCCAACCATATGATAGTGAGAGACACCGTAATGAAGAGCTCTGGAAATTTCGACTACCTAGTGTTTTTTTAACGTGCACCTGAATCTGAGCACACGGGCCTACAACATTTTAGCCTCCATCGAAAATGCAGCCACTGCAGGAAGCAGCGATTATAAACTGGGTCTTCCCTGCATATCTCGACAGTCTACGGATTGTTCCCGCGAACTTGTAGTTGTGAGTAGTGTTTTGGTAACATTTATGGTTCTTCCCGGTTCTGGCTTTTCTGTTACAGAATTCAGGTGGTTGCCGTAGAGCATGACACGGTGAGAACTTAAGGCTCATTACATTCGAGCAAGTCTCTAAAGAGAATTGAGCAATTTATGTTTCGTCCAGCTCGCGTAGTGAAACGTGATCTCGCAATTTCGGACACAAGATTGGAGATGTCGTGCAGATAGACTTTATTTTCTCATTGCATTCTGATGGAAGTAGATGCTCATAACTTGTGCTCTGGATGTTCAAATAAGTTACAACTTGCAGGTTTCTGTAAAAAGAAAACAAAACATTTGCGTTAGGCACCACCCCGACAACTACAAAATCATGTCAAAACTCTAAGATTTTTTTTCAAAGAAGGATAACGATGTCTGCTGCCGTTCTGAGTGAGCACATGTTAGTTTAAATGCTATCAACTTATCGATTGTGCAAGAAAAAAGATTGGCCTTGGAGGTGAAAATAAAATTAAAGATATATGAAAATCCCTCTAAGTAATGTACAATCTCTATACTCACACTTCCTCTTGCGGAGAAGATCTCCGTAGTGGAAGGGCAGAGCCCAGACCATAGCTGTAGTTCAGACCGTAGCCGAGCAGACCGTGGCCGTAGGCGTAGTCGCCAGTGCCGTAGCCGAGGGTGCCAACACCGTATCCGTAGACTGGGGTGGCGTGGTAGGCAGCGACAGCTGGAGCAGCGTGGACGGCAGTGACGGCTGGGGCGGCGGCGTAGGTGGCGACTGGGGTGGTAACAGCGGCAGCGACCGGGGCGTGGGCTACAGAAGCGAACGCTGGGGTAGCAGCATAAGTGGCAATTGGAGCGTGAGCCACGGTTGTCACAGCTGGGGCATGGTAGGTGGTAGCGACCTTGGTCACAGCAGGGGCAGCAGCGTATGTAGTGACTGGGGCAGCAGCGTAGGTGGCCACTGGAGCGTGAGCCACGGTGGCAACCTTGGTCACAGCTGGAGCAGCGGCATACGTAGCGACTGGGGCAGCAGCATAGGTGGCCACTGGAGCGTGAGCCAAGGTGTCGACCTTGGTGAAAGTTGGAGCGGCAGCGACAACTGGGGCAGCGGAATAGGTTGCGGCCACGCTTGTCACAGCTGGAGCAGTGGCAACAACTGGAGCGGCAGCGTAAGTGACGGCTGGGGCAGTGTGAGTGAAAGTGTGCACAGCTGGAGCATAGGCGGCGTAGCCGAAACCATTGCCATATGCGAGACCGCTGTATCCAAGACCGCCATAGCCGAGACTATAGCCGGTGTAGCCAGCGAGAGCGCTGGTGGCAAGAGCCAAGAGGGACGCAAGCACGGATCTGCAATGATTTATAAAAAACCTTGTCCACTCCGTCTTTCGAAGCTTTCGAAGTTTCGAAGTTTCGAAGTTTCGAAGTTTCGTCTTTCGAAGTTTTCGAAGCTATTACTACGACAATATACTAATATATCGAAGCAGTAATGCTTATACCCTGTGCTATTTGTGTTATTCAGATCTAGCTGAATAGGAAAAAAAATTTCGTGGCTGAAATTCGGTGAACTTCCACGTTTCACGTTCAAGTTATTCGGTTACAACAGGTTACTCGAAAGATATGCTCCAAAAAATTTTCCAACAGGTGATCAGCTTGGCACATTGACCTGCGCGTTGGGGTTCTGGTCTTTTTCTAATGACTTAATAAACACTTTCGCAGAGCCAAGACAAATGTTCAGATTGGTATTTTATATAGGACAGGTAAGCATGAAAGAGAGAGAGAGAAAATTTAATGCGGAAAGGCAGGGAGGTTAACCAGAAAACATATCCGGTTTGCTACCCTGCACTGGGGAAGGGGTAAGGGGTAAGGGAGGAAGAGAAGCACAAACACACACACACACACTCGCACACAGTAGTGTCATAATCGTTCAACGAGGCGGGTCGCTCGCAGAAACTTCATCAGCGCCTTCGTTGCTTTCTGGCGTGAAGCTCGATCTTTCCGACATTCCAAGATTGACTGCTCAGAGAATGGCTGGTCGTCGAGGCGAGCAAACACTGCTGAGAGGGACTGTCGCTGAGAGCTGTACTGGGGGCACTGACGTAAAATATGTTCAATTGTTTCGTCATTGTCGCAATGGTCGCATGTAGCGCTGTCTCTCATTCCGATGCGGCAGGCAAAAGCGTTCGTGAAAGACACCCCAAGCCACATACGGCAGAGAAGGGTCGTCTCGGATCGGGGTAGGCCAGATGGAATAGTAAGTCGTAGGCATGGGTCCAGGTGGTGAAGACGGGTGTGGAGAAAACCGGGCGTATTCCGCATAGACCTTGCGACATCCTGCGCAAGCGTATTAATCTTTGCTGCTGCGTCGCTTCTTGATAGTGGAATAGGTTCCATCACTCCATTTTCGTGAGCATTCTTAGCTGCATTGTCGGCATGCTCGTTACCGATGATGCCGCAATGGCCTGGTAACCACTGAAAAGATATGTCATGTCCTTCGTCTATTAGGTGATGGTACAGTTGTCGTATTTCGAGCGCCAATTGGTCTTGAGGTCCACGACGTAGAGCATTGTGTAGACATTGGAGAGCTGGTTTCGAATCAGTAAAAATGCTCCATTTTTGTGGTGTCTCTTGGTCAATCCTGCGGAGTGCGCTGCGGAGTGCCGCGAGCTCCACGGCTGTCGATGTCGTCTTGTGTGACGTTCTGAACTGGATGGTTTCGGCTCTTGCTGGGAAGATCACAGCTCCTGCAGATCCTCCAACAGTTGTCGAGCCATCCGTGTAAAGTTTGACATGATCTTTGTATTCTTCGTGTAGCATGAGTAGAATCATCTGCTTTAAAGCTGGCGCCGAGAGCTCCGCCTTCTTGCGAATCCCCGGCACTGTCAAGCGCAGTTTTGGTCGGTCCAAGCACCAAGGAGGTGTTAGTATCCGTTCCGGAGGCGTGTAGACTGTTGGAAGACACTCACGGAAAGTCAATACTCTCTTACAGAAGGAGGCACTCGGTCGATCTTCTGGAAGCGAAGCTAGGTGGTGGGCAGGGGCGCGAGCAAGGTGTCTAATATGAGCTCTAAGCACCTCCAAAGTAATGTGCACTGTGGCCGGATGATCTTTGGCGATTGCGATGGTTTCCGCTGTTGATGTACAGCGTGGTAATCCAAGACAAACTCTGAGTGCCTGGCCCTGGGCGTTTTCTATTGTGCGTATACTGCTTTTGCAAGCGTTCGTCAGAACCGGCAAGCTGTACCGCAGGTACCCCAGAAACAGCGTTTTGTACAAATGCAACATCGCGTGCACTGATGTGCCCCACGTTTTGCCTCCGAGGAACTTCAAAAGTTGTGCGATGGCCGTTAGGCGCTTCTTTAGAGTGGCCACATGGGGACTCCAGCAGAGATTTCGATCGATCGTGACCCCCAAAAACCTGTGGGTCCTGGCGTAGCAGACACTGTGTCCATCGATGGCGATGGGATATGACGTCATTACCTTCCGCGTGAACGCGACCAGCGCCGATTTTTCAGGAGAAATCTCGAGGCCTTGTTCTCTAAGGTACGCCGATATTGAATTCGCTGCTTTCTGGAGTCTCGCACGTACCTGAGGACGTGTTACACCTGATGTCCAGGCACAAATATCATCTGCATAGAGAGATATCTGCACGGAATCTGGTATGCGTTCAACGAGACCGATCAGAACCAGGTTGAACAGTGTGGGGCTCAATACACCACCTTGAGGAACACCACGGTGTGTATAATGTTCAGAAGTCGGCCCATCATCAGTTTGCATAAACAATGATCTCATATGTAGGTAGCATTGGATCCAGCGGTACACTCGCCCACCCAAACCAACTGACTCGAGGGCGTCAAGTATGGCTTCGTGAGAAACATTGTCATATGCTCCTTTGACGTCTAAAAATAGTGCGACAGATAACCGTCTGCTCATTTTCTGGTGTTGTACGTAGGTCACCAGGTCAATGACATTGTCAATGGAGCTCCGAAGACGACGAAAACCGGCCATGGCGTCTGGATATATTCTATGGCGTTCTAGGAACCACTCGAGTCTGGCAAGGATCATTCGCTCCATCAGCTTCCCTACGCAACTAGCCAGCGCTATTGGGCGGTATGATGTCAGCTCTAGAGGCGATTTCCAGGTTTGAGAAGTGCAACCAACCGGCTTGTTTTCCACTCTCTGGGGACCGTTCCATCTCTCCAAGACTCATTGAATACTTCCAGCAAAGCACTTCGTGCTCGATCACCGAGATTGCATAATAGGCGGTATGATATGCCATCCGGCCCAGGCGATGACGATCGATTGCATGAAGCAAGAGCCACATTCAGTTCTTCCATTGAAAAAGGCAGGTCCAGGTGCGTCTCAAGTGAATGTGGCGTGTAATCAGCAGTAAGGGCTTCTGTGCAATTTGGCGGGCCCGCAATCTTCCTACAAAAATCTTCCGCTACCTCGATATCCCTTCTATTTTGGAAAAGGGCCAAGGCTTTAAACGGAAAACGTTGTTGGGGAAATATGCGTAGGCCTCGCACGGTTCGCCATATTTGAGAAAGCGGTTTGCGAGGGTCTAGACTCGCGCAAAATTTCGCCCACCGTTGAAACTCCAGTTTGTCTATACGACGCTGGATCTTCTTTTGCATGCGCCTGGCCATCCGTAGATCTTGAATGGATTTTGTGCGTCGATATCTACGCTCCGCACGGCGACGAGTCGCACGGAGTCGCTCTAGCTCCACGTCCGTTTCTGAGGTCCTTGAAGAATATGCCAGCGTGCGCATCGCACTCTGCGCTGCTTGTTTGATCGCTTGCTCAATGCCAGAGGTTAAGCCTTTTTCACAAGCGTGTTCAATGTTGGTTGTGAATGCTGAAAGATCGATCCTCCGTACGGTTTTCGGCGGGCGGTCGCTAGCAAAGCCTTCGATGGTGAGATAACTGGGGATGTGATCGCTACCATGTGTCTCGATGTCTAAAAACCACTTAACGCTTGTGGCGAAGCGACGTGATACGAACGTCAAGTCCAAACAGCTGCTGTACGTTGATCCTCGCAGAAATGTAGGGCTCCCATCATTAAGTAGAGGCAGTTCATGAGTAGATACAAATGAAGCCAGCCTCCGGCCCGTGGTATTGACTTTTGAACTTCCCCAGATTGGGTGGTGGGCGTTGAAGTCCCCTATAATTATCCACGGATCCGGGACGCTCGAAAGAATGTCATCCAGTCTTTGGCAATCAAAACGGGCTGAGGGAGATAAGTAGACACCTATTAATGTGAAGGTGAGGGTTTTCTGCTTCACAGTCAGGCAAACATATTGGTTCTCATCATGAGGCGACACAGGTTGAATGATGTAGGTAAGCTCCCGACGAATATACACAATGACCTTGCTGCTTTCGTTTCGGGTTTTGGACGGGATTGATTCGTAGCCGGATAGTCTGATCGGGTTTGATAATTTCGGTTCACATATTACGATGATTGGGAAACGGTTAGAAAACACGTACTGACGAAAATCGGAAATCCGTGATCTAAGTCCTCTTGCGTTCCACTGGATGACTGATGCTTCTCTGACGTCTTTGCGGAACGATTGTTGATCTCCTGCCATGACTCTACGCGAGGGAGGCGAGGACTGGGCTCAGCGCGTCCAACACCTGTAACCCGCTTCGAGCGGTTGGAGTTCCCAGGCTTCTTAGTATGTCTGCCATGACAGCGACGAGGGATCGTAACATCGGGATGATCTGTCGATCGACCCTTGACACATCCTCAACGGAAGTAGACTCGGTGGAAGGTGTAGGGCGGCGAGGCCTCGCAGGAGGCTCCTTTGCAGGCTGCGTACGCGGAAGCGTAGGCCACTCATCCGCAGCTGTGAGCTTCTCCACTTCATTTCGCTTCGTGCTTACTACTTCACTCGTGCTCGGAGGAAATGGGTTATGTGCAACACTCTGTCCTACACGCCTCCGTCGGCAACTACGTCGCCGCCGTACCCTTTCAGCAGCCTCACTGTGGGTTGAATTGTCCCTAACCATTTGTTTGATAATGGCGATTTCCTTCTTAATCCGAGGGCATTCCTTGGATGCAGCATCATGCGGACCATCACAGTTTCTGCACTTCAGACTTGTTGCCCGACATGCGTCTGCAGTGTGCGGCTCAGCGCATCGGGGGCATACTGTGGTGTTTGTACATACACTCTTGATGTGCCCAATTTTCATGCAGTTATGGCACTGGAGTGGTTTAGGGACAAATGGTCGAACAGGATGTCGGAAGTGTCCCACTTTGACATGCGATGGAATGGAATCTCCTTTGAACATTATCTTTACACAACGGGTGTTTCCGAGGCGAAGTACGTTCGCGATGAGAACACCTTCGTTCGCTGGTTTTATGAGAGTTGGGAGGTCCGAGTTTGCTATGGCCAAATCAATGTCGTAGATTACTCCCGCCATGCAGGCACCGTCCATTGGAATAACCGGTCGAACTTTGATGCCTCCCAAATCTAATACTCTGCGAAGCTTGTCTATGGCGCTGGCAGTCATTGTGTCCACAGCTAGAATATTCTTCCGCGTGTTCACCCGGATATCCTTAATGTCGTTTGGTGCTACCCCCTCAAAGTACATAGAGAGAGCTTGCCTGTTTACTGCTCGAAGGCTGATGGTGGAGTCCTCGGGCCTCTTCATAGAACGATTCTGCTGTCGGCTCCGAGCATTGTTATCAAGTTTTGCGCTTTTTACGGGAGACGCTGCTCCCTGCCCCAAGGCGACGGACGCGGAGTCATCCACTGGTCCGCCCAGCCAGAGGTCTGCTATGGCGAGCTCCTCGGTAAATCAGCGCGCCTGGCCCAGAACCAGTGAGGCCAACGGTGATAGTCACTGCATCATGGCTGTGGACGTGGAGCCTTCTGCGGCTCTGTCCGACCATAGACCACCTTTGGCAAGCTCGTCGCGGAAACGAAGCACCTGTTCGAGCACCAGCGAGGACACGGAACTGTACTCGGCCACTGGCGACGACTCGTCGGACGACGACTTCGAGACCGTGAGAAGCAGGAAGGCCAAAAGAAGAAGTATCAAGTCGTCTTCACCAGCAGGGACATTAACGTCTCAGTCAAAAGGAGAATGCTGGCCGCACACCATCCTCTTCATGCCCGAGGAAGCATGAAAGAGTATCAACTGCAGCTTTTGCTTAACTGGTAATTCACCGAAGAGGGGCTCTCTACCCAAAAGATTCGTTAGCAACCTTTGTTTGTTCATTCAGGACTGCGGAAGAAAAGGTTTCTTACCATGATGACTTCAGAGCTGCTGTTGAGTGAACTACTGAATCTGTGGAGTTTGGCAGGCCCTTTTATACGAAAATTTATCCCTCTGCGGTATCCACCGAGGAATTAATAAAAGCACATTTCAAGACAAAAGAAACCAAACGGAGTTGGCAATCGTTTTGTTATTCTGCGCATCTCCGTAAAGCTCTAAAACCGGAGCTGGCTGGAATATCATACGATCGCCGAACTGTGATGAAGTACCACGCCTCAACCTTGACAATATTATGAGGAAGAGCTTTATTCGAGACGAGCTCGAGTTGGCACGCACTGATGATGGTATCTACAGATGAGGAAATTATACAAAGGATGATGATATGCCCCAATGATAAAGAAGAGTCGGTGACTACGCTCACAATTTAGTTAATATGATAATTCAGATTGGGTATAAAAGAAGCGAAAAGAAAAAAATTCCAGCAATGCTGCAAGACCAGCTCAGCATGACACAAATGTGCTAAGGTGAGCATTGCATGGAAAGATGTTTGATTTTTAGTGTCCTATGTCTGTATACAGTAACATTACATGTAAAACTAAAACAAATTCTCGTGGTTGCAATAAAATTGACCACATAAGATTTTCACATCCGTCTGGGCATTGATAGTTCACAGAAATTGTCAGCACCGATGTGAAATGCTTTTCCGCATCTGTACTTATATTTTTTCATGCTATGCAATCAATTTTAACGTATTAGACCTGTATGTATAAGATGATATTCAGTTATTTAAAGCACAAGTATTCACTGTCACTATTCTCCATGGACCACCACAGACAGCGCGAACAATTGAACTGACTCCGTTGGTAGTGGCTGATGTTGCGATTTTCCATTTCGCCTCATACATTTTAGCGTGCACATGAATCTAAGCACACGGGCCACAAGTTGCTCCGACTCCATCGAAAATGTGGCGGCCGCGGCCGGTTTCACTCACGCTACCTTCCACGGTAGCCGAGTGCTCTAGCCACTAGACCACTTTTGCGGGGTCGCTCACATTTCAAAGAAGTGAAGCGCAATGCTGTAAAAAAACAAACAGACAAAATAAAGAATGAAAGAAAAGAGCAAAGAGAGAAGGAAAAGAACGAAACAAACGAAGAAAGAAGAAAAAGTAATGAACAAAGAAAGAAGGAAAGAAAGGAAGTGAGCAAAGAAAGAATGAAAAAAAAGAGAAAGTGACAACTTGTCAGGCTCACCCACGCCAAGCTTTACATGTCCTGATTAACCCAATAAGCAAGTGCTACTAATCTTTGAATGAGTGTGCACTGTTCGGTACTTGACACCCACTTTTCGTGCTGCGTTTTTGGCTGCACAGTCGCACATTATAGCATGTAGCCGGAAACGAGAAATTCCTATAGGTCCAGTACTCAGTCCAGACATCTTCCGCCTGTTTTAAGAATAAACTTGATTGATTGATATGTGGGGTTTAACATCCCAGAACCACAATATGATTATGAGAGACGCCGTCGTGGAAGACTCCGGAAATTTCGACCACCTGGGGTTTTTTAACGTGCACCCAAATCTGAGCACACGGGCCTACAACATTTCCGCCTCCATTGGAAATGCAGCCGCCACAGCCGGGATTTGATCCCGCAACCTGCGGGTCAGCAGACGAGTACCTTAGCCACTAGACCACCGTGGCAGGGCATGGAAGCAACAATGGGCAGATGGATGTATGCTTTGCCCCACTCATCATGACCACCTGGTGAAATCATGACCACCTGGTGTTCTATGCGTGTACATCCATCGGTTGAGTAGCGTCAACCATTTTTACTCCATCAAAATGCAACCGCCGCGGCCGGGTTTGAAGTCTTTCTTGGCGCAGCTGCCCTGCACGGTAACCACTGTTTCACGGAGGCGAACTTTATTATAAAGTGTAGTGTAGGCGACAAGGATACCGCTTTTTCTTCATTGATCTCGGAGTGTTTTGGGGGGCTCTTTTATAATAGTAGATGTTTTACGCTCCACGCTACCACTTGATTATAATAGGGACGTGCTAGCAGAGAGCTCCGACAATAGACCTCTTCCTGTTTGTAAGCAGTGTTACGTCACAGCGAGCACCCCGCCCAACATACCCTCTATCGAAGCAGGTGCTGGTTGGCAAGAAAGTTCCGCTGGCGACATCTTTCTGCATAGCAGAGCTGCGTGTCTGCAATCCTTCGACAGAAACTTCTACATTGCTATGTTCTAAAGTCACAGCTTTGTAAGAATGGGGTCGCGGAAGGGTCACTGCTCATAATGCGGAAATTTACTTGTCGATGTTGGATGGATGGAGAAACTTTATTTAGAGTACTGAGAGACGCGACTAGCACGCAGTGGGCTTCACTCACGTAAATGGCTGTCATAAACAGGTGCGACCTTTTTCAAAAGCGAAAGTTTTGAATGTGCACGGTGAGTGGCACTTTGAGAAACGTTTGCATGGCACGGTTGTAAACTTTATCAATTTCCATCGTGGCATGTGCATCGCAGTTTTAAACGACGTACAGCACTGGCGGCAGCATGGTTTGGAACTGCTGTGCGCGACGTCACGGATGGGATTCTCACTCCTTTCGCAAAAGCCTGATTGTAGATGATTGAAAAAATAATAATAAACACATCTTGCCGTGCGATAGGCTGAGGTTAACATATACTCGTGAATGTAAAGTGACATTATACCGCTGTGTTTTCAGTAACCCAGTCAAAATTCATGCGATGTAAAACCGGACAACTTAATAATATATAATATTATCTGGCACTGCTACTTTGCTGCATTTGACACCTATAACGTGTTTTCACAATATTCCGAGTTTCATCATCCGTAAAGTGAACCAATATTGTCGGTGCCTTTCAACGCACAGTACACGCCATACTCAACATTGTACATTTTCGAACACGATGCCACTGTTTCTCACAAAGGCTGCAAACGCGCATTCACTTTTCCGAGATAGACAGCCAGCCAGCGTGGCGAATATCCCATCACGCACTTTACCACACACCTATAGATGTTCTCTGACACATATCACAGCTACTGTTGCCACTGTGGTATGAAGATAAAATTTTCAAAAGGAAAAACAAAAATTGGCCCAGGCACCGAGCAACTGCACCCCACTCAGCCACCGGCGGGAGTGTTTTGCAAACCACCGCCTTGCACGTGCACCAGTGACGTCTCGCTGTGATGTACCCCAGTAGAGGTCTATTTTGGCCCTCACTAATATTACTCGTCACGCATAGTCTATTGTGCACAACACACCATAATCATGTACTTGAGGCGAGTTTTGGTACTTTGTCCAGTTTTGGAATTTACCTGAAGAAAAAATGTTGAATATATACATTTTCGAGATGCAGTATATTTGCACACGTACTTCACCTGGTGACTTCTCTCGACGCTCGCGTGATGTTGTAAAACAGATATCAGTGACACTGCCAGATGTTGAGCGCTGCTGATCTTGCAGAGAGTTTGTGTAAGAGATGGTTAAGAAAAGAAGAAGGACAGGGAGGTGAGGAAGAGATCATAAAACGACGCCTAGAAGTGAATATATCACGTTAGTAATGGGTTCCTTTGTGTGTTGTTGTTTTTTTTCAAATTTAACCGCTTTACATTCCAAGCTGGAGGTAGCCGCAAACAATAACGTACACTTTCCTGGTTTTTTATAAGGGATCACTGACATTACATAAAAAAATCTTTTAAGCCTCCTTCTTGTATAGTGCTCCTAGTTCTCATGGCATGCTGTTTTTCTGTGGGCCCGCCTCGCTCAATGGCGCTGAAAGATTGGCACTCATATTACCTGACCCGCTTTATTTTGTTTCCTTTTTTCTATATTTATTACGATAAGAAAAGTGTACTGGCCATATTTGTGCTAGAAGTAACGTGAAAGTAATAAGGCTTTTCTTGTAGTTCCGCAATTTTTTGAGTACGCCATTGATGGCCATCTCCCCACTCAATCATACTTCAGCATCCTGATTCTAGCGTTTTGATTTCTTCAATGACGTTATTAAAATATTCTATTCGTTATAATGAAATCTGCATTGATGATACTACCATAAAAGATACTTATTTGGTTTCGATTGACATATCGCGCCATATTTCTTTAAATAAAGCCCGAAACTGTCTCCAAAGAAACGAAAACAGCTTTGCACAAAAAATTTGTCAAGACCTTCTTGAAATTTTACAAGGCAGTGGCCTACCTTATGGGCTCTAGCGCGCTTACTACTGTCTTTGTTTTTTCGTGCGCCTACTTTTCTTTTTGCTTTCCTTCTCAACTTTCTTTCTCTTCCTTTGAGTGCAGGGTTAGAAACCGTATGCTTCAATTCTAGTTGATCTCCCTGCCTTTCTTTCATTTCATGCTCTCTCTCTTTCGCGTGTTTTGCAGCTAAAGGTGTTAAGAGATCAAAAGGGCACAATATTTTCTGCCGCCGTCAAAGCCAACGAAGGCCAACCACTATCACATGAATTGTAAAATCAACCAAATGAGTGAGTGAGAAATCATGAAATAATTGATGTAATTGCGGGGTTTAACGTCACAGTCGCTGAGAGGTTGTTATGTGTTCATTTTATAACCGGTACGTTCGCCTGAGTCCTCTGCGTGGCAGCTCAGTATTTTACCACATAGCTGTCTCTCTGCTTGAAACTTCGGAGCGAACTGACAATACGCAGGCGTAATACCCATAAAGGAGTCAAGTTAACATGTGTATAAATGTCTCGAAACAGTAAAGTGACAACCTGGTGTCACCGAACATTAAATGTGTAACGAGATGGTTGTTTGAAGCTCCATTACAAAGGGCTCTGACATCTTTCCTCACTGTCGTCAGTCGCAGCATCAACGAAGTGCGAATATTGCTTTACAAGGGTGGAGGGTACTAAAGTGTTCCGAAGGGTACGAATAGTGGTGGAACACTCCACGCTTTTCTAAATCACGAAAATGAGGATGATTTATGGTGTATAGTTGGTTCCATGCAAATGTATTTGAAGTGTTTTCCACAAAAGTTGTTCAACTTTCCTTGCAGTACGAGAGGGGTTATTTTCATATGTCTCGGGAATATAGTTTTTGCCAGTTGAAAAGTACTCCAACAACTGCACCGCCGTGGTGGTCTAGTGGCTAAGGTACTCAGCTGCTGACCTGCAGGTCGCGGGATCAAATCCCGGCTGCAGCGGCTGCATTTTCGGTGGAGGCGAAAATGCTGTAGGTCCATAGGCTCAGATTTGGGTGCACTTTGAAAAACACCAGGTGGACGAAACATCTTGAGCCCTCTACGACGGTGTCTCTAAAAATCAATTGGTAATTTTGGGACGTTAAACCCCACATATCAGAAGTAGTCCAACACGTTTTGCAGTATAGCAAGTTTTGTACAGTGAACTGCTATTTGCAAAAAATATATCTTGTACAGCAACAAAGATATTTTCGAAAGAATAAAAATGTGAAAAGTGTAGTTTTTGGCTACAAGCTGGTAAACAGTGCAACGAAAAACTCAATATTGCAAAAATATTCAGAACAAACAAAATTTTGAGTATACATTTGGAGTATATATTACCAAGGAACTGCATGAGAAATAACAAATGCTGTACAAAATGTTTGCGTCTACATATACAAGAAAATCTTAACCAATGGTGATGAATTCCTCCTGATGTGGTGAAGTATGGCTTAGGTTTTCGTCAGACAAAAATTAAGTCGTATACTTTTCTGGATATTTTTTGCGATAATAGCCTGCAGGTGTTTCCGTAATGTGAATAATTTCTCTTTAAGTCAGATGTACAAAGAACTTCGCTATTTTGTCTAGCGTCATCTTTTTCTATAAGCCAATTTACTTTGCCAACGTTGGTTGGCGTTTCAAAAAATGCATCCAAGCGTATTGTTATGAATTTTGGCACGTCATATCAAAAACAATATAGCACGCAGTCCTAAAACGTTTCTAGCCGATCCGTACTCAGGACCAAGATGAGCTCTGGCGGCCTTCTTGTCGCGCGAAGAAGCAGTGGAGCTGTCGCAAGCACACCACCCTCTAGCGACATACGGACCTCGTACGCAACCAGTGTAGCTATAATATTGTACGCAAAGGTCAGCAGCTACAAACTTGCGGCGATGAAGACTACTTGAGGTTGTAGACAAAACAAACCCAAGAAAAGCTGCGGGTATCTCAGGCTGACGCAAAACATCGTGGCTGTAAAACTTGAGGTGCGGTCATCCTTCGACTCAAATTTCGTCCTCAATCAACTCAAGTGTGGTTGAAAGACTGTTTTGAATGGCACGTGTTTTTTTTCAATGCAAGTGCGCACACATGCGCAAATGACAACGACGCCGTAGAAGCGACTAGTGACACTACATGTGTTGCTGCCCCTAATATAACAACACAAGCGAAATTGAAGCTGCTGGAAACTGGTTCAGAAGGCACCTCCGCAGTTTATACATGTGGCAGACCTTCGAAAATATTTTTTTGCAATAAACTTTCCTCAATTCCTAGCAACAGCTCCTAATTTAATAGCTAACATAACTTTGTGGCAATTAATGATGCTTTGCAATGTTAGATTGCGATGCTGACACCTTAATCTAGTATTCGCCTTGAAAGGGTTCTTGTGATAACATAAATTTGAGGTTTCTGTAGCATGACCACGTGGAACACGCACATCTGTCAAGTTCACCAGCCAAGTGAATTTTGCAAACAACACACGCACATTGCATGGTTAGTTTAATGTTCTGTCAAAAATCAAGATTTCGTCAAAACGAGCAAATTCAAATTGTTCCTCAAAGTTCAGTGGCTGGACTAACGACCAGAAAGTTCTGGGCTTACGAGAAAGAAATTCAACGTGCCGAAATCTGCCATTCGAAACATCGATCACCAGTAGTCGATAGAAATTGACGTGGTAACGAAAGAGTTAATCAACGCTCTAGAAACATCACTCTTGAAAATTTTTGCTTTGTCTGAGCAGCACGTTCAGCGCAGGCCTGGCGTTTTCTATTTTTTTTCATGGTGAGCAAAATTGGCGTGAAAGAGAACACATGAAAATATATTTAATCATGCGTGAATCGTTGCTTTCGAAGTCAATACGACAACAAGAAACAAAAGTCACACAATAAAATACTTTCTCTTTTACTGCATTTGAAGTTTATGTTTATATCACTAAGTCTTCTGTAAAATACCCAAAGGAGGCCCAGCCACGCTTTCATGTCTCGTCCAGTATTTTTTGCGAAGCTGCTCCAGTGGAAACAGTGGATGGCTAACACTGCCTGCGCCAGCGCACACACCACTCGGCACACTTTTGGGCAATGCCCGCATTCTGCAAAGCATAAATGTTTGCAAATACGGGGTCGCACATGACAGAATATGAAGACGCCCACACAAGTCATACGCATATGCAAGGCGAAATGAGAAGACTCGTCCATAATATGACATGGAAATAATTTCACCGTGATGTTATACAGCATAAAAGGTGCATTTCGAGCCCCACTGCGCAGCAGCTGAAATGTGGCAGTTGCAGCTCTGACGCTAAGGTGCCACACCAACGTATCGGCGAGTTTTCAGCGAGCGATGTCGTACACCTCGAGCAAGCCCGCCAACCACCACTGTTGCCAGCGAACCTAGAGCAGTACAGCGAGTGAACGCGGGTCCACCGCAACGAACGGCGCTGATCTCCTTGTGGGCGAGAAACGGGAACCAACTGTAAGCGTAACTTATTTACGCAAAGTTACTATAGCGAGCGTCAGTAGAGTGAGTGATTGCGGAACCTACTTAGAACACGCGCCATCGTGACGACCTACGACGTCAAACTAACGTCAGACATTTTGGCTATCTGTGAAGTCATCGCATGGTGATGAATGTTAGCCATAGGCATGAGCTTGAGAGGGTCTGTGGGGCGCAGTGTCAGCCTTGTACATCGGCATAAGGAGGGGGGCACTGCGACGAACCATCGCGCCTTTTCCTTCCCCCCTGTAGGGAAATCCTGCGCACGCCTGTGTTGGTAGTATCACTCGTGTTGCAGACCTCCTGTACACCGGCATTTTTGATCACTTTTCGCGCTTTTGAGGCTGCCGATGCTTTTGCCTAACTACAGTTGCTTAGAAGACCATTGAACACAACGCTCGATGCATGCAAAAAACTTGAAATATTGGTGCCCATAGCGTTTCGTGTTACAGTTCGCAGCACCGTTGCCGCATAAGTTAGAATAGGCGGATCCAAATGTACACAGTGGCGCGGCGCTGTGAATGGTTCGAGCCGATTAACGGCAAATGAAGCGCATTGACTGCAGTCCAAAAGGGGTACATGAGTGCTTCAATGCGACGATAAGGCTCCTATTTAGGGTGTGAGAAGCACGATCCACCGAACAATGCCGTCTTTGCCATCGATGGCCATCGCGTTTTTGCATCGTGCTTGGAGATGTTCTTCTTTTCTTTACACGTGTTTAACTAATTTTTGCCTAGCGCTGCTAAGACAATAAAATATTTACTTGCTGCCCTTTCGGCATAATTCTTCGAATAGAACTTTGTGCACACTGATTTTCCATTTGCATGAATACATGTACCGCTACAGTGGTGTGCGATTTGAGGTCTTCTTTACCGCTAACCGGTATTTGCAGACGCTGGTTTATGTTTTGTGGTATTACAAAGTTTTTGAAATTTACAACTCTTCAGGAAATGGTTTCTTGTAAATTCTGCATTAAGTCCCCTTATTTAGTGTCTCTTCGTTCAGGACGACGCCAAATGCACAAATGGTGTGCTCGAACGACAAGGTGGTACCCAAACTGAAATAACTTTGGTGACTGGACTCACGATGGTTACACCTATAACTATAGAAACACTTGTACGCACTCATTTCTTGTTCGTTGTTCGTACAAACATCTGAAACAGAAATACTTGATTGCGTAGGAGGTACTTCTATAATTATTTGTGACTGTGCTATCACAATAAAATAAGCTGCCCTCAGAGCATTTCACTGACTTTCGCACGCGTGCATATAGGTTGTGGCTACCAGACGGCCCAAGAAACAATTCAAACTACGCAGTCTTGTCCGCTTGCCGTTAGGTGCCGACTCTGTTCAATCTCGAGACCCATACTTAAAGTGCCTTCGTCAATTTGCTCATTAGTGTTTATAGAACATTACCTCTAAAAATTGTGATATTGGCAGCTGTATCCTACTGGTGTGTACTTTGAAGACACAGCTTGCGAAATTGCCGAAGACGATGACACAGGATCTCCGAAATTACCGGGATGGTTGTATTCATGTTTATAATACTACTACTACTGCTACTTCAAATAGTGATAATAATAGCAATATTAATAGTGATACCAATATTTCTTTTTGACGTCCTAAAACCACGATATCCATCGTCAGATTTAGATAGAAGTGGAATGCGAGCCACCTGTGTACGTAGCCTTGTCAATGGATGTTAAAAAAAACCAGATGGTCGCACCATCTGAAAACCTTCACCGTGGCATGTGTACTCATACAACAAACTTGGCACGTAAAAACCGATGTATTATCATTAATAATAATCCCCCTAAAGGCATAAGCATGCGTAGGGTTTTCATTAAGGACAAGTGGGGGGTGGGTGCGAAGGTTTCTCGCAGTGCCCCTTCCTCCCTATCATGTAAATTTATGGGGCTGACTTCGCGCCCTCCAGGCCCCCTTTCTCCATAATGTCGATACATGGGGTGACTTCACGCCTCTCCTGTCACGCCATGTGTGTTACGCATGCGCGTTCCGACGATTCCTGGGCAGATACAGATTGTCCATCTGCAGTGGAACATACCCACATTCCAGCGGCATTTACCCGTCCTCGGGGATGTCCCACTGTCTGGCGTGAAGTGTTTGATGACGTATGTCACGGAATCGTGACACTATTTGTCTCTTGACCAGTGTGTCATATTTCTCAAACCATCTTACTCTGCCATACTAATTTTGATTCGCGCCAAACTGGGGGATTGATCACGAGAGCAGCCAGCCGTAAGCGGCTACATAGATAGATAGATAGATAGATAGATAGATAGATAAATAGATAGATAGATAGATAGATAGATGCCAAAAAAGCATGTAATTATTTTCAAGCATATTGAAAAGAAAAGGCTTACTTCGGCAGAACTTGCGAGCACCGAATTCAATTACGCTTAATTTTAATTGCTCAGGAAAGATTTCCCCGGTTTCATGTGGGATAACAGTTCACGTATTTGCTTCGCTAGAAACGCATGCAAAAACGTACCTCATATTGGGACATGATTGAATCAGCATATTTTTGGTATAACATAGGCCCATTGGTTGCAAGAGCCATGAAATAGTGCGGTGTTCAACTGGTCATTTACTGTTGAGATCGGCCAGACTGACGCTGGAGAGTATTATTATTATTATTATTATTATTATTATTATTATTATTATTATTATTATTATTATTATTATTACTATTAATATTATTATTATTATTATTATTATTATTATTATTATTATTATTATTATTATTATTATTATTATTATTATTATTATTTGATATGCATAGACAGATACACAAGGACAAAGAGGAAAGAGGGAGAGAGCAAGCTGGCAACTGCCACCTGGAGGGGCACAACGCCTGCTCACTCTTTCGGGAGGAGCGAACAAACAGAGGAAACAAACATTAGATAGAAAAAAGGAAAGAAGATGACGAAAGGAAACAAAATTGCGAAGTCTTTGGCGAGTATGAGTAGAAACATAAATAAAAATGATGAAAAAGAAAAAAAGAAAAAAGGAAAAAAAGACAGTCTATAAATGGGTGGTCTGGTCCATTTGGTTCATAATTGTAAGGAGAGCTTGGTGGGCCTGGTCGCGTCGGGAAGCACTACCACTCCGAAAGAGATAGTCGTCTAAAGTCGCACACTTAAGTCCTAGGAATTTATATTCCTTAATCAACAAAGACCGCTGCGTAGCAAATGTGGGACAGTGCACTACGATATGCTCAAGTGTTTCGCAGGAGCCACAAGCTGCACACAACGGGCAGTCCACACGCCCTTGACGGTGTAATCTTCACGCACCAGCACAGAGCCCACTCCTAGTTAGTACAACAGCGCTCGGGAACTACGAGGCAAGCCACGCCACGAACACGGGGAGGGAACGGTCCACTCGCCACGCGCTGGTCTGGGTGCTGCTTTAGGAGATGTCGGCGTATAAGCAGATGAGCGTTGTCTATCGTACATAGAATTCCCGGACAGTCACAACCATCATGGTTGCATGACGACGCAAGGCAAACCACTTCTTCTTTGACCGCAATACCCACGTGCGAAGGTACCCACTGTGCAGCTAGGCATACCCCACGTGACAGAATGTTGTTAATGGATTCCATGATGCTGCTCAGAATTGGGCTGTCGGTCTCCTTGCTGGTGAGTCTGCTAAGGGCACCACGAGAGTCGGTGAGTACGACAACCTTCGATGCTGGTAACCCTCCTTGTGCGTACTTAAGGGCGGCATCAATCGTTGCTAGCTCGGGGTGTGGTATTTTAAACAACCGCCTGATATCGGTTGAAGGGCAGAAGAAAGCTGCAGAAGCGTTCAGGCCATCTGAAGCCTTAGAAAAAGCAGTCATTTGAAGTATAAACTTGCTTCGAAGGTACAAAAAAAAGAAAATACGACATAATCTCGCATGCGAGTAATGTTTGTTTTTGAAATGCTTAGCACGTGTGCAGTAACAACCAACTAGTCTCTAAGTATTACGTCAACAGGGAGGCTCACTTTATGAATATAATATTGGTCTTGATATCTTCATCTTCCATTTATGTTCGTTGCGTAGTTGTGGAAACAGCAGATTCAGTAATCATCACATTTTGTTGGTTGTGCTTCAGAGGGCGAGGCGAACGAACCGCGGGCGTGTGTGTTCCAGCGAACTTCGTTCTCGAATGCTTAGCGTTTCCAGCACGAAAGACAGATGGGTATCTGGAGCCTCCCCTTTCAGTCGGGTATACACCTAATATCAAGTAGGTCTTCATTGCATATCTTGACAACTGTAGCGTTTTCCCTGCACAGTTGTAATTGTGAAGAGTGCTTTGATCACCGTCACGCTTCGTCAGGACTTTGAAATTTCTGTTACAACATTCAGGTGGTTTGAGTACTGCGCGACACCATAGGAATGGCACTTTACGTGTGAGCTAGCCTCCTAGGAAAAATAAGCAATTTATCTTTTGTTCAGCTCGCATAGTGAAGCACAATCTCTAAAATTAGGAAACAATATGGGAGATAATGAGCAGATAAACTTTATTTGCTCATTGCATCTAGATGGAAGTAGATGCTCATAACTTGTGCTCTTGATGCTCAAATAAGTTACAGCTTGGAGGTTTCTGTAAAAAGAAGAAAAAACAATCATGTTAGGCACAACCACAAGACCTACAAAATCGGGTCGAAACTCTAACATTTGTTTTTTTTAAAGCCAACGATGTCTGCTGCCATTCTGTATGAGCACATGTTGTTTCGATGCTATCAGCTTAGCGATTGTGCAAGAAAAAACATTTCCCTTGGAGGTGAAATGTAATCAAGATATATGAAACTCCCTCCTAAGCAATGTACATTCTCTATACTCACACTTCCTCTTGCGGAGAAGATCGCCGTAGTAGAAGGGAGAGCCCAGACCATAGCTGTAGTTCAGACCGTAGCCGAGCAGACCGTGGCCGTAGGCGTAGTCGCCAGTGCCGTAGCCGAGGGTGCCAACACCGTATCTGTAGACTGGGGTGGCATGGTAGGCAGCGACAGCTGGGGCAGCGTGAGCAACGGTGGCCACAGCTGGGGCATGGTGGACGGTAGTCGTGGCAACAGCTGGAGCGGCGTGGACGGCAGTGACAGCTGGCGCGGCGGCATAGGTGGCAACTGGGGTGGTAACAGCGGCGGCGACTGGTGCGTGGGCTACAGAAGCGAACGCTGGGGTAGCATCATAAGTGGCAACTGGAGCGTGAGCCACGGTGGTGACAGCTGGGGCATGGTAGGTGGTAGCGACCTTGGTCACTGTGGGAGCAGCAGCGTATGTAGTGACTGGGGCAGCAGCGTAGGTGGCCACTGGCGCGTGGGCCACGGTGGCAACCTTGGTCACAGCTGGAGCAGCGGCGTAGGTAGCGACTGGGGCAACAGCATAGGTGGCCACTGGAGCGTGAGCCAAGGTATCGACCTTGGTGAAAGTTGGAGCAGCAGCGACAACTGGGGCAGCGGTATAGGTTGCGGCCACCCTGGTCACAGCTGGAGCAGCGGCAACAACTGGAGCAGCAGTGTAAGTGACGGCTGGGGCAGCGTGAGAGAAAGTGTGCACAGCTGGAGCATAGGCGGCGTAGCCGAAACCATTGCCGTATCCGAGACCGCTGTATCCAAGACCGCCGTAGCCGAGACTATAGCCGGTGTAGCCAGCGAGAGCGCTGGTGGCTAGAGCCAAGAGGACGCAAGCACGGATCTGCAATGATTTACAAAATACCTTGTCAACAGCATCTTCTTAATTTTCGAAGCTATACCTGCGACAATATACTAGTATTGTGGAAGCAGAAATGCTAATTCCCTGTGCGAGTTTCGTTAGTTCATTCAAACCTAGCTAAATAGAAAAGAAACTTTATGACGGAAAATCGGTGGACTTTTATGTTTCACGCTCAATTAATTTGGTTAGAAGAGGTCACACGAAAACTGTGCTTCAAGGCAGTGTTCAAGCAGTTTATCACATTGGCCCTCTGTTACGTCGTGGTTTTCATTTTCCTCTGTTCAATCAAGAAACAATTTTTTACATAGGCAAGAGAAATGTTTAGATTAGTATTTCATTGAGAATGCTAAGCATGAACGAGTAATAATTTGCAGTTTTTGCTCAACTGATATTACACCACAGAGAGGCTCTTTACCCACAAGTTTCGTTAGCAGTTTGTGTTCATCTAGTGAGGGCGGTGAAGAAAAGGATTCTTACCATGGTGACTTAAGAGCTGAAGTTGAGCCAACAACCAAATGTCTGGAGTTGAGCGTTCCCTTTTATACGAAAATGTCTTCGTTCACGGTATTGACTGATGAATTACTTAAAGGCCAATTTAAGACAAAAGTAAGAAAAGGGAGTCCGCAAGTCGTTTTGTTATTCCATACGTCTCCGTGAAGTCGACAAACCGGTGCTGGCTGGAATACCATAAAATCGCCGAACTGTGATGAAGCACCACACCTCAACCTTGGCACAATCCTTTATGTGCGAATTCAGATCAGGGGTAAAAGAATCCTTAAGAAAAACAACCACACCATATCCACGGATTGAATGATGATAAGTGGGCGAAGCTCGAGGTAAGGAGATCATCGGTAAACTGTAGCTCTCCAATGAAATGTTAGCCCATTAAAACTTTAGAGAGACGTAAAACTGTGCGTATATTATACAAATTAATTGTTATTTCGTTGCTGTTCGCTTGTCGTTTGGTTTCCGCGTTTATTTTTTTTTCCATTTATACGTTCACGTGGCGGCTGTATTGCGAGGTCCCATCATTTTTACGGCTTTATAATTCATGAAACAAAGTGAAAGAAGTTTTTGTACTGGCTGCAGTGGGAAGCTTGCTAAAACTAAGTTTATGCACGTCCCTCGGATCGTTGTAGGTTGCATGTGGAATCATTTGAGTGCGTATTTCGAACACAGTGCTGCACGATGCAGTCATTGGTAATGAGGTCCATCCGTTCGCGGGTCCATCCGTGCATTCATGCGTTCGTCCGTGCATGCGTGCGTCTGTCTGTCTGTCTGTCTGTCTGCCTGTCCGTCCGTCCGTCCATCCGTCCGTACGTCTGTCTGTCTGTCTGTCTGTCTGTCCCCCTGTCTGTCTGTCTGTCTGTCTGTCTGTCTGTCTGTCTGTCTGTCTGTCTGTCTGTCTGTCTGTCTGTCTGTCTGCCTGTCCCTCTGTCCCCCTGTCTGTCTGTCTGTCTGTCTGTCCGTCTGTCTGCTGTCTGTCCGTCTGTCTGTCGGTCTGTCTGTCTGTCCCTCTGTCCCTCTGTCTGTCCCTCTGTCTGTCTGTCCCTCTGTCTGTCTGTCTGTCCGTACGTCCGTCCGTCCGTCCGTCCGTCTGTCTGTCTGTCTGTCTGTCTGTCTGTCTGTCTGTCTGTCTGTCTGTCTGTCTGTCTGTCTGTCTGTCTGTCTGTCTGTCTGTCTGTCTGTCTGTCTGTCTGTCTGGAACTCAGAATTGAGCCACCAGCTGCGTGAATCATACAACTAGGTGGTTACAAACCGGTCACAAAAATACACCATTGACAGACCTACGGCATTGGTAGCTTCGCCTCTGAAACTTTCCAGCTGTGCTACAATGCCTGCCCTGCCAGCATTGCACGGACGCGCCATGTTGCGCCAAGGTGATCCTTGCATGGAATGGTCTTTAATTGTGAGTCTCTTTAGGCGTGTGTACCGTAACATAACATGCAAAAATAAATGAAGCGTCATGGTTGCAATCAAAAATGTCGAAATAAAACTCTCGCAGTCGTCTGGGCAATACTGGTCTACACAATTCGTCAGCGCTCATGTGACTTGAATGTTTGTGTGAATTCTCATGTCTTTTTATGTTATTTCAGCAAATTTTAACGCGTTCGCGGTGATATGTCTGTATATATGTGTATGTGTAGCGTATATGTATACGGTGATATTCATTTGTTTATAAACACAAGTATTCGTGGTCACCGTTCAAAGCACAAGTATTCGTGACAGCGCGAGGTATTGAACTCACGCTGTCGGGAGTGGTTGACTTTGCAGTAGAATTTTTTATGTGCTCAAAATAAGCGTTAAGCAAATAGCAACCATTAAAACTAATCGCAAAGCTAGCCTGATCGTGGGGTTATTTCATTTTCTTTCGTTTTATTACCTTCCAAGCCCAGCAGACATGACATACGTGCGGTAAGTTTTATTCAATTCAATTCGATTAAATGTTCATTTGTTTTTCAATAAAGAATGTGGAGTTGTCACAAAAAGCTACCACAGGAGCACCTTGACGAGGTGGCAGCCTTCTTAGATTGGCAGCAACAGACAATGCGTAGAACAAATAAATCATAAAAAAAACTGCCAGGCCAGCACGGAACACGTAGTACAGTCACAGTGAAAGCTGGTAGGGCAGCATTTCAGAGCCTTTTCTAAACACTCTTTGGGTAACTGCTACAAGCACACTTGCTGGGCTACCCACTAAACCACCAACAAGCATAATTTTGTGTAGTATAGGCCGGCATTTACTATGGTATCTTTCCTCATTCTTCGGAGAAGCGTGGTGTCTGCTACACACTTGCAAGGAATTTTGTGCAAATTAAATATTTTATGCTGTGGCTGATGACGATGAAAACTTATTCGTGAAGTGGGTATGTGCGACATTTAACAGGTGATCAAGAACAAGCTTCTGTAATGCCTTTGGGCATCGGACGACCCCCTAGTTAAGCAATTCGCATTGCGTGACGCCTGGTTGCTCCTTTGCTGGTCTAAAACGCGTTATTACTATTACTATAGAGCAATTGTTTTCCCGACATCAAGCCTGCCTAAGGCAAGCTTGCAAAAAAAGTTATAGCAGTGGCGTGATTCTGTGGTAGAACTCTGGGTTGTCATGCGAGAGACCCGGGTTCAAATCCCGCTGTGATACTTGGTCTTTTCATTTACTACGTTTTTCATCCTATTTCACGCGATAGTGGTTACAGACACCAGTGACGCTAGTGGCAGACTACTACGGTACAGCACGCGGTGCTTGTTGAGATCGCATAACTGCTTTTGCTGTAAACGAAACAGATTGAACAACGTATGCAATCGCTGAATGACATGCACCACTGTAGACCATTCACATTACAAGATTTACCAGAAAGTTTTCATAGGAGAAAACTTTTCTTAGGTAAATTAACAATGGTGAAATAAGGCTACATTTAAAAACCATTGTGAACATATATTATTAAGAACACCAAACTAAAATAATAAGAACGATGTTGGGTGCTCTTTATGTCAACGTATCATGAGGCCTCTTTAGTAGAATGTTTGGAGTTCTAACGTCTTCTTTTTGTTGTTGTAACAGGGTTATCAGTGATGGTGGTTCGTAACACAGCATTTGCTTGCCACAGTTCAAACGACGTTCTGGTACTTCCCACTGCTTTTTACTACATACGTTCATTAAAGATTTGTAAGTAATAGTGACCTTTATTAAATGTTCTCAATTAATCATTTTGTATTTGAAATGTAACGAGCTTAGGAGCTACAGGATTGCCCTTAAGCGAAGGTGTCGTATCCTGATGCTCATGCTGATAGTGTCCAGTGTTTGGAAATAGACAGTGTGAAGAAAACTAGTCCCAACCATTGCTTTCGAAACATTTAAGGTGTCCAAAAAGTATCTTATATTTCTATGGTACCCAACATTTACCTTATTTTTAAAGAATTTGAGATGTTACTCTTCCGCCACTCATACAAGTTTTCTGAAATATATCATTGATCACCATCGTCACTATCAGCCTGAGTAATTAACTTCAGAGTTCTGCCATATTGTTCCCTTTACCCGGTTCTTGTGCTTGCCGCGGGTATATCATACCCCCTAACTTCTTAGTTTCACCTCTTCAGTAAACTTTCTGATCTCAATATTCCTGTCCCATTATTCAACCTGTAAAGCTGCCCATACGCTAAAACACAAACGGGCCCTGAGCTGTCCCGCAGCAGTGGAATTTATTACCTTAGAACTCCAATGTAAACGGGCGAGATCTTACAACTGCAGCCATCCCTTGAAAATGTGTGAATGAATTTCTCATTGCACTGCGAACGGAGTATAAGCAGTGATTTCACTTTGAATGCAAAAAAAAAGAGAAAACCTTTGGGGTCAATGGCAACAACCCTTACGCTCTAGACGCTGAAAAGCGTATTCCAGGAGTTACTATGCAGAGTGGCCGTCTATTCTCAAAAAGCATCGGATAGAGTGAAATGCATTCGCGCTATGCCTGTAAAGATAGAGTGAAATTGTTTTATATTCTACCTACCCGAGAGAGAGGAATGCCCGCATACTCTTCAGGCATGACATAGTAAAACGTGGTTATCTTCCTGCTCTTGATCTATAGATCAATGTGCCGGAACACCACGATTAATTAGACCTACCTAATATTTACACATCTATGCAATAAAATGTAGTGAATTTTTTGTTGTGGCGTCGGAGACTAGTAAGAAAAAAAAACGTGGTTTCTTACATTTTTCATTTAACTTGACTGCCCTATAAGGCACTTGAATCTCCTAATATCGGTGCTTTAGGGGCAAACCTCCTTAAGGCGGGGATCGTGCGTCCCATGTATGTAGTAGCCATCTTCCGTTTTACTCCTTGGAAGTACGCTGGATGGTGGTACTTGTATAGGATAAATATTTGATGAAAAGATGCGAGAAAACGGTACTTGTAGTGCTCACTATATGAATGGATGGATGGATGGACGGACATACATGCATACGGACAGACTGACATGACGACGGACGGACAGATGCACAGATGGATGAATGGACGGACAGACAGACTGACAGATGACAGATGGGCGGATGGACACACAGACGAGTGAATGGACGGATAGACATACAAACATACTGGCAGACGGACAAACAGACCGACACAGAGAAAGACGGGCGGACAGACAGACAGACAGACAGAAGGATGGGCGTGGCCAGTGGATGATTCACGGTATACGGATACAACCCTTCAAAGCTTCACCTACTTATCATTCACTCCGGGGACATGCTGTAATTTTAGCGGCTTATTAAAGACCATAGTTTTTCTTCAGTACCTTGAACAAAAAAATTTTGATCTGTCTGTCTGTTTGTCTGTCTACATGTTTGTTTGTTTGCCCGCCTTTGACGATACCCTAAATGGCCCCAAACGATACCCCGAACCGCCAACCCCCTCCGCAGCACCCACCAATATTGCTCAAAATTCAGCGTTCGTACTTGGGAGATTGTCAACTGAAAAGCAATTATTGCACATATCTGAGGCACTATAAAAACGCGTCAATAGTCGGTATGAGTGCATTTTTACTAGAAAAGACATACATAGTAATTCCGTGGACCGTAGTGTTTATCACGCTCGCTGCGCTGACAATGCAACGCTTGCACGAAAGGTAAGTGTTTCCAACGCTTTGCTACGATGGCATAAGGGTGGCACCTACCAGTCACCTTGCGTTATACACCTTATCACTTCCGAGACGGGCGAACAAAACGCTTGCTTCGTTTTCCAAGATAACTGCCAGATAGCGCTCATGCCTTACGTCTGACGTGACTTGATGCGTTCGTTCGGCTCCACTGCAAGTTCGATTCACTTTAACGCAGCACCTACGGAATACTATTCACCAATTTTCTCACACAGAACGCCAAATAAACGTTTTATTCACTCTCTCTAGATGCAAGACTATCGTTTTTTGATGACATTTGCAGTGTAACATGCATATGCCAGGCCCATTTTTTTCGGTAGTTAAGCGTCTCTCATATTCATATGATGGTTTTGGAACGCTGAACCCCACATATCAATTAATTATTTTTTTAGTTAAATATGCGAATATAACCTCATTGGATTGCTCACTATTGAAACTAAATTCAAATGGTTATTGTTTTTTTTAAATATTAATAATGTTTCTTGCTGTGTACGTCACGCACCGGGAACGCTGCCGTAAGCCTAATCTGCAATAAAGCTACCGTGAAGTATTATGGCTGTAGTCGCAGGACGCGAAGAAGAATCAACGAAAATATACACAAGGAGGTGACGAAAACCGAATTGTTCAGTGTGAAGTTCAGAAGTACGATGTTTCCTACACAAAAGTGACTAAGCGCTTATACCGAGTCTGTACGAATGCCGTTCAAATAAATAATTTCCCTGTTCTTGTTTTTCTCACTGTAGAACGTGTGAGATGGCCTCCGAAGGCCACGTCGTGAGTGTTTCACTGGAACGCACCAGCCTAGATACTGCAAGGACTTGTCACTCTGCATATTCGTAGGTGAAGTGTGTAAAGGTGGCTGTGTGGTCACTAAACCAGGGGCTTATCCTGTTGTGTATAGCTGAGGAAAAATCTCATGTAGTCTTTCATATGTGGGGGGTATATGTTTGTTTGAAGGCGGCGCCAGTCCCTGGCTTGCTGGCTGCTTATAAGTTGGGATGCGGAGGGGCGTACTTACGTATTGTAAGGCGTTGGTTTTTCAAGATATGCCTACTTGTTGTGTTGTGTTCTTCATGGGGGTTTGAGAAGGGCCCCGAGGAAAGTTCTGCGCCTCGACCAGTAAGTCCGCGAGCTACTCAGTTTGCCTCCCCGTTACCTTTCAGGCCCGCATGTCCTTGGCACCAGGCGACGCCGTGTGCTTCCGTAAACGTGGGCCCCAAAATATGAATGACACATCTGGGAAGTGTGTCTTTGAGATACAAATGACAGGCAGCTTGTGAGTCTGTCAACATATACGCTGAGCGTCCCTCTTTTCTGCCTCTCTGATTGCCAAGGCTATAGCTGATGCTTCTGCGGTGGCGCTGGATCTCGTGCGTATAGACATGCAGACCACAACTTTATTTTTCCTAGTCATTGCCGCTAAATATGCGTGTTTTCTGGGATCTTGAGATATCATTGCGTAAAGACTAGCTTCGATAAAGTAGGTGGACGCCGTATGAAACATGATAATTATGACATGCGTGTCAAGTAAAATATGACCACATGCTACGCTAATGGTGTGTACGTGGCCGTTTCGCTAGCTTCACATATACCATATTTGGTAATACGTGACTTCAACGGACGACAAACACAAATGTCAGGCGCAAACATGATAATCATGACATGGAAGTGATGTACGGCTATAATTTACGTCTGCCTCGTAACGTTGTGCTCAATTTAAAGTGACATATCAGCCTTCCTCTTTCGTGCTTCGCATATCGTCGATTCTCCACTGTACAAGGAATCTGCCAATTTTAATCGCAAAACCGAAATAGCAGTTTGTGCCTGAAATGAAACTTCCGCATAAAACCTATGTTTGATGGTAATTTTTTGACATGCGTGCTGAAGCTAATCATAGATTCGAATGTAGTTCTAAAAACTAGTATCACTTAGCCCAATGTTTTGCTCTGCCAGCAAGGACCCCACCCCCATGTTACAGCGGCCCTGTGTTGTGTCGGCTTCTTCAACTTCGCCCTTTTCTTGGCAATGTAACCAATTCCTTGTCTAGTTGAGCTACATGAGCCTCTGCCCCTATTGCTGTTGATACAATTAGGCTGCTTCGGTACACTGGCAGGAATTACAGCATGTATGTGCCAACTCACCGAAAAAGAAGTCGTCTTGGCGAGATTTGAGCGTAGATACTAAAGGTGCCCATGTGGAGAGACAACGTGTTAATTGATTTGTGGGGTTTAACGTCCCAAAACCACGATATGATTATGAGAGACGACGTAGTGGAGGGCTCCGGAAATTTTTACCACCTGGGGTTCTTTAACAAGCACCCAAATCTGAGCACACGGGCCTACAACATTTCCGCCTCCATCCATCGAAAATGCAGCCGCCGCAGCCGGGTTTCTAACCCGCGCCCTGCGGGTCAGCAGCCGAGTACCTTAGCCACTAGACCACCGCGGCGGGGCGAGAGACAACGTGTATACTGCATACAATAATTTATAGAGAGAGGACGATAAAGGAATCTTGAATTACCTACAAGGTAGTGTACGGGTGATACACAACTAAAGCACCTCTTGTTCTTTGCGTCATTCACCTAGACGGACTGAAACGTCAATTTGACATTCTTTGAAAAAGATGTTTTGAGAGCGTAGTTTCGAAGCACACTTCCCAAAAGCATGAAGGATGCTTGTAGCCCTAGACTTGAACAGTGGAACGCTACAGCATTGGGACGCCATTATCATCGCCTTGTGATTCACTGGTCATGCTTCGCTTCTCGGTAGGCTACTCAACTCTGCCACTGTCACGGTCCGCTCTTAAAAACATGCTGTCCTTGTCAATGAGAAATTTTGTGTAGCACACCCCGCTCTAGTAGATGGTCTGTATTCTGTCACACGTGTGCTAAGATGATCGTAGAAATAGGCAAAGAACACGCGATACCTTTACAAAGCAGCTATATACTCCCTTGGCGCATGTAAGTGAACACGTGCGTCTGCGTAGCTGCGCGCTTTATTGACTCCGTAGATAAGAATGGTGATTACCGCGAACCACTTTGTAAAGAGTGGAGAGCTTAGAATTGCCCCTCTCTCACATATCACGATTGGTGTTTTCGCGCTTCTGCTTCTCAGTATTGATGGAATGTACCTGACTCCTTGCAAGGCATGGCGGTTGTGTTATTGATGCTTGCTACTACATCGGCCTTTTTCTGAAGCAATTTCAATGTTATGGCTATGGGCTTGCATAATTGACTACCACGTTGAATTGATGAACTACGTTCTTGCTTCCCACCTGAGCTTTATGCTATGTAATGAATTTTGATTCACGAAGAACGCCACCTATACGACGTTTTTGGCGACAATCACTTTTTTGCCCTGGCACAATATTATGGGCTATGGCAAGCAGACACGAAGTGCTTAGAAAATGATTATTGGTTCATGCTTCACAGAATGCTTTCAGTGTAGGAGTCGCAAGGCGGCTCACAAAAAGGCCAGGACATGGCGATCTGACCAAGCCACTGTCGCAATTTATTCATGCATTGTCACAGTGGTACACTACAGCAGCATGTCTCGAATCCGATCATTTACGGAATAAATTGGCCTAGCGAACAGACAAAAGGCTAAATATTGTTACCACTAATTGTGCACATGAAGACCTTTTTCAAGACCACTGACAGTATTTAGGCGTAGTTAGTTTGATTTGAGCGTTATTTGCTACATAACATAGCTTGCTACTTAGGTTGATTTTAAGGTCACAGTGTGAACAGGTCAATTCGATAGTCAAGCGCTGTGGTCATTAAAATGCTTAAAAAAACAAGGAGTACGGACAGACTAAGCTTCCTTCGTAATTTTACACCGGCAAGGCAAGTGAAATGGTACGTTCCCTTGCTTAATTTGGATGTAAGAATTGGGTCCTCTTTGCAGTACTTGCCTGATGCACTTAATACGAGGCCACTGCACAGTTTTAATCGCTTCAAATTTTTAAATGTCCGTACTTGTGATATCGGGCATGCCGCTTGATTTTACCTCATTTCCATAATAACAAGGAGGCGCCTTGGTTCAAAAAAACTATCGGTTAGCGCAGGCGCATTGAGATAAAGACATGAACACACTACTGCTAGTCACTTAGGTCGGTCGGTTGGTCAACAAACTTCATTCAGGTACTAAGACATTACATACATAAAGTAATACATGAAAAGTTAAGAGAGGATACTCCCATAGGCCCCCTCAGCTGGTTTCGGTTCGCAGTGCACCTAACGGGCTGGCGGAAGCTTTGCAGCCTAAGTAGGAAACAAGCGTAGATCAGGACGCCCGCAGGGATCGTTATCCCACGCAATTTATTGCCGTCTCGCTTCTGCTGTACATACGCGTGACAACGTTGCCGTCATGTTGACGCGACAGTCAAGATGAAGAAGTAATAGACGTTATTAAGACCCTCATGAAGGCTATTCGAGTACTCCTGAATAATATTCAGACTCCAGCTGCTCACAGCGCTTTTCACATATTGGACGCTTTGAAAGCGGGGAAATCGAGTAGAGAGAAGCACCAAGGCTCTTTTTCTGTAGCCTTTTCGTAAACAAGTGAAAGAGGCATCAATTTTCACATGGAATGACCGAAGCCTTAAACCCCGCATTTCAGATTTTCGGCATTTTGTATTCAAGAATGAGTTTCTAAATATCGTTCTTTGTGAACCATGCCTTCACAATGCTATACGTATATTCAAATACGTAGTGAAGCAATTCTTAAAGGTCCAGTCGGTACAATATACTGAGGGGGACAGCGCAAAAAATGGAACGGAGCGCTTGTGTCGTGTGCTCAATCTTTCTCAATCCTGTTTTTTACGCTGTTCCCCTCAGTATCAAATACGAAGCTTTAAAATCTCCAACCTGTAACAAAAGCAGTAAGGTCATTGTTTACATAAGGTGCGAACTCACATACATTGAGCATCCAGTAACACCGAATGACAGCAACCAATACGTGTGCCTGACAGTCAAGCATAAGAACGTGAATTTCACGCCAGTGGCACTATATTTCGCCTTCAGGCCACTTTAACTCTGCAAGATTAAGTGTCATTTATGAGCGACACCTGGGCTGTGGATTATTACTGGTGATTTTAACGCTCAATACCCGCTGTGGGGAAGCCAGAAGATGGACCATCGGGCAAGACACGTGTCGCTCTTTGCAACTGACCACCAACTATATGGTTATATGACGGTACTTCTACGTTTTTAAGGGGTCTGACGTATAGTAGCTGTCTTGACCTAACCTTTGTGTGAAGTAGCCTAAGTACTAAGGTGCAGTGCTTTGCGGAAAACGCAACTCATGGCAGTGAACACATCTCCACCTATGTAAAGATCGAGGAGCTAAGCAAGTCATAGATCGCGTCTTCTTCACGGATCGACTGGTCAAAGTACAGGTCATCCACAGAGAAGCATTGCGAGAAAATCAAGAAGGTTTTCTTGAAAGCCTTGAAGATATAATGAAAGCCGCTATCCAAGAAGCAACGTTTAATTGCGGACCTTTGTCAAACTTTCGCGAAATGAAGTGGAGTTGGAGTGAGTTAGAACAATCCGTCGTCACGCCGAACGACGCTTTAGGCGCACGAAATTCATCTACGACTTAAGGGAGGTGAGACGTCTACAAAAGAAGATTCAGCGTCGAATAAATGCACTACATTCGCCACGATGGAAGTCATTATGCAAGTTCTTCGATCTTCACAAACCTCTTTCGCAAATATGGAGAATAATCTGTGGCCTGCGAACATTGCTACAATGATATCGCCCGTTCAAATGCCTTGCTCTCCACCAAAGCCGACATAAAATCGATGTAGCAGAAGGTTTGTGCGCCAGGGTTGCCAACATACGGTCCGGGATCACTGTGAGTAACCTACGAATGGCGCTGATGTCCAGAGACAGTCAGATGGACATCATGTTTTCTGTAGAGGAGCTTAGGCAGCATTAACAGCATGCAAGCACTCGTCATGTCCTGAACCCGATGGAGTCACTTACATGGCCCTTGCTAACCTAGGACAAACAGCTCGGCGTGCTCTTCTAGCTGTATGCAATGATTCGACGAGCAATGGTTTAGTTCCCTCTTCGTGAAAGTGCAGCCACCTTGTGCCCTTGCCCAAACCAGGCAAATCACCTCTGGACATCACCTCCTATCACCCCGTCGTGCCTGCCAGATGTTTTGAAAAGGTGACAGAGAGAATGGAGCTGACTCACCTATAGTGGCATCTGGAACATAACAATATATGCCCCGATGCTTTGACCAGCTTTCTACGTGGACGGTCTCTCATAGACAATGTTGTTGACCTTGTCACGTCTGTACAACAGGAGAAAAGCCTAAAGAGATTATCAGCGGCACTGTTCTTGGATATTAAGGGTGTATATGACAATGTATTGTATGAAAGCATTCTCGACGCCTTTGGGCAACATTGTATTGGGAGGCTGGGTTTACCAATGGATCTACAGTTATTTGAAGGACAGAACCTTCTTTGTTCCGACAGAAGGTGGTGCTACAAGGCACCATTATACTTATCTTGTCCCTCAAGGTGGGGTCCTAAGCCCCATACTTTTCAACCTTGTGCTCATTGGCATCGTTGACATCCTGCCGCGCTCCATACATATCTCGATCTATGCAGACGACATCTGCATCTGCACACCAGGGGTCACGCGTCGTCAACACGTACGAGTACGAGCCAGGCTTCAGAAGCGGCTACACTGACGTCAAACTAGCCGCAAGGACGAGGACTGGAGCTGCCATCTGAGAAATTCTCACTGATTGCGTATACGCGCAAGGCAATGACCACATACGTCATCAGAATTATTGGACACACAATCAGCTATCAAAAAAACCCACCATTTCCTCGAAGTAATAACACATCATGACTTGTCCTGGAGCCCTCACATCGCTCACATGAAAAAGAAATTCACCATGATCACCCGTGTCTTAAGGTTTCTTGCGGAAAAATTATGTGGTGCATCGGTACGAGCCATGCTTCAACTGTATATCGCACTTTTCTTCGGCTTCATGCGCTACAGCCCACCCGTGCTCGGCAAGACCCGAATAACGAACGTACGTGACATCCAGTCAATACAAGCTCAAGCACTGAGAATATGCCTCAGGCTCCTGAGATGCGCATCCTCAGCAGCGACTGTCGCAATCGCTCAAGAATACCCTATCACAACCTACATTCGTGTCGATCCTTCAAGAACGCACATAAGACATGCCACCCGAGTTCAATCACATCACCTCGCTTCCTTCCAACTTCCAGGACACGCTTTGCGTTCTGCACTAATATTACTCCACATCACGCACTAATTCCCGTGAACTTCACGCACGCAGCAAGATCGTCGTTATCATTGTGGTGTCTACATCCACTGGAAGACGTCACTACTATCGCCAGAATTCAAAAGAAGAAAAAATTTGTCAAATTTACCCCTAAAACAAACAACATTACTTCTTATGCATGAGAAACACAGTGAATGCATTCACATTTACACGGATAGGTCGGTTGCTTCAGCAAGCTCAACAGGCGCAGTGGTAATTCTGGAGAAACCTCTCACAATAAAGTTCAGGACATCGCATGTGACATCATTCATGGCTACAAAATTCGCTGCCATTCGTGCCGCCCTGGAGTTCCTAGTTGAAAAACCAGCAGCAGGCATTGTCAATATTCTCCGACTCCATAGCAGCCCTCCAGGGCATTGCCTCGCCATATTGTCATGGACCAAATGAACAGCTAGTCGCTGAAATAAGACTGCTTCATCCCCAGGCTATAGAGAAACAACATGACATGGCGTATCAATAGATACCGGGCCACTGCAGCATTGATGGAAACAGCCGCTCAGACGAAGCAGCCCCATCTGCTCATGATTATGCCCCTTGTGGCAGCTATACCAATATTAAAAACGGACGCTGCTACAAGGCTTCGATCACTTGCACGAAAACTGACACTCGCTCAGTAAGATTCACCGGCAATCACCAACGTCTGCCTTCGAAAATAGGACCCACACCAACAGCTCTGTCTTCCATCAGGGATAAGCAGTGCTGAGGAGACACTTTTGTGCCGTCTGTGGATTGGGGTGGCCTTCACAAATGCTTATTCATTTCGAAGCAGAATGGCCAGCAGCCCGACATGCGACAATTGTGGCAGCGTGGATGCATTCTCCCATCTGCTCTGCGAGTTTCCTTGCTTTAGTGCGCCAAGAAAAGAACTATCGAAAGTTTTAGAAAGACTAGACAATGGCCAATTGTCGGAAGAAAGGGTATTAGGACTCTGGCCGAGACCCTCCTCGGCACGACAGGCAATGAGAGTGTTGCTGCGCTTCTTGCGGGCAATTGGTCTTAAAGACAGGCTGTAAGAAGCAGTCGTGTATCGTTCTGCCGTCCTCCCCCTTTTTTCTCTTCATCAACGTCTATTTCCTCTCATCTTTTATTCCCCTTACTGCCTTCCCAGCACAGAATAGCCAGCCGGTCTAATATCTGGCTAACCTCCTTGTATTTCCTCCTTCAATCCTCTTCCTCCTCTCTTGCATTTAATTAATCTCTTAAAATCAGTACAACGCAAGCAAGCGCGATATATAATTATTTTTAACCAACCAAAAGGAAACAGCACAAGCGGAGTGACACCCACCTACGGGCGACAAAACTGTTGGGGTCAGATGCTGAACATGACCACGATTAGGGGATATTTCCACGTAGTGCAAGCTCTCGTCGACAACAGAGGTGGCCTACCGTAACTGAATCAGAAGTAGGCTGAAGAAACCTTATTCGACGAAAAAGCTATTTATGAAAACGGACCAAAAGTTTGAAATATCAGAGGCATACTTGAACAGTCTGGCAAAGCTACAATACTGCACTACAAACCACATGGCTTCCCACAGCGTTTAATAAGTAACAATAAGATCCCAAGTGTATTATGGGCGATGTTCCATTGTCCTGGGAGCCTACACGATTTGCAGTGTGATACTGCAAAATTACCAAAATGTACCAGTGGGTCTCTGCTACGTAGCACCATGAGTTATTTTTAATAATTAGTTATTTTCAAAACAAATGTTTTTTTTTCGCCTATTTGTCATTCAGTTATGGCAGGCAGCTTTTTCCTGCTGCATAGAGATTGCGCCACGTCCAGATGTTCTCAGTTTCTGGAAATTATTCGGCGCTGAAACCTAGTTGAAAAAGAAGATATCAAGTGCTATCAGCATGTGTAATTTGGGATGCTGAATAGCATTCAAGAAACTTTATATCTACGTTGAAACAGTATCGAAGATAAGAAATTTGCAAAATCAAGGTGACGCATAGGGCTAGATGATTTTGCATGAGTGCACTTTTCGTTTCTATTTCATAATGTGGGTCCTCTCCGACTCCTTATGCCCCAGTAACTGTAACGCAGTATTTTATTCATATTTGGGCAAAGTTGTGGGCAAGTTAAAGCAGCACTTGTACAGCCGCGACCACGTCTGTGTATAGCGCTTGAGCGGCCTGCTTTGCTCTGCGGAGCGACGCCTTTGCGGCCCTTGCGTGTTGTGACGTCGCATGTACAGGAGCATGTGTGGCCTTACAGACATGCAGGCATGCTCTACACGGGTGAGAACGGTGGATGGTGCGCTTGTTTAGCCGAAGATCCGTGCTTCCTCACGGCGCTTTCGTCACATATACCTCATAAAATGGAGTGTGTTTCAACTGACAAAACGCGCCTGCATCAACGATGCACGCTTTGTGGTCAGTTTGAGGCATACAATTATAAGAAGATGTGATAATGCCAACAGCTGCGTGAAAAAAAAAATACAGGCGGTCACAAAGAGTACGCTGTTTATGCACGCGTGTGGGATCAGTCGAAACGCGCTTCGTTTTATGAAAGAGTTATGACGAAAGCGCCCTAAGTGAACGCAGATCTTCGGTTCAACAAGCACGCACTCTAACGTTCTCACCTGTGCTGAGCCCACCTACGTGTTTGTAAAGCCGCGCATGCTCCTTTGCACGTGACGTCACAACCCTCAACGGCCGGCTAGGTGTCGCACCACAGAGGAAGGCCGGCTGCTCGCTGCTATACACAGACGTGGCCGCGGCTGTACATGTAATAAATGCGAAGCATTTGTTAGTCAACTTCGGCGACTTCGAGCGTATCTATCTATCTATCTATCTATCTATCTATCTATCGATCTATCTATCTATCTATCTATCTATCTATCTATCTATCTATCTATCTATCTATCTATCTATCTGGCCACTTACGTTTTGGTACTCTTGTGGCCACCGCCTTAACTTGTCGTGAACCAAAATTAACATGAGAAGGTAATATCATTTGACGAATATAACGCGCTGCTCCAGACATGAATGATGTCACAATCACGTCGCGCAAGTCATCAATCACTTCTCGTCAGACAGTGGCACATACTCATGTGCGGGTATGTGCCGTTGGTATGCAGGAGTGTTCCACAGGTAATCGACACTTGGCATACCTAGGAACGACTAGAACACACATGGGCAATTTTAATGCGCGAGTGTTAAGAATTACCCAAATTCGGTGGCATCAACCCGACGAATGCAAAGAATAGATGTCAGGGTCCCAGCTGGAATTGAACCCAAGCACTCTGCGTGGCAATTAAGCATTTTACCACAAAGCTACGCCAGGCCTCGGAACTGCTTTTCAAATAGACGCTAATCTTCGTGAAACGTCAAAAGAAGTGGTTGGAGTGCTGCCTACCCAATTTTATGAACATTACAAATGTACTCTTTTGATACTGTCATCGGATCGGAAATAATGTCACTGGTGGTTAGTTGTCATGCGCTGAGGTTGATTTATGTAGCAGCGTCCCGGCCAGCATCCTCGCGAACATCAGCGCCGCTTCATGTCAGCTTTTTGTGTTGCTAGTATGCCATATTCCAGTTGGCATCGTTGCGCCAGCACTAACAACTGGTTATATCAATATCTGCAACTCTTCAAATTATAGCTGTGCATGCAATACTTATAGTTATATTTAGCGTCATTTCATTACGTGTCGCTCAATAAGAAAAATTGTAACACGGTCACATTGTAACACGGTTTCCATAACGTCGATTTCCAAGTGCGTGGGATCTGCCAAATATTTTCCTAATTTGAGAGTTCTAAATTTATGTGCTTGTCTTGAAGTGAATCATTAGCTGTGAATAGTTAAAACAAACGTGGAATAATAAAAAGCAGTCAACCACACTCTACGAACTCAAAGCGTATCAAAACATCGACAAAAAAGCTTTTCAAAAATTATGAGAACCTTGCTGGAATATGTATATCTCGGACAAATAATAACAAGACAGCTCAACCGGGAACAAAAGAGTTTACGGAAGGGTCAGAATCGCTGAGAGTGCGTTTATCAGGTACCCCAAAATAATTAGAAGAAATCAGGCACAATTATCAAAGCGCAAAGTACATTATTGTACATATATGCATTTAAAAATTACGGGGCTTAAACTAGAAAGATAACCTTGCCGATGGAGAAAAATAGGTTAAGCCAGTTAGGCATAGTACAAAGAACTAGGGGAGAGTAAGAGAATAATGGTTACCAAAGCTGACCCAAACGAGGGTAGGAAGGCGGAGAGTTAGATGAAAAGCCGAAATTAGCAGGTTTGTAGGAATAAAAAATAGGCAGCTGACAAAGCCATCGAGAAACTTGCAGTGGCCTTCATTCTGCGGTAAGCTAAAACAGGCTGTGAAGGATGATAATGACCAGGATCGTGTGTAACAAGAAAGTTTGATGATACTTAAAACTTATAATAAGCGTAAACAAACATCGAAAACTAGCCTCAGTGATTCGGTGTTGCTGCTGCTCTCGTGGCAAAACAAAAATGAAAATAAATTGCGATACAATATTGCATATATGGTTTTGACTACTTTTATTCGTTTCTGGCATCCAGATGGAAGATTATGCCTAGCTCTTGTCGTCTTCTTCAAGTACGTTAGAAATTGGTGGTTTCTGAAAATAAACAGAAAGATAATAAGATAAATCACTTGAGTGCTCAAGTTTTCTTGCTTTCTCTTAAATTAGGCCAGTCTTGCCTGCAACATTTACTTTTGTAAACATATGACGCTTTCATTAGGTCATTCATTTAGTAATCATGTCCATTATAAACAAGGCTTTTAAAGTTATAAGTAAAAGTATGGTTCCTGAAGTTCACCCACTGACTGACGCAGAAATACATAAAAATTTTTATACTCACACTTCTTCTTGCGGAGAAGAAGAGTGTAATGAAACGGAGAGCCGAGACCGTAGCCGTAGTTCAGGCCATAGCTGAGTAGGCCATGGCCGTAGGCGTAGTTGCCAGTGCCATAGCCGAGCGTGCCAACATCATAGCCGTACACTGGGCTGGCATGGTAGGCCGTGACAGCTGGGGCAGTGGCGTAGGTGGCAACTGGAGTGGCAACAGCGGTGTCGACTGGGACACGGGCCACAGTGGCAAAAGCTGGGGCAGCAGCGTAGGTGGTGACTGGAGCGTGAGCCACGGTTGCGGTTTTGGTCACAGCAGGAACAGCGGCGTAGGTTGCGACGGGGGCAGCTGTGTACGTGGACACTGGAGCATGAGCCACGGTGTCCACCTTAGTCACAGCTGGGGCGGTGGCGTACGTGGCCCCCGGAGTGTGAGACACGGTGGTAACCTTGGTCACAGATGGAGCAGCAGCGTAGGTAGCGACTGGAACAGCAGCATGAGTGGGCACTGGAACATGAGCCACGGTGTCAACCTTGGTCACAGCTGGAGCAGCGCCATAGGTATTGACTGGGGCAGCAGCGTACGTGGCTACTGGTGCGTGAGCAACGGTGTCAACCTTGGTCACAGCTGGGGCAGTGGCGTAGGTGGCCACTGGAGCGTGAGCCACTGTGTCAACCTTGGTGACAGCTGGAGCAACGGCGTAGGTAGCGACTGGGGCAGCATAAGTAGCCACTGGAGCGTGAGCCACGGTGTCAACCTTGGTCACAGCTGGAGCAGCGGAATAAGTAGCGACTGGGGCAGCAGCATAGGTGGTCACTGGAGCGTGAGCCACGGTGGCAACCTTGGTCACAGCTGGAGTAGCGGCGTAGGTAGCCACTGGGGCAGCAGCATAGGTGGCCACTGGAGCGTGAGCCACGGTGTCAACCTTCGTCACAGCGGGAACGGTGGCATAGGTAGCCACTGGGGCAGCAGCGTAGGTGGCCACTGGAGCATGAGCCACGGTGGCAACCTTCGTCACAACAGGAGCAGCAGCGTAGGTAGTGACTGGGGCAGCAGCGTATTTGGCCACTGAAGCGTGAGCCACATTGGCAACCTTGACCACAGCGGGAGCAGCAGCGTAGGTGGCCACTGGAGCGTGAGCCACAGTGGCAACCTTGGTCACCGCTGGAGAAGCGGCGTACGTAGCGACTGGGGCAGTGGCATAGGTGGCCACTGGAGCGTGAGCGACAGTGTCAACTCTCGTTACAGCGGGAGCAGTGGCGTAGGTAGCGACTGGGGCAGCAGAGTAGGTGGCCATAGGAGCGTGAGCCACGGTGTCAACCCTGGTCACAGCTGGGGTAGCAGCGTAAGTGGCGACTGGAGTGTGGGCAACGGTGGCGACAGCTGGGGCAGTGTGAGCTACGGTTGTAACGGTTGGACTATTGTGAGTGCCAGTGACAGCTGGAACGTAGCCAAATCCATAGCCGTATCCAGGACCACCATAGCCAAGACCGTAGCTGAGGCCGTAGCCAGTGTGACCAGCGAAGGCACTGCTGGCAAGAACCACGAGGAGGCAAGCACGGATCTGAAACGTTTTCAGTATGTGTGTAAGCATGTACTTTTCAAGTGGATGAAAGACGCCCGTCTTGATTGATTGATTTGTGGGGTTTAACGTCCCAAAACCACCATTTGATTATGAGAGACGCCGCAGTGGAGGGCTCCGAAATTTTGACTACCTGGGTTTCTTTAACGTGCACCCAAATCTGAGTACACGGGCCTACAACATTTCCACCTCCATCGGAAATGCAGCCGCCACAGCCGGGATTTGATCCCGCGACCTGGGGGTCAGCAGCCGAGTTTCTTAGCCACTAGACCACCGTGGCGGGGCAACGCCCGTCTCTTAAAGCGCATACGATTGTGACCGTGTAAGACGAGCTCGGAGTGAAGCCCTGTCATTCTACGTAGATATGAATTAGTATACCCACAATGACACTGCTGTTATTATAGTTGTGTCTATAGGGATTAGGCTTCCAACATGACCTTATCAAAGGGCCATGTGAGATGAAACAGGTGCAATAATCCTATACAGAAAGCGACAGTCGCATGAGACGCTGAGTAAGAGAAAATCGCTATGAGTCGGTGGTTTTAATGTTACCAGCAGGGAGAGAAGGTGTCAGTCATGATTCATCAGCGTGATGCGCAACAGGATGAACAAATATACGGCTACACAGGTGAGCGTTGTCTTTCCTTAATTGAGGCAGTTCTTCGCTATGCAAAGGGGGTGATTATATGGTTGTGAAGACAACAAAAATTGACTAGCTAAACTCGCTCACGGGACCGATGAAGTCGTCCCAGATGGCCGTGAAGTGAATCAGCTGCTCTTTGCAATAGCGTTCATGACGGCACCCAGTGAAGCGGAAATCATGTTTACGCCATAATTTCTTATCAAGTAGTGGTAATTTTAAATGGTATATAAATAGCAATCGCTGGTCAAAGTGCGTATCCTACATGGAGTCTAAAAGAAGTTCGTAAGCCTGATTTTTCTTTTGAGAAGCTCGGCCCACTGGATGAGTTGGCAGCTAACCTCAACGGTGATGGGCGAAACAGCAATGACCCAGAGGGTCCTATCTTTCGAGCGGCTACTTTTCCGTACGTGCTGAGGGGGCTTGGAAGGAAGTTTACTTACCATGGTGACTTTCGAGCTGCTGTTGAGCCAACTGCTGAGTGAGATGGGGTCGGTCGGGCCTTTTATACCGAAAATCTTTGATGACACTATGCCCTCAGTGAATGCTAAAAATAGCAGTTTTCCGAAGAAAAATAAGGAAACAGAGCTAGTGCTCATATTGTCATTCAGTGCGTCTCCGTAAGGTTGCCAAACTGGAGTCGGCCGGCTGTAGCTTCGTACGTTCCTCGAAGAGTAATGAAGCACCGCGCCTCAATCTTGATAAAAACAACTATGGGATGTTTGAAAGCAGTGTGACAATAAAGAGAAAAAGAGAAGTGTACTTGGACTTTTTTCTTCTGCATTCAAGTAAAACCGATTGTACGTTCACAAAGAAAAGAATATGTGGGCCTCTAGGCACGTACGTATACACAAGGAGCTCATGGCGATGTCAGTAGTTAATATCTAAGTGAATTTAATAAAAGATATGCGTCTCATATGAAATAATTTCCAACGACAAAATTACGCAAGCACAATTCCTTAAATACATTTTTATACATGTACAGGTGGGTTTAAATGTATTCTCAAGGCGAAGTTCGAAAGAAAGACATTACGAGTTCATATAGCTTGTCATTCTATAGCAGCTGGGTATCACGTGCATATTAGAACCACTTGGTCTTAGAATTGAGCTCTTTTTTAGGCAGCTTTAATAAGTGGAACGTGAAATAAGGAAGCCTAATGTAAAGACATGGTCATATCTGCACTTATTTAATGCACATATGAGAGGTTATGTTTATCCGTCTACTGGAATGTGTCTAGTAGTTCGGTAGGCTCGCATTGTATACTGATATTGATACCTTGATTCACAGGCGTTCCTGCTCTGGCAGCAGGGGCGTAGGCACAAATATTTCTGGAAGAAGGAGGCGCCTCCATCATCGGAAGTGGACGCCGGGGGCAGGCAGATGTGGTGGAGTGTCATTTTAGGGTCTGTATTGTATGACGTTCAAAAAAAAACTTAACATAACATTCCGCTGAGTGGGGCAGGGTGGCGAGGACCCGGTGAGCTACCTTTCGGCTACGCCCCTGTCTGGCACTGTTTACAACATATTGAAGGAAAAGAGCCTACCGCGTTGCTTTACATGCATTTTATTTTCTTAAAAATTTCTTTATCTTACAACACAAGCGGCGCATTCATGTTTACGCGACAGATTTCTCTAACTATATCTCTATGTATACGCAATTTCTCTAGCTTTATCCTATGTTTAGTTAAAATGAATGCACTTTGATAATATCTATCTATCTATCTATCTATCTATCTATCTATCTATCTATCTATCTATCTATCTATCTATCTATCTATCTATCTATCTATCTATCTATCTATCTATCTATCTATCTATCTATCTATTAGCCACCTACGACTTTTAGCTCTCCTGAGTGTTTCGATATTGGTGTCGATACCAAACTTGGTATGGAATAGTGTGACTGTATAACGAGCATAAGTGACTAGTCATAGCATAGAAATCATGACTTGTCTATTATGGTTTACATTTTTTGGTCTTGCTTTTCTTGCGGTAGTTTCGTTCCGATGAAATATAGCTAAACTGGCATGGTATGACATGATTGCATGGTTAACACAAGCAAGAGACTCTGAAATGGGTGTCATGAAATCATGACAAGCGTGTCAAGGAACAACATTACTACATGCCACACTCATTTTGCTCTCGCTGCCGTTTCGCTAGGTCTACATATACTAAATTTGGTATCAATTGACATGAATAGATGACGAAGGTAAATAACATGTCCAAACATGATAATCACGATATTCGTGCCATGTAAAGCATGACTACATGCTACGCTCATAGCGTTCTCGTGGCTGTTTCACTAGTTTCACATATACCAAATTTGGTATTGCGTGACGTGAATCGACGACGAATGTAAATGACTGGCCCAAACATGACAATAATGATGTACGTGTCATTCAAAACGTGACTACATGCTACGCCCATAGCACGCTCGTGGCCGTTTTGCTACCTCAACATACACAGAACTTGGTATTACGGGATGTGAATAGACGACCAACGTAAATGACACGCCCAAACAAGATAACCATGGCAGGCGTGTCATGTAAAACTTGACTACATGCTACGCTCATAGCATGCTCGCGGATATTCCGCTTCCTCCACATATACCAAATTAAGTATCAGGGGACGTGAATAGGCGACAAAGGTAAAAGACTCGTTCGATTAAGATAACCATAATACGAAACTCATGTACGGCATAATTTACCTCCACCTCGTAACGTTGTGACGATTTTAAAATGACATATCAACCTTCCTCTATCGTGCTTCACATCATCCCCTACTGTACATGAAATATGCCAGACATCTGCCAGGATAAGACATATCGTGAACAAAGATGGCGTCAGGCCCGATCCTGCAAAGACTGAGCCTGCTGAAGCGCAAAATTGGTGAAAGAACTTCGGAGGTTCTTGGGGCTGTGCTCGTATATTGGGCGATTCATTCCTCCCTTTGCAGACGTCGCTTATCTTGACAAACCTCTTGCACAAGAACTGCCCATTCGAGTGAATGCCTGTTTATTCAGCTTCCTCTCAGGAGCTCTAAATTTCTTGCTGACGTCTCAGCTGATACTACAACACTTCAGTTCTACCGCGCCAACGGAGATCCACACAGATGCGAGCAGCCTCGCTCTTGGTGCCGTGTTGGTTCAACGCATGGGTAACAGAAAACACGCCATCGCCCATGGAATTCAGCGATTAGGTAAACCAGAACGTAGCTATGTGGTAACTGAACAGGAATGCTTCACGGTTATTTTCGCTGTTTAGTGGTTTCGGTCATACCTCTACGGGCGTCAGTACACGATCGTCACCGAGCACCACTCTAGCTGGCTCATCAATGTCCTGGATCCGTCAGGACACCTGGCACGATGGTCTCTGCGTCTGCTAGAGAACTTAATTTTTTTGTACAAGAATAGGCGACGACATGCTGACACTGATTGTCTTTCCAGGCTTCCCCTCCATACCACAGAATACGACGCTCACAGCTTACACCAGGTAATTGTAACCGTACAACAAGGTTTCTCTCACGCCGCAACCTTCGCGAGCCAGTGGAGTGATAATCGAACTCTAGAACCGCTCATCAGAGCTCCGAAAGGCTCACGAAACGGCTGTTTTTGTATACGGGATGGACTGCAATATTAGTAAAATTTTTCCGCTATGGCTGCATGCTATCTTCTGGTGGTGCCATAATCCCTCCTCTCTTCTGTTTTAAGTGTCATACATGATTATCCAGCTGCCGGTCACTTAGGATCTACGCGGGAACTCCATTGCGCAAAAAAAAATATATATTTCAGTGGCTCCAAATGCGGAAAGGAACAGACACATACATAGGCAGTTGTGCAGAGGGTCAAAGTCACAAAATACCTATCAACGTCCCCTTCAGTTCTCTTATGCCTGCAGCACTTCCCAGCTCACCTTTCGAACAAGTCGGCATCGACCTGATAGGGCCGTTTTCCAGTTAATTCATAGGTAACGGTTGGATCATGTGTGCGCCGGCTACCTCGACTACCTGCCTGTGCAGCTACCCTCTGCAACTACAGGTGACGGGTCACAGTTACTTATATATAATATAATACTTCATCATGGTCCCCCTCACGTAATAATTAGGGACTGTGGCCGATAGTTAATGGCTGATGTGGTTGAAGAACTTCTGCGTCTGTGTGCTTCCAATCTGCGACATGAAACCCGATATCACCCTTAGACCAGTGGTTTGACTGAATGCACTAATCGAACACTTGCGAACATGATATCCACAGTACGCAAGCTCAAACCATAAGAACTGGGACGAAGAGCTTGCGTTCGTCACACACGCTTATAGCACCACGCAATACGCAAGCACGGCATACAGCCCGATTTTTTTCTTTTTTATAAGCTTGTACAGCGAGAGACGCGTCAGATACGATCTTTTTTTTTCTAGTCATCACAATGTTTACCTTGCAGAAACTCTGTACAGGGTGGATGAAGCTCGACAACTCGGTAGATTGCGAACTCGGGCTTATCAAAAACGGTTGAAGTCACGGTACGATCGCAGACATCATCAAGTAGCTTACAAGCCAGGTGACATTGTGTCGTTATGGACTCCTGTACGTACACGTGCACAGTTCCAGAGGTTCCTCGTTCACTATGTTGTACCCTTTTGTCCTGAGCGTCTTAGTGAAGATAACTATTACATTGTACGCCTCACTGCCTTTGGGAGAAGGTTATTCAAGACTGACGTTACTCATGTATCAAACACCTTAAGCCGTTCACTCAGTGACTGCCCAGCTAATTTCTCGCCTGGAGGGCTTCGTGTGTGAGAATAACAATGTTACAGTTGGTTAAATATACTGAACTAACACCACCGACAGCAACTACAGAAGAATAAAGGGGAAACTACGCGCAGTACCGGCACGCACTTGCCGTCCGTTCCCTGTAAATAACCTCTGTTCAACGGCGTTTTCAAGTCTCGTAACACTACTGTTTTTGTGAGCTCCTAATGAACTGGTCCTTTCAATAGTTACACAAGAACTTCAAGCGTTAAACTAAAATTTGATTACGTGACATGGCAATGGGCGCTTTATAGAGATGAACTGCCGTATTTTGTTGTACGTAGTGGTATGCTGTCGTTGCTGCCTGCTGTAACGCTGCATATGGCATATTCAGCATGTGCTCCCGCCTTAGAAAAGTCTCTTTCTCTTGTTATTTGAGCACTTTGATGACGCCCCCCTAATATTACCAGCAAAAGATAACTAGTGACTTGGCAAAATGCCTGCAATATCACGAATAGAAAGGAAACAGAACCAGGAAGCAAGCACGAAATAGAAAGAGAGAGAGGACATCGACAGGTATAAAAATAGAAGAAGCAAGAAAAAGCCACACATAAACAAAGTGAGAAGAAGAAATAATTTGAAGTAAAGTGAGAAATATTCATGATATGTGGGGTTTAACGTCCCAAAACCACCATATGATTATGAGAGACGCATGAAGTGAGAAAAAACAAGAATGAAATTCAACAGCATAAAATGAAAGTAACAAAGGAAAGGAAAAAAAATGGCAGCATATCCTACGCAGTGAATGATGGAGAGTGGGGTGAAGCATTCGTCCTTCCTTTCGTTTTTGCTTCCGTCCGTCCATGCGTCCGTCTGTGTGACCGTTCATGCGTCCATCTGCCCATCCATGCGTGCGTCTGTTCGTGCATTCATCCCTGGGTTCGTCCATGCATCCGCCCCTGCGTCCGTTCATGCGTCCATCCATGCATCTGTCTCTGTGTCCGTACGTCCATCTAGTAAACACTCGAAGTACCACCATCTCGTATCTTTTCATCAAATATTCTCCATATAGAAGCACCGCCATCCAGTTGACATTCCAAGGACTAAACGAGAGGTGGCACACGCACACTTTCTTACGGCTTGCGGTGCGGGTCTACTTCGAACCTTTAACCACCTCGAATTCATGGTATATACTAATTCACTGTGTTAATTGCACTGCGGTCCAACGCTCGCTAAACCTTTCTAAAACCAAGAAGGTTACGCCCAGCGACTAAAACATAGCAACCTTTTCCTGTCAGATAGTGCTCAATGTACATTCCAATGGCTGCGAATGGGAAATGAGAGACAGGAGAATTCAGCTTTTACTTTCTTACGGCTTGCACTTCGTATCTACTTCCCACTTTTAACCACCTCGAAGTCATGGTATATACTAGTTTATTGTATTGGTGGCACCGACGCTCTCACATAGTGAATACATTTGAACCATACGCTTGTTTTGTACCTGCGACCACGCCCCACCATGGTTTTCTAGTGACTAAGGTACTCGGCTGCTGACCCGCAGGTCTCGGGCTCGAATGCCGGCTGCGGTGGCTGCATTTACGATGGGGGCCGAAATGTTGTAGGCCCATGTGCTCAGATTTGGGTGCACGTTAAAGAACCCCAGGTGGTCGAAATTTCCGGAGCCCTCCACTACGGCGTCTCTCATAATCATATGGTGGTTTTGGGACATTAAACCCCACATGTCAATCAATCAATCCTGCAACCAGGGACAATTATATGAGAAGAAGCCCTTTAGTTAAGGCTTCGCTAACTTTCATGGTGGCGCAGTGAAAGTGCTTACTGGGATAACATGTCAAGCTCTACATGTATACCATATCATCAACCGTTAAAATTTCAACAGTGCGTGAACTTGGTGCTTAGCAGGTTCAAGGTGGAAGCGGAATGCGCATGCATGTCATCAGGCTGTTCCAGATGCTGGAGACCACTAATCCCGATGTCTTCCGAAAGCAGCGTTCGAAAAAATGTTGGGACTTACGACAAAACTCTATGGACACGCATCAATAGGAGAGAAGGGTTTTTTTCTCTTGTCCAATATTGGCAGAAGATTCATCGGTAAATTGTCGGTGCAGTACAGTATCACGTAGACACTGCAGTATGGTTCATAAAGTCCCTATGACGCATTCCAAAGAATTCGGCAAGGTTGATTTAACATGCGCGCGCATTTCATTGTGCGAGTATACAGTCATCGGAAATTGTTACTTGAATCGCTAAGCGGCCGCCAATTATTCTACGTCTGTAAGATGAAGAACTTGGGGGTCATGAAAGAGGAAGTTGGTGAATCGTATATGTATGCTACCGTGGTACTTCCTAGAATGCAGCGGTCATGACCCTCGAGCGTGAGTTTTAAAATGCTTTACCTTTTTAAGCACCTGAAACGCTGTCATGTTACTTGATCTTCAACTGACTCGGTCATAGAATACTTGACTACCAAGCAGAATGCTCCAGTTCGATTTCGGCTCTCAGCTTCTATGATTTTTCCCTTCGCTGCCATTCCTGCGACATCTGCGTCGCCTGCCCCACGTGCGATATAAGCATCACAAATGGGATTGGAGCGAACTTTTTGAAAGTCTGTTATTGCTCTTTCCGCTTTGGTATATGCTGTCAATAACCTGTGGCTAACGCCAGCATTCATTGAGGCGTGGTGTGCGGGTATGTGCCACCCATGCCTCAAGGTAAAGATTTCATGATGTACGCTACAAGTTCCTCACTCTAGTCATGTAATGGCTAATTCATCGTGCACATCATTTGAATATGACGTAGGTTATGAAAATGCTGGAGTGTTCAAAAATACGGATATTTGTAGAATTCATCCGCACAATAGAAGGGATAAAAAATTGGGGTTCTCTTGAGCTTCGCCTTCAAGAGTTGAACGCAATAGCACTATCCTTTCCCTGGTGCGTACTTTAAACACTTAGTGCATGAAATGTTTTCGAACTTTTTATTCACCAACTACGTTGCCCAAAGGGAATTCGAGCAGTAACGCGTGTGCATATTGTAGTTGGTGACCAGCTTTAAACAATAAAGTTATTAGATCATCACAATTGCTGAATGGAATGGAATGAGAAAAACTTTATTTCAGTCCTGCAGGACGCGCTTAGCGCGTAGCTGGCGTCTCCATCGTAGGGACCGACAGGACCTGGCGACCGCGTCGTGGGCCTGCTGGACGGTCCATTGCTGGTCGGCGAAAAGAGAGCTCCTGAGGCACCTCTCCCACTTGTTTGAGGACGAGTCGGGAGTAGTTGTTCTACACTCCCAGAGCATGTGTGCGAGTGTCGCTGTGTGTCCACACGATGTACAAGTGTCGCTAGGGTATGCATCAGGATTATAAACGTGAAGCGTGGCAAGGTTTAGGTACGTGTGCGTCTGTAATATGCGTAGGGTTAATGCCTGCGGTCTCTTAAGTTTCAGATGTGGGGGTGGAAAAATGCAGCGCTCTAAGTAAAAGGGCTTTGTTATGTCATTGTACGTAACGGGTGCATCCCGGTTGGTCTCTAACTGAGCAAGATGGGGCTGCCCTTTGGTGGTGCGGTCGGTAAGTGCGCGCGCTGTATCGTAGGCGATCTCGTTTTGGTTGGATAGGGCACCCGGCACCTGGCCGAGCTGGGCGGGGAACCAGATGACAGTGTGGTGCTTCAGGGCACTCGGGTCCGCTCTGCGCAGGATACGTAACGCCTGTTCGTAAATGACTCCGTGTTCGAAGGCTTTTATGGCCGGTCTGGGGTCGCTGTAGATGAGTTTCCGTTTGCTGTCGAGCATAGCTGTAGCTATAGCTACTTGCTCCGCTACCTCGGGATTTCAGATGAGGATTGTGGCAGAGTTAAGAGTCTGCTGCGCGGATGATACCGCGACCACGGCGAAGGCTCGGTTGTTGTGATAGGCAGCGACGTCCACGAACGAGACGTTGTCCACTTCCATGTCTATGCGCCAGAGAATGGGCATCGCCCGCGCAAGGCGCCTGCCTCCGTTGTATTGGGGGCTTAAATTTCGCGGAATAGAAGTGACCGATGGAAATGTACGCTAGTACCACGCACTATTACGGCAACATTTCATGTTGTATGGCGAAGCATGCATACAGGACGCGTGGGTTTGTATGGTATGAAATTTACCTTCACGCCATTTCTAAGCAAATGATGTCGTTTTCAATGCATTCAGAAACAGATGCGTGGCTCTGTGGTAGAAAACCCACTTTCTACGCAAATGACCTGGGTTCAATCTTCACTCGTCGTTTATATTTTATCTTTTTTATATTTATTTTTTTGCATCTTTCTCAATTTTGTAGTCACGCACAAGGTGAGAATTTTCCGCTCACAACGAACGCCTTCGACGCCGACACTGACTCTGAAATTTCCGCACAACGAGCTGTTTAACGCTATATCGCATTCATGTCAGTGGCTGAGCAGTAATCGAACCCAAGAGATCTGCGTGGAAGTCATCTGTTCTGCCAAAGGTTTAGGCGGATTAATGCTGGCGCAACGTCAATTGTGGTTGCAGTGTTCGCTATATAGGTTTAGTACAAAGTAATGGACAATTTATATTTGCTTTTTCGACATTCGCACCTTGTCAAGTAACCAGCAGTTGTCGTTCAACTGCTGCCTCCGCTTTTAAAAGCAGCCTGATAAACAGGGCATTTATTCTTGCGTTTCCATAAACAGTATTCAAGCATTGTCCGACCCACATGAATGCGATAAAAAAGTTGCAATTGATGTCCACATAGTCGCACCACAATGAAGTTTCGTTTCGATAGTATTGACGTACTTTTCCTAACGTGAGTGGTCAAGTCGCGCCAAAAGCTGCAATTTACCCTTTAATATCCAGTGTAGTCGACGTTCTATGTAAGCCTACAATGCTCACGGAACTGCTAAGTTTACCCAAACACATCGATATTACTTATAGAGCTTCGCTAGAAGTAAAAAAAATCCTGCATGAACAATCGCTGGCTGATTTTTTACATGAAGCCTATTCCAACAAATTCCCGAGTTTTTCTGGTGTATTGAGCAGCACATGTTTCGCCTACTTGACTGTTTTTAATACCAGAAATGTATGTGAAAGCACTATCCACTTTATTTAACAATTTTGTGTGATATTACGTCACAGTGTAATGTTGTCCGATAGGACGTACGAAGATATGGTCCTATGCATATTATACTTGTACGGCAAGGGCCGTAACATTACTTCCACTGGCTGTGATTCACTAATGCGTCCAGGATTCTCTTCTTACGGGCTGTAACGAGCTCTAAACGGCGAGACATAGCTCCGAAAATTGTGAGACAGAGACCTAAACGAAACGCTCGTGTTTGTTGGTAAAGAACCACGATGACTTAACCGTCATCTGGACAATAACGAGGCTGTTTGTGCATGAAGAAAACCGATGTATTTACAAAGTATGATGGCACTCTAATGCTGGTTAGAAGAAAAACATGAGCTAAGACTGATCAAGAAAGTGTGAAAAACCGAACGAAACAAAGAGTGAGTTCACCATGGGCAGCGCGGAAGTCGAGTCTCGGGAAAGAGCTGACGGTTCGAGGGCGTTGAGTGGGGGCACACGATGCTTGCACAACGTGGTAGTTCAGCTGTCAGCCTCGGTCAGCAACGCAGCTCACCGCCGGTGTTGTTGATCTTTAACGTGCATGGCTCCTGCCACGCTGCTCACAAACGCTGGCTGTGGTTTGCTGTGGTAGACGCGTGGCTCACCTGGCGGGAGCGTCCTGGAGACGTTTCAACCACGCCAGGTCCAACGTTATCGGAAGGCTGGTTAAGCCCCTAGTGCGTAGATGTCTGGTTTGGCCACAGGTGCGTGGACGACTGGTATAGCCTTAGGTGTGAGCCTGCTTCCTTGATGGTCTAAGGGCATGCAGTTCAAACGCGTCTTCGCACTTGGCCGTTCACTTGGTCCCTCACATACGGCCACTTATCACACATGCTCCTCCATCAGAAAAAAGTCTGAAAAAACATTGCGAGTACGTTTTAGCCGCATTGACCATTTGTCCGCTCAAGAGTACTGCACTGCAACGGCGAACAGAAGTCCACAAAAAGTCCACAAGAAAGGTTTGAATACACGCACACACGAGCGAAAATCGGAATACTTCCGTGCAAGCTTCTGTTACAATCTACTGATGAAGTCGGCCCCAACATTCTCTCAGCCTCTAATATGTCTAGTAACAACAGAATACTTTTTTTATTTTCCTTCTCCATTTCTGGGGATATCCGCGAATACAATATTATAAGCCGCTAAGATCTTGTAGAGTTGAATTCGTTGTTTTTTTTTCAAACTCTCGGCTATGGGTATCGCCTCTACGCCAACACTTCGGGAGACCTTGCAAGTTGGCGGAGGTTTGTATGCTTCCTCCTCTTCCATGACCACGAAAGATGCTGTCTGAGACGTTGTTTGCGGCAGCCGGTTTTCATAGCGCTTTAACATATTTATGTGAAACAGTTTGTTGTCATGTCATCCAATAAATAGTCATGGTTACTCTTTTGCCAAGCGACTCTAAACGGCCCTTTCCATTGCATTATTAACTACTTTCCCTTGGTAGGAAGTAAGATCACAGCAAGATCTCGGATTTCAAGATGACGGTTTTGGCCTGCTTGATAATAGTATCTCTTTTGAGTTTTCTTTGGTTGTGACAGGTTTTCATAGGCTACTTGCAAATTCTTCTCAAGGTGATCTTGAAGATCCAAGACGTAGCCATACCTTTTTTTTTCATTTCGTCGCTGATGTGTTCTCCTGTCCACATCTCTCGTAATATTCTGAGAGGGCCTTGAACATATCTTCTATAAATAAGTTCGAACGGCCAGAATCTCAAGCTGGTTTGAGGTACCTGTCTATATGCAAGCAGGAGTGGTATCAGCAGCTGGTACCTATAATTTCGGAATCCTCTTGGCATAGTTTACTCGGCATCTGTTTCAGCGTGCCATTGATCTTTCCACCAATCCCCTTGCACATGGGTTGGTAGGGTGTCGGACTTTTATGCTTGATGGAAAGCAAGTCGTTGACTTTCTCCAATCAACACGGACGGGAAACGGGATACCCAATCGCATCGAATCTCATGGGGAAATCTAGTGCGCAGGAACTATTTCCAACAGGACCTCTGTCACAGTCACCGAATCAACAGCGGGTAGAGCTACTGCATCCTGGTAGTGGGCGGCGAAGTCAACCACCGTCCGAATGTATCAGTTACCTATGTTAGAGACTGTTTTCAAGGGACCGATACTGTCTACTGCTACTCGCTCGAACTGAAGTATCAATCAGTGGCATTTAGCCCAGTGCTGTCTTGCCTACTTTACTTTTTGGATGCCTTTTTGGCATGTATCATATGATCGAACATAGCGTTTAATGTCTTCCTGTATTCCGGGCCAATAGAACTATCCCCACACACAATCAGTCATTCCTTGACGCCTTCATGTCCTGACATCAGACTTTCGTGAGCCATCTCAAGCACTTGGCTACGCAGTTTATTGGGAACAACCAGCTGCTTCACCGTTTTGCCAGAGGATAACCGGTATTGGCAGTAGAGTATTATATTTTCTGCGGTGAACGAATACCGTGTTGATCACCTTCCAAAATGAACTTGTTCGACTTTGTCCTTGCAGGTGCCCAAGGTATTATTTTCTGCTTGCACAGCTTTTAGCTCCTCTCTCGTCATCTTCAAAGTGTCGACCCTGAGTGTTGCTGAGTTTGGCTGGGAGTTCGCACACTTGATGCAACTCAAAAGGGCTTCCAATGTGGCCCTTTGTTCTTATACTTCACACGGGTCGTGCTGTCCGTTTCCAACTTCGCTGCCACTAGTCTCTCTTCCCATGTTGAGTCTGGGTCATGAGCCTCACGTGATCCGGGCACATTTCCCTCGATGATGTTGTACAATGAGGGACTTCATGCACTTTACTATGCTAACGCCTGGAAAGTAGGGTGAAAGAATTTCACCGTTGCCTCTGAAACTGTAATTCTGCTTCTGTTTACCAAGACCAACGTAGCCGTCGTTCGCGTAAGTGCTTCGTCTGGCACAAGAGAACGACGCACAACCATCGTGTCACTTCCCGTATCCCGCAATACTGATACAGTCTTTCCAATTAGGATGCCTTGCAACAATGGCACTGGTCGCTTGGTCATCTTTGGTCTCACATTCACTGCGCTAGCCATACAATCTTCGCTCTGGTCGTCATTTACTTCGTCAACTTCCTTACATATCTGGTTCAGTGAATATATTCGGGACGTTTTCCGTGTGATGGCGGTTTTTTTAGTGCACGCTTGACTGTCGTGACCAGGTTTGTGACAAAACTCACATAAGGGTTGCCTTTTCCGAGATCGGTACTCTGCAGCTATGTGGCCGGACTTGTCACACACAAAACATCGAGTGGGAACCTTCGATGAGGTGTTTGCGCCTTTTCATGACAAGGTATTTTCCAATTTTTCTCGGAAAACCAGCAGCTTTGTCACCGGGCTGACCGGAAGTTGTCGGCGGCTTCCGCTATATATTCCAGCTTGCGGCAATTTTTATCTAGCAAATATTGTGCCACTTTATCATGCCCGCTGTTTATAAACTGTTCTGCAACTATGAGGTTTCGAATGGCTGAGTACTCTTCTTCCGTCTTCGACATTTTAACTGATTTTCAAAGAAACTTGTAAGCCTTGTGGCATACTGCACGCCCGCTTCACCATTTTGTGGTTTGCTGTGCCGCCATTTTTCTCGGTAGCCCTCTACGGTGAACCAAATCTTTTGCAAGAGCGCCAGCTTGCTTTTGCCGTAATCGAGTGCCTCTTCTAGAGACAGACGACCGAAAACCTTGAGCGCTTGTCCACTTAAACACAAACGTAGGGCCGTGGCCCACTTGTCATCTTGACCGGTAGTAATATTCTCAAATGTCTTCAGGTACACGTCTAAGTCATCCCTGTTCTCATTGAACCCTGACATAAAATTGTGAGAATTGATGTTGGACGAGGCCTGAACTTATCGGCCTTCGTCAGCCACCACTGACTCTCTAACGCCTTGAGCCTGAACAAGTTGCAGACGCAGCTGTAAAGTCATCTGAGCTTCGGCTTCAAGTTTCCGGTCGAGCTCCATCTGCTCAATCTTCTTGATTGCTTCACACCGTGCTGCCCTATCGTCTCAAGCTTTAGCCTCCCGTTGTAATACCCAAGCGTTTAGCTCGGCTCCTTCTAGCCCCATACGCAATGCCAATTTCGCTAGATCCGAACTCATCTTTAATCGATCTTCTAAACACTTAGCAAAATGCAATAACTCATACGACTAATAATGCAATGAATGCTTCGTTCTCTCGCCTTGGACGCCAACGTAACGAGCTGTATATGGCGAGACAGAGCACTAAACGAAACGCTCGTGTTTGTGGGAAAAGAAACACGAGGACTTAACCGTCATCGGGACGATAACGAGACCGTTTATGCATGAAGAAAACTGTTGTATTTAGAATGAATGATGGAACTATAATGCTGGTTAGAAGAAAAAACATGAGCTAAGACTGATCAAGAAAGTGTCAAAAACCGAACGAAGCAAAGAGTGAGTTCACCAGGGGCAGCGTGGAGGTCGAGTCCCGGGAAAGGGCTGACGGTTCGAGGACGTTGAGTGGGGGCACACGATGCTTGCATAACGTGGTAGTTCAGCTCTCAGCCTCGGTCAGCAACGCAGCTCACCCCTGGTGTAGTTGATCTTTAACGTGCATCGCTCCTGCCTCGCTGCTCACAAATGCTGGCTGTGGCCTGCTGTGGTAGACGCGTGGCTCACCTGGCGGGAGCGTCCTGGAGACGTTTCAACCACTCCAGGTTCGACGTGGTCGGAAGGCTGGTTCAGCCCCCAGTGCGTATACGCCTGGTTTGGCCACAGGTGCGTGGACGGCTGGTTAGGCCTGAGGTGGAGCCTGATGCTACCTCGAGTCCGGAACCCGACAGGTCTCTGCTCCCACACCCTGGTTCTTCGATCACCAGTCACGTGTGCCTATCTTCTACCACTTTTTTTTTTCGGTCTCCTCCCACGGCGTCTTGCAGCACCGCGTGCCCCAATTCTACACGTCGTCTTCCTAGGTGGTCTCAGAGCCGCGCAGTTCAAATGCGTCTTCGCATTTGCCTGTTCACTTGGCCCCTCACATACGGCCACTTATCGCCAGGCGTTCCTTGATCTTCCGTATTTGGAAAGACGTATTGAGGTGCTATGATTCCAAGTACTGTACTTTTACGAGCACTGCAACAGCAAAGGCATCAGTGCACTCCGGTGAGGACCCGTTGAGCAACGGTATGCGTAAATGGTGGCAGAATTATCAATAGTCTACAGCACTAAGTTTCGCAAGTTTTGCTTTTTGTTCTACTAACCACAACGATTTCCTAACGCGTTCGAAGTGTATAATGCTCCAACTTTTAGCCATTGCGTAGGATTGCTTTCATCGTTCTGAATTCTCACCCTGAAGATTTTATAAATGCGCTTGTACTGCTATTTCGTATGCTGTAACAGAAACTGTCAAAATAAAAACAACCATACTTACTGTGCATTTTCATTTCCGAATAATAATGAACACGTCGATGAATAACCTTCCCTTATGACTTGAATAATTATTTGCTTGCTATTCTGTTTGCTATGATAGAGCGCTAAGGATTAAAAAATAAAGAATTCAAAAATTCTGCAGCGAGGTACTTACTGCTGCGCGTAATTTTGCCGTATCACTTCAGCTCTAGCCAAGATGTGATTCTTAGTTATTGCGAACCTGCTCGAATAATGGCTTCATAGTTGGCTCAACAGGTATTTTTTCGGGCACCAGTATGACGTTCGCTAAAACCACTGCAGAGAGATTGTCCATTAATCTCTTCATCGATGAATGCAGCACATATCTTTATTCCCGCACTGCATGTTGCTTCAAATTTTATATCACTACTACTTGCTCATTCTTGTCCTCTCATGAATCATATTTTATACTGGACCGCAGAAAACGAGCATGCACTCCCGTTCTCCTTTTCTTTAAGTTTGTAACAGGAAGGAACCAATATGCAGCATCTGAACGGTGCTTCGTCTGTATGCTTGCCTTTGAAATGCGTCGCACGTGTTTCGTATGTCACGGCCCGTGAAATATACACGAGCACGTTAACATTGATGCAATCGCTATGAACTGTACATAGTGTTACGCATATTCACTGATGACAAATGTCTTAGCCATTGAAATGCTACAGGCATGATGCCAAGTCGACCGTGGGGCACCATAGCCTGATCTTAACATTTTTCTTGGCAGTGAGTCAGTGACGAATCCTGATGCGCGACGGCATCCGCCTCTTTTGCTTTCCTAAAGTACTATTGTATGATATCAAACCATCATATATCTGTATTCTTTACACATATCTATATCCCCTTGCCTCCTAATCCTCTGTTGACACGCAGTTCCTCACAAAAGCCATGAGGTCACCGATTGATAGCACACAGACCATCCCCCGCATGAAAGTGCGCATGTACAGAATTAACGACCAATTTTATTTCTGCAGAAATCTTTTCAATGTCGACACCTCCACAAGTGCTGTTCGCACTCAACGAATTGGAGCAGCCATCACACAACACACAAGATACATGATACATTCTCTAAGATTCTCCATTAATGGGAAGCGTGAGAATACGCTCTATTATGACGATATCGTAATGCTGTACAACGTAAAGGAAGAAACACTATCCGAAATTACGGATGCGTCCAGCAGAAGGATTGTAAAGAGCTAAAATTATTTTCTTGAGTGGAATTCTTATCTCTGGAACCAATTCAAGGAAACATGGTGATGAAAACCACAATTTTTTTTTTGCGAAAATAAAACCAACCTTGATTCATGCGTAGCTGTCTAAACGAAGCAGTAAACAGTGGGAAAAGCTTGAAAATGACTAATTTATGCTGCTAATGTAGACGTTATTTATGGACTATTATTACAAAGTATCATATCAAACATATCTATAAAATGCAAAAAAGAAGTAATTTCTAGAACGCAATGCCTAAAATTTATTCCGAAAGACGGCAACTGTGTTGCACACTCTAGAGTACATTACCAGTGAGCAATAAACAGTGAACGAAGAAACAAGGTTTCTTTTCAATTACTACAATTATTTTTTTCTTTCTTAACTATATGACTACCCTTGGTTCTAGATGTCACTCATGTACTAAATTATTCTAAATTTAACAAATGTTTCATAGGAATGAGGTTAAACAACGTGTCCACATAATGAACGTGCAGCCCAAACTTTGCCATCATGGTCCATTATAAAGAAATCTGGCGGTGGCCGTGAGTAGGTACCAGTGGCGCATTTTTTTGTATGTATGTATGTATTATTTGAAGTGGTGTTTCTGTTTTATGGTGCAGTTTTCATAGCTTTGTGAGGTCACTGTTCGATGCTACATCAGCGTTCTACTTCTGAGATTGCAGAAGCATATATGATCACAAATGCATTGACCTACATTCAGAAGCGTAATGCCTGTGTCAAAAGACATTTTGAAGGACTTGCATCATTCCAATGAAGCGTGTGCGATGTGCCGAAAAATCTAAGCGCATTCTGTACTCATTAGTTTTCGGAAAACTAAGAAAATGAGCCAAGCAGCTCATTTTGCCGTATTTCACATGGTACAAAGCGAAAAAAGAACAACTAATCAATATTGTAGATGCACAACATAACTTTATTCTTTCACTGCATCCAGATGGAAGATGATGCATTATTGTCTTCTGGTTGTGCAAAACACTATAGTTTGATGGTTTCTGCAAAGAAATACAAAGTCAGTGTGAAAGAACGCCACGACATAAATCTCACGAATGCCCTGCAGTTCGTTTTTCTGGAGCAGCCACGTACGCAATAGTTTGAATATGTGCTGATAATAATAGGTCATTTATTTCTCATTCCTACAGGTAATAAATGCTGATATGAAAGACGTCGTAAAACAATGGCGTGTGCTGTTAAATCAGGCATGAATACTAGCAATCTATTTATTGACATTACTTCTTACTGAGAAAGTAAGGAAGAAGGCCATAGCCAAGGAGGCCGTCGCTGTAACCGTAGTGGCCAACACCGTAGCTGACGGTGCCAACACCGTTGTTGTAAATAGAACGGCGTGGAAGGCAGAGACAGCTGGTGCAGCGTGCGCAACAGTAGCAAAAGCTGAGGCATGGTGTACGATGGTAGTTGAAACTGCTCGAGCAAGGGCACATGTCGCGACCGGGGCGTGGGCCAGACAGTGACAGCTGCGGCAGCAGCGTAGACGGTGACGGCCGAAGGATCATGGTTGGTGGCAACTGGAGCGCAAGCCACGGCGGTGATAGCGAGGTCATGGTAGGTGGTAGCGACCTTAGTCACGGCTGGGGTAGCGGCGTAGGTGGCGACTGGATCATGGTAGTGGTAGCAACCCTGGAAACGGCTAGAGCAGCAGCGACAACAGGGGCCGCAGCGTAGGTAGAGGCAACACTGGTCAGGGCTTAAGTAGCGGCAACTGGAGCGTGAGCATTGGTGGTGACAGCTGTGGTGGTGTCAGCTACAGTATGCCCGGCTAGAGACTATCTGGCATAGACGAGACCATATCCGTGAGCAAAGACGGTTTACCCAAGACCGTAGCCGATACCGTAGCCATAGCCAGTCTAGCCAGGGAGGGCGCTGGTGCCAAGAGCCACAAGGACGCAAGGCCTGATCTGCAGAGTTCATGACCATACTTAAGAAGGTCTTCTTGATTGTCATTTTAATAAGCGCCAAGAGGCTTCTTAGTTGTACTATTCATATACAATTACCTTCCAGTTCTCAGACAGAGCGTAAACACTTGAATAATTTTAATACCCATCATACACCACAGATGGCATCTATAGCTTTACAATTATGATGTTTTCGTTGTAATGTAGCGTAGCAAGTGACTTAAGAAAACACTGCGTCATAACCACAACAGCTGACATAACCTTTAATTAAGCTATGTTTTATTTATGTGTACATGATATTATGAGTTATGAAAGGGAACTAATATTCTCGCAAAACACGTTTCAAATGCATTCATTAGAGACATTGTTGCGTAGTCGATTTATTTTTTCAACTCAATTGTCAAGGTATGCCAAGTTATCACAAAAGCTTGACCACCCATGCCTTGAAATCAACCAGTAGTGGCGGACATTTTAGTTTGGTTATGAGTAATCCTACCATTACTTCTAAATCAGCCGTAGTGTACTATAGGATACAGGAGCTGCTTCAGCATACCGAGCATTCCGAAAGAAGGTATTTCTTTGTCGTTTTGGTGTTACTGTTCCTCGGTTTGAGGATCTTATTCAGGAATACAAGCTAGCTGGTACGCACATGCTGCCTATTCGGGAATTTAGTGGTGATGCGTTTTACCATACTGACTTCGAAGCTGCTGTTGAGCCAGCTGCTAATTATGAGATGTTTGGAAGCCTTCTTTGTTAAAAATTCTTCCTTCGCATTATGCTGAAATGCGTGAAGAAGCAGCAACTTCCAGTAAGAAATAAATATAAGGGAGATCTACATCGAGTCATATTGTTATGCTGCACTTCTCTGTAAACAAGTCAAACCGGAGTCTCCTGGGTAATCGTACGTTCGGCGAGCTGTTTTGAAGTATCGCTCCTTTAACCTTGAAGAGGACGTTACCGAGATATTTTCGACTGAACTGCATAGAGAAACAAAACCTCAAGATCTATCGCGCAGCACTGCACTACCTTGCTGTAAAACATAGCGAAGCGTAGAAGGCGGTGAATGCCCTGGAAAGGGCAAGGCAGACTTGTCGGACACGTTTGCACCATGAAGTCGTTGTGAAGAAGCGATAATCGCTAGCATCAGTTTGAACTTGATGGAATTCCTTGTTTGCAGTTCGGTGCTCAAAGTTCACCCGAATGTATTTCGTTCATGTCTTCAATATTATGTGATTTTTCTTTAAGTACGTTGAACTTTTCTCACGACCGAATTATTTGGAAAAGTTTAAAGCGGTGTTATGCGTTCTGTTCACTTTAATATATATTGAGTGGCAAGAGTTCAGAATGGCCGCATTCGAACAAATTAGGGGGTAGCCTTCCTGGCCTAAAATTATTGTTTAGTATAGTGGACGTCTTGGAATGTGCACGCCTAGAGCTGCGCGTTTTTGATGTCTTACTGCCAACCGACAATTTGATGCTATTCATTTTGTGCATCACTACTGGAGTGGCACCGCTTCGAATTACATGACGTAACGTGTTACGATATGTGCCTACGCGTGTCATGAGAGGAAAAACTACGTGTGTGAGCTTAGTAGATCATGGTGACACCATGACACATTTCGATGACAGCGCTCGTGGAACGTTGAAAATATGTTTCCACTGCTCCATTGTCCTGTTAGCTTACAGCAAGTCGGTGTTGGTGACGCACCTAAGTGTTAAGGGAGTAAACAAATTTGTTAGAGATCTCCGCAATCTTATACAAATTCGTGTAGTCATAAATATGATGTGCGGTTCATGTTACAACAACGATGGTTGTCGCACGTCATCGATGAACTGCTCAATTGACTTTTAACAGTGGGACTGGACGCGGACAGACTGGAACACGCTCACACACACACACAGGACTGAATGGTTCAAGCTCGTTCACCTTGGCCCCGTTGTTGTGGTGTAGTGGCTAAAGTTCTCGGCTGCTGAACCGCAGGTCACGGCATCGAATCTCGACTGCGGCAGCTTCATTTTTTATGGAGGGGGAAACGCTGTAGGTCGGTGTGCTTAAATTTCGGTGCATGTTAAGGAACCCCAGGTATTCGATATTTTCGAAGCCGTCTATTACGGCGTCTCTTTAATCATATAGTGGTTTTGTGACATGAAACGCCACATATCAATCAATGAAATTGCGTTCTTTTTACATAGCCTGCGTTCGTTTTACATAGCGTTGCGTTCTTTTTACATAGCCTTAGATTTTAAAATGCTAGAACAGGCGTATGAAATATCGCCCGACTAAAGAGACTTTAGCGATATTAGCTCTTTCAAGTCTCAAGACCACATTATGATTCGGAGGAGTGTCATGAGGGGCGGGTGGTATGTTCGAAAACTTTCGGCCACTCGTGGTTCTTTATATAACCTGAACCTAAATCAAAACACACAGGCCTATGGTATTGCGTCTGCATCGTAATGTGGCCTCCGCTGTCGAAATTTTATACGGTGATCTGGTCGGCCGTCCAGCACGCTAACAACTACATAGACGTGGCGGGGGTGGTGTATGGTAAAACGTGGTGCTTTAAATAAAGATAGGAGAATCCTGTGACTAGGGGTTAGCAAATCAGAAGTTCACTGGACTTTTGTTGAATAATATGATTGATATCATTGTTGCTTATTATGATTATTGTTTTCTGTTTGGAGGTACATTATTTCAGAAAAATACCGCCACCACCAGCTACTAGAGATGCGTTAACGCGGCTCTACAGCCGCTGAGACGCCTCCGGGATTGAGGTGCTCTAGCTGGCAGATCTATCGCTGCGCTCGCAGGCTCTGACATGGCAACGGCACCAAGGACACTAACGTACTCTTGCTCAGCTTAAGAACGCTCATCTGGCGACTGCCCTTATGAAGGCGCGATACCAACCTGTACAGCATAACCAACGAGCAAAGACAGCAGCGCGCCACATGCGTGTAATCGAGTCACGTACACTTCGTCAAGTAAGCAACATCACAAATCCAAAAGGGCGTCTATCTTGTTCACGAGCTTGCTTGTACACCTCTCCACTACAGCCACGGCTTTCAAAACGGCAGTGCCGGGTCAACGACAAGAGCATCGCGCTATTTCTGTCTGCCTGCCTGCCTGCATGCCTGCCTGCCTGCCTGTCCATCTGTCTGTCACCTGATTCAGCCACAGTTTAAGCACTTTTTCAAGGCTCAGTCATCATGATCTGTTGGTTACGTTCCTATTAGTGAATTTTGTCGATAAAATAGGAAGTAGTACGTATATATGAGGCGAGATGAAAATAAGTAAGTGTTAGGTAGTGCGTTGCTTTACTAAGATATATGTGGATACATAATTCTAACGGTCCCAGTGTTTCTCACACTGCGCTAAAAATTCGATGCTATGCACAATAAAGCGGGTGTTTGTTACGCTTCGCCGAAAACTCACTCTGCTGATGACACTGTGCGGCCAACTGTCAGTGACTCTGGGTTCATTACAAGTTCCTGTTTTGCGGTATTAGCGCCAGATGGCGGCCACATCTCATGCAGCACTTTTTGAGAGAAGGCTATCGTCTTTTGACAACATTTGCAGCGAAGGGCGCAGATACGCGGCCAATATTTTCAGTGCCCAATATGCAAATAATTTTCTGTGGCACTTGCGCAGCTTAGAGAAATAACTATAGACGCGAGATTGCCGAAAACAACAGTTTTCGGCTTCGTACCTATAGACATAAAGCTATAGCTGTAATATGAACATACCATATGACTACGAATAGTTAGTGTGAGGAAGCAGGTTTTTATTGTAGTTCTGCTGCGACCGCGGGATGAATTCGTTCAGCTAGCCATTATTGCTATGAAATAACGATGTGGCAAAGCATCGAGTGCATGGAACTGCTGAAAAAAAAACTACACGTTTTGCAGGCGCATGTGTCATACCTTCATCAAGACACCGAGTTCTGTCTTTGATGTCGCAAAGCAGGCAGAAGAGAATCTTGTACGGCGCTTATTTGTGAGCACTACTATCTTAAGTCTACAGGAGTGGTATCGAGGCACAATCAATCTCTATGTTTATTTGACTTTCTTTATTATACTGAAATGATTGTCGCGTCATCAACATTTTGCTCAATGCAGAGCAGAATATCAACAAAAGAAGGAAGGATAATTGCAAAGAGTTTGCGGCTTTCAGTGATGAAAGTGAACTGCTCTTGTACGTATCTTAAAAATAGACTAAAAATATCTGAGTACAAAATGAATTCTAGATGTCGTGGGCATTATACTTCACCCAACGTTGGCTGCCGTAACTATAAGGTGGCGTATTTGGCATCATGCGTCGCATTCAGCGCAGCCGTCATCGTCTTTCACCAAAGTTGCAGTGATGTGAATCATTCAAGTTGAGCACAAAGCTGAAAAAAAGGTGAAATAGTGCTATCGCGCGAGTGTCTCACCATGCAACGAATTTGTAGGGCATGTTTTGCATACCCCTATAACAACTCGAAAGAACAAGTTGTTTCTTTGTTCGTCTCGGTCAGTCCATCGATTTTCACTCGGCTCCTTCTGAGAGCTTTCTGCAGCTAACGTTGTTTTATACTAGCTCAGCATAGGAGGCATTTCATGTTTCGTGTTACACTGCCCTGGTTTTCAGCTCATTTTTGGCTAACTGAGGTTATCTTCTGTTGATGTCATTAGTTACATGAGCTATTCTTTGACTAACTGAGGTTATCTTCTGTTGATGTCATCAGTTACATGAGTTATCATGACGTCAGCATGATCTCATATTATTAGGCGATACGCGTTGTCATCATGACATCGTACGATGACGTCATAATACGATGATGAGTTTGCATCACTCGTGGTATGCACCGACGCTGGACGCCGACGGTGCTGCTGCCGCCTATGAAATATTTTCGTCCTTGACGGGGTGCCTAGAGCTTCCGAATTAGAATTGGTTCACTAGAAAGCATGCACTCGCTATTAACCAGGCAGGTTGCGACGTCATGGCTTGTGAGAGCGCTAGCTTTTCCCGACTTTGTGGCACTTCGCAAAATTTTTAACAATATTATCTGAGCTTTTACGTGCCCAAACCATAACCTGATCATGCAAGGGGCCGTAGTGGATGGCTCCAAAAAGATTGTCATCTAGTGTTCTTTACCATGCACTCAAAACCCACAATACAAGGGCCACTACCAATTTAACTTCCATTGAAATGCGAGCGAAATGGTTGGAATCAAATTCGCGACCTTCGTGTGAGCAGTTCAGCACCCTAGCCACTGTTTCACTGACATGGGCTCACTCACCAAGTATGTAACAATATTCAGTCATAAGCGAAGTATACGCAACCAATCCTTCATTTAATCTCAGTTATTCTAAGCATCAAGAAACAGAAGAGCTGGGCGGCTTTTCTAAAGGCTCTCGGCAACACTTTTACAAATAACCATTCACAGGTTTCGCTGAAATACACTAAAGGAATTCATCAAGAACGCGTGGTTTAGGGCATTACCACATTATTTCCCCCCGAAGAGCGCACTGGAAGCTAAATAGGGAGATCTAGAAAAAGGGAAAGATATTGGTCACGCGCGCTTCGTCGGCTTGCACACTTGTTTTGAGTGCGACGCATTTCTTAGCGAACTTCGGCGACTTTTACCGTGTCTGTCTATCTATCTATCTAGTAACCTACCACATTTAGCTTTCCTGGCCGTTTCGATAATAACCTCTACTAAAATTAATATAGTTAAACATCACTGTATGACGAGCATAAGCGACTACTCACAACATATAAATCATGACATGTATGTCAGAAATGTCATAATTTACATGTCATGGTTTTGCTGCTCTTGTGGTGTTTCATTCACATGACATATTGCAAAACTGGTATGGTATGACATGACTCTGCATGGCGAACATAAGTAACAGGCGCTAACGCAGAAATCATTACATGCATGTCATGTAAGTCATGACTACATGCCACGCTCATGGTGCCCTCGTGGTCGTTTCGCTAGCTTCTCATAGACCAAATTCGGTACCACGTGACTTGAATGTATGACAAAGGTATATTACTGGTGAAACAGGATATTCATTACATGCGTGGCACGTGAAACATGGCTACATGCTAAGCTCATGGCGTGCTCACGGCCGTTTTGGTAGCTTCACATATACCAAATTTGACATTAGGTTACGTGAGAAAATGGCAAAGGCAAATGACACGTCGAAGCATGGTAATCATAACATGCGTGTCATGCAGAACATGACTACATGCTACGCTAACAGCGCTCTCGTGGCCCTTTTTCTTTCTTCACATTTACCAAATTTGGTATTACGTGATGCGAATAGACGACGAAGGTAAGCGACACGTCGATCATGATATTCATTACATGCGTCTCATGTAAAACATAACTACATGCTACGCTTATAGCACGCTTGCGGCTGTTCCGCTACCTTCACATATACTGAATGTGGTATTATGTGACGTGAGTAAACGAGGAAGGTAAATAGCACGTCCAAACTTGATAATCATGGCATGCGTGTCATGTGAAACATGACTACATGCTACGCTTACAGCGCGCTTGCGGCCGTTTCGCTAGCTTCACATATATCAAATTTGGTATTACGTGATGTGAATAGACGACGAAGGTAAATGACAAGTGAAAACGTGATAATCATGACAAGCGTGTCATGTAAAATACGACTGCATGCTACGCTCATAGCACGCTCACGGCTGTTTTGCACTTCATATATACCAAGTATAGTATTACGTCACGTGAATAGACGACGGACAGAAACGCCAGATGCAAACGTGATAACTATGACATGAAAGTCATGTGCGGCATTATTCACGTCCGCCTCATAAAGTTGCGCTAATTTTAAAGTGAGGAAACAACCTTATTCATTCGTACTTCTCACATCATCGATTCACACTGTACCCCGGATCTGACATTAAATTTTTCTTTAAACGCACGGCTACGTTCAGTGCCAATGCCAGCACAATCGTGGGTGCGTGACGGCCTCCTACGGCAGCTGCAGAGCCTATTCAGTCTACTATGCCCAAATTGGATAATGACCGCGCATTTGAGTATATGGCAAGGTCATGGCGATAAATGTCATCATTTGTAGAAACAAGGGAAATTGATTTTTATCTAACTTTGGGAAATAATTGTAAATTCAGGCCACATGCTGCACTATCATGTTTGTCTTATATGTTTTGCGGAGCCTCGACTACCGACCGGCAGCGTTTTTGGAGCAGCCGAAAAAGTTTGTAGGCGTAAGGTGCCTAGAAATATTCAATGAAGCCTAGATGAATTCCATAAGCACAAAAGAGCTATAGCCAAGTCTGGGAAAACCCAGATGAGCACAGCAGAGCTAATCAGCTTGCGTACTTCTTTCTTTTCTCTTTGAAGGCACCGCTTTTTGTCGAGGGTGTTTTTTTCTTTTTGGTCTCTCTTGACGTTTCTCTTTTTTAATTTTTTATCTCTCTATCTACTTCTCTTTCAGTTATCTTTCACGACTTGACCTTCTTGCCATCTCATCGTTCCTCTCTATCCTTTTCTCGTTCTCTACCCTATAGCAACGTAATGAAAGGGTTCCCATGAGCACTTGTTGCATGAAGAATGCATGGGGACTAGAATGTTGGAAGACAGAGCGGTTTCGACACTCGCCTTCAGAGCGAGAGTACCCATGTTAGATTCTAGCTTTGTGCTAAAATTTATTTTGTTCATAGTTCTCATGATCCTCTTCTTTTCGTTCTTCCAACGCGTTGCTAGGTGATGCCTGGGGGTGTCATGGCTCCACTTAGTTTTCTGAGCACCACCAGGCCAAACTCGAGCTTAAAAGAATCCACCGGTAATACGACTAATAAAAAGTTACTTGCAGCTTCTCCAGTTCAAGAGAAACAATTCGTGCCCGAACTTCTCCACGTTATTGTTTTAAAATATTGGTGTTCGATAGCTGCGGCTACGTTTGTACTTTCAGAAGACAATTATGACGAAAAGAATGCCTCCGTAAACAAAAATGGGTTCAATTTGCTCTGGCACATGGGCATAACACTATTACCTCCTTACATCTGACTCTAATATAAACATGCCCTCAAAAATGTCGTACCTTCATAACCATGTCGCCGATTCCAACAATA